>JAFIDM010004315.1:62196992-62311913 GCA_023159025.1 Thereuonema tuberculata | reverse complement strand
GTCTTCGGTGTTCAGTCGTTGCGGCTTCGGCAATTCTGCACCGGCTCCTAAGTCCCTCAACTTCCCTTACATGTCACGCCTTTGAGGTGTCTGGAATCGAAAGACAATTCAACGGGACAAGTCAGTTGCTGACAGCATTATTGTCACGATCTATTATTTCAATTCCCACCGACGTCATCTCTTTCTTCTGTGATCTTTTTTTTTTTATTTTCCCCCCTTCTTCTCGTCTAGGTTAAAATCTCCGACCTTTCAAATACTTCATGACAGTTTCAGTTAAATGAGATCCCTTTCGTTCATGCAAAGAATCACGTGGGAAAATGACGACAGAGACTGAAAAGAAGAACTGCGCATGCGATAAGATAATTGATCGATGCTGTTGGAATTCTTTCTTTATTTTCCTCTTTGCGCATCCAGTCCAAAGGAAAGTGAGTCCCAAAAAAAAGTCAGTCAGTCTGTTATTTATTTGTGTGTGTTATGTAGTAACTTTTGAGCCGCTGTACGAATCTTCTTTAAACTTGGTATGCCTGTTTGAGGACTAGGGTCGATCTAATTTTTATCTTTGAAATCTTTTCCAAGTCAGTCCTTGCTAAGGCGAAAAAAATTCTCATCGAAAAGCATTGAAATCAAAACAGTGTATTTCTATCCTTCTTCGTGGATGCTTCCAGAAAAATTTACGTTATTAAACAAAGTTAAAAGAGAATTCCGTCCTGAAAATTTGACAAGCCGATTGAATTCTCGAAAACCGTCTCGTCGTTGGTCGAGATTTAACGAGAAAAGTCGAAACTGAAGACGAAGAAATACAAAAAAGATGGGAAAAAAATGAAATTTTTCACATCTCGTTATTCTCACTTATTACGATGTATTGAATAAATTACCATGATATAAATCCACGTTCAGTTTCGTAAGCAGTGCATAGCTACAGAGGTATTAATTTAAAATGGTTCAAAAAGGGCTTCAGACAATCGTTAAAGTTCTGTGGCTGATTGAAGTCGCTGTGGAAGATCGAGTTTGAAGCTTTTTATTAAGTGTCAATTTATTCTCACATTGTCATTGATATTGTTCAGTTAAATGGCAAGTCTACAGCGTACGAAGTAAAGACTGTATAATCCCAGAAAAGTACAGAGGACTTGTCGAAAAAAAAGAAATAATAAAACATAAAACATAGAAAAAAACAAAACTTATAAGTCAAAGAAAATGATCAATTCATAAATTAGAGTCTCAGAACGGTTGAAAAATTCTTAATTTTTTAAAAAAAGAAGCTTTTTAGCTTTGTTTTCCACAATTTGATCTTGTAATTATTTTTCTTATCCATACTTTTGAAGAATACTTTTACTATTTCAAAATGGAATGTTATTTTAACTTTCCAGTAGTAGCGTCTTAAGTATCTCAGCGCCATCTGGTGTTAGAAAAAAAAAGTTTATGTCCCCTTTCCAAACTTGACATCCTTTCTTAACCTGTTGTGGAATAAACTTTGGACAGGATAATTCCATTAACCTTTTTCCGACCATAAGTACACCCTCACTAGATAAATAATTCATATAAGACAGCTATCTAGAGCTTTTAAATTCTCACTGCTTCAAATTACACTGCTTTATAATTTACATAGAAAAGTAGAAGCATTTTTTTTTTTATCCAACCTAAATATTCTAAAGCGCTAATAGCAAGTGCTTTGTTAAAAAGTTCTTTGGAGACTAAAACGCTTTACACTTTGAATTTTAAAACTTCACGGGCTTGATATCGATCGGTTTTTGGTTCTGACACCTCAGTAATAAATTTTTCAAGAACTTTCCATTCCCAAGGGAATCGGAACAAGATGTAATATTAAGCAGAAAAGTAATGTTATGATAATTAATTCATGTTTTTAAAAAGTGATAAAATCTGCCAAAAGCACAGAAGAGTAGCGTCATAAAGATGGAGTCATAAAAATCACTTTATAACTGATCAAGCCTGAAAATTGTTAAAAAAAAATCAGTGTTCTCAAACTTGATTCGCGATCCCCAAGGGATCCGTGAGGATGTTCCGATAAGAAGAGTTTTATTACACCAGCTTTTTTTTTCACTTTAGTACGGCAGATGAGATCTGATTGATTCGACAAACTTCACACCAAAATTTCGTATTATCTTTTCTTCAATAGATCTGAAAAGTCTGTATTCAACTCTTATCATTAAATTAAAAAGATTAATGGTGAGATTAAGTTTTACGTTTGTGGATATTTTAGGTGGATAGAAAAAGCCTACATATACATAATAAAACAAACGATATCATTAACACTACCGGTTTCTAACGCCACTGACGTGTTTCTTCAGGTCGTTAATGTTACTTTTCAAAAACTACCTTGGTTTATTTTCCTAGGAAAAAATAAGGCTTATCAGATCATTCAGTCTGTGTGTATGTACGTGTGTTTCCCGAATAATGTTTGAACCTCTGGCTGGATCGTCTGGAAACTTAGTAAGCGATTAAATATTTATATGGAATTCTTTTCCAAAGAGGTCCTTGTAAAGTAACTAGCGCGAGTAGAAAAGCATTGGAATCTAAACAATGGATTTTTATCCTATTTCTGTTAATATCTCATTGGCTTCAACAACGAATTTCAATTCTCTTTCAGCTAATCCATTAATTAGCGCGCGATTAGTTGTTGAAATTCATTGATTAGAGTTAATTAATTTCAACAATTTCAGTATTCAACAATAACTTAGATAGTTCAATAAAGAGGACTTATTTTTGTTTTTGTTTTGTTCAAGAACTTAAAAATCTTTGCAAATCGTATTCAGTGAATATTTGAATTTTAAAATAAATTTAGGTTTTTATAATTTTTTCTTCATCGTTTTCGTTATTTAAAAAAAAAAAGTAATTTTAACAAATCTCACTTTAAAGCAAGCAAGCTCTAACTTCTTCGAAACTTTTCTGTGATATATTTAAAGTGATGTCTCCACGATTTTTTGTCTGTTGGTCTTTGTGTCTGTTTGTACTACATCACGCTAAAACATCTGGACGGATTTCCATAAAACTTGGTACTTAACTCACCTGATGGTCCGTTGTTTTTGTCTCCATTCATCAAAATACCTGAAATCTTTCTCTTAAATGGTTAGAGGAATTTATTTAAAATTTGATTTGATGTTCATTTATCTTAAAATATGGAAAAATCCCAATAAAAAGTACAAATTCAAAATTACTTAGGTAATTTATCGTCAGTTTAAAACATATAGAGGCCGAATGAACCTCTGTTCATTTACGGTCCAACTTAAAATATGAGTACTATTATTTTGGGTTGTTTTCCTTCCTGCAGACCTCAGAAATGGGTTCTCCAGCGGCGCATGCTCAGTACCCACTATGCACTGGAAAGCAGAACCATTTGATTAATGGTAAAATTATTGTAGGGTGTTATTGTAACTAGGTATATGTTCTGCTGTATTTTAATGAAATGAGTTCACAAGCTTTTTATGGTTAAGGAATGGCATAGAAACTCTTTACCATTTGAGTAATAAAAGCAATGTTTTATTTAGTAATGTCTCCTCTTTTCAATGTTTATTATTATTTTAGAATAAAGAAAATCAGTGCATCAGTGCTGCCCTCGGAAAATGATTTAGAAGAATTCGTTGATCGTAGGAATTGAATCAGCACGAGGAAGAACAAGCACTGAATTGCTGACTCACTCTGATCGTTGGATGTTAAACAGTGCTTATCGTGTTGTCAGAAGTGACATTCCCCACAAACAAGAAACACCATTAAATTACACCATCGCTAAATCACGACCGAGGTTTGCTTTCGTTAGATGCTTTTTTATAAACGAAGATCAATCAGGTTGTACCAATTGCCAACCAATTGTGTATTTGGATGTCGAAAAAAAAATAAAGCAGGTGAATACAGTAAACACCGCGTTTCGTTAAACGAGAAAGCTCTTTTGAAATTATCCTGTTACGAACTTACAAGTTTATTTAAATATAGCCTTTATTGATCATCTTACTTAATTATCATTAGTTACCTGATTGTTTCGTTCATTTTTATTTCTCACTTACCAAAGGATTCAGTTAATACAGAATTGGTAAATAATGCCAAAAGTAACAAAGTAGTAATAACTATTAATGCTAGTGATTGCAGTCTATATCAATAAAGCAGTGTACAGAAGCTTACAGAAGTTGCAATTAATCATTCTGGACTTCTCTATTATGGATTCTGATTTTTACTTAATCTTTTTATTAAGAATTTTAATGGTATTTTAATGTTGTTTATTAAAAAACCAGCGTTACTATTTCTGGTTCCTTTTCAAAAGATTTAGAAAGCTGCTCTTTAATAGACTTAGGAGCTTTTTCCAAACATATCATTATTAGCAACTAAAAGTGTATAAATGTACAATGTAATGTAATGTAGGGAGCGTAGGTGACTTGACAGCGAGCACCGCGACCTGAAAGATCTATTGTGCTATCCCACGGAAAGAAGGACAGACGGAGAGAAAGACTGAGAAAGGATGGTGTGAGAAATGCAGGGGAAATGGGAGAACCTCGGGAAAACCTGCCCAGCGCGGATATAAATATACAACGCAGTTCTTTTGTTTAACTGTTAAGTAAAGTTTAAAAGCATTCAGTTTATAAATTTATTAAACTGCTTCTTTACCCTAATTGTCCGATTTTTTTTTATCATATCCAAGTATCACAGATGTTAAAATGTCAGGCATCATTTTTAACTGAAAAGGATAACTCTCCTGGTCTAAAGTTAATTTGAAGTATCAATTTCTACATGAACAATTGTTTGTTGGTAGTATCTTGCGGATATTTGAACACTGCTTCTATAATTATTGTTATTTTCGTAATATACAAATTGAATGCACTCTGTCCATTTCGGTGAACGAAATGTCTTAATCTTTTACAGTAGAACGGAAGTGCCTTGTAAGACATTATGCGAAGTGACTTAAAGGACAGAACAGGTGAAAGTATAATGGTTTACTGCAGTTGTTTTGCGATAGTAGTAATAAAATTATGATGTGGCTTTTAAGTGAGGGATTCATCATTAAAAAATGAATTTCTCATAAGATATGTAAATAAAATAACTTAACCGGTGTTGAAATTCGTTTTCTCTTCGTCCAACCACACTTAATTAGTGTCAATAACAAAGTGAGACTCATCTAATTAGTCCTCCTGCATACAATATCTTCTCCTGTGAACTTTGGAACAACTGTGCGGATCTTCTTGAAACTTGGTATGCATTTTCGAAGACTAGAGTGACCTAACGCTTATATTTGAAATCTCTTCCAAATGGGTCGATGTCGAGAAATTAGCATGAAAAGGTGACAAAAATTACCTCACACAGACATACAAATCTATCTAAATAATGGATTTCTAGCCTAATTCTACGTAATCCCAAAGTTAGTCTCCAAGAATCTTTTACAGTTATACAGTGTTATACAGTGATGTTTTATTATAATATTTTGAAGTCAAATTGCGAAAGTCGTTAAATTTGGTTATTTATTGTGCCGTTGTAATTTTGATGCTTCTACTCCCAAATAAAAAAAAATCTCGAAAGAACTTAAAGCCTACTTTCCTTAAAATGTTATTTCTTAAAATTTAGTGTTATTTCTGACGAAAAATCAAAATCAAACCAGTGAAAACGATAACAACGAAATTTCTATTGCAATTCTAAAATTACTCAATACAAACAGCACAAATTACCCGATTTCTGAAAAAAAAAAATATGAGTTACATCCTCATTATTTACTGGAATTATATAAATATGTTTAATTGGATCAAATCACGCGCAGTAGATTAGCAAAGATTTAATATTCATTGTTTAAGACAGTGAAAAGTTAATGGGAATAGGATAGAAATCCATTGTTTAGATTCCAATGCTTTTCTGTGGGAATTTTTATATCTTCTCGTGCTAATTTCCTGATAAGGACCCGTTTGGAAAAGATTTGAATGATAAAATTTAGATCCACTTATTCGTTAATCTGGATACAAACTTTCAAGAAGATCCATCCAACAGCTCAAAAGTGATTAAGGGAGACACATACACACAGACAGAATGATTGCCTGAGCCTCTCTAGTAAAGTAGATAAAAGGGATTATGTCACTGATCCCAAAGAGCTAAGTACTTTTACATGAAATTATATCAGCACTATTTATTGAATTTTCCACGCTCCATTCTCCTCCAAACAGGTTCTACGGCCTACCCAGACCTCTGTAGAATGGGTACCGGATTTCTTTCCCGGGAGTTAAAGACGGGCGGGCGTCGGGCTGACCATCCGACCTCAACGTAGTCCAATTGGTCACGAAACGCCGGAGCCTTACTTTCCGTGAGCCCAAGGGCCTGCAAGGCCTGTTATGGGGATCCTTTAACTTAACTATGTATTTAATGGTGTAAAATGATTTAATTTTAACCAAACTTTGCCAATGGATCAACTACAAAAGGATTACCTTATTTAAGAGAATGAGGTGTTAACAGAAAAAAGTTCTGAAAAAATGGCTTTCGATGTAAATTTTTATCACGCCGTCTCGCGCGGGTGTGCCCGGTAGCCGAGTGGTAGGGTGCTTGGCTGCGGGTTGCAGGAAGCGTGTTCGATTCCCAGCCTCAGCGGAGGGCGAAGATTTTCCCATGTTCCATTCTCCTCTAAACGGGTCCTATGGTCTACCCAGCTCTCTATTGAATGGGTACCGGGTTTCTTTTTCTGGAGTCTAGGCAGGCAAGCGCCGGGACGACCACCCGATTTCATCTCACTCTTGAGATGAGGTCTAAGAAATGTTGGAACCATACCTCCAGCTCCCTTTGGGCTGTGAGCCTTGGGACAAATTTAACCTAATATTTAATAAACAATACAATTTTTAATCAATAGTTTCACTAAAACAAAGATGCGTAATGCTTCACAAAAATTCAGATGGAATAAAGGTCTGCCGTCTCTAGCATCGCTCACCAAAGAGCTGACAGGGAACAACTGTTGGTAGTGATTCACTTAAGATCTTTCCCAAGAAACAATTTCAGTCACTAAATTTACTACAATCATCCCTATTTAACTCCCCTCCCCCACACACACACTTATCTCTCTTTATTTCTGAACTCCTCCATTGTTTTTGCTCGAAAGGTTTTTTTTCTCTTCATCGTTGTCATCTAGGCTCTTTTTGTCATTTCGCCGTGAACATTCCGAGTCGAGTCTCGGGTGATTCTGAACCACAGACGATATTTTTACGGCGCTGGAATTTCCTTCTGTTCTTTGGGATTCTCGGCGAAAAAAAAAAAAAGAACCACCTTTCCAAATGGAGGCATAAAGTCAATTTTTATATCGGTCTTAAAAATTCGTTTATCAAAAACCTATGTGCTTTCATGATTTGCAATGATTTGCAGCCTCAAGAACAGGAACTGCTTTCGACGGCAGAATCTATCCATAAAGATTTCAGCTACAGATAAAAATCTCTCCACCCCTCACCTACTCCCAATGCGACCACCCACATATTAAGTTGGGAAATAGAAATTTATTCACCCTCCCAACTCTAATGAGCAAATAATGTCGACGAGTTTATTTCGGGAAGAAAAACAATCAAATTTTTAGAGACGACTAGCCTGTAGCCCATCCAAACAAAGAAGAAAGTTTGACTAAGAATTCAAATGATAATGATTATTCTGAGCACGCGCGGTCTCACTATTCCACTTGAATATTTTTTTCCCATTTCTATAAGTGCACTCGCTTTCTATAAAAATTGGATTGGTAATTTATTTACGGTCTAACCTAAAATATAGGTGCATTTATTTTGTCGCCATTTCTCCTATCTCTCAAATATGACTCCCGAAATACCTCGCTAATATGGCTGAACCGGTTTCTTAAAATTTGGCATGATGATTATTTTTTTTTGGTTTAACTTAAAATAAAAAAGTACAGTTTCCGTGTTGACCTCCCACCCCCGACCTCAAAATTGACTCTCCAACGCTTCTTCCTCAGCCCCCACTATGGGATAATAAAATAAAAGTAATTTATAAGTAATAAAATAATTGATGTAGAGCCAAGAATTAAAAATGTAGTCTATTAACTGTCTTTAAATTCGCAGTCTATTAACTGTGAATACTAAAATAAGATATTTGTTAGAGATATTTGTCAGTTAGTGTAGAAAGATTTGCAGAAGAACAGAATACGTACAAACAATATTTACATTAGCGTTTAAGTTTAAATCAGTAAAGAAACTAAAATAATATCAATAGGGAAATGCTAACATCCACCACATAGTAAGAACTGAGTATGCAGTTTTTGTGAGTCAATTGGAGGAATGTAACCGAAGTGGAGACCAAAGTAATTGTGCTAAAATTGAAATTGGACCAGACATAACTTCATAACAAATTTTATGGAAATCCGTCCAGCTGTTTTGGCGTGATATGCTTACAAACAGACAAAAGGGACAAATAGCTCTGGCCGAAGAGAGCCCAACAAGCTCGAAACGGCCGTCCCAGAGTATCAACTGGATTTAAAAAGGCATTCTTATTGGAATAGTTAGATTTTTCATAGTCGATTAACTAATAATACGCTTGTTTTGCCACATTTTAAGACTTAGTTCCAAGTGGAAGTCTATGTTTAATCATTAAATGTTTGGCTGTAAAAGCACCTAAATCCTAAAGTTTGCAGTTATCTGAAAGCAATGGCGACATTGGGGCCGCCAATTATTATCAGAGGCCTCAGCGTTACTCACTAGATTTGGGTCCAACTTATCTTAAATACTTAGCGAGGTTTTTCAAAATTATCATTTTTTTATTTGTCAATATATTATCTGCGTATGCGTTGATACGATAAACATTAAACAGGTTAAACAACTTAAAAATTGGAGGATTTTAATTAAGATTCGATGTTTTGAAAAATTTGAAAATACTATTTATATTCGGCAGTTATTACAAATTACAAATGCTAGAAGATTTTCCTTTACATTGTTTTCAAAGCTCCAAAGAACAAAAAATAAACAAATCGTTTAAGGAAATAGATTTCAAGTTTTCTTAGGAATTTCTTGCTGTTAAATTCAATATTTCAGTAATAAAAATTAAAAAGAAATAATATTTGAACAATTAATATTTAAATCGGAGTGTTAGTTAACATTGGCAGAAGCTGCCAATTAAAATAATGAAAGCAAACAAAGATAAAAAAGAATTCTAATAATGAGCTGGAAATTTTGTATATATTTATTAGTTGTCATGACAACGTGCGTAGAATTAACAACTTTATTATTGAATGTAGTTTCAAAATAAAGCTGTTCATTAGTTAGACATGTTGTAATCAAGAGTTAATTAAACTCTTATTAATAATAACCATAACTTCAATTAAAAAACTTGTTAGATACTTTTGTTGGATGTTAATTCGTCATATTTCCAGAGAACTGGAAGAAGTTTGATGGGAAAGTGTTGGTAGAGAGGATTTGCTGTGTAATTTATCAAAATCACATTATTTTTACATTCCAAGGAACCTTTTAATCCCGATCTTACGTTTAGGGAATTTGTTCTTCCTCAATGTATCTCGGAGATACGTTGAAATCTCCACAGTCTTCTGTAATAGATTGGCTATGAGGGTCTCAAGCAGAGGAAATGTTGTTTTGAGCTGAGCATTACTCAAGTTGATGGCTGTGTTATAAGCGGTTGGGAGATAGGCTGCCATTAAATTACAAGCATATCTAATTTAAATGAGGGAACAAATCAAGCGAACATCCTTCTGCTGCCTCTGTCAAATTACACGTTTATTCAGGATGGAAAAGCCCGGTGAAAAGAGCGCCCAGAAGAGACAAGACAACGTTAATAACGAACTCTAGGGGGGAGAAGCACGTTTTAATGTATGGCAGAGCTATTTACGTTTAATTTGGAAATCTATATGTGCAAAAATAACCCTCGACAGACGTTTAGATTTTCTTAGAATTAAAGGTGTTTTTTTAAAATAAAACTAGATATAAAGGCCTGCAGCCCTGGGGGTCCTTTTCAAGGATTGGGAGATAGGACGGCCCAAAAATAACGGTGCTCATTTTTAAATAAGAATCGTATTAAATTTTAAAGAAATCCGTCTATTAGTTTAAGCGTGGGATCAGTTAGTAGCAGGGACGGCAGGAGTGGAAACAAGGCAAATGGGACTATGTTCAAAGTTCGATCATAAATTAGCCTACGTACTAAATTTGTTGAAAATCCGTCCCCCAACTGTTTTAATGCATGTACCAATGAGCAAACTGCGAAGAGTGAGACTTAGTAATAAAACATTTCACGCTTCTAGTGTTTCTGCTATGTTTTCAAGTCATTAGGAAGCGTCATTTAAAAATAATCAACGTAGACAACGTTTGTAGTCAGCGTTGAGAGTTCAGGAAGATATTGTTGTTTATCAGCATTTGCCAGCTAGAGTCACCCTTTTACAATGGACTCGGAGATTGTGGAAGTACGAGACATACTGTAGTCACACATATCCAAAAAAATAGACGACAGCAAAAGCTCTTACAAGAAAAAGAAATAATGCTTAAGGAAACAAGGTATAATTGGCGTATATATTTCGAATAATTGCAATATAAAAATCACAGAAAAATATTAATGAAAAAAAATGGAGGATATTCAAATATGAAGAAATCATTGAACATTACTGAAAATTGGATAAAAAAAAGTATTACTAGAGATATACTCTGTTTAAGTTTACATGTACATGGTAATTAGGTTCTACAGGATATTAGAGACTTGTTACAACTTTTCTAACCCGTTATCATCAGTTGGAGAGAAAAAGATTTAAAATGCATTTAAATTACGAGTTAAAATACTTCTATTAAAGTTACTTCTGCCCGTCTTTTGTCTATGATAACTCTAAATCCGTACATCCGAGAAACATGAAATTAAGATAGATACATGTAAGTGTTACAAGGAAGATCCTTATTAATTTTGAGTATCAAACGGACTAAGAAGTTTCAGTCCGTTTGATACTCAAAATTAATAAGGATCTTCCTTCTAACACTTACATGTATCTATCAAAAAAATTATCAGTGAAAGAACAAATTTTTTTTTGTTTGAACAACTTTTTTATGGACTGATCCTGAGGATAGTCATGAGATACGGCCAGCTACATCAGTCTAAATTTCAGGCTAAAATTATTAAATTTATTTATTCGTTTCTGAATTAAAGATTTTAATGGCAGCTTTAAATTGATTTATCTTTATATTTAAAAAAAAAGTTAAATTTAATCGTTGTTGTTCTGCTTTCTTTTGAAATTAAAAAAAATTACATCTTTTAGCTTTTGTTGTTATAAATAAAATTTTGCATGTTTTTTTTAATTGAATAATCGACTTTTATTATATTATTTATAATGTAATGAATTATGTTCCTTTAAATAATAACATAAAAATTCGAAACTCCACTTTTTGGTCGCCATGATGTGTCTATTAGGAGAATCAAAGGAACAATGATTAGAGCTTTGGGTAAAAATCCAGAAAAAAAATGACAAAGGAGCTGGAAAGAAGAAAAAAAAAATACAGAAAAATAAAAGAGGGAGAGAAAAAAAAAGGGAGAAGTGATTGCTGCAGAATTATTTGTCAAAGACGAACAAAATAGAAGAAAGCCACTCAGTCGGAGTTGCTGAGCCGGAAAGAGAAGAAGTACTTTTTCACCCTTAATATCTTCTCTCACAGAGATATTAATTATGATCTGACTCTGGTTCCGGAGAAGGAGAATCGATTAGCGAAGACGAGTGTTCGGACTCCCCAATAGGGTTTTCCGTTTCCAGTGGGAAATACACGGAATTGCTCTAGCATAGAGGGATTAAAAAAAAAGAGAGAAGGGTTTGAGAATCCCGTAGCAGATTACCCTATTCTCCTAACTTGAATAAATTACTTGAAACGGTTGACGAATTGGAAATCAGAAAAAATTTTAGCTTTTAGAACCCGGAGACCTGCAGGAACTTTTTTTTTTCAACACTTGATGCAATGGAAATAATAAAGTAAGTATTAAAATATCTGAATAATTTTAATAAAACATCAAGTTCTGTAGTTTATTAATTATAACTGCAATTGTAAATTATATCAATTTTGTTATCAATTAATATCATTTATAAATGTTGTTTACTTACTTTTATTTGTGGGCCCTGTAGCCGAGTGGGTAAGGGCGCTTGGTGCGGGTTGGAGGTGGCGGGTTCGATTCCCGGCCTAGGCGGAGGAAGGGAATTTTTCCACGCTTCTTTCTGCTCCGAACGGGCCCTAGGGTCTACCCAGCCCTCTATAGAATGGGTACCGGGTTTCTTTTCCGGGAGTTAAAGGCGGGCGAGCGACGGGCCGACCCCCCGTCCTCAACTTTGTCCCGTAGGTTCTGAACACTGGAGCCTACCCTCCAGTTGCATTGCGTGGTCCTCTGGGCCTGATCGCAACTTTAACTTTAACTTTAACTAACTTACTTTTATATAAGTAATTTCTTTATAGTTATTTATTTTTATTTAAATTCTACAATTTTTTAAATTTATAATTTCATTGTGAAATTCTTTATTTCCTTAATTTGGGTTGTACTTACGCTTTAAATTTACTTGTAATATTCTCATTTTGCATTGTGTAAATGACTGAGCCCCCTGCAAGCGAGGTCAATTTTCAGAAATGTGATGGGGGATTGTTATACCCATATTTAAATACCCATATTTAAGTTGTACCCATATTTAAATACCCATATTAAAGTTGTACCCATATTTCACCCAAATGAACAACGTACCTTTTAGAAAGCGAAGCCAATTCTAAGATCAAGATATCAAATTCCGCATTGTGGCCATGGTTTCTGATTGTTTCCATCTAAACGATTATTTACTTGTAAAATTCGATATTTTTTTAATATAACTGCCGTGTTCGAACCAAATACTTCACGTAGATTACTTACCTTGTAAGACATTGGTTTTGAAAAAGGAAAAGGTATCCTATAAAAACCAAGGATCGAAAGCATCCAATTCCGATTTGATCTCTGAAATAAGCACTTGCCAAGCTAATCCAGATCAGTGGTATTCAACTATTATATAACTTAGATATAATTTAACTTTAACTATGTTATCCTGTCGTTTAAAAATTATTAAATGAACGTTTGACGACAAACAAATGTAATTGATACTTGCATTCACAAATTTACAAATGAATTGGAAATGCTGTTGATTAAAACAGCAAAGTTCAGATTATTTTGCTGAACCTTAATTAGAATTTAGGAAATACATCGGGTCACTAACGTTAAACCTTAAAGAAAAAACAAGGTAATTAATGCTTTTAAACATTGTCAAAAGCAAAGCGGCCCCAAATATGCACAATTGTATAAAATAATTAAAAGCAAGAGCATGTAAATGCAAGACCGTTCCTTTATGTTTAAAGGCAAGCTGTAACCTAGGGACCGCTAATACAATGCTTAGTGCATCATTTGGATATGTTAAAGAATTTATGAAACAATACGTTTGTAAATATTAACAATGACGTCCTGTTGGCAATTGTTAGTATTATTAGGTATGAAGTATCATTATTATTACTGTGTTAATTGTTATCATTATTACTAACCTATGGAATAAGTTAATTTGGGGGGGTCAGGGAGTGGTCCTACAGGTCTGATTTTTGTTTTACGTGGTCACCACTTTTTGATGCTGAACACAATAGTGAAGGTTTCATTCTAATATCTCTAACCGTTTGGCCGCTACAGAGTGTGACATACAGTATGACAGACAAACAACACAAAAGCAATTGCGGTTCCCTATGTTAACTCAAACATGGGACCGCTAACAACAATTCGGGTGAAAATTCAAGTAGCGGAAATTACGTACTTTCTCTTGTTGGCCTCTTGTGGGATCAGTTCAAATAGTAGCATTGAAGATTCAAAAGATTTATACAGAGTGGAAAGCGCATGTGGAGAGGATGGATCGTTAGAGAGGTCTTAAAATATAAAATTCCTAGTCTTCGAACTCCTTCAGTCTTTTAAGAATATAAATTTTACGAATAAAATTATACATTGCAGCTTCCATTCCAAATTTAGCTGAAATTCCCTTACTTGTCTTTTTTTACTATGATAATTAATTGAGTTCCAGAATATTCTCAATTAATTACCTTAGTATTAAAAGATGAGTAAGGGAATTTCAACTAAATCTTTCTGTATTTTATAGTTTTGAGTTGGTACTGACTTCTCTTTAAATATCTTGAACGAACCTTCCATTCTTCCTTAGGTAAGCAAACAGAAAATTTACATATGCATGACGTTGATCTGGTAAATAACTTTACCTTTTTAATAATTTGTAACTTCTGCTTCTAATAAAGTTTTCAGTGTAATGTATAACATTAGAATTGCTTTGTGTTGTCATCGCCGTTGGTGTTTCTGGACTACGTTCAGATGTTTATTTATTCATGAATCATGGTTAGGGAATGAGAAGAGAGTAATAAAAAATTACTGAAGAATAAATTACAGAATTTGCAATTGTGAGCATCACATTACCTTATGCTGGCAACTTTCAAAACAAAAGATGACAGAAGATGTTAACACTTTTAGCCCAAATTTAGTCTCTTGTCGTAATGTTTTGAGATTTCAGACTATCGGGCGAATTAGTAACGTTCGAGGTTCCTTGAATATGAAAATTAAAGAAAAGCAAAAAACTTGTTCTTAATTTTTGAAATATCTTAACAAAACTAGTTCATTGTTTATCAGAAGAATCTTTAGCTTATTTACAAAGGAAGGGAAGCTAAATAAGATATGTTTTCTTTTTATTCATTACTAATAAATTTTGAATCAGAGAACTAAACTTCATGAAACCTGACCGGTTTCATATTTATGAACGGTACAGTATTTCTCCGAAGTATAAAGATATAAAATATATTGTTACCTAAATATATCTTTTTCTTTCGACAAAAAAGTCAGCATGGAATGAAAAATTGATATCTTGAGATCTAGCCTCTAAAATATTGAAACAGGAATTGAAATTTTGTAAATTCAGGAACCTTTTAAGCTCAGTATTTTTGTTTTTAATAATTTTTTAATTCAAAATTAAAATTAAAGAATAAAAAATACTTAATCTTCATAAGTTTAATAATAACGATGACAATAATAAATAAGTTGTTGTATTTTGAAAGTAAAAAATCTAAAGTTTTACGAATTACAATAGAAGCTTTATTTATTTATTTATCTATTTATTCAATAACACTTACTACAAACATTAAGAAATAAATTTCTATTTTCGATTAAACTCTCTTCTCTCTGCAGATATCAGTGTAATTTAGCTACCGTAATAAATATGCCTGGAATACTATCCTTGTAAGGGATACTATGATTTTTTTTTGTCATGTTTCTGGAAATATACGAAGTCAAAGCTTCATTTTCGGTAACCAGAATATGTCTGGCTTTTTTCTGATAAAAATCATCAAATCTTTTCTGCTTCTCTAGATGGTTCCTTGAGAACCTTAGCTGCTTCTAGTTTTCTTGATGTTCTCATATTACTTTGGAAGCAATCTTACGGTCTTCTGTAGACTAAGGACTTCATCTTCCTACATGTTCTGCTCATGCTCCTTTTGCAGCCGAAGCACTAGAATGTAATGCTTGTTCTTTTATTTTGTTTTTCTTCATTTTTTTAAGCCTTCTTTCCGAGTAAAGTGAGGCTCATCCATCAGTCTGTATGTGTATGTGTACGTAATATTTTTTTTTAATGCTGGATGTATCTAATTGAAACTTGGTATGCAGATTTAAGGACTATAGAAAACCTAATTTTAATATCTGAAATCCTTTTTTTAAATGGTTTCTTTTGTAGTGCGAATGGACAAAAATTCCTACAAAAAACTATAGAAAGGATTTTCATCGATGTATTAAACAGAGTTTTAATCCTTTAACTAATCCATCCTTTAATTTCCACCAGATTTATATATGATTGAAATTAATCGGCCTTGGAAACCTTAACTAATTAATGGGAATGTTTGTAAAACAGTAAATTTTGCTTCCACTCTGGTTCTTTGTCACGTTCCAACTTTTCTAGAACTCAAAACTTCTCACTTCATTATAATCACGAAAGCAACTAAAACGTCTTGAATTCGTTGTCGAAGAAGCAATTCCAGATGACAAGGATTCTTACAGAAGAAGATCTGTTTATCGATGTATAAAATGTAAGCATAAAAATCTAAACAGAGGCGGGCGATTCCATTGCTTAAACTTCGGGGTTTTTGGCGCTGTTGGGCGTTGCTCACATGATCGTAGAATATCAGACGCCTCCTGCTGACGATTACTCACTTCGTTTTAGACTTTTTATAAACGGATATCACGGGTTTTATAGCGAAGATGGCTGCTAAAGAATTGCAATTTTGCACTGGAACCTTTACATGTATTATACGATATTGCATTTATAAAAGAAGATGCGAAAGAGACTTTTAACTTCTAACGCATCTGTTTAATTCATTTGAAGCTGGTATCCAAACAAAAAAATTATTAGAAAATTGTTTTACAGCGAATCATGAAACAACGACTCGAACAATCTGCAAATTTTTAATTTTATTTTATTTCTAACCCTCTTTGAAAATCGCTGTATTTTATTACAACATATGAAAATTAGAATTTTAATTAAGAAAATATAAAGTCTCTGAAATGTTAAATAAATAAAAGTACAAACTCTTTCTTCTTCGAGATTAACTCACTATGTTTCAAAAACGTCAACTGTTTTCTTCTTCAGGTACATTACGGACTGGAACCAAATAAGTTTCCTCTCCTTAAATCAAAAAAACATGGAATAAAATCGCAAATGATAGCAATTGAATTAATCATATAAGAACATTGAGCATAATAATAATATAACAAAGAATAACTTGAGCCTGATAATATAAATGTCAAATGACAACAACTTAACAATATAAATAACGTTGAGTCTGATAACAAATAAATGTCTAGTTAGAAAGAAAGAAGAAGAAAGAATTTGTAGTTTTATTTATTTAATTTTAAGTATATCTCTTAAGCGATGCTTATATATTCCCTCAAATATATTCGAATTCCAGTCTTATATTGTAAAATAACATAGCACTTGAGATGGGGACAGAAGTCACAATACCCTAAAAATTTGCAATTTAAATTAAGCTTTTATTTATTATACATTTATTTATTATATTGATGATGAATGGAGAAAGAGAAGACATCGAAGAATTGTTACTGCTTTTTTTTTGTTTATAATTCCTGGCGGTTAAATTCTTATTGTGCTACTTTATCTCTAATGCTGTCTTTTTTGTCCTCCATTATTCGAGTCATCTGTAACTTATTTATATATATCTTGAACACAAATGTAATGGAAAATGTGAAACTTTGCATTATAAACGTGAAAGCCTTGTATTTACATTTTTATAAAGGTTTTTGGTTTATAATTCATTGTTATAATAATAATTAATTCTACACTTTATGATAAGAAAAAAAATATCATCATATTTTGTAGACCAATCTTCCGATAAACTTTTATGTTAATAGCTAAACTATAATAGAGAAACTAACCAAACTTATCTAAATAAGAAGTTTAGTTTTTTAGTTTTTCTAAAACAATAACTAAAATTTTTTGTCCAACTTTGGGAATTACTGTTATTAAAAACTACTAATTTTAAATCAAAATGCATTTTAACAATTAAAAACCCCAACCCTTTAATATCTTTTTACTAAGTTTCATTTTTAACCATGGTAATATTTAAAATTTGTTTAAAGTTGTAGACGACTAGGATATCGAAAGATTTCATCTTAAATCTTTTCTTTTGTGAAATATATCCCCAACAAATATGCTGTCTATATTTATTTACAAAGATAAAGTAAAAATGATATGGAGTTAAAATTTAGTATTAAAATCTTCTAATTCATGTGTTATTTCTCATAATCAAGAAAATAAATTGAATTGACTGTTGCAGACTGTTAAACTGCTAAATTTTAATTTAAGAACTATAATTAGTTTCATTGTTTAATTAATGTTTTTTAAATTGTTATTTTTTTTTATTTGGATTGTTTTATCAATTTAAGTATCTTGAGAATACAGATTTTTTATCGTTTTGAAAATTAAAACATAATTTAAAAGGTACATAAACTGGAAATATTTATGTTTATACTTATAATTTAAACAAAAAACTTATATGCGTAAATTTATTAGAAATTAAACATATCTAACATTTGTATATAAAAAAATTATGATATAAAGTATATAAAATATAAATTAAAGATGCAAAGAATGAAATACAGTATAATAATTATCTTACACATAATGAAACAATACTTAAATAATGTATAAATAATATGTTATCTACACATACGCTGTCTGTATCTATCTGAACACATGTTGAATATATTTTTTTTTCTATTGTTTGTTGAATGTCAGATCTTCATGATGATTAACCAAGTAAATGTGGTTCAGTCATTATCCAGTTGACAACCAACATAAGTTTAATTAAAGTGACTGTTGGAACTCTTGAGTGCTCATCAGGTTTGTAATTATTCGAAATTTATACAATCTTATGTAATTTCTATACACATTGTTAATTGAACATAAAATTTTAAATATAGGTTTTAATTGTAATGATAATAACAATACTTCATTACTCTAAGATTTTTTTTTTAATTATAAACAAAAATATTTATAATCTAGGAAGAAGTATATAATTTTTTTTTATTTACATTTTACTGAATATTAAGTTATTACTTTTACATCGTAAATAATTAAGTAAATTTAAATAACTTAATAATGAAGAAGTGACTCCATAATCCTTCTTTTATTAAATAATTTATGTTTAAGATGTAAAGAAACACTTTTTTCAAGAAGGAATTTTTATAGTATTTTTATTGGTGATGGATCTTAGTTGACTATCTCAGGCCCAAGTGTACCGGCTGTGAAGGTGTAGGGACCCATTTTCCCTGCTTTATTCCCCATTTTTCTGCATTCCTGCCATCCCTTCTTCCCGCCCTCAGCTTTTGCATTTTCTGGACTGAAAATGGCTGTTCAGTATGCAAGTGATGTGCGAGCTTGAGTCCCATCAAGTCAGATTACCCTGTCGGGGAAGTGATAAAGTGTATTCCAAGCTATTTATCGAGTTGATGAAGTGATATTTTATAACAGGAAATTGCCGAGGCGATGCGCTATAAATACAACATAAAACAGCCTTCTCAAGGAGCAACTTTATGTTAAAAATAAGCAGCTTTCTTGTAGGGACCTAGAGGAAAGTTCTTAATTGGTTGCCACCAAGTTCCCCACCTTGCTCTCTTACCTCCGGGGAGAGATTTGGAACCGTCCCCGAGGCTTCGGGGAACCCATCGCGGGTCCGATCAGCAGTGCTAGAGTGGTTCGCCTTCCATGGGGAAATGGAAAAAGATGATGATAAGGACGACCAACGGTGATGACGATGGAGATGGGAATTCAGAGAAGGTTTTAATGTATTTCAAATACACGAATTTCTATTTCAGAATGAAAGAAATAGATATCTTAAAATAGATCGTACATTGTTAGAGATTTATGAATTTCAGAAAAACATTAATGTTAAATTAATTATAAACATAAAGTTAGATTGAAGAAAGATAATAAAAAATATTTTAGGATAAAAATGTTAATAAAAAATTGAGATTGAATATTTTGGTCTTGGATAAAATTAGAAACTTATTTATTAGAAAAAAGCAATTTCTAGTACTTTCGACTAAGTTTTAACCGAAATGCGTTATTTATAAGCAGTTATTGATTGTACCTAGTTTATATTAGAATTGTAATAATAATTGCTGTAATTGTAATTTAACAATTCAATACCGTATATTTAATATTAAATGTCATTTTCTTGTTTCATATTTTTATTAATAATTCAAATTACTGTGTATTCCTTTATTTAAATTATTAGGCTATATTCTGATACGAACTAGACAAGCATCAGTGTTACATGTAACTATATATAATGTTATGTATAGTTGCCGCACCGACTTTCGTATCCCCTCCACGGTAAGATCATTGGCATACGAAGGTGGGGGAAAATTGGTAACAGTTGTTACCCTCTCCAATTGCAGCTGAAATGTAAGAATTCTGGCGTTTTGGATCTGTTCTTGTTTCGTTGGATAGCTATCGTTTCGTTTCTAACACCACCCTCATCCTGAAAAAGGATACATTATTTTTCTTTTGTTAAACAGCTAGGACCACCATAACCCTAGTCATTCCTAATTCTAGGCACTTCTTCTGGATAAGAACCAAACCAAAGAACAGCGATAGTCTGTATTTATCTGTATATTTATAGCTGACTTTCTTAAGTACTTTTAATGAATAAGTTTGCTAAATTTAATTGTTTTCTAAAAAACATGTAAATGTGAGATTACTATTACTTGTTTATTGTTAAATTTTGAATTTGACTCTATTGATTATTAATGAATTCTAGAGATGAAGAGGAAAAAGATTTTTCTGTCCTCACTTAATGCGAAGAAGTTTCCTATATAAGGAAAATAAATATTTCATTAAAGAGGGCTATTAATTGAAGTAGTGTCGACTGAATGCAATTATATTATATTATTTAAGATTATTATAGGAGTTGTGGAAGTATCTTAATTAGCCCTTCTTTACCTTAATTAGTCCTTCTTGATAATGGTGTTGTATAGAATTAAAACTTGAATAGTTTTTGGATAACTATTGTCAAAAGGTTTTTCCGAAATTAACATGGAAATCGTTTGTTAACATTTTTCTAAATTAAAATTTCAGCTTATTAAATTAATATTATATTATCATATAATAGTAATACAGTACATAAAACTATCGTTTCATAGTATTATAGGTTTATTGTATTGTAGGGTTATCATACAGTTATCGTATTGCAGGGTCGGATTTTTCTTGACATCTCATGTTTCTTGTGTATAGCAATTGCGGATTTTATTGGAAAAAACGAAGCAACGTTTTTTTCCAATAAAAGCAGTCCTCAACAACAGCCATTTGCTTTTGTGGAGTTCTACAATCCAGTCTGCTTTAAATTCTGTGTTATAATCAGCGAAAGAGCGATTAAAACATGAGACTTTTATTCTCCTTACTGGAAAGGTAATCATAGCCTCTAACTCGTAGTAGAAGTTTCGGGAAAAATTTGATTGCCACACCGGAAATGGAATGTACCATTGCACAATACCGCGTCGCCTATTTTCGGCTTCTTCGACAGGCACGGAAATAATCAACGCGAACTTAAGGTACTTATAAGATACATAGACCTTTAAATTTTGCTGACATTTTAATTTAGCTGGGATTGCTCTTTTCCAAAACCCCCTATTGCTCAAATCGGGTGAATGCAGATATGACAGAACCTAAGATAAAAGCCCTGCGTAAGAATAGATGCTACGTTTTTTAATTGGAAACCGTCGACTCGTAGTTAATCTGATAGTCTATTGTGACTCGGAGCTAAATTAAATATTTATATCTCTCTGGGGGGAGTGAAGGGAAAAACAAGCGAGCCAAATAAACCATCCCTTCCCGCTTGCTGACTGATTAACTTGTCAAATGGTACATGTGACAACATGTCTTCCTCTCTTGTTGGTCCTGCTGATAAAAACAGTTCTTTTTTTTTTATTTCTTGATTCCCTTTTGTTTTGTCGTTAATATGCATCACACGTTAGTCGTGTACACAGAGCTTCCCCGCTTCAATAGTTACAGGTTCAAGTTAATAAGACAGGAAAAAAAAATACCCGAGGCCTTTTTTTAATAAAAGCGCCGAACCCATCCCCAGGAGCACGGTCGTATGTGATTAGGAGATGTCTGGATTCTTAGCTATTGGAAGAAAAGAGGCTCGTCTTGTTCTTGTGCTTTAGATAAAATCGAATGATAAAACAGACGGTTCCACTATTTGCTTAAATAACTTGCGAACTAAATGAATTCAAATACTTCTGTGAAATGTTCATCATTATCCCGTAAGCAACTATTAACAAATGCAAGGATTAAAAACTTTTAAATCCTATTTGTAATAAACACTAAAAAACATTTTTTTCTTATTTTTCTTTAATTAGAACAGTCCTGCAAGATAAAATTAATTTTTTTTTTGTTCTTAGTCCAATATTACATTAAAGATTAACATATTTATTAAGTTATATATTTCATCTTTAAGGTTCTTTATGAAAATATGTAATGTATTTGAGACACTAACGGTCTAATTAACCATTTGAAATGCAATCTGATATCAACTCTTCAAAAAACAGAAAATAAAATCAATAAAATCATAATGTAAGTAGTTTTAAAAGTATACACCCAAACTATACATCTTCATATGTGATTTAACGTCGTCTTATATCTTTTTCTACTATATTATTATATACACAATATTTCGGCTATATCTAATCATGTAAATAAGACTTATCACAAAACCTGAAGAAGGCTGGTAATTAGATACATATTTCGAAATATTGTATATATATTAATATAATAGAAGAAGATGTAGTGAAGTGTTTTTAATCATAAGTAGTTTATAGTTGTAGTTTAGTTTTGTTTAATGATTGTACGGTTATTAATTAATAATAGTTAAAAAAGTATTACTGATTGGAAGAATGACAGCATTTCATAAATTACAAATACATAGAGATATAGCAATTTTAAAGCATATAAAAACATTATTACAATTGACAGATATTAGATAAAATATTAGACCATAAAGATTACGAATTTTCATGGATTTTGAAGTTACATTCGAAGGAATGAATGGAACTCCTGTTGTGAATTGGTTGAGCAGTGCCAAAGTTCCCTCTTTCTTCCGTTCAGATCCTCGCCTGTAAACTTTAAAAATTTAAAACTCAACTATTCTAATTATAATTTCGGTGCAACTGAAGTTTACTTTATTTACAGGAAAATTAATTTTAATTTTCTTAGTTTTGTATTATTTAATCAGTTTCTTCATTTGTATTTCCGTATTCTGATCACTGCTTCTCCGAATGTACCATGCATATATCTAAATTCGAAAAGATCTAAACTTTTATATGTAGTCATCAATGCAGTATTTTTAATAATTTTTAATAATTTCCACAAAATTTGGATTTTATTGACTAATTTTCAAAATTACCAAATTTCATCAAAATTAGTTAGCCCGTAGACATCAGATGAATGCATTCATATTGTGGGTTGTTCTAAAAACGATGTATATATAATAATTAGATATCTATTTTAACATAGAATTAATCATTTACATTAGACTTTTATTAATATAATTATTATAAATTATTTGTCTTACTTGGGCTCTTACAATTTCACTAAATATGTAAATTACGATTCGGCTATCAGTAGTCTCCAAAGAAACTATTTATGAGTACATGTAGATCTGGATTTATTAATAAGAAAAAAAATAAGATCTGGGATATATTAATAACATTTGTTGACAATGTATTAGACTCATAGGTACTATCTGTTCTTACGTATATTGTTGATCGTTTAAGTGGTATCGTCACAAACCACGTAATATGACATCATAGTTCAAACAACCAGTTGCTATGGAGATTTTAGAATAACTGAGTACTACAGTTTAATTCATAGTGATAATTTTTACTAAAAATTCTAAAAATTGTAAAAAAAAGATGAATGTTGGCTTTCTTGATATCGAACTGCTTCCAGATAATATTTTTCTGTTTTTTTCCCTCAAAGAAAAACAACGATAATCAAGCGTTTGCTGAGTTACTCGGCTATTCTAAAATATCTAAAGCAATCGGTTGTTTGAAGTGTGATAGTATATCAAGGGGTTTGTAACGACAATAAGTTTGGGACGACTGTCTTTTCTAGTAATTTGTTATTGATTAAAAATAAAAAAAAAGAGAACTGAGTATCGTTAGAAATGCTAAAAAAATATGTTTATTTTTAAAATATAAACCTTATCAATAACACTCGTAAACACATTTCCTTATTTACATCATTAATACTTATTTATTTTCGAAAAAAATGTTCTAAACAAACTGAGAATTTTCGAAAAGCACTTTACTAATGAAGATAACTTTTCAAATGCATTGACATTCTAAAGAGGCCGATCGCAACGAATTTGTTTGAAGCATTTTGGTCATTGCAAGGTCTTTGTCTAATCTTCAACGGCGCCCAAACCACAAAGGAACCATTGCTCTCGTCTTTCGTGAAGAGCAGGATGTAGAGACAGATTAACTGAAACACAATTACACAATTTCCACGTAAGGGTTCGATTCACTCCCTTTCCCGCATTCACGGCACGAGCCAGTAGTTCGAATGCAGTTAGGTTACCCTGCAACGAGGTTCATCTTCCGGTCTTTTCTCATCAGCATATTGGCAATTTTGGCGGTGGTAGCAGGCGAAAACACGAGTGGTGAAGGCAAGAGAAGAATCGGGTCGACATTTGATTCGAACCGTAGCCTTCCTATTAGGTCTTCAGTGACGCCATTAGGAGAGGGAAGTGATGCAGGAGCCGCAGCGAAAAAGACAGACAATTACTTTCTGTAGAGTGAAACAAGAGTACTCTATCACCAGAATGGGATTCTCAATTGAGCTACTTAAGTAAATGAAGGGTTAAAAACAAGAACTAATGATGAATAGGGGAATTAAAGAAAGAAGAACTAAGAAAAACTAACCAAAAACAAAGCAAAAAAAAAAAAAAAAACCGTTTTTCAACTTCAATGAATATTTTTAACCCAATTTCACAGGAGTGTAAGTGTTAGGAAATCAGGAAGCAATCCTGGTTGCTGTAAGCAATGAAACCTGTAAGCAAAGAACAATCCTGTGTGTTATGGTAATTTATATGATTTCTATAAAGGTAGTTGTATCAATTCACATGTCAAGTAGCAACACGATGGTTAACAAACAAGTAGGTCAAAGAATTTAAAACTGTTATTTTTAAATAGTCGTAAAAAAGAACAAAAAAGAAAACTCATCTTTTATATTCCAATTCTAATACTTAGTAATAGTTGACCGGTGCGAATAATTCGCAACAAAAAACCACCCTTTGAGAAATAATAAACAAATCCAACAGCTGTCGTGCATGTTAGTTAAACACATTGTCAATAGATGGCGCCTTCTTCATTTTTATGAAAATGTTTTTAAAATACAGTTTTTTAAATAAAAACATTAATTTTCAACATTTTGTTTCGTCATTAGCTGTGAACGTAATCTTCAAAATGATGTCTCAATCATTGGTTTTGATGAGGTATTAAGGGAGATATGGCGTACCGACACAAAAACACCTTTGAGAAATAATATATAAGGATTTTCAATAAGTTAAATACTGAAAATGCCGAGTTTCCTTTTTTTCTGAAAAACAATTAAATTATTTAAATTGTCTAAATCGAATTAATGTTAATCGCGACAAACCACTCGGAATGGATTAAAAGGATTTAATATTCTTTGCTTGAAACAATGACATGTTAATAGAAATAGGATAGAAATCCATTGATTGGATTCCAATTCTATCGTCTTCTCACCGTAATAACTCGATAGGGATTCATTTTGTAAAATTTCAAATATGAAACTGAGATCGTCTCCAAGTCTTCGAATATGGATTCCAAGTTTCACGAAGATCCAAAGCAGTTCAAAAATTATTAGGGGAGGATACATCTACACACACACACACACACACACACACAGACTGCTGATTTGATGATTTAGCCTAAGAGGATTAAAGCTTTTTTTAAAAAATATCATAATATATATTATCTGGTCTGTTTGCAAGAAGAAGCTTAAATAAAAAGTCTCACTGAAGCAGTTTCCCTCCATTCTTCTCCCTCTACTTACTGCGGGTGCCCGTATTACTAATGGATGTGAAATACATTATACATTTACAATGAAACATTATTTCTATATGTGAGAACTTTTCTGATAAGACAGATATTTTTTATTCATTTATTTGTATTTACTTAAAAAGGGATAGAAAGTAAAGGCGTATATTTATGATGTAAGGCAACGATAGCTAGCGCTAACTCACTTTTAATGGGTAGCTGTTCGTCTTGACGCCCCCATTCGATATCTTCTGTGTATAAATAAAACCAATCTTATTCTTCAGTTGGAGATCTTAATGTCTTCAGCACCTCTCTCTTCCTCTTGTCGTAATTTATGTGCACCCACTGAATAGCTTGGCCTGATTGTCGCTTGGAGGTGGGTGAGGGGGAAGGTGAGAAAGAAACCCCTATTGACTTAGGAGCCGCTTAAGACGTCTCTCCGTTATTGACACATAAATCTTCAATCCTTTAATATTTATTTTATCGATTTTTCTTTGTGGGAAATCTCGGCAAAAGCGTCGTCGACCCCAGGTTTTAAGCATCGAGCGAATAGTTTTAAGTCCTTTGTCTGCGAGCACCTCTACGGTCCTCCCTCTTAAAAGGAGATTTCGATTGCTGGGAAATTCGGTTAAGTTAGACCATGCAAACGCAGCAAAACAAAGGCGCAACTGAGGAGGTAAATCAGCAGAGCCAGCCTCAGCCAGTTTGCACCGCAAAGTGCATCACAATCATTCTAATCGAAGCGAAAGTGTTGCTTTTTCCAACTGTACAGACTTTGTGAGGTGAATCCATAGCCTTTTTTTATTCTGTTTACGGAATGATATAATGTATACACCTTCTCTCAATCTTCCTTTTCTTGAGAATATATGCTGTTTATAAAGTTAGGTTTTGGGGTAAATTGACAAATTACAAAGGCTTACTGGAGACAAAATGACAATACTGAAATGCAAGAAGTTCCAAAAAACGTAAAACCTACTTTCCTTAAAATGCCATTTCTTATGATTTTTTTTCTTTTTTTTTTAAGTCGTGAGAACGGTAAAAACAAAAAGCCTACATTTTTATCCCAATTATAATATCCGCACAATTTTAACAAATAAAAAATTTCCATCACTTGAAACAAAATAAATTAAATCCCCGTTATTTACTTAAATTGTTTCAATCGAATTGTTTTTAATCGTATCAGATCACTAGGAAAGGATTAAGGCTTTAGTATTCATTGCTTCAGACAATAATATGTAACCAGAAATAGAATAGAATCCATTCTTTAGATTTCACTGTTTTCTTATGAGAATCTTTCTCGCACTAATTACTCGACGAGCATCCATTTGGAAAGCATCCATTTCAAATATAAAAGTTATAATACATCATCCCCAGTCGTCGAATGTGCTTATCAAGTTTCAAGAAGATTGACTGAGCGGTTCAAAAGTTGTTAGGGTAACACACGTACAAATGTATATTTAAATAAACCAACACGAAGACAAATAAAGCACAAAAAAACACACATCAGTACGTATGTGTAAGAACAAACAATCACATAATTAAAAGCATGTAAACTTATATTGAAAAACACATAAACTAACACATTTTAAAAGTACTCAAAATTGCGCACAGCCATCACAGCAAAATTCAAGCATATACACTCATTCTTTTTTTTAGAAAATTGTAATAAGATTATACTGTGCATGAACTATCTGATTTACTGTTTGCTGAAGTTCACATTTCTTTTTACTTTACCAAAAATGTTTTCTCGAATAATCTTTCTGAACAGCAATAAACTTGCAGCAGCGAGGATTAGGACCTTTTTATCGACTTTTCGAAAGCATTGACCCTTGAACCGACTGACAAGAGAGGTGGTTGCTCCGTAGCAAAGTTTTAATTGGACTTTATGGGAATGTGTTATGGGAAACCCAACAGCTAAAAGAAAGAAGCGCCGTTAAAGAGACGCTTCTGGAAGCAAAGAGATCAAGATATGCTCGTTCTTCCGCTTTTATTGAAACGACTCTTTTAATTATTGCCATCTAATTTAATTGAGGCAAATAAATTTACAGGAACTAATCCCGAATTCAGGGAAAATTACAAAGCAATTGGTTGCCGATAAATTATAACTATTTTTATAGCTCTGAAAGACTAAGCAATTCGCTTTAGAACTTGCACAGAAGGCAATGGTGCATTTCAAAGGTGTGGAATTACAGAATGGCTGAGATACAGCAGGAGGAATTGAATGGCTTTGGAAAGTTCTCGGAAGCCAGTAATAGAAAAGCGGCATTTCTTTAAGCCTTCAATTCGGTTCCAACAGCTAAGTCTTATGTCTTTTCAAATCTTGATAAAGAAATAAGAATTAATGGCTGCAATTAAAGCATTTACTTTAAATGGAGTTGTGGAATTGCTGTAACACGGTACAACATTGATAGTAGTGCATTCGAAAAACTGCAGATAAAAATTTACCCCTTCCTCTTTGGCTAAAAGTTACTTTACGGTAGTACATGTGTCTGACTAAATGTGCTTGTTCTGAATTGGGTTTAAAGATTAGTTTTTCTAGCTAAGAGACGGGGCGTCACAAATCCCTAGGTGGTTGATGAAGTTGAGTTGGTTATGTGGATGGTTTTCTGCTGTAGAGGATTTGCTGTTTGATGATCATAGTTTGTGTTGGTGTTGGGTTTTGTGTGTTGGCAACCCCTACATTTTACTTTGCATGGTTTTGGGTATGGGTATCGAGAACCACATGTTTACAGATATAGTTTTGGAATATTTTCCAAAAAGAAGATTTTTAGGAAAAGTCTACATGGTGGCGTTTACATTGATGTGATGCCATTCGCATGCTAAGTCAACGTAATGTTATAAGTCAGATTTGTTATAATAAGGTACCTTTGTAGCCTTTATTTATTTCTAAGAACTAGCAAACTAACCAAATCTAAAATTCTGAAGACATATTATGTATTATGTACAAATTTCAAAAAAAAAATGATTGAAATAAAAAAATGTTGCTTTGTGATATTATATTTTTTACTTCATATCTACGGTTCTTATTCCTGAGAATTGATTCAAGGTTGCAATAGGATATCCGAAATGTGGAAATGTTACTATTTTCTTTGCTTTTTCAGTTCAGAATTTTCTAATATCCTGTAGAATACTACTTAAGAATCTAAGAATTGAGATTACAATACAAAAAATAATCTTTGAGAAAATAATCCTTTAATCTTGCCATTAAATTAAATCTTAAATTTGATTTGATCATAATCACCAGCCTAATTATAGGATTATGCCGATGCTCTCTCACTGTTTTTCGGTTGATAGAAGGTTAACTGAACCCTAGGGCCTGTCTAGGAAAGAAATAACAACTGAAGTATTATTTTCATAATCTAAAGAGAATTATTTAAACATAAGTTGTATAACATACAGTGTTATAAGGTTTTTATGTCGTATAAAGGAAGAATTTAATATTCTATTTTATTAGATATTTAGATATTTTCATATCGCTTTCAAATTCGATTGGATAAAAAAAGAGGAAAATTAAAGGGTTTTATATGCATTTTTTTTTCTAATCAAGGATAAAAGATAATGAAATTTAAAAAATATTTCATAAGTCTTATTAAAATTTGTTGTATGCAGAAAGCAAACTTTACCAAATCTACAAATGAGACGAATTTTCCGCTTTCCAAGACCAAGAAGAAAGACAAAAGTAAAGCCTTCAACCAGCTATAGGAAACCTCAAGCCAAATCGGTGCTAACTAAACCATATTGCTCGGGTTCATAGAAAATACGATTCAAGCAGTAAAAAAAACGGAACGGGCATATCTAAACGGAAAAGAAAACAATAAAACGTGCAACGTTTGTCAACGTTTATAGCCAGCGGTCAAATGGTCCGATTTGTATGCGTTGTCGCCAAAAGGCGATTCGGTGGAACAGCTTCGATTTTTCTCGAAAATCAAACAATGTAACTTTAGGGCTGGAAAAACATAACAGCACGAGTGGTAAATTCATCACATTGGAGGCATAAACCATTTACTAAAAGCGTTTTTGAAATTTATTTTTTCGTTTAGGGTTAATTCTGACATTCAAATTATCTTGGGAAACTTAATTTCTCGACTTTTGCTTACAAAATTTAGTTGCCATACCAATGTTTGTTTACCCATATTATAAAAGCTCCTAAATAGCTGTTAAAAAATTTTGTTGTTCATTTATTTATGTTGATGGGCGTTTTTTTTCTCCGAACTTCTTATTTACTGATCCGATTTTTACCAAACAATAGAAATCCTCTTTGCATTAGCCTACACCTACCTCCAAAATTTAAGTTTCTTAAGATATATTATTACACCCTGATGGATATGTGCACTTCGACTTCAAATTTCGTTTTAAAACTTTTAAAATCAAATCTCTAATATCCTGTAGTTAACTGCAATGGTGGTTTGAGTATAAGATATTATCTACCATGTCAATCATGACAAAACACTTGCCATGATCTTAAAGATAAATCATTACGTCATTACAAGAAAACAAATTAAAATACACTTTTATCTCTGAAATGTTTCTTTTTGTTGATTCCTGTGGACCCGATAAACATGGAAATCAACAAGTAGATTATGTTTATAATACTTAAGCAGAATTGCAGATTTTTGTGATAAATGATTTTGAGTTATGTCACTAATAAGAGTCACGTTTTTGATTGCCTGATATCTCCTCATCGTTTGTTGAGATATCTACGGAAATCAAAAGAGATCTTAAAAATAAAATGAAAATTTCAGGTGTTACTTATACCTCTTTTGATTTTCGTAAATATCTGAACAAACGATGAAGAGTACAAGAAATCAAAAATGTAACTCTTACTGTCGATGTAACTCAAAATAGTTTATCTAAAACAGTTTAAATCTAAATCAACCTCTACAATTTCAGTTTCCTCGGATATGTATTTTTATGAGTTGATCGCAGATGGACGGAGATGAATCATTTTCTTTAACTTTACATTTTGAAACCTTTTTTTTATTCCATCCCTTTCTTTTTCTTGAATGTATGTTACGAATATAAGCTGTACGCCAACTACTACTGTAATATAGGAAACTTTAGATACACTTTTGTTTATAGATAAACTTTAGACTTTATGTGTAATGTAGACAAACTTTACAGCAAATCATAAAATTTGGTCTAAAAACGAATAAACAAACTTTAAACCCAAATCGTGTAGATTTGGGTTTAATTCTTAGAGGGTTACAGACTTGACGTTTCCATCCGTCTTTTGCCTTTTAGTGTAGAGGATTGGCTGAAAATGTAAGCTCTGCTAATAATTTATTGGCCCTGGATAAGAATTCCCTATTCTGCAAGAGTGGGTGAAACTTGAGGTCTATCTGGAAGAGAAATATTCTGAGTAAAATTCTGTAAAATCTTTACAGGATTGAAATCCACTTCTTCCAGTCCGCAGTCTAGTGCCTACACCACTGGATTATTAGACCAGTTAAAGGTTATAGAAAGAAAAAAAAATACTGTTTGTAGCCTCTTCATTTTTAGTATTTTTGCAAACCTAGTTAAACTGTAAAAGTAATTAGAAAAAAAAATATGGATTTGCCAGCAACGGGAAAAATTTAACCACAACTTCTAAAATACATGTTGGAGTGTTGACTTTCTAGACTGTGCTTCTTCTGAATTAGCATTTTGAGTCACGAAGGACCCTCAGATCGGAGTGGATTTTTAGGGAATGCCAAATATCTCTTCCAATTTTATCTGAGTACCACTAGAGACTGCCGACGACATCAGGATCGTTACAGGCTCTTGGACGATTCTGGCACAATTTGCCAAAAATGTACAACGATAAAAGCTGCATGAGATATTCATTTGCATGCATGTTGACTTCCGCTGCTGGTTTTGCCGTGACGGATTCGTCTTCGAGGATAAAATAGTCTCCCAGCTGGGAGGAATCGCAATTTTCCAACTTTATCCATTTCCGGTTTTGATGAGAACAGAATCGGATTGAAAATGTAAAGTTTTTATTCCAAAGACCTGTTCAGATTCTGTCATTGTCTCGGTGATGAAATTGGCCTCAACAAAACAAAACAAGAAGTTTCTGAAAGAATTTAAAACCTACTTTCTTTAAAAAAAACATTGTTTTATTGGTCCTTGTTCTTTATATAATGAAAAGTTTTCATACTTATAAATTACAATATCACGATCACAAACAGTCTTCAAACTTCTCATTTGATGAGAAATGATTTCAAGAAATTTTTAAAATTCATTCGCGTAAATCCAGTTAAGTTAATGAAATGAAATTGTCCGAAGGTTGTTAGGTCTCAATAAAAATTCCTTGTTTGCGATCAACGAGGAATAATTGTTGTAATTCGGATTCTTTTCTTTGAATTTCCTTTCTTGTTCGCTTCTTGAGCAATTTTCAAGTCGTAATTTTTCACAAGTCCGTAAATGTTCATTTGAAGATTCGAGAAGACCTATTCATTTGTTTTTTGGAAAACACACTAAAGATATGCTTTCTGATTAAATCCATTCATATTAGTACCGTCAAAGCGAGTATAAATGATAGTGGATTAATACCGGGTTTCTTTATCGGGGGTTAAAGTTTGGCGAGCGTCGGTCTGACCATCCGACCTCAATTAGTCCCGTTTATCTACCGTGCACCCAAGGACCTCCATGGCCTGTAGCGGTACAGCTTTAATCTTTTAGAGTTCGAAGATTCAAGAAGATCAATTCACAGGTTGAAAATTTTTACAAAAGTACACACATACACATACACTGATTTTAAGAGTCGAATTGTCTTTACAGATGCAGGCTGTAACGAAAATTGTTAGACCAATATTAACTTATGACTCCTGAAATAGAGGTAAAATACTAAAGAAAGATGACATCAAAATTTCTACAGGATTAATGAGATTTTTAACATTGCAAAAGAAATAAATGCATAAAGAGAAAAATAAACCTGGAAATAAATGGAAAGAATGGTATAGAATACTAAATTGGTATTCTAATTACGCTATCTTACAACTTGAGGAATTTATAAAGTAAGGGAAAAGGAGATCAGGAAGACCACAAGTAGTTAAATAAAAATAAATAATTTAAATATTAACTGAGTCGTTTATTAACAAGATAGTAGCTTAAAGTAAAGAAGAAGAAGAATTCTTAATTTTCATCCCTTCGTGATGAAATTTAGAATTCTCAGTAACTTTTGCATATTATTATTATACACCAAGTTTCATATAATTTGAACTAAAAATTTCATATCACAATTTTGTACTTACACACAAATATTAAACCTAACAAAATGGAAAAATACAACCAGTTAGAATGATTTTTTTTTCATTGAACTCTCTAGAGTTGTCATCCAATCTAGCTGATATAGACTTGCATAGTAGATAAAAAAAAAACTATTCTATTAATGTTTATCTATTTTCTGAGTTTTCTGCTATCTACAGTGGTTTTAGCACTCGTAAAACGAAGAGATGTGTTTCATTGGGAAAAATATATTGATCTAACAGCCGTATTGATCGCTAAAAGGTTTAGGTCGAACAAGAAATGCAAATATGTCGTGAAGTCCACATTCAGCATCAACTATCTGCAAAAATTCATCTTCTTGATTTTTAACTTTAGCCTGCGAGGTGCCAAAGTTACTTCTCATCCCTTCAGCAATTCTCGAAACAAAGAAATATTTAATTCTCTATGTATTTTTATCGCTAGTCTTTATTTCTCGTGGGAAATACGACGCTCGACTTGGAAGATTATTTTTATTTTGATTAAAGAAAAGTCAATTTTTTTTTTCTCTTTTCGTCGACAAAAAAAAAATAAAAAGTAAAAAAGACAGGCCAATCGATACAGAAAACGGCCTCAGCAGGAACGCAGAGATCTGTTCCTCGACTGCAGTAAATACCTCTAATATACATTGAAAATCGTCTCATTTCAAGGGAGAGAGCAAGCTGGTACTTTAATTTGTATTTACTTGTTTTTCTATTAAATTTGACTCCATTACGGATCGTGACTTTGCCTTTTTTTTCTGTAGTTCTGTAATTGCTACCAAAACTTCTTTACCCTTCGGGGAGGGTAATTGTTTACACCTGTGGGCAGAATAACGGCCACCTTTCGAATTAAAAGTTCGGATATTAAAAAAGGGGGATAGGTAGACAATAGAATAGATTGAAAAGATACAAAAGAAACATCTATTTTGTTTTTTTCAAAGTCACAAATTTTGGGATTGACTTTTTTTTTTAATCCAATGCCAACGACTGACTTTGTTTTTGACAAAGGCTGTAAGTTGAAGCTCTAAAAATGTTGTACCAAAAAATATTTGAAGAAAATTACGAAACCCACTGAATAGTTAGAAATAAATATATTTGCAAATAAAAGGGTGGTTTGCAAATAAAATAAATAAAAGGCAAAAAAAGAAAGGTTATTTTATAAGCTCTTTCTTAAGAATATATATAAATCAAGTAAATCTATGTAAAGACAACAGACATTGAGATGAATTGCGAGGAATGAGAGGAGATCAAGAAAACGTCCAAAAGTAGATGGTTTTTTTTTTTTTTTTGGATAAGTGTCTTTCGGCCAACAGAATTAATAAAGAGCATGAACATGGGAAGCAAATGATGGAAATCATTTACTAATATATAAAAATTACTGATATATATACAAATGTATTTAGAATTTAATATTCCCATACAAAAGTCGGTTAAGTCAGTATATTGTGAACAGGAGAGATTCAGTATCATCAAATTGTTTGCATAACCAATCAAAAAATAAATCTTTAAGTTGGCAACCATAAGAAAAATTGGAAATACATCAAGAAAAAAAAATATTGTCTAGAATATACAATCTCTAAATTTCTAAATCCCCCCCGCCTCCCCATGTTTGAGATATTTGGCATTTTTTTTCATTGGATTTTCGCTATTAGCTTAAAAGTTAGAAATACAACCATCTCCTTTCAGTTGTTAGCCACAGCTTGATTGGTAAATTGTCGGTCTCAAATGCTGAAGGTTGTCGGTTCGAATTCGTGTATGTATTGTTGTTGTTGTTTTCTCTCTTAATCTTTTTTTTAATGTCCGAATGGATTTTTTTTTCTTATTTTCCTAACTTTTCTTTATTTTTTTCTTCAGTTAATGTACTTCTTTCTTTTATTATTATTTTTATTTTTTTTATAATGGGTTGCTCTTAAATTTATGCTTTAGCACAAAATTATATTCACCTGTAATTTATCAATGACCATATTAGGAAAGAAAGCTGATAGGGACTGAAGATATGATTGATTGATATACCTTTGATTTATAAATTCAAAACCATACAAGTCAGAGAGAGACAGACAGAGATACATATTGAAAGCAGATGGCTTTCAAAAGAAGAATATTCTTAGACTTTAGGCAATTCACAGGTTTCTTTGAATCTACCCAGGAGGCAATGCCAAGTGATAAATATAACAAAATAAAACGTGAGAGATATACAAGGGAAGGAACAAGAACTCCGTGGATTCTCTATTTCCAAATTCAATCTCCCTTCCATCGTACGCGGACGAAAACATCTCTCCCTCTCTGTATCTATGTTTTTTTTTCCCTCTCCCTTTTCTAAATCGACATTCGAGACGACTATCATATCTCGACGGAGTTCGGGTCTTGGAAAAATTGCTCCAGGTTTTGATTGAGCCTTCTTTTCTCTATTTTCAAAATCTTCTGTCCTTCTATTATCTCCTATCCTTCTATTCACTGCCTTCAAGTCATTCAGTCACTCAATTAATAGGCATTGTGTTTCCTATTTTCCTTTTCTATTTATTTTTCAAATAAATTGTAAATGAACTGAACAAAGAAGAGAATGTTTTAAATTTATTGAAATTATTATATGTCGTAGCCAATAATAACATTAAATACCCATTTTTTGTTTCTATTTAATCACTGTGTTAATATATTATTCATCATATAATAGAAAGTCAGCGCACCTGAAAAATCATTATTAGCTTTTAATAACTTTTTTAATAATAATTTGCTCTCAAACAAATTTTTAACAGGCAGTTACAGAAAGAACCTGAAACCTACTTTCCTGAAAGTGGATTTTATTTATTTATTAGCTTCTAATACTTTGTTATGAGAATTTTTCTTTTAACCTTTTTTTTTTCTACAAAGTCCCGTCAAGAAAAAATTATCAAAAATTAGATGGTCTCATATTGTCTCTAAATAATTTATGTCGTTTCTAGAAAATTTATTTATAAAATTCAAAAGTTATTTCGAAAAGAAGAGGTTACAGACACCAACACACACAGACTGAAAGACTTTATTAGCCTCCTCTCTTAGGGATGCTATCTAGAAATGATAACTGTACATAATTAGTTGCCGTTCAGTGAACGATCCGTTAAGAAGAATCTGTTAAGATATCGCAATGGTGGAATGACTCGGAAACAAAGAAATTTGCGTGAGAGAATTTGTGCTTCAGAAATGCTTAGATACATCCATGTCAGTACAGTACTGTCGCTTTCCGCATCTTTTTATATGTTTTATGCAAAGTATATACCTGATAACAGGATATAAAACATTTTAAATGCTTTTAAGTCATCTTCTGTTACAGATTCTTAATCTTATTTTAAAGAGAATGGTTTGAGATTAAATTTGAAATATTGTTTACTACAGCGTTAACTTACTAAAAAAATTATAATATTGTAAGTACAATAAATTACAAAAAATCACACACGCATTACTTTTGTACTGATGATTGCAATTTACTTGTTTCTTTCTTGATTTTTTTTTTATCACCACGTGTCTGCATATGTGTCTGTGTGTATTTATGTATGAATATTCGAAGACTAGGGAAAATCTAACTTTTACATTCAAGTCTTTTCCAAAAGAAAATTGAAGTAAATAATGCAAATAATTTTTTTTTCTGCAAACCCGGGAAATTTGTGCATTTTGTATTCAGTCAATATTAGAATTGGAATGTAAATGTATTGCTTTTCCTATATTTCTTTTTCACAACTTCAAAAAATAAAAATAAATAAAAGAAATTTCAAGAAATAACATGATAAGGAATGTCTTTCCAACTTCTTGTTTTCTTAATAAATGATAATTATGTCTTAATTGCTTCATTTCGAGACAGATTTCCTTATTTTCTAGATCCAGTTGATTGACATTTATTGCTTTTTAATATCTGGGGGGTTGTAAAACCTACGCCAGCAACCAGTGCTATTAATTTGAAGATTTGCAGAGGCCTGTAAGTCCCAATTTTCTACGTTCTTTTGTGGTCATCAATTCTTGGAAAATTTAACCGACTTGCGTTTTTCGTTTTGCAAATGAACAATTAGTATCACATTTTTCCCATTATAATACCTAGTTAAGATTCCTTTTGCATTTCATTCTCGAACCGCATAAGCCAGATTTATGGTTATCATTAATTATTTCAGCACTGATGGTCACGTGAAACACAGAACCCTGTGATTTACAGCTTCTTGGAATTATGTTTCTAGCCAGGGATAATAGGTTCACTTTATCACTTTTTTTTATGGTACGCTTTGTTTGCGTTATGTAAATAGCGTCAATAAATGTGAATGTGATGAATGAACTTAAAAACGCAATGATAAGTGAGACTTTCTTTACAATTTCTGTTAGTTGAAGTTCACTGGCATAATATTACTTGGCTAATGTTGTTGTTTTTTTTTAATATTTTATAATTTTTTTTTTTATAGGTTACGTTTCCATAAAAATGAGGTTCATCCAATCATTTAGTTATCTCTGTGTGTTGTCCTTAATAACGTTTGAACCAGTGAATGATCTTCCTGAAACATGGTGTATATATTCAAGGATCTATCTAATATATTTGAAATTTTTTATGTTAGTCTTATGGCAACATTAGGGCGTGAAAATGACAAAAATGTAAAGTTAAATGTAGATCTTTGTTTACATCATTTCCATGATATTAAAAAAAAACAAAAACAAAAGTAAATAAAAGCATTTTTAGAAAGTAGGCATTAAGTTCTTGCAGAAAAAGTTTTGTTATCATAAAGAATACATAATTATAATAATATAAGATATCCGATACTCAATGAAGTTCGAAGTTGGTTAATCCACAATAATACATTAAGGATTACAATAATACATTATAAGGATTAATTTCTGTTTTATATTAATATTTTGGTTATTTTAAGCAAGATAAACTGTGTGAGAATTTATAGGTGATCTTAATCTAAACGGCTATATTTAATAAGACAGTTGGATCTTAAGACGTTAAAACAACAGCAGCAGAAATGAAAGTATTGATAAGATTGTTATTATTGAGCATCAAGTTTCATGTTTTGGTCTGCCGAGTTTCTATATAGAGATTAGTGAAGTCATAAATTCACATTACCATGAACAGAAGTAGCTGAATTTAAAGTACCGGTATTTTTATAACAATTTCCAAGAGCAATTTCGAAGAGCAGTTTCCAAGCTTTGTACTTTTTTTTGCTTTCCTGTGATAAGAACAAACTAATGAAGTTTCAATAATTGTTATTTTTAAAACATTATATGTGACTGTTTTTAGGGTTTTAGTATTTAACTTTTAGCTAAAGTCTATTTTAGATTTTTGGAAACTATTGTTCTATGACTAGCTTTGGTGTCTATCAATTTTTTTCTTTTGTTAAGTCTCTGCAACAGTTACGTAACAGCACTACTTAAAATGCAAGATTATTACGATGATCTAATATAAAATGATTATTACGATGATCTAAGTAGGCGCCAATATCATTGGTAGCCACCGCTGTTGTGTTGATGTAACGGAAGGAGAACATGCATCAATAGCTTCAATGTCTTCATTGTTACCATTGTTAGGGTGATCTAAAAGAAAGAAGGTAGGCATTAAATTCATTGTTAGCCACCAATGTTACAGTTATCTAACAGAAGAAGGCATACATCAATAATCTTTGTTGGTCATCTACGAATGAAGAAAACTGAAAAGGACAATAGTTTGTGGACAATATAACATCAAAGAACTCAAGAACTCTTAGGAAGCTCCAACTGTAGAAATTACTGAGCTCACTAATGGTCGTAATCATTGTTACAAAATTTAGTAGAATTTATGAAGACTAACTTTCCAAAAAGTTTGCAAAGTTTCTTAAATGATCCTAGAAATGAAGATTGTTGTCTTAACTCCAGAGAAAATTTTGACATATATTTGATTGTCTTTTGTTAATCATTCTTGCAGTAATTTCCCTCTTTGCAATTCTGTGTCGTCCATTCATCTTCCTTCTGCTTTTCTTCGCAGATTTATTGAGGAAATGAAATTGCTGTAACGAAGCGAATGTATGGCAAATAAAATGGAAGGAAGTTAGTAATTACGAATGAGTTCATTCCATTTTCCGGTTCTTTTTCAACAGGGAGGGAAACCTTGAGGCGCGTTAAGGATTAAGTGTTTCGGGGGTCTTTTTTCTCCTCTTTCTTTTCTTTCCTTTCTCTTGGTGCTACAGCACTGCCGATTGCCGTGGACGGATTTCGCATCCAGAATGGTAATTAAGAAGTAGGAGACGAAGGGCTTGCAAGGCGGGGGAGGAGGGTAGAAGGGGACTCTTTCGCAGGTCGATACATGGCCTTCCCCACAGGACAATCGCAACGTCAAATTGGGCACAATTACCGAGTGCGCACTTATTACGGAATTTATTCCGCACTTCCACCCTTAGCTAAGGGTGGCGAAGAGTTGCTAATAGTAAAGCGCTTTATCTCCCGCTGTTGCAGCAAATGCTTTTCACTTGGATTGAATAGAACGGCGTCATTTTACCGAATCACATATTAATACGCTTTGAGAAAGGAAAGAGCTGTTTAGTAATACTGCAAATAATAAAAAGAAGCTCTGGTTGGATGAGAGATACTTTATATATTGGAATATATCTGAAAAGTTAGTAATATCAAATTTAGTTGAACAATTTTTTTTATTCTTTATTGTCCATTTGTTTGCTTGTTTCGCACCAAATTAAAATAATCTGTTGGATTTACTAACAGCCCAACTTAAAACTCAGATGCATTTATTTGATCTTTACTTCTATCCATCAAAAGTGACTTCTGAAATCCTTTGTTAAAATAACTTTTGAATTTTTATAGGTTACAATTTCTAAGTTATGATTGTAAGGAATAGAGAAGGTTTTCTCTTCCATATCATTATTTTTTGTTTATTTGCTTGCTATTATATCCTGAAGAAGTCCTTTAAATAGGAAGAAATGTAGATTTCATTTGAAGTAAAGAGTTGATGGATTTTTCGTCATTATGTATGTATAAATGTAACTTTTGAATTTGCTAGAGGCTTATTTATTCAACTTAAAATTGAACACAATTCTAATGGTCTTCATCTCCTCAGTCTTGGATCCCCTAGCGCTGCATGTTTAGTTCCCACTACTCATAGAATAGCTGAGCGTAAACCTAGTAACAAAATATGTAGATTTTAATAATTCCAGTATGTGTTTAAAGTTCGTTGTACGAGTTATGTTCCTCGACTTCCTTGTCAACTATCCTCGTGAAGTCGTCGTAATTATAGACTTAGAGGAAGGGAAACCCCCGTAAAGGAAGCAGTCAATAGCTAGGACCTATCATAATTTCTTGACATTTTCGGGTCAATGTCGTTTGATTTTCTTGCTGTTTGATTCGATTATCCGGAAAACTTTGCTAACCAACATCCTTCGATAACTGAGAGGCCACTTTGATAACACAATTGTTATATGGGAAAATTGTTATATGGCAGTTCATTCTTACAGTTAATTCTCGTCAAAAAGTAAAAGATTCACAAAATTAACATGTAGGGTCGTTACACACGAGAACGTTTATGTGGAAGTAGATAAAACTAAAAGGTAAATGTCACTGTAACTATAGATAAAAAATATTCATACAGTTCGAAATTTACGAAAATCACTTAATGATGTAATGCTTTCTTTACAATTTGATTACAGCGATAACTCTTTACAAAAAGACTGACACATAACGAAGTGTAAAACAATTAAAACTAGGGAAAGCGATTAGTAAACCAATCACACTGCTTCGCAACGTCTTCTGATCATTGATATTGTTTTAATTTCCTTGTGTTTATTTCCAATAAACAATCGCAACAATTGCGCCTTTTGACAATTACAACAATCACTGTAAATGTGATTGTTGCGAATGCAAAAGGCGCAACTGTTGCGATTGTTATGATTGTTGTGCAATCATAACATTTTAATCATTAAAATTTAATGAGATTTTAATGATAATTTAATGAGATTTTAATGATGCTTGTTCACAGACAAACAGACAAAACGGGAATATTAGTCTCCTGAACTAGATCAGAAGACTAAAATGGAAATATCAAAGATTGAATTTTTTATTTTATTAGGTTTTTTTTTTTTACTTTTTAAAATGCCATTATTTTTCCCTAAAATTGAAAATCCAGGTAGTGTTTGTAAAAAAAATACTGAAATAAAACAAAAAGTTTTATATTAAGAAAGAGATATCCCTTATCCCGAATTTCTCATAAATTTTAAAGCATTAAAGTTATGGATTTATCATGATCCTATAAAGGCTGTAATGATCTGCATCAGTGCTTTTTCCATAAGCATGGAAAAAGCATCAATGAAAGGCAACAACAAAGAAACAATTCTCTATACAATGTTAAATTTCTTATCTCGTATTATTAAAGTATCTCTTGGATTCGAAATCCTACGTTTAAATTAATAAAACTTATTAGGCCAGATTGTTGGAATGTTATTATTAACATTGACGTCTTTTTAACTGCATCGAGCAAGATAATTTATTTCTGTCACCGGTGAATGAATAACTTCAAAAGTATCGTAGATAATGGCGTTTTTATTCAAAATCTTAATTTTAACAGTTGTTGTTTTATATTTAGAGAAAATAATTAAATCACAAGTTTTGTACTTTATTTTGGAGACTTAGTACATTATTTTATGTATAAGATGTTATCAATAAAAATATTCCTCGTTAAAGAAAATGCATTCCAGTCTTGTTCATATGACTTTATTATAAATGTGGAGGATTTTTGTAAGTAGATATCTTTTAAATTACATCTATTTTCACTGAAAATTTGTATGATGTTATAATTCTGCCCAATTAGCGATCGAAAGAAAACATAAAAATATTTGTAATTTTAATAAAGTTTAGAATAAAACCACGTTTTCTTAGGAATCAACATGATACCTCCAAAATTAAAAAAGTAAAAATAAATTCACAATAAAAAAGCAACTTGCCAGGACGATCTGAAATGAATTTTGATAGCATGTTAAAAAGCCCATAAAACTATTCATAAACAATCAGTTGGTGAGACAAGTGACATCTGTTTCACGCTCTTTGGCGACCCTCAGCAAGGAGTTTTATTGCAATTTTAGGAAAACACCATGTTGATTCTCAAGGTAGTTCCTGTTAATCTTTGTATTGAGAATTTGCTGTTAGCTGAGTCCATCTAACTGATGAACGCCAAAGATCATGAAACAACTGTTTTTCTAAGATATCACTTAGTAAATACTTGGTCTCACTCTTTGATATTGATTTACAACAATGTTTTACTAAATTAAAAAAAAATGCAGTTGTTAACAAATTTTAGAAAATTAGAATGTGCGGCTAAGTTAATATTGAGAATTCAGTAATCGTGTGTATCTTCGCTATGCGAAATAGTCGATATTTAAGTTGTAACGAAATTGAAAGCCAAGTAAACAAAATTTTATATATATATATATATATATATATATATATATATATATATATATATACACAAACTCCCTAAAAAATTTTATACTGAATATATACATGTATAATTTTTTATACATATATATTTAAGCGAAGACCTGATATAATTATTTTTGAGAGCTCACTGTATAATGGACCACTTGAGGATAGGCGGGGCTTCGTAGTTCCAAAATATCCCACCACGCTACTGCTTCGCATGTGGGATAAACAAAGCCATGTGCTTCATTTTAACCCTAATAGATATGGAGGCTGAACTAAAAGATTTGATTTGGATGCAACGATTGTAAGCCTTCCAAAATCTTCAGATTGGATATAGAGTTGATTATCGCCTATTGAAGAAGGCGACAGCAATATATTTTCAAAGAAGGATATAATTTAATGGATCACTTGAGGATAGGCGGGGCTTCGTAGTTACAACATATCCCACCACGCTATTGCTTCGCATGTGGGATAAACAAAGCCATGTGCTTTGTTTTAACCGGTTTAGATACAGAAGAAATATTATATTAAAGAAGGATATTCCAAGCGTTTTTACAGAATTATTACAGTACTGGATCTCCACAGTATTGAACCATCGTCTTGAAACATTAAATATCGACGATTTTTTAAGTAATTCAAACAAAGTTATATGTTTGTTTATCCCATTAGCTCTCGCCGCATGTGGGATACACGTCATACGTGACGTCGATAGGGGCGTAAACCTCAAGTGTTCCATTGAAACCAAATTAGTTAACAAAAGTTTCCACTTTACCTATTCATTTCTTTATTATATATTTATTTATGCATTGCTGCTAACAATATAAGTTACTATTCTTCAATCTTGGTGATGAGCCTACAAGTCGAAACATCTTATGTCTAGACATTTTAATTGTTAATGTTAAATTTAAAACCCAAATCTATTTTAAAACCTCTTACATTAAGTCTTATATCAACATTTATGTATTAAGTATTAAACAAAAGAAAGGAAGAACATGTTTTTAGTTTCGCCTTGAATTCTGTTTGTTTATGGTTTAGTTCCTTTTCATTCTTCAGTATTTTCCATTGAATTTTATAATATATATATATATATATATATATATATATATATATAATAAAATTGGGATTTGTTTTCTCTTTGCATAGAGTCAGTACGTTCGTCTTTGTTGTTGTTCCTTGTCCGCCAATTTCTGGAATTTTCTAGCCAGAGGAAACCAACAATCTGTACTTAGCAGAAGTTGCCTTTGATGCAAGTGCTTTAGTAGTGGGTTGAGAGAAGCCGTTCTTTCAATCTCCCAGCTGAGAAACAAATCATGAAGAGGCTTTTGGGTCTTGTGGGACCTGTCCTTCGACCAAAGCAACTTTCTCGCACCTCATCAGCTTCCAATCGCCCTGGGCTTCAGAACAACAGCAGCGGCAAATGGTTGCAGCCTCATCTTCTTGCTTTTCAGGAAGACAATAAGGTCACGGCTTGCCATGCGTGAAAAATCAAAGCCGAGGGAAGAATGCAAATGCCCCGGCATCGTAAACAGCAAAGGCCGTAGAAGCCGAACGGTCAACTCTCCCACTGCGAGAATTACACAGTGAATAGAGCCTTGTATTGGATTTACTCAAATGAACACTAGAAGAATACAAAGTTGATAATGAAATACAGTAAAATCTCCCTTACAACGGATACTGCGAGACTAGAAACATTTCGAAAATATTTTTGAAGAGGTCTGGCACAAAGAAATTTTTCTCGAAGAAATTCAAAATGTTATTTTTAAATAAACAAACGTATTTGTGGTATTGTGGAGTAGAGTTTTACTCTTACAAGAATAAAAATTGAGAAAGGTACAAAAGAAAATATTTTAAATTTTCTTTTCTCTATTGTTTTTTTCAAAATCAGTCGTTAACGGTCACTATATTGCCAACAACGAAACTTTCATAGAATGCCAATCCTAAGTAAAAGAATTAATTAAAAAATGTTTTTATTTTTATTTGTATTTTCAAGAAGCTGAATTTAAATTTAATATGATCCTCTACAAAGCTACAATCAATTAAATTCGTCTTTTATAAGTCAAATAAAATTAAAAACGAAAAATTACATTTATATTTTTTCACGAACTGTGCTTAATAGTGCTTGAAAATGTTTATTTTTTTATATATATATGGAAGAAAATATTTTAAAAAGCCTTATTCGATTGTTACACTCTATAATAAGCTTTTTATAACCAAGAGAACAGTTACAGACAGTTTGAAATTTCTGTAAGCTTTAGGTGGATAACAATGACGTTGATGTATGAAGGAGTGAATTATTCAAACCAATCAAATTAAAAAATAAAATACCTCAGGACGGATCTTGTTAAATTTCTCTTAATTTCTAATTACGAATTTTGTCATAGTAAAGGTTAATATATTATATTAAGATGTGGTAAAAATATTCCTATCAAAATAAATACATTAAAATTTTATTGTCATGCATTTAAAAATTTTTTCCGAGCAATTATCTTAAAATTCCTTAGAAAAGTCTAAAAAACATATACGTAGGACAGTTTCGACTCGATATTTGAAGTCATCATCAGCTTGAAAACAAATCAGAAAAGAGAGCAATATATGCAGGGTAAAACTTAGATAATTAATAATTTATTCGTCAGCTATTTTTAATCAATTAATTATAAGGTGAAAGGTAACTGATGGAAAAAAGTAAAAAAATACACATTCTAAAAGTGTGTTCATGTTGCCATTAAAACAGTCAAAACAGAAAACAATTTTATTGCCTCAACGCCGTAATGATTTTGTCATTCCTTTGTTTACTTTTTTCTTGAGTTTTTTAATGAGTAAAACAATAAAATTTCAAATTCAAATTGGAAATGTGATCATTGTAGGAATTAGGAAAAAGTATCCAGGAAATTTCGATACATTTTCTCTTAAAATCATTAGTGTTAAGATTCTTACTTCATTGGCTGATGGGTGACGTATACACTTCATGACATGTGCTGAGATTAAGGTTGTATCAGTATTACTACAGAACTTGTAGGCATATTTATGCTGATTGATAAATAGGATTTCGTATTTGTTGGCTGCTTTCTCCTCTGTAGAAGCAATTATTATCTCTGTATTTAACTATGTACATAGCACCTTTTCAGGGCCGGCGCTAGGAGGGTGCGGGGCCTCGGGCGAGATGAATTTTGCGGGGCCCTTGCCAATCCTATTTTAACAACCAAAAAAAAAAAAAAATGACGATCCTATTTTATCCTCTTTCTTCTAACCAGGCGCGGGGCCTTGGGCGGTCGCCCCATTCGCCACCCCCTAACGCCGGCTCTGACCTTTTATAATAGTATCATCTTCCTTGGGCTTTTTTACCTGTATTAAAATTAACCTTTCCTAAAATACCATAATAACATAACCATAAGTCTTCTTAATTCTTCCTCTTCTAGACATTCTATCTATTGAAAAGTCTTCAAATCTTCAAAATAAAACCAAAAATAAATTTATAAAACCATACATTTATTGAAATAAATATCTCTTAATTTTCGAAAAGACATGTCTTCTTTTCTTTTTCAAAGCCGAAAAACAACAACAATACGTTACAAACAAGTAGAGGAAAACGATACAGATATGAGACATTTCATAAAAAATGAAATCAAAATTGTATGTATTGAAAAAGATTGTAAAACGAGAAAAACCATGGAAAGTCTACTAATTAGAAATACCAAAAAAGATAAATATTAATAGAAATGAAGGTGTTAATGTAAACAAATTTATTGTGGAAATGGCCAAAGAGTTTAACAATATATGTATTTCAAATTGTAAAAATAAGGTGAAAATTAAAGAATTAGGAGAATAGCATTTGTAAGTATTGTTTGTAACAATACAATTTCATGAATGTCTCATATCTGTATCGTTTTCCTCTACTTGTTTGTAACGTATTGTTGCTGTTTTTAGGCTTTGAAAAAGAAAAGAAGTCATGTCTTTTCGAAAATTAAGAAATATTTATTTCAATAAATGTATGGTTTTATACGTTTATTTTTGTTTTATTTTGAACATAATAACATAAGTTTGTTGGTGTTCTCTTAGCTTAACAAAATAGAAAGAATGAATATAATGATTGTCTAAATATTTGAGACGAAGTTGAGAAAGGAGTTTTAAGTCGAAAGCAGGACACCAATTAATTGAATATGTAATGGTAACATATTAGTCCCAAAGCGTAACAATGTGTCCTAGGGTGATGAAATTTTGCGGGTTTTTTTTACTATCTTATTGAATTCGATGCACTGAATCATAGTACCAACTTATTTCATTGATATATATTTATAAAACTTCTATGATTTTCGAAAAGTTGTCACATCAATTATATAGAATTAAAACACCCCAACTAACACTAATAAACATATTAATATAAAATACATTTATTAAAACAGCAAATTTTCGAGAAGATAATCACTTCTTCCCTTTATCAAGCCTAAAAATATTACAAAATTTTCTGGAATAACAATTTATTGATACGAGCATGATAATAACATTAAAGAAATGTTAAAGTTAAAACAAACTTCTGATATAACCAATATTTGAAAGAAACAAACCAATAAAACGTAATTAAAAATGCAATTCTTCAAACTTCACATTATTATAGCAAAAAAAACAAAAATTATTTATAAAATCTTAAAACCATTCTTACAGAATGGCCAGTGATTTTATAAATAATGCTTGGACGGTCAATTTTGAGAAATTGCGGAATGGAAAAGACCAAAACGATCACGATCTTATTTAGTTTGGTTCATAAATAAGCAACACGCTTAATTTTAAAGATATTTTAAAGACCATAATAAATGTACCTTTATTTTAAGTTGGTCCAATGCACCAACGTTTCCGAAGAACCATGTCTCCCTGTCAACGTGATGGGCGTTCAATGAGACAGACAGACGGACAAACAATGCAGACGGATGTTCCAGGGCAATAGTAAGACAAATTCGCCTAAACATTGACATAGTGACATTGACTGCACGTTTAAGACTTCGTAAGGACAGTACTTCAGAAAGGCCTTTGATTCCTGATTTAAGAGTTCACTCAACATGTAAGTGGATGCGACTTCGCTAACCACAAATCACCTCAGCTCGTGCCCTCTGCTGAGTGCCTTTGACATCCACTGGCCAGTTGTCATTGACTGCTCCAAGCTGTTTTGAATGCCTCCACGAATTCGAGTTGTTGACGGAGGACGCTTTCCATATAACGATGTAGCTCGGAAATCCAGTCTACGCCACCTAGACGGAAATTTTCGAAAACTTGAACTACTAAAAAAAAACAACAAAAATATGATGTTTTCACCGTCAGTTCCCACTAACTTTTAAACCTCTGGATAGATCTTTTTTGAAAGTTGATATCCATACTTAAGTACAAGAGTGACGGCACGTTTGTTTTGTCATTTTTTCCGCGTGGGGACATGTCGAGAAATTGGTGTGTGAAGATTACAAAAAATCTCATAAAAAAAGCATTAGAAAAAACAGTGGATTTCAATGCACATCTAATAGAAATTGTAATTTTAGTAATGTACTAATTTCCGCGCGCTTTCATGGAATTTCAAATTAATTCGATATAGACAATTTAAGAAAGTAATGAGGATATTATTCTTTTGTTTTACAAAATGGAAAATATCTACTGTATCTATTGAACAGATTTTAAAATTTAAACTTTAATCTAAACAATGCTTTCACGACTTTCAGAGAACGAAAGGAACGGCATCATTTGAATGAAACTGTACAGGCCTCAAGTTCTTTGTGATACTTCTTGCTTTATTTACTTTTTTTTCCTCGGCAATTCCAGAAAATTCTAATCATTTCTCATGGATTGGCTGCGATAAAAAAAAATATCAGTGTTAAAACAAAAACACAAAAACAAAAAAAATGTTCAATAAATGTATACAGTATGGAGAGACGAGCGCCGTCTGCTGTTTCATTTCGTTTCCCCAGTTGTCTTTCTTTCTCCCGGAGGCCTTACAACAGAGGATATCGGCTGTCGTGACGAATTTGTCGTCGGCGATGGGATTTTCCTCGAGGACTGTCTTTCTAAGTCTCTGCGCGCCATTACGAGTCCAAAGGCACATGCTTTCTTTTCTGTTTTTTTTTCTTCTTCTTACGCTCTGTGCGGAGCCCCTCACCCGCTCCCCCTCTCTCCTCCCACTACCACATCGCTTGCATCTGTCGCGTGGCTTAAATGATACCACGAAAAAGACAAGCACCACTTGCGCGCCTTGCTGTAAGAAGTTCTTGATTCACTGAAGAATTAGCTCCCGAAATTTAGCCCACGCTGCTGTTTTGAGAACGAAGCGCAGTTGCGTCCTCATCAACAACAACCAAAGAACGTATTGACCAAACATAGATTATTCATTAAAGATAGACTCAAGTTCTCTTTACGTTAGAGATCTACTGGCTTTCGATCGCTAGCCGGCTTCTAGAATTTTCAGATTTTATTTATTGACTTAAATGCTTAAATTAAATTACAACTATCTTAGTTATTTTCCGTTTTATTTAAAAATTTAAGTAATACGGATTCAAAATCAGTAGATGGGATACTTTGAATCAGTGATGAATCTTTCTGAAACTTACGAATAAGATTTACATCAATTTTTGTGTTCTGACATTTTCTCCGGTTGGATCCCTGGAGAGAAATTTGCGAGTGGAGGTCACATAAATTCCAATAATTCTTTCCCTAATAATCTCCTTTTTTTAACACTTCAATGAATCTTTTTAGTCTAACTTCGATCTGCTCGAATTAATTGGATTCAAATGATACAACAGTTGATTTTACGCGTTCAATAAATTTTCAGCAAGAATTGATTGATGTTTGCGGGTGTTGTAGTTTAATAAGAAAACATTTCCTTTTTCTCGTCTGCAAAACCTTCTTTTTCACGCACAAAAATGGAAGAAAATGGAATATTTTAAGGTTAGTAGATTCGGCAAGTTCTTTCCGAAATGAGTAAAGTATACAGTTACAATTTACTTAACTGTGGTCTTGAAGGTCTTGAAGGAGAGTTATAAAATCTCGCTCTGTATCCACAAATGGGCAGCACGTGAGATAGACGACCAGTTCGCCCTAATAAGAGAAAGTGCTACTCAGAGATTCCAGTCCGACGCTCGTCCATAAGCTCGTCCAACAAACTCAATTGACAAAGAGTGCAATTTTACATTTAATACACGTGATATTTTGATTGCCATTCCGCAACTACACAACTGGGCTTCGTGAACGCGAATTCTAATTTGCTGCAAAAGTGATGCCTCCAATGGTACCTCCTTTAGACTAAATAACCAAGGTATATAACACAAAAACACTTATACACAACTCCAGAAGGCTGTGGTACTCAACACAACACGCATAGTTAGGAAATTTATGGACACAATCATATATCCCTAATCATTCTTGCACACTTGGCAATATGCGCTTTGGTCCTGGATCCGCCATATTGTTTTTGCTGGGGAAACCCAAGGTTTGAAACATACAAACATAATAATAATAATAATAATAATAACAATAACAACCACACATCCCTAATCCTCCTTGCACACTTCTTTACACTTGGCAATATGTGCTTGATCCGCCATATTGTTTTTGCTGGGGAAACCCAAGGTTTGAAACATACAAACATAATAATAATAATAATAACAATAATAAAGGGTGAGAACAAGTTGTTTACTAAATGACTCTGTAGCCAGAATATCTCTTTAACGATGAAACAAATACGCCAACTTTAAGAGAAACTGCAAGTTTGTTTTTCCCTAGAAATTATTTTTATAGTAAATCAATATATCCACAATGGTTTACTTAGTAGCTGGTGACACTGCAGGCGAATCCAATCTGCCCTCAAATTAAATTAACGGAGAAATTTGTCCTTCCTTCGATTTTCTTTATTATTCAGAAGATTTGAGAATTTCATTAACCGACTTTCTGTCGACAGAAAAAAAAGTAATTTATTTGGAAAAAATATTGATTAAAATAGCCTGGAAATGATTGGGAAAAAAATATCTAAATTTCAGCCCAAAAAATCCCAATTATTTTAATAAGGGAATGTTGTATTAAAATTTGTGTTTTCAATTTCAAAAGGCTGCATTTTTTTTTAAATGCTTCACATTTCATTATAATTAATTTTGGGGCATGCTGTTATCTATTGTTGATATTATTTTACTTTTTATTAGATTAATCGGATTTAGATAGTATTTAATTACGTATAATCTTGACGGATTTGTAGCCTCACTTTCGTATAGACTACATTACATAGTAAATCTGATAGCTATTTGAACGACGATCACTTGCCGTCGTAAGAACGAGACCGCATTCGTCGTAGCGTTAACGTTACAAATTTCCGTTTTGTTCTCGAGAAGGCTTTCAGACTCCACATCTACAGAACAAACATTTGACAATAACGAAAAACATAATCAAAAATTAAAATATCTTTAAGAAAACAATTTGAATTCCTTATTTGGCAAAAAAAAAAAAAAAAAAGCATTATAAATTCATGAACATCTAATCTTGCGATTCAATATTTCTTTAATTTAAATTCTTAACCAATGTTTTTGAAGCTTGTTTTCCTAAAGCAATTTTATCTGAATATACACACTTTCAAAATTAATTCCGTGAATAATTTTGATTTTAAAGGGTATCATACGTCAGTTTAATTTTTTCTCGTATCTTATCTAAATATTTAGCCTAGTTCGTTTTAGTTTAGTATTTATTTAGGCTTACAAAATCAGTGAGTCTGTTTGTATGTGTCTCCCGCTAATAACTTTTGAACAGCTGAAATTTGTTCATGAGTCTTCTTGAATCTTGTTAATTACATTTTTAGAAAAAGAAAAATCTGAAAAATCCTGTTTTGCACTCGCAGTTATTACAATTTACAATACGTGCATTGTATTTTAAGATTTTTTAATTTGTATTGATTTCCCGACGATACAAAGCAAAACGTTAGATAGAACTTTCTCTAACATGTTATTTCTTTAACCCTTTTCTTTTTTTGAATCGTAAAAAAATGGCAAAAACAGTACACCTGTAGTTCTGTTCAAATTATACTAGCTAATGAATTAAAACAATACAAATGTTTCATTTTCTGAAAAAAAAAAAATACTAAATCCAGATTATTTACTTAACCTTTCTAAATCGGATCAATTTTATGGATCAATCGTGGAATGGATTAAGGATTTAATATTCATTGTTGAAGACAATGAGATAGTAGCAAAAACAGGATAGAAATCCATTGTTAGATTCCAATGCTTTTCTACTAATTTTTCGACAAAGGTGAAATGAGAAAAGATTTCAGATGTAAATTTTATGTCATCTCTAGTCCTCGAACATGCAAGCCAAGTTTCAAGGAGATCCTCGAAACTAATTAGAAGAACACACATACATTTGATTGATTTGATGAGCCTATTGAAAAAAAGGTCAATGTAGAAAACCATTGAAAGAATTGAATGTCGTGAAAAGGGACCCTAACAATAAGAAATGAAGGAATAATAAACACTTAAGTGAATAGTGTTTGTATTAAAGTTTTAATGAACTGTTTTTCTTTAAGTTTATCTGGTGAGATTTCTGTAGTGTTAACCTTGTACCAGAAGCAACTTCAATTGGTCTTAGTGTCAAATCTTATGTCTTCTATGAATAGCAGCTTAGGAGTTTGGGTTTTTTTTCCTTCGTCTGGCCTCCGCTTTTATTGTTGCTGGCCAGGCTGAAATTAGAAATCCGGTGGCCATCTTTGTCTTGTTGACGTTTTCTTTGGGTCCAGGGTGAAAAGCCGGAATGGCGTTGCCTGATGATCGTCCCTTGATCCACTAGGGCGCTTTGTTAGGGTTTAATGGGCTTTAGCAAAAGAAGACGACTTGCCAGGGACGAAGGAAAGGAAAAAAAAATGCGAAGAGAAGGATTTGGGTGATCAATACAAGGATTTCTGGTCAGCTGCAAAAGCTTGTGTAGATATTTAATGATGGGGGCATCAGATAAGGCACCAGCGAAAAGAAAACACGCATCATCTCAGAGGTGCGCATTCGCTAACATTAGTTTCAGCGAAGGACAGCTATTTTTGAAGGAAAATAATTAAAGGCGTTGTTAAGGAAAGGGAAATGCTTTAACATTCATTTTAAATAATTGAGAAATTGAAACATCCTTAAAAAGTCTCTAATACGAAAATACAGAAGTACTATTGGTTAGGAATGTGATTTTCCCATTCGCATTCACAGTAAAAAAAATATTAATGAAAAGAAAAATCATTTTTGAACTGTTAAATATTCTGTATAAATTTATATATGTTTGTCTTCAAGTTTTAAAATTATTCTCAAATCGAGTTTCTGGACATCTTCTTAACCTCCTTTCATTCCTCCCCAAATCTACCCTTATTACTACGGATAATAGTTACATTAGCATTATTACTTCATTACAATTTATTCTATTTGATTCAGGTGCTGTTCTTTCGTTTTCTTATCTCTTTTTGGTGTCTTCAATTCATCTCACAGCACGTTAAACTTTGGCTTTTTTTTTGCCTTATTTTCTCATACAATTTATTCATTTATAATTTTATTTACTTATACGTAAATCTTTTAAGTAGTGCAATACAATATTAAATCACTTAATTATAAAACATGCAATTTACTGTAATTATCAGGTATTTATTTTTTATTACATAGTACATCAGTTAGTTATACTAATTGCACAGACATACATTTTATTATCATTGTAATCATTGTACAATTATTTTTTATTATACAAAAATACTTTCATTCCGCTGGTAACAAATTACGCTTTTTGTTAAAAAATTCCTTTGTTAAGTAAGTAAATAAACTAATATGGAAGGAGGATACAAAATAAATGATTTCGAAATAAAAATGATAAGCATGTATATTGTATAATGATGATTTAATTTTAAATATCAAAAAATAATATTTCTCTTTATACTGTCAGTTAGAATTAAGTTGAGACATATTAATTCACTAGTTAATTAATAATGAGCAAATTTCATTCATTAAGTTCTGTTCGATTGATTTGGAAAAAAAGTATGACCATTTTGTGAATAGTTTTGATGTGGATAATTTTCATGAAAAGTTGAAGCAAAAAAATAGAAACCAAAAAATGTTTTAAAATTCCTTTTCAAAGCCGAAATATTGTAAGATTGGCTGAAGTAATGATGAAAAAAAAAAATCAAGATTGCAAATTCACATTAATGTGTCAATGTTTTGAAATGAAATACACAAATTTAAGCCAGGTTTTAAAATATACATCTTTAAGAAACAAAAAGATATAATATGGAAACTATATCAGTAAAAGATAAAGAAACTGTTTATAATGTTATGAATGAAATATTAAAGTAATGTATATCTTAAGACCTATAAAAGATGCTACTGTTGCATGGTAATATCTCGTAGGAAACGGGATTTTTCGAGATCTTTCACATTTCCAGATTTATATCCACCTTTGGGATATGATTATTTCTTCTTTTTTTAATTTTACTTATTTTTTTATTCAGCCGAAATTTTAATTATAACAGCATTTCATACAACCAATTCTTATCTAATTTCACCTATGTAATGATTTAGGTGTTAGATTAGAAAATTCCTTTTTTTTTTTATTTCTGGCAGTTTATTTTATATCCTCACGGTACTGTCGCTTTGGTCCAACGTTTATAACTTTTAACATGTTAAAACAAGGTAATTAATGCTTTTATACAGTGTCAAAAGCAAAGCGGTCCCATAATATGCACAATTGTATAAATAAAATAATTAAAAGCAAGAGCATATAAATGCAAGACCGTTCCTTTATGTTTTACAGGCAAGCTGTAACCTAGGGGCCTAACACAATGCTTAGCGCGTCCTTTGGATATGTTAAAGAATTTATGAAACAATACGTTTGTAAATATAAACAATGACGTCCTGTTGGCAATTGTTAGTATTGTTATATATGAAGCATCATTATTATTACTGTGTTAATTGTTATCATTATTACTAACACTGCTATGGAAAACGTTAATTTGGGGGGTCATGGAGTGGTCCTACAGGGTCTGATTTTTTTACGTTGTCACCTACTTTTGGATGCTGAACACAATGGTAAAGGTTTCATTCTAATATCTCTAACCGTTTGGCTGCTACAGAGTGTGTCATACAGTGTGATAGGCTGACAACACAAAAGCAAGAGCGTTTCCCTATGTTAACTGTAACATGGGACCGCTAAAAACGGTTGAAACAAAAAAAAAATAACTTTCAGTTAAACTTCGGATGTCCGTCATCCCGATAAAAATCAAAAAGTATATATCCTCGAAAACTGAATTTTTTCAGGAAGATTTGGTTGTAACAAGAGAAGTGCCTAATGATTTTGCTACGTATCGTCCCAATATATAAAGAACGAAAGGCAAAAATCTCCTCAAAGGACATCCGTTCTTAAAAGTAATAACACTACATATCCAACTGAGCTGAAATTTTAGAGGGTAGGTATAAGGTGTTGCAAGCAAGATTCGATTGGTTTTGTTAAATATTTAATAAATAGATAGAGGAAAGTGACCATATTTCGGATGGTGCCTTAATTTCGGATAGCGTGATAAATCGCATACCGGTCAGCAGATTGCATTTGTGTCTACCATGAGCGGAAGCTCTGGCCACCATATGCAATCTGTCTAGTCGTCGTGAGCCTTCGATCTGCATGGACACAACAATAAATAATTTAAAAATATTACAAAAAGTGAATTATTAAAGATGTCAACTTCGAACACAGCTGGAGCGCAAGTGGTAAGTTCTAATAATTTGTTTTAAAGTGTATAATGAAGTTCATAAAATGTAGTTTAAGTGGCAAGTCGCATCGTTGTGTATGATTTTAAGGTTAGTTTCAAATGTTGATTCAAAAATATTTGTCATAACGTCCTAATTTCGGATATCCGTTTACTGTAGAAAGCACCCCCAAAGGCTGAAGTTCGTGTAGAAGAAATAACGGTAGACAGCAACATAGAACCTCTTGTATCCGAAAATGTTATCTCTAGCTCACAATATTCAACCAACCCAGTAGATCTACAGAAATCGTCGACCGCATCTCCGGATGCAATCAGTGTCTAAATCTGTAAAACCCACTGATATAAGTCCTTTGCCTGTCCTCGAGAATTGTAAAAATGTTGATTGTGAGAATGCAGCGAAAAAACAAAAAGGAGGTAAAAAGGGTAAAGCATTTTTGGTCACTGGGTCTCCAATATCCGAAATTAAGACCCTATTTGCTTCACAACAAAAACAGCAAAGTTTTGCAAAAAAAAGTAATTAAACTATCTATTTTTTATAATGGATATTTACTAGTTCGGGATCTAAAATTAGGTTATTTATAGAAGAAAACAAAGTAAAATTCTTAACCAAAACTTCAATATTTTAAATTCTTTAGATTAAAAACAGAATGGTATCCGAAATATGGTCACCTTCCTCTAATTAGCTAAGGTCAGAAACCCCTGTCAATCAAGATATAATCAAGATAATTAAAACTGTTTGTTTTATAAGGAAGCTCCCTATAAATTCTGTAAAAAAAAAAGTGAACCAGTAGAAAACGAACTAACGGCCAAAGAAAATCGTATTTATACTTGTATTGTGGGTCCGGTAATCCAGTGGTTTAGACGCTTGACTGCGGATTGGAGAATAACCCCGGTTCATCACGGTTATTTTCCTCCAGACGGACCCTAGGGTTTACTCAGCCCTTTGTCGAATAGGTGCCTGGCTTCTTATTCTGGGGTTAAACGCGGGCGATCGTCGGGCTGCCCCTCGTACCTCAACTAGTGCCGTTGGTCGAGAATCGCTGGAAACCTAAGCCTCTCATACATCCCAGGGCCAGTTGCAGTACAGTTTAACTTTAGAGTTTTATCGAAAAACAAGAATTTCGAAGAATTTAAAGCCTACTTTTCTTAAAATGTGATTTCTTAATATTTCTTAAATTTATATCTAGTTTTTTTGTTTTTTTTCTTAAAATTGTAAAAACGACAAAATCGGAAAGCGTAACTTTCTTTTCAAACCGTAATGTCAGTTGAATATAAACAGTACAAATTTTCCATTTTGAAGAAAAAAAATTTATTTAAATTCTTATTTACTTCTTTTGTTAATCGGTTTAACTTTGACATCAAACTGCGTGGAATGGCTTAAGAAAACGAATTAACATTCATCGTTTACGATAATAAAACATGAATAGAAATAGGATAGAAATCCATTGTTTAGATTCCAATGGGTTTCTATGGGAATTTTTGTCGTTTTCTCGCGCTCATTTATCAGCATGGAAAAGATTTCAAATACAGAAGTTATGTCTTCTCTGGTCCTTAAACACGCATACTAAGTTTCAAGAGGATTCATCCATCCGTTCAAAAGTTATTAGACGACAACACACACTCAGACTGACTGATTTGTTAAGCCTTAGTTTCTACTGAATTAGTCTAAAAAGTTCTTTAAAAAAGTCATGTGGAAATTTTATAATCTAATTTAAAATAAGGGACGAGAAATGTCGTGTTGAAATTAAAAAACTCTATGTAGCTAAAAAACATCTTTTAAAGATAGTTTGTAAATTCATTAACTTTTTGTTTTCTATCGATAAATTACATTTCCTTATCTCTTTTTCATTGAGATTTCTGAATTTTGATGGAAAGTATTTTCTGCGAGCATCTTTATTGGCTTTTACCTGACAGTTTTTCGCTCGTCGTCTAAGCGAAGCCTAGGATATTGTAATCATTAATAAATCATCGGTTTGCAAACGGTGGCTTGTCATTAGCACGGAGCGTGTCTGCCATGCGCAATTACCGCCGCCGAAAATGAAGGTACATTAATTAGTGTTTCCGTAGAAATATTACTCGTGTTTGGAAGAGCTCTGACATCTGCTGGCAGCTTCGATGAAGTCACCGTGTGATCCTCGGGCCCCCGAACCCTAATGAAATTAGTCGGCGACGGACAAGAGGGCTCTGCTGAGCAGATGGCTCCATCACTTAGCTTCCATTAGCTATTCCTCCGCTTCGAAGTATTCATAATAATGAAGAATAGGGAGAAACTGAAAATTGGATGAGAAGCAGAAGATGGCAGATGGAGAGGAGATACCGTGAAAGACACTCAGCTCAAAAAGTGACACAATTGAAATTAAGCTGCCAATTTAGGATTTTACAGTTCTCTCCATTTTCATTTCGGATAAATTAAAACTATCTTTTGCGAAGGGAAATCTTTGAAAAGAAAAAAAAATAACATTTAAGTTCTTTATGAAGATCTTTATGAGTCAAATGGCACATTAAAACTAAAGTCAAGTGATTATTAAAGAATTCTTCATTTTCCTACAGTACACCAGTTCCTTCTCTTTTAACGACCCCCAAGGGAGGAGCTATTAAGATTTCCATTTCTGGGTGTGGAAGTGTGAGTAACGCCGTTCGTAGCCCTAACTGGCGGTCGGAGTTCCAATCAGTCTACCTCCTTTGACTCCCCATGGGCTGGAGGTTTGGGGAAATCCGACTTTCGTAATGAAATTGGGATCTATGTACACTGAATTGATCGAACTGAGAATGAATATGATACGAACCCTTCCGGTTCAAGTTGGTCACTTACTCAGAGTCACCTAATGGTACAAAACGCGGATTTAGATGAACTCCATGGAATTGTACTTGACCCTTGAAATACAAAATGATTTAAATAATGACCTGCGCTCGCCAATCAATAGCTGTGTTTCAACACGATGCAAGAGCAGATTGCAAATCTTACAGCGTAGCTCGGTTTACTACAGAAAACTGAATTTCCTACTTGCGAACCCCCCAGATTAAATTTTGTATTTTTTACCATCCAACCAAAAAAAAATGTCGCTGTCAAACCATTACAAAATTTTCCGCACCATTTGAACAGTGCTAGTGTAGCAGAAAGCTTTTCTCTATTTATAGCTCTTTCTAATTTAATTAGCTATTAATAAATTATTTATTAGTAGTTACTGTTAATAAATTAAGGTTTTTGATCAATTAATCAAATAATATATAAAATTTATAGGCCTCCCTTTCATGTAGACATATCGTAAAGGGGATTACAAGGGCATCAGATTCGATACATCTAGTATTCTTGATATCTGGGTTATTTAAAGACCATTATAATTTATTTTAAAAATAGCACTGCAGTTAATACACTCAAACCTTATTTACAACTTAAAATTAAACTTAAAAATGATTAGTGTATTTTGTCCTTCAAACGACATGTACATTTCTTTTAGTGCAACTTCCTTTCGCAGGTATTTTAACCATGAAGTTCCAAAGAACTTAAAGCCTACTTTCCTTAAGATGCTATTTCTTAAGTTTTTACCGAAACGAAAAGCTTACATTTATGTTCCAGTTCTCGTATCTACTGTATAAAATAACAATACAAAATTTTCAGAAAACGAAATTAATTAAAATCCACTTTCATATTACATTGTCTAATTCGGATTAATCTTAATCTAACAACGCATTAACTAAAAAAAAAAATTTTATTCATTTTTTAAGACAATAAAATATTAACAGAAGTAGGACAGTATCCATCATTAGATTCCATTGCTTTTCTAGGGGAATTTTTTGTTTCCTTCTCATGCTAATTTCTCGACATAGATCCATTTGGAAAAGATTTGAAATATAAAATTTAGATAATTTCTATCTCCCTCACCACACACGACCAATGTGCATACCAAGTTTCAAGAAGATCTATCCAACAAAAGTTATTAAATGACATAGAGACTAACTGAGCCTTACCTTCTTATCAAATAACTAACTAACTAACAAACACACCTCTGAGTCCCGAGTTCGATTCTCCTGTGGGTTTCATGATGGTGGACGATCCGCGCTGGGCAGGTTTTCTCGGGGTTCTCCCGTTTCCCCTGCACTTCTCCCACCATAATTTCTCAGTCTTTCTCTCAATCTGTCCTTATTTTCCGTGGGATAGTACAATAGATCTCCGGTCGCAGTGCTTGGCTTCTCTGCTACCACATTCACTATATAACATAACATAACATAACTAACAAACTAAAGAAATAAAATATTATCTTTGATGTAGAAACTTCTACATCAAATCAAATCAAATATCAAATACTATAAATAGAGCAATTCTTTAAAATTTTATCTTGAAAACGGTCCTAAGAATTTTGATACAATGAGGTGAATCTCCCGTTTTCTGGTGCGAGAAAGCGACTTAGCTAGGTCACGACTTAGGGGCTCTGGGTACCAGGTTATTGTCTACTAGTGTTCTTACTTTATTTTCGTTTTATTTTATTCTTAACAGATTCGTGTTCTGTCCGTTTTTATGTGCAATAAAATAATCTTATTTTTACCTGCAATTTTTAAACTATTCCTTTCAATCTCGCGTGCATTCACTGCGGAGCTGTCCATTTCCCCGAAAGAGGGTTAAATAACCAGGGGATTGTCTACAGTGTTCCTGCTTTATTTTCGTTTTATTTCACGGAACAAAGCTCGGTCTTCCGGGAGGTAGTAAATTAAGCGCGAAAATTCTAGAAGAAACAAAACGAAGAAAGATAGGAGCAACTTTGTTATCCTCCCAGCAGAATAATAAAGCGGAGGTGGATTTAAAAAAAAAGCCTCTTATTAGATAGAACAGCTGGTCACTGATATTCGTGGAATGTTAAGAGAAAAACATTACGAGGAAGTGAGTTGCAGTTGACATTTCCAGACAGTTTGATTATACGGCCGTAATGAGAAACATCTGACAAGTGAATCACCCAGGGTTGGATTTGAATGTAACGCTTGAAAACAGATCTGCTATGAATTTATATTGCTAAAAATTAATTAGTAGCTGCATTTTCGGCTTACAATCAATAGGAAAGGCTTATCTAATCGATATGTGTGTATGTAAATGTGCCCTAATAACTTTTGAACTGGAAGTTGATATTCTTAAAACTTGGTAGGCACATTCGAGGACTAGTGCACTCTAACCTGTATATTTGCAATATTTTCCACACGGGTCCTCGTCGAGAAATCAGCTTGAGAAGAAGACGAAAATTTTCCATAGAAAAGCATTGAAATCTGAACAATGGATTTCTAACTTATTTCTATTATCTTGAGAATATTAAATTCTTTAAGCTTCTTCATTGCGCTAGATTTGATAGGATTAGATTTAATTCGATTTAGACAATTTAAATAAATAATAGGAATTTAATTTGCTTTTTCTTAGGGAAATTATATATGCTCTTGGCAGATATTAGAATATTTTAAAGTAAACTCAATCGTAGGAATCAAAGTGGAGCCTCCGAAACTAAAACAAGCAATAATAAATTCACCAAAAAAATATAGATAAAATAATTCATGTGCTGGCATTCCACCTCCATCAATGAATTTTCTACATGCATTAGAAAATTTAAAAAGCGCGTAAAAATATTCAAAAGCATCAATATGTGAGATCAAGTGTTTAAGAAGATGAGAATAATCGTGAAAAACATGTGGTCTCGTCCATTGATGTTTAGAAATGTAAACTTTTCATTTTTATAGTCCTGTGTTGTTCGCCTCTTCTTCGCTTTCTCTTCGGTCTGACGTCATTCCTTAATGGCGTCCTGGGGAGGCAACAGGAAACCACCCCAGTATCTTTCCCCAGGCGTTTCTGGGAATTCCATGCGAATTCCATAGAATTGGACCTGTCTTCGGACAGAATACTATGGATGGAGTTTTTAATGATTTTCAAAAAAAAAAAAAAAGATAAAAATAAAAATAAAGAACTTTTAAGAAATAAATTTTAAGGAAAGGAGACTCTAAGTTTTTGCGAACTTCTTGTTATTATAAAAAGAGAAATTAAAGAGAAATTAAAGAGCTAATGAGAATAATTTGCAATCACATTAGTTATAACCGACGATTCGCTATAACTGAGTTTGTTCTTTAGTGTTTATAATATTCGTATTAAGATTTTGTCTGTCTTAGACTAATTAGCTTTTCTTTATTTCTTTTAAATAACTTCAATTATTATTTTTATATTTATTACATTTGTTATTTGAGTTATCATTTTATTTTTACTTTTTTTAAAAAAAAAGTAGTACTAAAATAACTTATTATGGATTATAAAAAAATTTCGATATCTGAAAAGTGATTAAATCCTTATGTAAATTCTATAAATCCGATTAATTTTAATTATATTAAACCATGTGCAGATAAGAAGATTAACAAGCGGATTAATATCCATCGATAGAAAATCATCCTATTTGTTTTAATGATTATCTACAGGTTTCTTACCACCTTCCTGCATAGAAAACTTTTCATATTTTACAATTAGATCCGTAAATGTGTATAACAAGTTTTAGGAAGATCTATTCAGCGGTTTAGTAGGTTCAAAATCTACTAAATCGTAAACACGCTCAATCGTAAATACTGACTGATTTTATAAGATTATCCTCCTTATTTTGTGAGGATAATCATTGTTAAATTTTGTAAGTCTGACTTGATGAATAAATGAAAAATGGAACCAAACAACTCTATAAATTAATATATAAGTACAGCGTTGCATTGTAGTGTTTTGTTTTTATGGGAAATCGATGAATTAAAAAACAAGAGACTAAACCTAAAATGCTTTAGTCTCTTTTTTTTGCACTTCCAGTTATTTGTTAGACGTCAAAGTCGGAAGAACTTATAATTACGTTACTTAGACACGTAATTGAATGTAAATAAACAAAGAAAAACAGAAATACAGTAAAACCCCGGTGAACCGAACTAAAGGGGGGGAGGAGAAGACGTTTCGGATAACAATTTTTTCGGTTAAGCCATGAACATCTAATACAACTACAGTATTTTGTATTGTAATTACAGTATGTAATTTTGAAAGGTCAAACAAATTCAAAAATATCTTTGTATTCTACATTTATGTTCTTTATTAAAGGTAAAATTACATTTTGAGGATTACAGTAGGCTGCATCAATATACATTACGCTTATTTATGATATAAAAGTAATGTCTTCCCTACATTATCCACTGTCACACAGATTTTAAAGAACATCACAAAGATGTATGTTCAATACGTATTCTGTACTGAATAGGTTGTAGCATATGAATTACTTATTTTAAAAAACTCAGTAATTTTTGTTTGTTTCTTGCGTCCTTCCCAACGTTTTCGAGCAGTGATTTCCGTGCAGTACAGTATTATTGTTTGGATTTTCGATTTTCGGAGTCGTTTCGGATAACCCGGGTTTCGGTTGACCCGAGTTAAACGGGGTTGTACTGTATTTCATTAAGAATTTTCCTCGAATTATCAATGTTACCTCGAGCTATTCAAACAAAGGAATCGAAAAGATTTCACACCCTGATCTAACATCTGTGGGAGTCTGAGACGGCCGTTTCCTCCTCTTTATGGACTCTTCGGCCAGACAAACCTCGTAGTGAAGTAAGCTCAGAATGTGCGAAAAGGTTAGGGATTACAACTTTCGCTCCCGAAAGTGGGATCCCCAAAAGAAAACACAACAAAAAAGCACAATTAACAAACAATTTTCAAATCCTGGCCTGCGGAACCGTCAAGGAAATTGAAGAAAGCAAACAAACAGGTTGAAACCAAGCCAGTTACATTAAAAAAGGGGTGAGCGTGCCCCAAAGAAATCAAAAAGGTTTCGCATCCTGAATATTAATATGGTTTCGTAATAAACGTCCTTACTTGAATTATATTTATCAAATTATATATAAATATGTTATATTTATGGAAAATTTTGTATTAGGAAGAAATAACAAGAGTTTATAACGATATTACCAATAAATTCATAATAATAAAAATAATAAAAATTCAGTGAATAATAAAAATAAAAAATCTCAAAGTGTAAATTAACATCATTAAAAAGTCGAAATTATTCAATACAAATTGAGTTAGCAAATAAGAAATTCACTATGCTTACAATCAATATTTTACATAAATAACATGCATTTTAGAACTTTTAATTAACTTTTTTTTGGTATTTTGTATTGTACTTTGTATTGATTTTACCCAAAATTTTAAAATTACTTTTTTTTCTATTTTTTTTTTTAGGTAAGAGTTTTCTTCTTTCTTGCTGTATTAAGTATAAGGTAAAAACGGAAATGTTTTATACTTTTTATATATATATATATATATTTTATCCTTTTTCATATATACGACTTTTTCAGTTGTTACATTTCATAAAAAATAGTGACTTTTTTTCCGATTTATTGTAATTACCTGAATTCCTAGTTAAGTTTATCATGGAACTTGAAAAGGGGTTTAATTATCCGGATGTGGCAACATAAACTTGATGATATGGAAATAGTTGCAGGAAGAGAGCTTTTCACGAAATGTAACACAGTAACGCTTATTACACTATTCATAAACGATATTTCTCATTCGCTGCTAAGGCTATGTAATTATAAAGTAATATTTATAATATTACGTAAATAACATATGTATTCATAATAATATTGTTATTATAATGACGTATCTTTTCTCTTGCGTTGAATAGCATCCCTAAATTTTCTTTGTTGTATAGGTCTTTTGCTTTCTTGCTGAAAACTTAAGTGACAGAAAGTTGAAAGGACCTCAGTGAAAATCATAACTTAAAAGTTAATAAATTCAGATCTTCGATGACAGAAATAGTGTTTATTGTCAATTTCTTTAGACCATTATTAGATGGCTACATTGACATGGAATTATGCACTCTTAGCTCTAAGTAGTGTTAGGTCACTGTACTGTCTTTGATGTTTGACCGCTGGTTTGATGTTGAAAAGCCATATCAGTAAAATGAGACCTAAAGATCAGATTCTCATTCCTTAGGTTTGTTTCTGACATGGCGTCTCGTGTAACAATAATCCAGCGTTTCACTTACCCACTCAAGAATTTCTATAACCATTTCTTACGTTATGTCTACAGGAAACCCAGAAACGCCTTTACAGCTACTCGGGATAAGATGTTATTTCTCTCTTCGTTGCTTCTAAAAAACTAAAAATTAATACAGCATTTTTAATTTGACATAACAATTTATGCTTCCACATACACCACAAAATTATGTGTATTATAACACTTCCGAAAAATCATTTTGATAAAGTTATATCAAGTGGACAAAGTTTACTAGGTTAGCTGTTAGGTCTTAAATAGTAAATTCCAGACGCTTCCATTTTACCAAATTTGACATAAATACTATTGAAGCTTATTCAATGTAAAGAGATAAAGATAGAACAGAAATGAAACTGGCTTCTTTCCAGTTTTTCTTTAAGAAGATTAATAGATATGATATATCAACTGATATTTACTGAGTTAGGCCTAATAAGAGTTGATTTTGAACAGGAATTCTTGAAATCATTACTGGATAAACGCCAAAAAGGACCAGATTTTGGCTAATAGTGAAACTGACCATTGGAAAATTTTGGATAGTATCTTCTACAAGTGTGGTAACAGAAATAAGAGACTTGTAATATGTAACTTTTGTACTATAAGAAAGGAAATTAATAATCTAAGAAAATCGTCCCTGTCATCGTCGTTTCCGTTGGAACTTGGAATGATTCCTTAAATTGCAGCAACTGTGTTGTTCATCGATTATTTCGAAAAGTGCGGTGGTCACGTGACATCTACTCACAGCACATTAGTAGTCAGAACAATTTGAATGGCCATTCTCCACTTCCTATTGTTTCTCTGACATTATACTTATCTTGAGAAATGCTTCCGTCCTCCTTTAAAAAACTACAGATTTCCCTTGAGTACGAGGTGGTTAACTTCCGAAGAATGCAACAAAAGTCGGCTTGTTCGAAGTCGAAAGTATAGTAAACAGTATACTTGGGATATGAGTATGTCAGAAATCATACATACAGGACACATTCTAAGTCACATAGATGTCTAAACACTTTAAAGTTAATTGTATCTGTAAAGTATTGCAAATTTTATATTGAATGCCATTATTCATCCCGCTGACAGCGCAGTCGGTTTGTTATGCAGTAGCCAGTCTCGTGGTCACCGTCCTGCTTATACTTTGGACTACTAGCGCTATTGGATGAAATTTGAAAACTTTACGAGCCTTCGTCATAAATGCGAATGATCGTCAGTCGAAATATATCTGTAGACAGGATGGTTAGAATGTATATGTACTTATAACTTACATGTAAACATTTATGATATATAACGATAGTTCTCTCAGAATATATAAAATCCAATATCCCAGTATTACTGCACGAATAAAGATCGTTCTTATCTTTGTGATGGTCTTGAAAATCTGTGTGATAGTGGATAATATAGGGAAGACAATTTTATATCATAAATAAGCGTAATGATTTGTTATTGTGATTGCTTTATATTATTCTAATCAACTTTTTTACTTATTAAATTATTGATTTAATAGCGAGTATTGAATTGACCCAAGTTACATTTAGAATACGCAACCAAAGAATATGAAATAGTTTCTTTTTTCACGCACCGATGACACGAAATTCAACTCTGCATCAAAACAAAACAAACAAAAAAATGTAACAAGCGCGCTCTTTGCCAGCACAAAATATTGATGTAAGAAAATGCATTGTCTCGTCGCAACAATACCCTAACCGTGGATGTGATTGCTGTACACTATTTTATTTTCTACATAGGGTTGGCCTCAAATCAAAATAAAATTGGGATTCAAAAAATTAATTAAATTACTAAAACTCTTCGCAGATTCAATAAGGAAAACATTCGAATTTATATAAAACAAGTTCTTGTTAAGATAAATTTTTCTGCATAGTTTTTTGTTAAGAAATTATTAATGATCTTATAATAAACCTGTTCTATTTCTATAAGAATAGGGTGACAAAAATTTGAAGTCGGAATGCAAAAAAAGTTTTTGTTGATAGTTACAATGTGGCAGCATCAGAGCAGTAAAGAAATTACTGAATTTTTCTGCACTTTGACAATGAAGCGAAGTCCCCAAATATTCCTTGTTTGGACAAAAAAAAATATTGTAATATTATATTGAAAAAAGAATTGAACAAAGCCACTGGAGAATATTTCTAAATTTATTATAACAATATAGATTTCAGATAAAAGATATAGACAATTTAATTTGTTAAAAAAATATATTTAAATACTAACATAAATATACTTTGTTTACTTACATGTTACTTACCTGTTTTCCAAAGCTATTTTCCTTAAAATGTTATTCTTTAAAAACTCTTTATTACTATTTTTTTCTAAAGTCGTGAAAACAAAAAACCCATGTTTCTATTCTAATTCTAATATCAACTGAATACAAACACTACAAAGTTTCAATGTTCTAACAAAAAACAAAAAAACTAGTAAACCACTTTATTTGCTTAAATGTCTAATTTTAATTTTAAATCATAAAAAACCGCGCACAATTTAATGGATTAGTTAAAGGATTAATATCCTTTGCTTTAAGTATCGCTAGAAAACCTCTGTTTAGGTTCTAATTCTTTTCTGTGGAAATTTTAATTATTTTCTCTCGCTAATTTCTCGACAAGGACCCACTTGAAAAAAAAAGATTTCAGATTTAAAAGTTGAATTATCCGGAGTTATCAGACGATTTCAAGAAGATCCATACAGCGGTTCAAAAGTTTTTAGGGGTACAGAAAGCACTCACACTCATACTGACTTACTGATTTGATAAGACCCTATTAAATGTAGGTTAAAGAAATCTATTGTATTATCACATTGGATTTCTCTAGACAATGAACGAAATGGTCCCAGAAAAGTGATTAAAGTCCACAGTTGATGTATTTCGCTTAGACGAGAAGTAGGCTGAATATTGATCGACTCTGCAGATACACGACTAATTTATTAAATGGAGGAATCGTGGCCTAAAACGGTCACTTGTCAACAGAAGGACTGACAGCGCTTATTACAGTGGACCAAATCATTAGTATTATCCTTGATGACTTTCTTTTGACTTTAAATACAAACTTATTGAAGTTTAACAGGATATTTCGACTTCATAATACCAGATTGTATTATTCTAGATTTTTATTTCTGAGGTGTGGGCGATCGAAAGACTAAGGGGAAAAATGTTAATTAATCCAGAGTTTATGTTCACAAATGACGTTAGGCCAGGTTTTATGCTCTTATTGGCCCAGACACCAGGTAAAGATTTCAATCGCAGGACCTTCAAAATATTGGGGAAATAGAAAAATAGCAGCAACTTCTTATGGAATTGTTTCTTTAATTTTCAAAAGAAAATTGTTTAAAAGTGTTTAATTTGTTTAGACACGTAATATCATAACTTCTTAGCCAGATGTTGATCATTTCAGACTTTATCTAAAATGTTGAAATATTAAAACCTTTATCCAAGGATAGGGTTAAAATGGGTTAGGATTCACAAAAGTAATATATGGAGTGCTCAGAAGCCAATCATTAAGTCAATAAACCAAAAAATGAAATAAGTTTTTTAAAATTATGTACCGAAAAAAGAACAACGTTTGTATTTGAAGAATTTGAAGAACAAATTTTATATTGAAAGATAACATAACTATACACTTGGAGGAGTGATTTGGGCACTTCGTCAACCGAAAGTATAAACATTAGAATATGACTTACAGAAAAAAATTTCAATTTTAAAAAAAATGACTTACATTGATTGGCCTCCATATACAAAGTTCGATAAAAATGTAAATTTATAAAACTTTAATTCAAAATCCCTTGCTGCATCAGCGGCATCTGATATTAATTGTAAATACTTTGGATACTCTTATTCAATCGCAATATTTATGAAATTTGCTCTTTTCAATATACACAGAACATAGTTATTCAAACATACATCCAGAATTACGTTTACACAAGTACTTTTTATTTTTCAATTGCTTTTTTACTTGTTTAAATTTTTGCTTGGTTTTACAACTTTAATTTTTATTTAATTTTTTTTTACTTAAATCTTAAAAATAAATAAATAAACATGGATATCAAATTCATTCCTAAATAATAAGGATTTAATTATATATTGTCGTAAGATTTCTTCAATGAAATTAAATATAAAAATTCTAACTGGAAGATTTTATTTAACTATATACAGATAATATATCTTATGTTATTGCTTACAGATGGAGTTATTTGACTTTGTAAGTATTGTATTATTATTACCAGGAGTGTTGGTAATGGCAATGGAGATTTTACTAGTTTCGTTTAACTTATATGTTAGTTCAAATGAATCATTTTGGCATATCTCATTATAATTCAATTATTCATTTAGGATTTAAGTATTAAAAAAAAATTAAAAGAATGAATTACAAACATTCATTAATCTGCTAAAGTACGAGTAAGACTTTGGTTTCAAAACATTTCACTAAAGAGATGGTTAAGAATTTAAATTTGAAATGGGATATAAATTATAAGGTTGTACTTATACATAAAGTATGGTTTCAGTGTCTCATATCATTACCATGTCTCATGTATCAAGTTCTTATCTTTGTTTTCGTAGTTCTTAGCGCAGCATTGTCACTGTCGCTGTTAGGATAAAAAAAAACCTCAAATATAGCCCAGAACTACATTGCTGAAGTTACGTTTGCCAAGTTACATTTGAAGAACTACATTTGCGGTTCCGCATCAGAAAATAATCCCTAATAAATCACATTAAATAAATAATTAGTTGTATGAAAAACTAACAATTCTAACATCCGTTCTTTAATGAAATTTAATAACGGATAATAAATGTATCTTTTTAATCTCGTATCAATCTTATTTTTATTTTAATCCAAATATAAATGTGAAGGTTCTCACTTGTATCCTCTTTGGAAAGAGTAGAAAATAAGACTCCTGAAATCGTCAGCCAAACGGGAAAGTGAAATATTAGATGACTTTAATATAATCATATCACTTTTATTTATTTTACTGAATTGTGAATATGATAGTAATATAATAGTATTTAAGATTTGAAGAGGCTATTTTCTGAAGCGAAATGGTAAATCGTTTTCGTCTCTTTGACATTAACTAGATATTGAATGAAACTAAACCCAACCTACCTTCATCTTCTCTTTAGAGCCGACATCCTTTGCATCCTTTTCGCGAACTCAAAAGTTCAAGCTTGAATTTCAAGTCTAATCAATATTGAAAACCCTCATTAAAGGTGTGAAAATTATGATAGTCACACCTTTAATAAAGGTAAACTTAATTTTTTGGGGGGTGGGTAGGAAAGATTCACAGTTTTAAAACAAAGTTCACTTTTTGTATTTACCTTAGCCTGTGTTGAAGATTGAATTCGCCTAAATCTTTAAGAGTTGGAACGAGGAAATTAAAAGTGGTCCAACGATTATTATGTGCATAAATAAACTTTGGGCTTAGCTTCAGTTCGTTCACGTCTGCTAGTAATTAGTTTCCAGAGATTCGTCTGGACTTAAAGCGCTGGCACATCCATAAAGATGTGGTTCTCGATGCAGCCAGTTCCCTAATTTAAGTAGGAATTGGTTTGGACCTTCCCACTCACCACGGATGATAATTAAAATATTCCATACTCTTGAGTTACTCTCATAAAATAGCCACTAGCACAGGCAACGTGAGTTGCAGAAGGTATAAAACACTTTAATTATTCACTCTGAATGAATTAAAGCTTTTTAGTTGAGTTTCAAAATCTCAGGTGATTCAAGTTTAGTGCCAGAAAACTATTTCGTTTCCTCTTTTACCTTAAACTCTGTTTTGGTATAACTTCCTTTGGTTAAGTGTATCTATGATTTTTTTTTAGTGTTGAAATCTGAATTAAAAGACAAAAAAGATACAAAGATGCAACTAAGACGCTCGAAAGAACTTAAAGCCCACTTTCCTTACATCTATTTCTGTTTTCTTTATCATATGAATTAAGTCAGTGTCAAAACAGGTGGAATGGATTACGGACTTAACATTCATTGTGAACAAAGACTGGAAATCTAAATTGGATAGAACTCCATTGTTTAGATTCCAGTGCTTTTCCATGGAATTTTTTGTTGCCTTGACGCGCTTATTTCTGTATAAGCACCTATTTGGAAAAGATTCGGATGTACAGGTTAGATCCAAGTTTCAAGAAGATCCATCCACGGTTCAAAAGGTATTAGGCAACCAACACAAACACCCATAAACAGACTGAGTGATTCAATGAGTCCTTTTACTAATGGGAAGTGTTATACAAGTGTTATTAGACATTTCCAAATTTGTCTAATAATCAAAATAAATGTCACACGACTTCAAATACGGCGTTGATATTATTACGATCAAAGTAGGGACCGAACAAAGACTGGTAAAATAGTGAAATCTATCATAACTTTTGGATTTCTGATAAACACAAAGAATTTAAAGGTTATGTTTATAAAAGATTCTGATTGGTCAATTAATAATCACATGTTTTGCAATAATGGGATAACGTGAACCGTAACGGTAAAATTAACTGTAGCAGAAACTTGAAGGAGAGGACATAGTTAGATTTGTAAAATCTCGCAGGATTTCTTGGTTGGGACATGTGCAGAGAATGGGAGCGGAAGGAATGCCTAAAAACATACACAAAAGCAGTATTATAGGTGTAAGAAAACTTAGCAGGCCCAAGAAAAATTGGTTCCAAGATGTTGTGGATGATCTGAAGAAGATAAAAGTTACCGGATGTTGCGAGAAAGCTGAGAGAAGAGAGGAATGGAGGCAGATCGTGAAGGCAGCCCTGGTCCACATCGGGCTGTAGTGCTTTGGAAGAAGAAGAATCATAACGTATACTAACAGCTAAAATTGTTAGCTGTTAAACGGGTGAATGCAAACAGTTTAATTGCACTTATGACTTTAGGTCTTTTATATTCCCAATTGCATTCATTTTTATTTTTTTATGAACGTACATTATTTGGTGAAGCCTTTTCTTTTTTAGTACAACTCAATTCTGTCGTAAATTAGCCAATACGATATTAAAAGTATAAGTTCGTTATAATGTGATCTAAGCTTATCATAAGTTTTTAAGGTATAATTTCAACAACTTAGTTCGTAATTAGCAAAACGCTCTAAAACTAGCTAGCAAAATTTATGCAATTTTTGTTTTTGTTTTTACTGTTTTTTTTTTTTTTTATTTCTACTGTTGAAGTTTGTGAGGTTATTTCGTAAACATACCATAAGATAATCTCTAATGCTCATTTGATCGATACTTCCCTTGTCTATCAAATGGCCATTGGAAGGCCTTAATTAGGTCGTAAAAGAGTACGTGCTTCTCATCTAAATGAGCTTAGATGTACAGTTTCTTACTTTATAATTTACTTTCTACTTACATAAAGAATCCACATTGTTGAAACATACAGGAAGAAAAGTAGTTTATTCTAGTTATTATGTTCGCCCCAATTGTATCAAATTAATAAGAAGGTACAGACCTTTAGGAAAGTTCACTGTTGTGGAAATTCTGTGGATGGCGACATCAAGTTTAAAACCACCACATTACAATCAAGTCATTTTGCCATCAACGCAGCTAGGAAAAAACTACATTTTAAAAAAGAAAACCAGGAAAGCGGCGACATAACGCCCACCCACCCACATACACAAAAGAACATTTAGCGTAAAGAATAATACGTTGGCTGGAATGTTGTCGGAAGATTAGGAAGTATTTTCTTATCGGCTTAACCACGAAATTGTCACTTGAATACATTATTTGCCCCAATAAAAAGAAGCGCTCATGTTTCTGTTGGCGCTAATGAAGCATTAACTAAAAGGAATGCCTAATAAATGCATTATTCTCGGATGATTTCCGGAAATCTCAATTGACGCCGGAGGGCAGCGTAGCGTAACAGGCCACGTGATCACGACTTGGGAGCAGGCTCTGTTTTCTTCAGTTTCCCAGATTCCAGAGAAACCTTACGTCTGCCCCCACCGTCACTGAGTCGAGAAGAAGGGCTTTTATCGATTTTTTTTCCTCCTTCCCTCCTCCTTTGCGGTGCCGTGGTTGGGTTACTTCCCTTCCAATTGGATCTGTCCTAACCGTCACAACACGAAAAGAAAGCGAAAATAATTAACCCTCCCACTCAGAACGCATTCATCTGGGCCTAACGATTCCCTTGATTGCCACTAGCAATTGGTATCTGTGCCCAACTCGTAGAAAAGAAACCCTACGCGTGGAAACATCGGGTTCTCATCTGTTGTGGAGAGGTTTCCGATACTTGTGGGTGTAGATATATAGAAAGAAGGGTCTCTTTAGGCTCGGTTCTGCTCTGATCATCGATTGCCAAATCAAGAGATGCCGCGAGCACAGATGATAATAATGGTGATAATGATTGCGGCTCCTATCAAAGGTTCCAAAGAAAAAACTGTTGGCCCGATATGAAATTCATGTAGCCTTAAATGAGAAGTCGGATTTTGGGATGAAAAGGCTCTTCTAAGGATTAGATTTAGCAATAAGAAAGATAGAGTTGATAATACAGCTTCAGATACTATCGAATAACAAAAAAGAACTTACAGCCTACTTTCTTAAAAATATTATTTATTAAATTTTATTGTGTGTTTTTTTTTTCTTTGATGTCGTGAAAAAAAGATAAAAATGAAAAAAAACCTACATTTACATTCAAATGCTAATATCTACTAAAGACAAACAGAATATTCTCCTTTTTAAAAAAATAATAATAATTAAATCATCGTTGTTTATTTAAATTGCCTAAATCGGATTACTTTTAGTTGGATCAAACCACTCGGATTAGCTATAAGGGGATTAAAATTCGTTGTTTAACATAATGAAATGTTAATAGAAATAGGATAGAAATCCATTGTTTAGATTCCAATGCTTTTTCTATGGGGAATTTTGTTTTTGCCAGCTCGAGCAGGTTTATTGACGAGAACCCCTTTCGAAACGTTTTGAAATGTAAAAGTTAGTTCGTCTCTAGTCCTCGAATGTGCATCCTAAGTTTCAAGAAAATCCATCCAGTGGTTCAAAAGTTATTAGATAGAGGAAATTATTCAAAAACATATAATAATAATCAATTTTAACGAGTGCATTTGAATTCAGAAAAAAAATGGGCCAACACACTAGATTAAAAAGATTAAAGCTTATACAAGTTAAAATAATGACTCGACAAAGCCTTGTTAAAAAGGCGAAACCGGTTGTGAATGTCGTTATTTTAACTTGTATAATCTTTTTAATCCAGTGTATTGGCCCATTTTTTTCTTAACATATCATTTTTGTAATGAAAAGATTCGCTATCGCTTTAGATTGACTTAAAACTTATCTCTGGGGTAGAACAATTTAAAAACATTCTAATGGTGAATTGAAATTCAGTTACTGCTTCAATCTAATCTACGGTAAAAGATTATCTACTGAGGGCGAAAATTAACGGAATTTCATTTTAATTCGAAAAAAAAGAGGTCTAAGAAATTTTGCCAATATATTTCAATTTAATTCTTTCTCCACGAAAGCCTAAATCTGGCAAATACTTACGGAAGAGTAAGTTACGTTTGACTGCAAAAGGAAAAAAAGATAAAAAGTCTTCGTAATTTCATTGAGATTTTGAGAAATCCGTTTTGAGTAGCGTCTCTGTGCCTCTGGTCTCCACGCTCTCCCTTATGGCGTTAAAGTAATTAACTGCACCATAATGAATCAAATTTGTTGTAACTTGCAGAGGAGGAGGAGAAACAGATCACTGAGCGTCTGACACTGATGAGGTGGCTTTTTTTCCCCTTTGGGAGCATCTGGAAGGTGAAGGAAAGAGAGGACTGGGTCCCGGGATGAATTTCAGGATTAGAGGATCATTGGATCTTCACGATTATCAGAGCAGAATGGGGTTCGATACAAGAGGAGCTATCAGAGCAGAAGGTTCGTCAGCCACTGGATGTTTATGGCTGATATGCAAAGCAGGCTACCGGTACGAGCAGAGATCGCTTTGTGACTTCTGAGCAATCATTTACAGGCAGTATTTTGGGAATACGTATGGAGGGAATCTTTTTAAAAAACGGGATGCGTTGTGAAATAGGTTATATTATTATTAATACAATAAAAAATTCGTTCTTTTTATAATGATAAGTTATTACAACAGAGAATTATTAGTTATTAAAGCATTACGGATAATTTTTTAGAGGTTTATTGTTAGAAAATTAGAAATTTATTACAATTTGTTTTTTCAACATTTTATGCGTTAAATTTCTTTCTATAATAGCCTGTTTTCCGATTGATTTATTTTCTTTAAGATCATGAGAGCAATTAACGCTAAAATTTCTATGTATTTTAAATTATGCTATCTATTTAATATAGATTAATATTTTCAATTTAAAATTATACTTAATTCTAGACGACTTTCCTGTGGAACCGCTCAGAAAGCCTCCCGTACATAACAGAAAACAAAATTTTGTTTATTTATAAACACAGATTACATCAATCTTCATACTTCTTCTTTGAGAACTTCTGTATTAACAATATTTCGTAATTGTTAAGATCGATGTTGAATTTGAAAATTGCTAGTTGTTGTTTTTTACGAAAATGAAACAAGAAGGTTTCGAAAATATAACATGAAGAAGATCGGAATTACGATCTAAATATTGTTAATAAAGAAGCTTTCCAAGAAGAAGTATGAAGATTAATTATACGGTAGTGGTATAAGATAGGTTTGACATATAAATATACAGATTATACCAGGCAAACTAAACACTAAAATTGAAAAGTAAAACAAAAAATAAATTTAAGTTTAAATTCTAAAGAATACATGCTATACAATATTGAAATCCATTTTGTAATCGTCGGAAATTTGCGAAGATAAGTTATCATGCAACAATACACCCGATGCCTGGCAACACGAGTGCCAAATTCCATTGTTTCGGGCAGAGTTCACCATGCAACAATATCCCTGTTGCCTGGCAACGCGCTTGCGACCTTCAATTGTTGCGGACGTGAGCATACAACCTGTGTTTTTAATAATACAGATATCTAAATCGAATTAATTTAGTAAGGATGGAAGGAAGATGAATTAGGATGCATTGTGAAAACATTAATGAAAATTCAGTTTTCCATTTCTAAATGATTTGCTATGGGAATTTTTGTCTTTCAAGTATAAGTTTCTCTAAAGAGGGATAAATGTTCAACTATAAACGTTACATTGTGTCCACAAATACGCCTGAATTTCAAGATGATCTGATCGTCGGCTTAAAAAATTATTAGTGGTTCACTCATACACGCGCACACACAGATCAGTGGATTATATAACCTATCTTTCCAAGGCAAGCCGAGGCAAACTAAAATGTGATTTCTGATGAAACTGAATAGTTCTAAATTAAGTTGTTTTGTGATTTTTTTCTGGACTTTTGTAACAACACAGCTGAGCATTTATCATTTGAAAACGTTTTTTTTTTGCTAAAATGTAGTTCTTGACACGTAATTCGCAATGTTAATCAACGTGCTTGTAATTAATTGATGCACTTATTAAAATAGGCGGTCCTAAAGCTACAGTAATAATGTAGCTTAAACTCTTCCAACATCCAAAAGAAAAATATGCAGATTTACTCGATGCATATCTAGTCATGTACGTGTGTACAGAGTTTAAGAGAGCTGTGAAAAGGCCTTGAACTGATCTAAAATGTAGATTATTATCCAAACAAAAAAAATAAACTTAAAAAAGTAGATGGCCATCCACCAACATAAAAAACGTCGAAGCATCATGCTCAAATATATTTTGAGATATCCTCTATCAGGCTTTGTTTATTTGTACCATCAGTAGACAGATGTAGGAGATGTATATTCTTATATATTCTTATCCATCCACAGTTATGTAAAACAAAAATTAATACACAGACATAAATAAAATATTGTACACAATAAAAAAAAGTAAGTGGAAAAAAATTAAAAGTGCGCATAAGTAGAGTTGGTTCTCGCACCCTGAAATAAAAAACGTATTTCGATATCTATTAACTGAGGTGCCAAAACGTCGGTTTTTTTTAAGTGTGTTATATTTTTAATAGATGTGTATATTAATTTATTTTTTAAGTGTTGTGCTACACCAAAAACATTTTTTTTTAAAATTTAAATAAAAGTTTTTAATTGTTTTATAGGTTTTAAAATTTATAGCTATTTTTATTCGATTGTAAACCTTTTAATATGCTGTGTTCCATCTTCATTTTTCATTTTTTTGAATTAATGATAACTTATCCAGCTAGCACTAATCAGAGTGATGTTAATTTTTTTTAATGAGATTTTATTGATGAGAATCCGAATTTGAAATCCGTTTAAATTCTCCTTTCATCTTTGTGGTATAATTTTAAAGCTAATTTTTAATTTTAAATAAAATATTATTGAACTGGGTATTATAAATGAGAAAAGGGAGAAAACTGAATTGATTTGAGTAAGTGAAAACGTTAAACATGCTTTAATGCTTGCAGACATTGAAGATATTAATATTAAAGTTTCTCTGATAATAGAGAACGGATTTCACTCGCCCCGAAAGATTATTACTTGAAAGTAAATAGCTTTTCTGATATCTGAAGGCTGTGAAGGAATGGGAAGTAGGGTCCTTTGGATGAAATGACCACACAGCGTTACATGTTACAGAGCTGTCACTGTCACGCGATTACGTTTCTACGAATATGATTGACGAAACACGAGCCTCACTGAGAGGAGGAATTTCCCCCTCTTGTATTGCGAAGATCACCCTATCAGGGATCCCCCACTGTGGCAGCAGCCGGGGAAAGAGTGTTTCTTGCTGCATTATGTCCGGCCGGAGAGAAAAGGAGGAAGCTTAACGCTCAGATAAGGCTGCGTTTGCCTTGTTTCAGGGCTTGCGTGACTGATAGGCCCAGGCGAGGAGAAGACGGGCGGTAGGGGAGAGGAGACGTCGAATGCGCTTAAGTGGGTGCGGATAGGGTCAGCATTGTGCGCCGGACACAAGCGTGGCCGTTTTATAGCCGACTCATAAAACACTCCCTTAATTCAGATAAAACAGGGAGAGGATGTATCCGAGAGACTCTTAATGGATGTACCATGAGAATAATTGGCTCAGAGTTCACGGAGGTCCGTTGCTGCTACGAGGCACAGAAGGAGAAGGGGCTGCTTGACACTTGAAGCACGGAGGCGGCCAGCAATGTAAAGCAGATGATTTCGGTAGCCCCCATTTCCGATAGCAGATCTGAATTATTTAAAACACGCGTCATGTTTCATAAGTGAGAAGCACTGCTAAAAAAACCAGAAGGGTACGAGACGTGTAGATTGAACATTCAAAGTATACTCCCATTAATCGAAATTAAAATACAAGCGTATGGTAAAGATGTTTCAAACTCTCAGGATTCAATCAAAATATTCCATCTTTGGACATTTTAGTTATGAAGAAAAAAAAATTGCCTTTTTAAAAGAAATATCAATTCAAACTTATTATTCATCTACTTCTTAAGATATATTTTTAAGAATTTGATTTGCAGAAATCCAAACAAGCAAGGAATTTAATTTGGTTTTATAAATGAAGAATATGAAATATCTCGAAATTTTATTTTAAGGTGTATTTTTCGGTGCACGTTTCAATCAGAATATATCGTAACGTCTTTTAAAATTAGCTCAAGCAATTAAAAATGTAATAATAGTGAAGAGTGTGATCGGAAATGTATTATAGAGGTTCAGAATTGGAAGAATTAATCGCTTCACCATTAATTAATTAATGAGTCGAGTGGGTTAGTACACAAAAAAGAAGTAGTTTTATCTTCTCAGTTTAAGATTTTAAGCCTATTTTCTTATTAAACATGTAATGTAGAAGATGGGTGGTAAATATACCTAGCACCGCGACCTAAGGTCTATTGTGCTTTTCTTATTAAACATACTTTAATGTGTGTTTCTGTATGTCTGTGCCTCAATAGAAATATCCTGGTATTTTTAATAACTTTACGTATAAAATCGTAACATTCCTTTTAAGGAAGTTCACTTTAAAGGTTCACTTTAAAATAACCTATTTTTTTTTTTAAAAAAAAAATAGGATTATTTTTTGTAAAAGAATCTATCTTAGTTGGATTTACGGCAATGTATTAATCGGGCTTTTTAGTTTTTTTCTCGGATTACAAACTATGATATTCATTTCTTGAAAAAATTCGTAATTTAAAAACTCTGTATTACGAATCGAAGATAATTAAAAAAATTAATTATTATTGTTTTATGTAAACTTAATTAGAATGATGAGTTCCCCTGTGTTGTTGACTTAAGCTTTGTTTTTGTTTAAAATTTTTAATTAAAAAGGATTGTGATTAATAATAAAAAGAAAGTCATGCAAATAAGACAGCTTTGTTCCGGAGTTCCGGATATTATTGTATGGTTTATCGACAGTATTATTTTGTATTCACTGAAGAAGGCTCGAAGATCGTTCAGACATTTTTCTAATTCTTAAATTTTAATTTAGGGTATATTGCAAGCAGAGTATAAACATAATTGATTGCATTTGAGTATTTCATAGAAATAATTCATAAAAATTTTGGTCAGACCCTTCGAATGTCAATGAATTTATTTCTCCCACGATTTAGTTGTTGAAAGCCCAAGGATCCTTCATTCCAATCCCCGGACAAGTTTCTGTAAATTGATTAGCAAACCGGAAATCCTTTAACTTTGTATCGTTGAACGCTTAGTGAAATTTCCGGCAATCTTCCAACAAGAGTATGTTTGAGGTGAAAGATGTTTTTCTCAACAGGCACAATTGATCATTTACAATTTCCTTTGATCTTCAATTGAGCACCTGTCAGTCAGAAGCAAAATTAAAACAGCATATTATTAAACATGCAATCAATTTAGAACAGAGGGTTTAGGGTTGAGTACTTTTTGTTAACAAACAAAAAAAAAATGCCCCCCCCCCCACCTTTAAAAGAAAATAATATAGTCATGAATGAATAGATCACACTTGTGTGATTTTCATTGCTTTTATTTAGGTTACATCTTGTTTCTTTTTAACCAGCTGGTATGGTAATGATGTTTTATGGCTTTAACAAGTTCATTTGTTCATGTATTATGGTAGTTAATCTAAAGGGATTTTTATAAAACTACTACATAAACAGGAGAGGTGGGGGGCAGTAACTCAGTAGTAAAACACTTGAGTGAGAACTAGAGGAGCCGGGTTCAAATTCTCCATCGTAAGTCCCAGGATCCGCCCTTCTTCTGAAGAATGGATACCGGGTTTACATGGAGGGGGGGAGAATGAAGATAGAAGACCTCTGGTTGATCCATCCGAACACAGCCTTTGATCAGTAAACGCTAGGAAAAGGAAATGTACGTCATTTCAACAATAAGCAAAATTATAATAAAAGATCTTCAACATCTCACAATTAAACGTAATATTTTACATTTATTATTAAAAGCAAATTTTCGAGGTGAATATGCGTTTCCTCTTTCTCAAGCCAACAATAAGTTAGCGAAATTTTTTTGAATAATCAAATTACATGCTATCAGTATTCACATTTTGTTATATGTCGTATATACATTTTGCTAATAATAAATAATAATAACACAACTTTCTATTATTAACAATTTCCTGAAACAGAAAACAATGTTCATATGTCGATACTTACAACAAATAACCTTAATTTGAAAACTTTCTATTGGTTAATTATTGCTATCACTCTAATTCTTCTATTAGAACCTTATTATTACAAGTTGCACACAGCTTCTCAATAAAATCTTTTGCTATTCTCACGAAATATTCGTTGACTTCAATTCCTTCACTCTTATTGATACTTCGTGTTACGAATGCACATGCTTTCAATCATTTTTCGTGTTTTTGTTTCTTTCTCAACACATAAAATAAGCAAAATTACTTCACCTACATAAAGCCTATTCTTCGTCATCTAGACTTACCGAGTTTTAGTAGCTCGGCCAAACTTAAGTAATCTACAATTAAAGAGCTTGGAGATCTTCATCTTTAAAGTTAGAAACACAGAAACTGTAATAGTTTGTTTATTTGTATGTTCTTAAAATTTCTAATAACTTCACTGAACCGACTTCCTCGTAGTCAATATTAATTTCAGCTGATGAGTAAGAAAATCCTAAAAAATAATATCATTAATGTGAATTCGTGAGGTTTTACTTTTTGCTTTGTTATCTTCAACTTTTCGAATTTAATAAAACTTTGATTTTCTGCAATAAATAGGCGTTTTCGTCTTCTTTTCTCATTCCTTGGAATTCTGGTAATACTTTTTTACATAAACTTAATTGTTCAATTCTCAAATTATATGTTTATTGTTTTAAAGGGAATTATGTTACAAAATAGTCAAATGTTTACATGAGATTTAATTATGTCCATTCTCGTACACCCCATAGCAATACAAAGTACTTCAATTTACTGTTGTCTTTTCCTTAAATTAATTCAGCAACTTGTTTTGATGTATTCCAAGTGGACGTGGAACTTATCTAATTAGAAAGAGACATGTTTTAATATTAATAACAAACTTCTCATTAATTATTGATGGTTGCTTGGTATTCTCAAATGATATTCTAATTTTCTCTTTGGAACTTGTTTGTTAATTCCCTCCACGACCGGAAATTGGCGTGTAATAGTAACTGCTCGCGGTTTTTTTTTTATTTTTCAGTCAATTTATTTTCTTATATTTTGTTTAATTAGAATTTGTCATTAAAGAAATCTAATTAATGCTTAATGGAGATATATTTGCTTACACGAAAAATATGTAAATAGCTGCTTGATTGTTAAATTCATATGTTTATCTAAAGAATTTAAAAAACAAACAACAACTTATAATCATCATTTGTTTTATGGTTGGTTTGTTTTAAAAGTGTATATAATATCAAATCTCTATCTTTGTACCGGAATTCCAGCAATAGTTAATGAAAACTGCATTACATTTTTATCGTAGGCTTCTACCATTTCTATTCCTGGTTTCATCAAGAACCAGTCTTTCTTTTGTATTGTTATTTTAGAATAGATTGTCTAAGTCTTCTTTGTTTTTCAGTACTCATCTAGTTGTATTGTTTACTGGTCGTACTCTGCCACACTTACCATTCACCACATCACCCGAACGATTTAGTATTACGATCTTAATCTCATAGTCTCTCTTTTTAGGATTTACAAACATCACAGTACTTATCACAAACCATTTCATCTCATGGATTTTTCGTTCTTAGATAAGAATTTTAGATTTGGAACTCCAGACAGATATTGCTTCATCAGCCACTTCTCTCAAGTCTATGAAGAGGGTTTTGGTTTTCCATCAAAACTAGGCTTACGGGTCCCTCTATACAGATAGGTACAAACACACACTTGTGAATACAATTTTTGTATTTCATCCACGTTTTTACAAATTTGAGCAATTACATAAATATTTATTATAAAACTTTAGAAATGTAATAATGGATTACTTTTTAAAATTTTATGTTTATCACAATGTTTAGACGCATTTCAGTAAATTTCGGCAGTGTTACCTTGGGTTGTACAACTCAGATTCGACTTCATCAATCTATAAAAATAATAGATTGCTTGGTGACTTGGCTCCAGTGAAGACTTCTTAAAAACTATCAGATGTATTTGCTATCAGATGAATGTTGATACACTGAGGCACTGATCTAGCTCTGCACTGACCAATTCTTCATTCGACAAACCATTGGAAACGAATTGAATATCACATTAACAAATGTCATTTTCAGCTTAAGTGCAAGACGATATCTTACGATACAGGAATTGCAGAACAGTTTGACATATGTCAAGATTGTCCCCTTGGAGGTGGATAAGAAAGTTTTCCTAGAAGGTTTAACCGTTACACTCGGTTCACAAATACACGAATCGTGTTTAATTGTATATTGACTGTAATTAAGGCTTTTTACTGAGTTTTTATTGATGTAAGTTTTGCTTCCTTAAACACTCATAGCTCTCTTCCTTTCAAGGTTTCGACACATGTGGTAATATGGACTTTCTGACTTGTATTAAATCGCCGGAAATTATCACGATTGTTACGTTGAAATTATAAAGTTCTGAAATTTCCATACTTAAGTAATAAAAGCATAAAAATACATTTTTGAATAATACATAATATATATATATATACAGGATTTAAATGGAACATTTTTTGATAAAGAACATCAGTCCGAAACGCACCGATTCCCTTTACATTATATTACATAGAAAAGAAAAGAACACATTTTACGGCGATCCGTTGATTGAGACCTGAATCTAGGTTGATTAAAGAAAAGACAGCCTTTGCTTTGTTTTGGAAATAACATGTAGCGATCTTTCTTGGATAGCATTTCGAAAAATGTAACTCTGCTTTTCCTTGCGATAAAACTTCAGAATTTACAAAGTAAAGGAATACAATAGAAGAAATAAAATGAAAAGAATTTGATTTCTGTAAAACTTAACTTTTTCTCGGGCAATGCCGGGTGAGTTTCTCAGTAATTAAAGCCAGAAAAACTCTCGGCCAACGAAGTTATGAAATAAAATCGGAATCGATGTACAGTTTAATACATTCCTAATCTTTAAGTTATTTTAATTGTTTGAAACCAGAAAACCTACAACAAAGTGTAGTGCCAAAATATTTGTTATTGTAAATAAGATATGCAACGTTTAGACATAATTTCAACGAACAGCAGATTTCGACTGATGGTTTTTGGTTTTTTTTCTTATCAGGAAGTAAAGACTTAGTAAAGGCCCAAAGGCCGGAGAACGACATTCAAAACACACCTGGGACTCGCCCAACAAAGTTTATCCATTATAAAATTAATTGAGAGTATATTGATTTGTATTGTTTGATCACTTACTGAAATGGAGAAGCCATTACAGCCATTGAGGAACAGTGATAACCACTAAATGGCAACTGGAGAATTGGTGCTGCACTTAGAGGCAAAGAAAGTGTCGTAAACAAGATGAATAATGATAAATATGAATAATAAATTATTATTTACGAATGTGGAGACTTTGCAAGAGAATAAACAGTAATAACAATATTGAGTTTATAAGGCAGTGGTGATATTCTGGTGCGACCAGTAGCAGAAGAATGTATGTTAATATTAATATATATGTCTCTATATATCTCTTTCTCTCCTCGTATCTGCGGAACGGTAATCGTAGATAACCCAGGCTTGAGGTAAAATCGATGTTTTCAAGAAAACAATTTGGGAAGAAATTAATCATATTTGCCTGTGTGACTGGCCATATGTGATCAACAATTAAACCAGGATTGTTCTCCTAATCCAGGTCTAAATTGTTGCAATGATCAGTACAAGAAGATGTTATTGGAAAGAAAAAAATCCTGTCATCAAGAGATAACAGATAAACCGTTAATCCTTCTCTGCTTTGTTATTGCTGATAGGATATCGACAAGCAGTCAGGCAAACAACGAGGCACCTATTAAACTCGTGCTTTTCGCGGGAGAATCTTGTTTTGAAACATTAAGAAATACTCAAAGAAGTGGAAGACGTAAACGATCCAATGGAAGTTTATTACAAACAGCTATCTTACTTTTACAAGTTCGTAAGTGAAGCGTAGATGGAAAAATAAAATCATTGCAGTATTTTGTTTTTATTTCCTACGTTGATATGTATGATTTCGGTAACATTTCTTAAGAATTGTGTAAGGACTCGATTGTCAATGTTTAAATAACAGAAATAAGTTTTCGATTTTTAAGTTCCCTGATTGTAAATATTTTTTGAGGAAACAATTACTTTTGTGTTAGAGAGGTGTTAGTTTTTAATGAAATTATACAAACAGAAAACATTCGTTTGCATTGTACGCCGATATATCGAAAGCTTATTATTAAAATTCTTCTTATTTAAAATTTTAACTTGCCTACAATTCGAAAAGTATGTGAAAAAAAATTAATAAGGGTGAATTCGATTGTACCTTCGCATACAAATTTACAATCTGTATATGAAGTCGAAGAAAATCATCAAAGAAAAAGCAGCATAACTCAAGAAAAACTTGTTGATGCCTAAAGGTGAATTTGCCTGGAAAAAGAAATAGAAAAGGTAATTACTTTTATTTTTGGGCTACAATATATTAAAAATCGTTAACTTTTTCAGGAGAAATTATCATCAACATTATTCATATTGTAGTTGATAATATAGTAAAAACTTATCATTTTTATTTTTTGACAACTTCATTAAAAAAAAAATATATAAAACAACTGCTTTCATTAATCAATTTATATGCTAAGTTGTTAATAATCTACATTTTTTAATTACAGTTTGTCGGACAATTCAAAAAGTGTACTAAATTATATATTAAATTTTATTTTGGTTATATTACATCTGTTAAAAATCTGGTTATGTATTTAAAGAGTTAAATGTTTTTCTTAAACATAATTTGTGCGTCTGGCTTCAATGACTTTTAATAATATATCGGTTTTTAATACATGTTAAATTTTCATATATAAACTATATTTGTTGCGTGCACTGTTCATACATTTGTTATTTTTGCTATATAAGAATGCTTAAATACTGATTGCAACTTATAACAGATTTAAAAATAGCATATATAATAAAAATAACGCCCAATGAATCTAATGCATCTGTAAATGATGCATATCACCGAAATTAATGCATGTACAAATAGCTAGTATAACAAATATTACGATTACAAATGTATTTAATACATAGATTAAGCATGTAAAGTATATATAATTCATAATAATATTGGACCTGATGACACTAGGGAACCCTAGTGAAACTAGTAGCTTTTTAAACATGTGTATTTTTTTTTAAATCAGTGTGTTGTGTCGTTTTTTGATAGAATAATATTATTTATTTACGAATTTGAACTTTATTATTGAGTGCGAAAGTTAGATCTCGTTGACAGTATGTTATTGTGAGTAGGAAACTTTCTTCTGTTTGGATTACTGCTAGAGGAAAAAAGGGATTTCTGTGTCGTAGAAAAAAAAAACAACTTCTAAATCGAACAAGAGCTAAATGTGTTTCCATGCATGTCAAAATTCTCTTTACATTGAGCTCTGAGTTTTATGCCTAAGAGCCGATCATAAAAGAAAAGGAGTCAGTCTGCCAGGCTTGATCCAAACTCTAAGAAGTCTTCCCAAGGAGACCACAATAGCAGGTTTTATCTGGCATACAAACCGAAGCAGTTTGGTTTGCTTTTAGGTTTCCGGTACTGCCGGAGGAAGAAATCTTGTGGGTAACACTTAAAAAAGAAGGAGGGGAAGCAAACTTTATAATCTAGAAGCCATTCTTGTCTCTGAAAAGTTCTGGAAAGTTGAGGAAAGAAGATGCAGAGTTTTGGTAACATTTGACAGACAATTAAAAAAAAAACACACATAAGTTTCGAAAAAGAACTTCAAGCCTACTTTCCTTAACAAGATTTGGTTAAAATTTATTTTATTTTTTTTTTTTGCCTTTTTTATGTTTTTTTTTTTTTTTAAATTGTGAAAACGTCATAAACGAAACAATAGTTGCTGGGTACAGACCAGAAACATTCAATTTAAAATATATATATAAAAAAATCTGCTTTACTTACTTAAGTTTCTAATATAAATCTTGAGGCATATTGAATAAAATTGTAAAGATGATTTTACTTGCGCTAATAACTAAAAGGTTAAGAGACTGCCGTCGCACAAGTTAAAAATTAAAACATTAAAAATATAAAAGTATAAAAACTACTATTTGGTCTCCGGGAACTGGAGACTTCATCTGGTTGCGGAGAAACTAAACAAAGAGACTTAAGTTTCTAAAATTAATTTATTTTAATCACTCAAAGCTATTACTTAGTTAGATAGTTAGTTGATAATTTCAATCTAAATCACCTTAAAGGCAACTTTAATTAATTCGCCCAATGCCTTTTGTAACTCTTTATCTAAAAGTATCTTTCAAATTATTTTTTTAACTTACTTTCGAACAAGAAATGAGGTTTATCAAATCCATCAGTGTGTGTGTGTATGTGTTTATGTAGTCCCTTAATAATGTTTGAACCACTGAGTGGATCTTCCTGAAATTTTGTATGCATTTTGAACTAGGAATGAGTTAACTATAGCATTTGAATCTTTTCCAAATGGATCCTTGTCAAAAAATTAACACAAGGATACAACAGCAACAAAAAATAACCTAAAATATCATTGGAATCTCAACATTTCATATCACTCTTCAATAAAGAATGTAAGGTTCTTTAATGCTGTAATATTGTTAAATGTAATTGATTTCCTGGATGGAAGGCTACTCCGGTACAACGACATATTAGGATCGTTGCAAAGAGAAAAAAGAAAAATCGTCGGATTACCAGGCAGTACTTTTTTGTTTTTCACTTATCGAAGCATGTACTGTGTTGCAATTGTCATATATGTGCATAACTAATCGTACATAAAGTATTTTAAAATAAAATAAACATCTCAAGTAAGGGCCTTGCGACTTCTCTTTTCACTTTTATCAGCTACTAAGCCACTGTATATTTTAATGACAAGAAAAGAAAAACAAGTGAAAATGAAAGAAATGAAAACAGATTAATATGCACTTAATTACAAATGACAGAAGATGAAAGAGATGCAGTGTCTGGAAGCCAACTGACGCCATCTGGAAGACAGGTAGCGTCATGTCGCAAAAATGTGGCATCGGCGACGCAGCTTTCGCAAAATAGGATAATGATGGCAATTACAAAACTACCATTTGAGCGTCGCAAAACGGGGATAGAACTGATTAACTTTCAGGAAATGGAAGATTTGAAGGTACTGCACGTAGACTTCAAATATTATAATTCACAGATTCGCGATGACTTTTTCTGTTCTTATTATTTTCAGGACTTTTTATTATTTTCACGGAAAAAAACCCAGCATAAATAAAAACAAACAAAAGCAACTTATTTAAAGGAAGTTCCTTCAATGATCTCTTGTTGACAATTGATTGTGCGCTGCTGGCAACGTTGGATTTTATTTTCTGATTTGAGAAAAGCAAATATATATAGCTTTAATTCCCGATAATTCCCAAAATCAAACTTTTATATTTCGAGTAAACAGGCTGCAATGAGATGGTGAATGATTCTGGGACATTAACGTCGATCCTCCGTTAATGTGTTTTGTGAACTTGCAATCGATTTCCCAGTTGAATATTCATAACCAGGATTAAATTTGTCAATAAGTACAGAAAAAAAAACCCCGCAAGTTGCAATTACAGTCGACTTTATTTCGTTCTGTTTGGTTTCCTTCCTGGAATACAAAAAAAAAAAAACGATTATGTTCATTATTGAGTTGGCTTCTTGACTCTTGTCTCTTGTTAGTTGTACAATACATAAATAAGAAAAATATAGATCGGAAAAAACTAGGACATTTTTCTATCTTTTATTAATAAAAATATGCCGGTAAATTCCGGAAATTTAACAGACAGTGTTTTATAGGTTTCGGTCATTTTTACCTCCAGAGATAAATCATTGATAATTTATGGAGGTAGAAAGAGAAAACAAATAAAAGCAAGAAGTACGATGAGAATGTGTAGCCTACTTTATTTAAAATGTGATTTCTCAAAATTTGTTTGTTTTATAATTTTTTTTAACGCATAAAAACAATAGAAATTCTATTATGTTGAAATTCTAATATTTAATTGTAATAATTTAGTTTTTTTTTGTTTGTTTGTTTGTTTTTAAAATTGTGAAAACGACAAGAAGGAAAAGCTCAATTTTTATTTCAAATTCTAACAGTATAAATTTTGCATTTTCTGAAAATGAAATGGCTTCAATTCGCGTTATTTACTTAAGTTGTAATCGGATTCAGATACACCAACCGCTTTTGCAGGAAATTTCGAAAAAACATTATTTTTTTTTCAAACCCTACACTGCAGAGGAAGCTTCCACGTTCTAATAATGCATTTGCTTGCGAAAGAGAGAAAACTTTCTGGGAAATCCCTGGGACCTTTCCTCGACACAGACTTAAGAAGCAGAAAGGATCATTGGCGTACCGAGAGAGGGTCGGGTCGATAGGGTTTAGAACTCCTTTCATTACAGCCAAAAACGGAAACAATTCAAAAATAATATTTTGTACCTTTAACAACCCCTTTCACAAACATGTACAAAGGGAGGGGTGAATTCTTAAGAAGGTTCTGTCCGTCTGTCCATCCGTCACCATTTCTAAAGACCAATCTAGGAAGTTGTACAGACTTGAGTGAAAAGCTTATGACTTGTAAACAGGGACAAATACGATTTCCGGTCTGCGGTCAGTTCGTGTCTCACGGGAAGTCGAAGTGGTCTAGAATAAAACAAGTCTCGAACTCTACAGCCCAAAATACAAATCGGACAGTGAAACCCTCATGACAAGTAGAGATGGAGGAAAACTATGAGTTCCTTTCTGTGGTCTGAACATAAAACATATACGAGGTTACTTTGATTTCGTCTTTTTTTCCTTGTTTTTTTTTTTCATTGGAAAGCTACCGTTTTGTTTGTAATTCCTATCGTTCCCCGGTAGGGAAAAGGACACAACATTTTCTTTTTATTTGTTGAACGAATGGTTAAGACCCTCGAAACCCCTTCCACTACAAATTCCTTGGTATGCCCATGAAAAGCATATTAGTTGAACTAGAAATTTCCTGCAAAAATAAATAAATAAATTACTGAATCACTGAATAGAGCGACGAACAAATGTAGGAAATATTAGCGGATTTCACTTGCTTATATACGCATTTGGAATCAGTTCGGAGTGAGAATTAATGCCATTCGAAAGGCTTTGTTTGTGGTTAGGTTGTCTTGTAACGCCGACCAGAATCATCCCCTTCCGAAGCTCCGCGAAATAACCGGGGAGCCGTGTATTAACACTTTAATTAAATCATAAATAATAGTTAGTTACAAGCTTGATAAATGTATTTAGAAACAACGACTCATAAGCAAATGTTTACTTGTGTGTTTTAGCCTCGCCCTTAACCATATTTAGTTTTTCCTCTCTATATTGATTGTTGATTGACACGAGAACATCAGGTGCTATGATTCTAATGCTTCAACGGCGCTTCTCAGGTTTCTATTCACTATACCTCGAAACAGGACTTTTCGATTGAAAAAAAAAAAATAATAGACTTCAAAGCAGAAGTTGTTGTTCGAATTTAAAAAAAACCTAAGCAGGATCCAACTATTATTCCTTTATTTAATTTTTAAGATATTAAATTGATTAAAAAAAAATCTGTTGAATCTATAGTATTAAATGTAAATAAGACAATTTTGTTATATTGTCAACTATTTGTCAGTTTAATTTCTTAAATGTATTGCCAAATTTAGTTTAAGTTGGAAGTAAAATGAAGCTCATCACATCAATCAGCCTGTGACTTTGTATATGAATGTTCCTCCCTAATAACTTTTGAACTGTTGGATGGATCTTCTTGAAACTTGGTATGCATATCTCAGGATTAGGGACTTTTATATTGGAAATGTTATCGAAACAGATGCTTGTTGAGAAATTAGCACGAAAAGGCGACAAAAATCCCAATGGAAAATTCTCCGATCTCCGCCGGCTCTTCAGGCCTCCGTAAATCACTTTACCACTTGACTACTGCTCTCATTATCCCCTCATTTTCTACCATCTTCATTTTTCCCTCCGGAAAACGTAAAATCAATATGAAACTGAAGTTGAAATTTGAAAATATCAGTTGATCAAGTAAAACTACAATTGAAATCTTGGAATAGAAAACGTTGCTGTTATAGATCAAAATAAAGCTATGATTTAAATTTTGGAAATTTTTGCTGATATTATGGGATCACTTGGAATTTTGGAAATATCTGATAATGATTTGAGATTAAGTAAAACCATGGATGAAATTTGGAAAAATCTGTGATGATTTCAGATCAAAATAAAACCATGGATGAAATTTTTGAAATATTTGTTGATATTATCCGAACTACAATCGAAATTTTGGAAATATAAAACGCTGCTATTATGAGATCAAAGTGTAACTAGTTAATTTTTGGAAATATCTGCTGACATAATGGATTGCACCATAATTATACAAATTTATTTTAGGTATTAAAATATCACATCGAAAACCAGATGTAATTTTGCATTTACATTTTTAATCAGTTTATAGAATCGTCTACATAAAAATATCTAAAATTGGTAGAATTTCACCTGTGTTAACGAATCTCTCAAAAGTTCGCCAGAATCAGTTGATTTTTTGAGAGGAAAGTTTGAAGCATTGTATCAGAGTAGGTTTAGCTCTCTGTGGCCGGACATAGATTGACATATCTCTCCAAAACCCACCCACAAGAAGGTCAGAGGCCGCTGTCACCAATGTTTGACAGGCGTAACTTGGTCTGGATGCCGCTCGAACGTGTGTTATCCAACTGGTGTACATATTTATACAAACTTTTACGTATTGATGGATTTGTGGTAGAGATTTTGTTGGAAAAGGATAATATTTCCATTTGAATTTCCTCTCTGCTTTTATACGCTGACTCGTGGTTTCCAAATAGTTTGGAAAATGACTTTTGTTCAATGGTTGATCTTGTGACGGCATAGTTGAGTGCAGCTGATAAATGTTTGGTTTTTTATTTCAAATAACATGTCTATTTATGAAACATTTGAAGTTTCTGTAATTACTGTATTCTTTATTCCTGAAACAGCGTTAAATTACTATTTTAAAAGTATTTTAATCTTGACTGAAAACTGGTTTTAATACATTTGGATTCCATTTGATTCCAAGATTCAGAAGTATTTTGCGAAAAATAAATAAATAAATAAAATAAATGAATAAAGAAGAAGAACTTAATATCACTCAAGTTGAGCTTAATGCTGGTTTCAGTTAAAAAAAGAAAAAAGTTTTAATAAATAGTGCCGTAATTAATTAAATATTACGACTGTGCTAAACTTAATTTTCATCACCGTTGCTAAATATTGTAAAAAGAATTCATATGTAGAATTCTGTATAAATATATATTCTTGTCAAGACCAAGAAATACCTTAAAAGTTCCAGTTCAGTTTTAGTAGTAATCGAATGTAATCATATTTTGAATATTTAAAGATAACATGATCTATTGTTTCAAGTTCATCAAAGTTATTGAACAAAAGGCACTTAAAGGCTAATTGTATTTTGCTAGATAAGCATTAAATTGACCATGGCCGGTGAGAATCTGAGCAACGTCAAATTTGAAATTCCCAACTGGGCTAATCAAAGCTTGTTCAATAGTAAGGGAGAATTTTTTGCTTACATTCCCTTTGTAGTCTTAGACCATGAATGGCTCCACTGTTCAATTATAGATTTTTGTAAAACAGATAATAATAGTTCCGAATATGATTGAAATGAGATGTACAGAGAATGATCAAGAACAGGTAATGTTTTTCTAGGGGAATTTCTGTCATCTTCTTGCGCATATTTCTCAACAGGGTCGTACAGGAAAAAAAATCAACTATAGAAGTTACGTCGTTCCTTATTCGTAAATTATAATTTCAAGAATATACGTTTAATGGTTCAGAAGTTACTAAGAGAAACACAGACACATACACAGACAAATTCATTTTTCGAACATCTTATTTCTTAATAAAATTGACTAAAAAAAAATTACTGGAATTAAATCTGTGTTCAAAATAGCGCTTTCATCAACATTAAAGAATAAATGACTCCTAAAACAATATTCACCAAAAATTCTGAAACTAGTTGATGGTGACTAGAAAGACCAAAACAGCTTAAATGTCAAATATGGAGACTTGAACTAAATTTATTGAATGTTCGGCTTTTTGCTTTTGTTCAGTGTAATATGCTTACAAAATACTTTTGAAACCCAGTGGAAAAAAGGATACATTATGTAACTTTAGCGAAAATTTGGTTTATTTGTTTTAGTTTTTCAATATTTCCGTTACTTTAATTTCCTAATCAAAATAAAAATATGCATAAACAGTAACCATAAATACAAAGACAAAAACTACTTTACTGGAAAAATTAGATTAATTTTAAAAATCGCATTATTCTAGATTATTGTTGGATGTTGGGGCGAATTGGTATTCCATAGTTTTATCCCGTCAGTAAAAATCATAAATGAAATATGTTTGAAATGCAGAATTTCTCAAGAGATTTCTTTTTATCGAATTCGTTACATTTATCAAATATTTCAGCCTCGTATTGGTCATGAAACCGTATTTTCCAAATCGAATGGATTTCATAAATCAATACTTGGGTTATGTCGGCGTCTTTTTGACACTTTGATGACAGATGGCAGTCTAGAATGGAAATTTCAACAAAAGATCATCGGATCCGATTTGTTAGTTAAGCCTTTATCTATTATACTCCATTTTTAGAGCTCTACACTCATAAAATGGAAGAGTATTAAATCTGTAATGATTTGAAAGATCGTACATTTCAAACTGCAGTAAGATAGTCGGCTCTGTCTCTAAATTCACCATCTCGCGTGAAGCATTTTTAAAACAGAACTAACATTGCAAAATTTTGAAAAAAAAAGAAAAAGCAAACGAAATTGTAAATAAAAAGGTTTTAATATTATTATAAGCAGTGCTATTATAATTCAAATTGTCTAATTTTTATATTATTAAATTAGATATTATTTAGGCCTATATTTAGAATGTTTTTCCGACCACTAGAAAGAATAGATCCTATGCACGTATATTTTCCTAAGAATTCTTCAAAACTATTTTAATGGGAGACTATTTACGTTTACAAAAATTAAAAAATTCCAGTAAATGAAAAAATTAAAATATCCATTGAAAAAAAGTAAATAAAAATAAAAGATGCTGGCGTATACTATTGCAGTCATGGCTTACGTTAATTTACTGAACTGGAAAATCAGAGATTCACAGATGTGTGTCTTCTGTTAAATTTCTTTTAAATTCTTTGTATTTATTTAAAATATTGCAATAAGCTTTTGAATCTTTTTTTTTTTTTTTTTGGAATCTTCTCTTGTTCTAGAAAAAGTATAGCACATAAAAATCTATAATAGAGTGTTAGAAGTCTTAGAAGCTGATTAAAAAGGCTACAAAGTTAGTTTGTGAGAGAATCACTTCGAATGACGTGCACAGAAGTAAGCTTCATCTGCGTAATTAATGCAAATTAAATATTTGTAATACGGCGCTCGTAAACATATCATCAGGAACCAGAATGTGGTCACACCCGTCACAGGCAGCTCTTTGTACTGTGTATTTATTGTCATATTTCCCTTTGCAATTTGTCATAATTAACAGATTTGATGTGGCTTAAAGGGCCGTGTCTATATCGCAGATGGCGCTGATATATCACACCCATTACCAATTACTTGACTTTGTTTTTTTTTTTGCTTTGGTCTATAGTTCATGTCTCATCGAGTAAACGCCTTGTTTAATTTCGTAATGGTCAAAATCCCTGGTTCTAGTTTTCCTTTCCAGAATTTGCTTTAAGGTTTATTACACCTTATTAGGAAGTTTGGAAAGTTGATATGTCACGTTAAAAAGTTTTAATAAGTACATAGGTTTTAAGTCCATATTTTCTTCTTAACTCCTTTCTACTTACTTGCATTATTAATAAGTCATCTTCTTCCAAAAAAATATAAGTACAAACGTAGGTTCCAGATACTTCTGTTGACTTATTTTTTAACCTTGGAATTATTGCAAGATACTATTTCCAGTTGACTTAAAAAGCTGTTTTGTGTGTCTTGCAAACCAAGACACTATTTCATTATATCTGACAGAAACGAATATAGGTGGTCCCGACCAACCGACTTCGAATTATTCGCACTAACGCCATAGTTTTAAAACATCAAAAAGAATTTTCTAAAATATTGAATATTTCTAATATTCTGAGAATTTTTTTTATTTGTATAGAGAAACTTGGACGTATCGTGAACATGCATGAATCATCAATAAACATAATTTGTACACAAGCATTTATTGATGTTCGTTCCTTCTCCACTTTTTTCAAAACTTTTTATAAAGGCAATGCCTATTAGAATTAGAACTAGATGGTGTTGGTGGAGGTTATTCTTGGCTGAAATTGTCCTCTCTATTCTCTGGGCAACAGTCGTAACTGGTGTATACTACAAAAGAGCCTAGTGTATTCGTTTGATAAAGATTTACTTAGTTTATTTTACATCTACATACATAATATTTATTGTATCTATTTATTCAAAATAAATTTAATATTAATATTATCATTTCGTAAGTTATGCAAGTCATATCTGATGTTTCGAGCTTCTTAGCTCTTCTGAGCCAATTACATTTGCGCATGTTTCTGATAGAGACGATGACAATTTCCGGTGTAAGAAAATTGATTATTCAAAGAGACCCACGAATATTTATTGTCTAAACTGCTGTCTCAACCAAAAACTTACGTACTGAGTTTGTATTATTTTGTGTTCCTTTGTTTCCTCTTATTGAAACATGATTTTTTTTCCTACATACATAAAGTAGTTTCTGCTATTTTTCTTTAACACTTTAACATCTCATTGAAGATAGCGTCAGCATACGAATGGGCGTCAAATGGTTTTGCAATTGTCTCTACCAGTTCATCTTATTCTGATCTAGAGAAGTTCTTTTCTAATAAATTGCAAACGTTACTGTTTAATTTGTTTCCTTTATGACATACAACATATATTTTTTCGTAACTTATAAAATTAAGTTACTAAGTTACTGAAGCTGCATGAAATCATTATACGAACAATATAAATTTGTCAACAATATATGAACAACTTAAATATTTGCAGAACATTAGTACAGATTTAAGAATACATCTACATACGATATTAGTAAAATATTAATATTTTTAAATAAAAATATTGTTAATATTATAATTTTTTTACGTAAAAAAAAGCAATTATTAATTTACGGAGCATAAAATCACATTAAATTTGTTGTTACAAACAACATATATATTTATATGGATCTAAAGAATACAGAATAACAATAACACATATTTATGTTGTGTTTTTTAGTATTAAAATTTGTAATATATGGAATGAAAATCTGAAGTATTTTAAGAAAATTTTAATTATTTCATTCATTTTTTTTCTTCAAAAGCAAAAAGAAAAAAAAAATACTTTTTTTTCTCCGCATATTGCAGTTTATTGTAATGGCTTTGAATAAATACCAACTAACTACTTAACTACTTAGTATTTTGAGAGTTTTTCTGTTATCATTCCATGAGTCAGTTCAGTAGTAAGAAGACAATAACAGTATACCAGACTTTCTGGTCATGACGGAGGGGGAAAAAACCCACCGGTGTAGCGGCGGTCTGGCCTCGGCTACGGTCAGTTTGATTGGTCCCTTTACGAGGGATATAACCTCCTTCTGTTCTCGATCTAAGTTGGATAATTGGTATTCTTTCTCCGTTTTGGAGTCATAGTGGAAAAGTGTCTTTCGACGTCTCTGGCATCGCAGATTAACTTTGGAAAGAGATATGTGGAGAATTGCGGGCAGAAGGAAAGCAAGACAAGGGATATGGCAAATCGAATGTTATCTTGCAATTATCGCAGATATCTGTGAAGGCAAACAGCTTTCAAATCTCCGTAATTAGCAGCTGCGAACAACATCTTCAATCTGCCAAGAACAAAAAACAGTAAGGACTTCAATTGGATATTAGTTTTTAATACTTGTTATCAACAATTTGATATTTTTTTATTAGTTCATTTGTATGCCTACAAAAGAGCTAACTCCTTCAAATAAGTTAATGTAGTTAATATAAATCGAAATTCATCCTACCAGACTTTAAGTAATACATTTGGTGAATAATCGGATCTAGATAAAAAGTGAGGTATTCTTGAATACCTCTTTGAATAGAGTGAGTGAGCATTACTCAAACAGTAAACCAAATTACCGAATAGGCAATTAGATTAAAAACCTTTGAGTTGAGATAAAAAGGAATTGTGATACCAAAATACTACATACATCATATCAAATTCTTGTGTACAAAAGTTTAATAGTGTCAAATATTTTGGTATGTTTTGCAGGAACAGGTTAAGATGTACCTGTGAAAATGATGCACAACTGTAATATTTCTTATAATCCGGTATTTTTTTTTGCAAAAGATAAAAATCATAACAAAATTCTACTAAAATATGTACCTATTAGTACAGTAAAGAAATTGTCACTGATTATTATTATAATGATAATTGTTTTCATTAAAAAGTTATTTAGTTAATCTTTCAAAGGGAAAAAAATCGTTTACATATCCTGTAACTGTTTCAGCAAAAAAAAGTAAAACTAAATCATTTATTAAGATTCTCTAATTCAACTCCCAGCAGTTAATGTTTTAGTAAATATTCTTTATAAATTTTTACATTGTTTAATTTTACAAATTCGATTAATCAGCTGAATAAATCCACTAAAAATAATATAAAGACATACAATGCCAAGATTTCGCCAACCCGAAGGATTAGATTAATGTAAACCCGAGATTAAATACACTAATGTTTTCTGATGATTGTAAAAGATAAATTTTTATAATAGTTTAGTTTATATATATGTATGTATATATATATATATGAGATAAAACATTTGCTATTCACTGCTAAGTTCTCTAGGCATTCCATGTAAAACAAATGTAAGGCTATAATGAAGTAAAAATCAGTTAGGAATTGAAATTACAATTTAGAAGCAAATTATTCAATATTGTTGCATTATTTGTGATGAGATAGATTCCACCAATTTTAATAATAGAGAGATTTAGTATGACCTGAATAAATAGTAATTGGTATACTGTGGACATTAATGAAAAAAATTATGAAGATTTATTTTCTAATAAAAGTTCCATAAAAATATAGCGATTTAATTTTATTTGAAATGAGATGTCTTTATCTGACTTTGACTGAAAACGATTGATTTGAGATTTTAAATGTCAAGAAGAAGATAAATTAAAAATAGAAAATTAAGGAAAAACAAAGAAAAATAGATAAAAGCAAATAAGTTATAAGCATTTTTAATAAGCTTTTAGAAAAAAAAATTTGAAACCTTTAAGGGTAATGCCTTAAATAAAGAACTTTTTAAAAAGTTAAATTTAACAATGTCATAATCAAAATTAGTGTAAATTATGTGATTTATTAAATCTTGAGGGATTCTTTTAGATATTGTTTGTTTGAAGATATTTATGTTAAATTTGGAAGTTGATTTAAACTTTATAATATAAATATTTTTTAATTTTTTTAAATATTTTCCTTGTATATGTTAATTCTTGGAGACTGCTTGTTGTTGTTTCTATCTTGTAATGACAGCTGCGTTTTATTGATCAGTCTAGAATCCCTTAGTTTAGTTTTGAAAGAGCGTCAAACTTTGTTCTCTGCTCTTATCTGCATTAATGTGAAATGGGGTGCCGCGAACTTTTATAGATTTCACATAATGCTTTTTCCGACAGAGGCCTGGGAAAATCGCTGCTGCAACACCAGCAAACTTGGTGTTTCAATGTGTTGCACTTCGATTGCATGCTTGGGAAGAAAGCTCACCACTACATTTGCAAAAAAATAATAAATAAAAAAAAAACGAGAGAGAGAGAGAGACCACTCCTACGAAGTGACAACACAACCTGAAATTCAGTGGGTGCTCTGAATTACGGGGTCTGTCCTATACCCTCTCTCCCCCATCCCTACACATCAAAGCTCTTATCGGAGGTGGTGAGCGGACATCGTTGTGTGTGTGTGTGTGTTCCCAGCCTGACACATACCAATGGACACGCTCTGAATTTGATGAGTAAATATCTGGCAGGGACTCTGCGCATAGAACTAAACGAGCAGAATGCCAATGTATCTAAACGCGAAGGTGAAAATTGCTAAGTTGGCAGAGTGGAAGGTGTGGGTGTGTAGGTGAGTGTGTGTGTACACCACTGATGATGCTCCTCGCCTCGTTGCTGACATAAGTTCAGGAAGACCTACAAGAGGTTTTTTTCCCCCTTTTTTTTTTTTTACTAGAAAGAACAAAAGAATGCTCCTGCAGATGGCGATTTGGAGAGAAAGCATAAGTTAGTGTCTGGTTTTATCATTCTCTCAGAAACTTCTAACTTTTTTTTCCTTTAGGCAAACATCTGGAAAAAAATTTTTCAATCTGCAAATTTTTTTCTGTTAGTCTTAGCACTTCAAAAAACTTGAGGTTTTTACAAACAGATTTAAAGATTCAAAAGATTTTTTTTCTTCACAGCTAATCTCTACCTGCTAGTACTCTGAAACACTAAATTTCATTTTAATTTTCTACTGGCTAAAATGACTGAATAACAACATTAATATATGCAGACATGTTAGTAAATATATTAGTAAATGCAATTAATGATATGTAAACAATTTGTAAATCTCATTAGTAAAACTTAACCATAAAATATTCATAATGACAGTCTTACATTCGTTTTGATTCTGTAAATAAATAACAGTGAAAATAGATCTGGTTTAAGCAGACTTAAATGGAAAATTGTTTGTAATAAAACGAACATTAAACATGAACATTTAAGGTAATGTTATCTTAGTTTAATAAGTTAGGCTTTTCTTGACTGTTGTAAATGTTTTCATTCTGCCAACCATTAACAGTTGCTCATTTTTACAATTAAATCTTTCCAACTTTGAATTTTAAGTTTGTTAATTTTTAACAAACTTAAAATGCAAAGTTGGAAAGATTTAATTGTAAACCTTAAACCTTAAATTTTCGTTTCGTTATGCTTGTTTCAAATAAGGACATTTTAAGTTATAAAGAGTTAGGAAAGTTTCTAACCACTTATCTAAGTTGAAAAATTGAAAAAGAAAGTTGTGAACGAATTTTCGAGTATTAAAGCTACTGTAAAATATACTACTGTCACTTTTTAGTACAGATACAAACATAAGTGCAAAATACTTAGTTTATTCGCATTAAACTTGTAGATTGTCTATATGTGGTTGTTTACTTAACGTGCAAACTAATAAAGTTTGTCAATTGGTGGTTTTTGGAAATGTATAGGGGCCTGAATTCTACAAAAGTCAATAGGAATCTCACATTCAGTAATATTTATAGATTTTTAATATTTCAGCTTTTATTTTAAGTAGTGTTTAATTACGTGGTTACTGCGCTTTTACGATAATATATTTTACTTATTTTGTTATCTTCAGAAACTTTTTACTTTTTTAATTTTGTTATCTTCGTCACACTACCCTCCAGTAGTGTTTGCCAAGCAGTTTAGTAAACACTGTAACATTATGAAAAATTTACGATTCCAGTATGTACGGTATTCATACATTAGATTCATAGATTCCAGTTGATTTACTTGTCATCATGTTACTGAGCATCTTGTACACATAATATCACATGTTAATATTAAACTTCACAGTTAACTTTTATAATCAAGTCCTGATATAGTTTGGTCTTTGTAAGTCCATTTTATGGGCCACTTTTTAAGTAAAGGGCGAAAAAAAACCTTTGCCTTTATTCAACTGTTAACCTACTAATGGTTCAATGTACAATCATTTTCCTAAACGTAACAATATTTAGAGAAAAAAATTTATTTTATTGACGACAGCGTTAAACATACTTTATTTACTAAGCAAATTAGACAACTACAAAAGAAATGTAAAGCTATTGTAATTAGCGTAGCGAAAGTCTTATGTGTTTGCATTGCTGTGTGTTTAACTTGGAATAAAGTATATAATCATTGTTGTGGAAGTTTACTTGCATTAAAGAAACTTTAAGAAGCAAATGTTTTTCTACCATAACTTTCGTGAATCTCAGTTCAGCTGACCGTAAAAAAAATATTATCATAGTTCCTTACCAAAAACTAGACGTCAGCAATGAAAATATACAACATGTATACTTTTGTTTCTCTAAGCGGAAGTTATTTTGTGGCTCATTCTGAAAATGGTGCGTACTGCGAATTCGACATAGAGACGTCACAGGGCATAACAACAAATTAACTGACATTGTAATTCGACGGAAAATATTTTTCATTCTTCTGGTGGGCGGGATGCTCCGTGGTAAGTGTACTAATGAATTTGACATGACATGTCTGCCTGCAAATGCAATTTCTGACTCGTAATTTTAATTGTGGTTTACTCACGTACATTTCAGGCAGCAACAAAGCTTTCCTCCCAAATGATGCGCTGAAAATTCTTTGGCTTTTGTTTGAATACAATCTACACGATGTCCTTATTAAGCATTCAAACTGCTGACAACCAAATTTAGTTAACTCGAGATTCAGAGTTCTGGAAAATTTAAAATACTTTCAAATTGCCGTAGCTTTACAAAACTCTAATTAGTGGAAACTTTCTTTTGTATGTAAGTAAAAAAAATCTTTTCAATACTACACGAATGACAAACTTATATGGAAAAAAAATGTTTCTGCATTTAATATATTATTTGCTTTTAACGTGCATGATGTGTTAATATATTTATTAAATAAATATTTAAATTTAAATATTTACATTTAAGCAGATTTACATATATAAATACACATAATTTTTATACATTTACTATTATAATCATTTATTTTGTGTATATTACGTAATTCTTTGAATATTACATAATTACATATATTGTGAATGTAAACAGGAATCTATTTAGATATAAAATATTTATTTATAAAATATCCTGTGAATTGTATATTAATATATATCAACATATTAATGATAATGAATAGTGAAAATAACACAGGATTACTTCATTATAATATACCGGGTGACTCATAAAATAATGGTGATTTTCACTGCCCCATATTTTTAAACTACTGCTCATAAAAATATGAAACTTATTATATTAAATAGTCAAACATATAAGAGTTATATTTTCTTGTTATTATTTATTCATTATTATTGAAATTCATTTTATTTGCGTTCAAACATCCCCAAAATATCGTATATTTAAATAACTGTTGTGATGTTGTTTAAACTCTAAAAGTCTGGATCCAATATTCAAATGATACAGAAACCTAATTAGGAAAATTTAATCTAAACACTTTTGTCATTAATTCCTTTGTTTAATTTAAAAAAAATATATATTTTTTTGAAAATGCATTCTGACAAATGACTTTTTTGGGAGGCAGTCGAATAATATTTTTCGATAATAATTTCGATATATTGGGGGTGTTTGAACGCAAATTAAATGAATTTCAATAATGATGAATAAATAATAACATGAAAATATAACTCTTATATGTTTGACGATTTTATATAAAAAGTTTCAGATTTTTATGAGCAGTTGTCTAAAAGATATAGGGCGGTGAAAACCATCACTACTTTCCAGTACTTTATTAATCTCCCGGTATATAGCATATATGCTAATATAAAAATTTAAGAAACCCCTTATTATACCATATTTATAATGCTTTATGAACTAAAATATTAAATATGAAATTATTTTATTGTTGCAGTTTATTTTTAGTAAATAAAATTTTAAATTAATTTAAAGTATTAATAAACTAAAATTAAAATTCAATCGGTAATTTTTCATTTATTTTTTATTATAAGTATATCAATCATATATACCAATCTGAATTTTTAGAATTTCCATGTTTTATATCAAAACGATTAAGGAAAACATTTAAAAAAAATCGAATTAATTAACTTTATTTAAAGAGTTAATTAAACTTCAGGCGTTGTCAGTTTATCAATAACATCTTAATTTCATATTAGGTTCATACTATTATTTCGTGATTTTATATAAATATTTATTTTTAATTTTTACAAATTTTCTTTTCCATAAGAGTTTTGCTTTCTCTTAATTTTAACAAATTTCATTGTAATTGACCACAAAAAGTGAATATATTTTAGCAGTAAAATTCTAAAGAGTATCACAAAGTTTGGGCGCGATAATGTGCACGAAGGTATGAGCTGAGTGCTTAAGTGATGCCTATATAAGATGCAGCTTCTTTTAGTGATTTACATTCACAATATATTTACATATTTCATTTTAAAACATATTATAAATTTAAATCTCCCTTATGTTTCATGATTAAAATAGAGAAACTTACCGTTGAGATTTAATTTGCTTATTTTTTTTTTATTAACTTTTATTGTATTATCATTTTTATCATTATAATTTACTTGCAAAATTTTAAACTTTATTTGCTAATTGTTGTTGTAAACAACACTTCTAATGTGAGAATTTTCACTCAAGTGCATAGAATATCATTAAATATGGAGAAAAATGTGTATAGTATTGTTAAAGATTGTAACAATTGGTAATTTTCAGAAGGATGAAATTAATTACGCCTTAAAGATTAAGAGGAAAACGAAACTTGAAAAAAGAAAATTACATTGTATTTACTAACATGGAATTTATTGAAAAAAATCCCAGAGGAATTAGAAAACACAGATAGAACAGAAATGTCTTTCTCATATCTTTCTTGTTTTACAGCAGTCTCTCTTGAGGCTGAAATAAAGGTGATCCATGACCATCCATCCATTTTTCGTTGCATTCATTATTCTTCTTTAACAGTTTGTTTATTTCTCAGTCAGTTCTTTAATTATTCAATAGCTACCTAATTTAGTCATTGAATATGCATTGACATCTTAGCATTAATTTTAATGTTCCTAACTAGTTCTGGGCTCAGTTATCCTTGCGTAGTAGACTCAGCTCATGGACTCAGTTTTAAAGATGAGGGTGATGAGATCAAAACAGTCGTGATCTTTGCCATAAATAAAGATCAAACCAAAGTATAGAGAAACCAGACTATTTTATAGAGGAGCCATTTTCGATAGTCATTTTGAGGAATAGGAGGGGTGGAGACCTAAACAAATGCATCTATATTTTAACTTGAACTGTAAATAAGCTACATATCAAATTTTAGAAAACTAGGCCATCCCCCTGTCTTCCCCTGGTAAGTATGAGATAATCCAAGAAGAATCGATTCCAAGCGGTTATGGCAAAAAGTGATATTTGATTCCTTTTTGAATGAACTCATTATTTGATAGCGCGCGACATTGTTGAAGTCTTAATGTTAATGAACATTGAAATTGAAATTTTAATCTAGCAGGCTAAAATTAATGAGTTATTTTCTTTTTTCTCTGGCTCTTCTCTCATTGCGCCACACACACACACACAGACAAAGGGAGTGATCAGAAACAATAATTTGAATGTAGTCCCGTGGCCTAATCGATAAGACGTCTTACTTCTGATCGAACCTGTAATTTTTGTATTTTTTTTTCAATGGAAATTAACAATTGCGCCGGACAGACAGACAAACAGACACAGAAATAAAAAATTTTAGTAACATAGATTCTGTCCAGTCAGTTTAAGGTGGACAGGCAAACTCAGAAGAAAAAACTTCAATTGGAACAGTAAGATAAGATAAAGATGGAAAATATCTCATTAATATCTTAGCCTATCAATAGGCTTGTTTCCACGCCTTGAGCTTATCATCGACGGGAATCTGAGACAGCTGTTTTGTCCTTGTTGCAGCTCATCAAAGCTATACTATTTGCGATTCATTTTTCGTTGTTGTTTGTTTTGTGAGGCCCCGCTTCCGGGAGCAGGAACGGGATTCATAACCTTCACACTTCTTTTAGTTCATCATCGAGGGTAAATCTGGTTGATGAGTTCCAACAAGGACGAAACGGCTGTCGCAGATTCCCGTCGATGATAAGCTAAAGGCATTCAAGCTTTTATTTTCCATCTTAATATTAATTGCTGCAAGTTCAATTTAGCTATTAATGGAAAAGTAAGACTTCGCGTGCTGAGTCAATAAATAAAACATGTTTTATGTATAAATCTCTTTTGTATATAAAACGTGGGAGGGATTAATGCTTGAAAATACCGACATAGTAGAACTCAGCAGGTTTTGCTAAAGCAAAGCTCTACCTTAAGCATTTCTAAACTTAGAAATAAATTCGCAACGTATTGTTTCCGCGAAGAGCAGTGACTTTAATTCAGTTAAAGACACTGAAAAATATCATTCAGATTTTGGAAAAGTTCCAGATTTACACAACTCAGTGCAGATGCAAGCGAAGAGTTCCCGCTTCAATCAATTGTAGAAAAGTATTATTTTGATTTGCCGTTGTGAATTTGTACCGTGCTAATTTGAAATACTTATTCATTAGCACTTGGCTGTTCCATAATTCATGCGAGTGATGACCACTCATCAGTTATACTTGAATTCCCAAACTGATGTCCATAGCGCGGAATGAATAGACGAAATTAACGAGCCCAATGATTCACACCCGTTCGCCAGTGCGGATTCCTCACCGCTCTTATCTGTCTCTAGATGCGTCCACCATTTGCAACACCCATATTTCATTGTTTGCAGATCTTTGTGAAGAGGAATTTTCTCCGGCAAAGATACTCATCAACAGATAGTTTTACCATCTCCCGGAGGTGAAATATGTCAGACTAATGTGTTCGCTAAAGTACTCCGGCATCAAGGATTACCGCTTGTAGGCCTTATCTTTAGCCCAAGTACTTCCCCGTTCTAAGTGACTTATTTCGCAGCAGTGTAATTAAACGCTAAGGGATAAGAAGGCGAGGCGCAAAACGAGGTGGGGGTGATTTACTCCTAACAGTGGCTGTAACTCTTATTCCTTTCTTATTTCCGGTTTCATTAGCATCTTATCTGCAGCTGCAGTATTGAATCAAGAAGAATTGAATTGTAGATCTGTTTTCTAAATTCTCTTAATCTACGTTTATCGGGAAAAAAAAAAACAGGTCGACTTTCATTTAACGTGAGTTTTAAGGCAAGGCTTTCAACAAAATGGCAGTCATTCAAAACTAGAATATACTAGAATGGAGGAGAACTTGAAAGAATGGATAAAGGAATTAACTAGAATAGAGGAATTAACGTTGATTCCAAAATTTTTAAAAAAACTCACTATTTTATTCTTAATCGTATTTCAGATGTGATAATAGCTCTGGACGAATGGTACAGTTTTATAGAAAGTATTCTAGGATTGAAAAACATACAGTAAAAAAAAATCTGTAAATTTATTTATTATACTTTAGAATTACATGAAATAATTTAATTAAAATTTATATTTTTTTTTATATTTTCTGGTCCTTTACGTAAATCCGTTACGTAAATTAATGAAAATTTGCAAAAATTCATAGCTAGTCTCTTTCTAAAGTGAGTTTTCCTCTCACTTTATAGTCATTTAAAGATGAATTTGTTAGATAAAAGATGTTTATGGTTAAGAATTTGTTGACAAAAAAAAACTAACTTTATTTTGCAGCAGTTGGTTCAAACTTTGATGTCTGTAGTTCTTTCCGTTTGGAAGATATGCGAGCAGATTATTGCACAAAAGAAAGTAAAACGCTTTGCAATTTGATTCTCATTACTCTGTGTTGTTACAAGTTTGGCTGATTTCTCTGCATATCATTCGTGTTTCACAGCGAAGTTTCAAATCTCTCTTTTAAACGTCACAATTCGTATCCAATTACAACTCTTTCAGGCTAATTGGTGCTCATTATTTAGAACTTGTAGATTTTGGATTGGGAAACTCAAAAACTTTTCTTAATAATAAAATTTTCTTAATAAAAATCTCCGCACACTAAACGAAAAAAGAAAGCAAAAAATTATTACATGTAAGAAAAAAATGTAGCAAAGTTTCCCACTTTGTTCCAAGTAGATAAAAAACAAATATTATCGTTAGTTCTACAGAGGAAATATTTACTTATAGTGCAATGCATAATATTAAAAATTACTTCATACATTCAGTTTTCTATCTCTTAAATTGCTGTACAATAAGTGAAGAGTCAGAACATTATGTCACTTATCATACATGAAAAGATTGTGTAATCAATGTTGATCAGCCGCTGCATCAACAGTATTCGCTGGCATTAAGGTGATGATTATTTTCTGATAGATGATTCTCTAATCTTAATATCTATCGTTACGATAGATATATATGTATCCTGTAATACTTCTTCTTCGGTCTTAATAATCAATGCTTATTATCAATTCCTCGAAGTACGTGCTAAGTAGCTTCTTAGTTTATGAAGAATCTCAAATTGGGAATTGTAATGGCCATGTAGCGAGACGTAGCGATAATAGATGGTCAACAAAATATTTAAACTGGATTCCGAGGAATGAAAGGAGGTCGAGAAACCATCCACAAGGTAAATGGATGGATGAAATTAAAAGAGGAATAATGAAAGAAATGATAAAAGAAAGACTTCAGGAAATATCGCACCCTTGAAACATTCGATCGCAAACAAAGCGGAATTCTACGTAAAACTATCACGTTTAACAGTTAAATGTTCGTCTAGCGTAAGCATGGCTGTCAGAATAAGTTAAACGTGACATTCTGCAGTAGTTTAATGTGGATGAGTCGCACAAAGGTTGCGTTGTTGATCTTTTCGAAAAGTTCCAAAACATATATTTGTTAAAAGCACTGAATGGCACTAACATATTAAAACGCTTGCACAAAACACACTACATTTCTTTTATTCATATCACCTTGAAAACAAATCAATCTAAACAGTGTTTCTTTGTAGCTGTAAACTGATCTCCATATTTTCTCTCTGCATATTTTATATCCACTCGTTCGTTTGCTGCTTCTCAAGGAATATTTGATGCGCGCTTTTTATTTTCTGGGCCGTGCTTCTAACGGAGAAACAATTTCATGAATTATCTATTTCGTATCCTTTGGTCCATTGGTTGTTGTACGGGTGGGGTGGGCGCGTGTGTGAGTGTGTGTGTTTTTTTTTCTTTCCTTTTACTCGGTTCGTTCCGTGTACGGCAGCCACGAAAACACCGCCAGCGCCAGTGACGCTGAAAAATACATGTCTGCCTCCGATCATCGACGCGGGAGCTCCTCCAGGTGTTCGATTCGTCTTTCTCATCAGTCCCCGATCCTTTCACCTGGGGGAATATCGTTCTTCGATGCTCTGTAGGCCCAACCCACAGAACGATGAAGACACCACAATGGCCTTAGACACACACACACACACATACACACACACACACACACACACACACACACACTCGAGCATAAAATCATCAGTTGTCGACAGCTTTGCGTCCTCCTCTGAAATTATTATTATTTTCTTTTACGCGAATGCCGAAGGAGATGAATAATTAATCATCTGAGAAAGCTTTACATGATTTACTAGTCAAACTCAATATTTTTTTTCTTATTTATTCAAAGTTCTTCGACTACATAACTTAAGTTTTTCATATAACATTTAAACATTTAAACAATTTTTATTTGCCCATCGTGCAATTTAAAAATTACAGCTCTAAAATTTACTTTTTTAAAGTTCTGTTACACCTTAATATCACGAATCCTCCATTTGTCATGTTACTTAATAATATAAATAAAAATAAAAGTAAGATTTAGGATACTTCTTATTATACATACCGATTAAATTCAGCTATATCACAGACATTGACTATGATTTCCTAATTACTTTCTTTTAATCTTTTTAGTAGTTTTTGGATATATTTTCTTTTGATTTTCATAAAGTATTATTTTGGTCTTAATTAAAGTGCTTTGGAAGGACAATCTACTTTTGCATTTCTTATTTCCAGTTGACCGCGATTCTGGAAAATCTGTCACTCCAAGGGACTGACTTCAAATTTCCCACTCTTTAATGAGATGAAAAGCTGAAGAAGACTTCTCAGACGATTCTACAGTCTTCAGACGAAGAAAGGCAATGAAATAATACAAAACCATATAGGAGTTGATCATATACTCCTGTTAGCTGGCACACGGCTTTAATTTTAATCCTCTACACCGCAATAATAAATGTAGATTATTTTCCCGAATAAACATTGCCTAGATAAAACCAGCAGGAAAACCTATTCTACAGGAAAAGATACAAAGACTTAAAAAAGGAAACATGCTGTTTCCTAAGGTTGAATACGGATGCAAAGCGTAACAACGGAATTATAAAACCAATATTGAGACTGCTCGACTACGCCTGGTCGGCAATCGGCTTTGATGAAGTTTTAACTGAAAATTAACGTTCTATGTAATTGGAATCTGAATAAAGAAATCACTAATTTTAAGTCCATTACTTGGTGTTTCAAATAAAAATTATAACTCATTGGAAAGCATAGAATCTCCTACTGTGAAACTTGGGTTGCTATGTTTCTTTTAGGTCTGTGACTTTATGGATTGGCTTGACTTTTGGTGTTCTTCAATCGGTGTTCCTTTCTTCTTGACTTCTTGTTGGAGGACTCTTTTGCCATTGTCAGAGTAATCATTTCCAGACGTAATACTCTGTCTTGGAGAGGAGACAATCTTGGAGGAGTGGACGGAGGGAGGTTGTTCTATACAAAAGGAATAATGGACTGTTATCAGTGCAGAACGACCTGACAATGTGGACGTGATCTAGTCATTGGAAAACGCTTCTGATACAAGAGAAAATGTCCAAAGCAAAGACCAAAGTACAGCAGTATTTTGAATTACTGATTTTGAATGTGTAACGAGTATCTCAATCCTTGGTACATCTTAGTTTAGTAGAAGTTAGAATGATTCACCGATACTGGTTGTCAAGTGTCTCGCAATTTCATATCAAAGTACTTTCAAAAAGTACTGAGAAAATATCAATTAAAATATTCTATCGAAATATACTTAATGCCTTTAGAGGAAATTCTAAATATTATGCTAACATGATTTAAGCTTAATTCCATTAATAAGTTTAAAGAAATTAAAAAAAATCCCTAACTAGAAAACAATCTTCAATTCATTAATGGCATTTGTAAAAATATTTTTACTTTTAATTTTATACAAAGCATTGTTTATCAATTACATTTTATTACAAAATGAGATACTATTATCCTTAAATATTGCACTTTTTATATTTAACATATTTTAAGAAATGTAATAATAGAATTATGAAAACTTTATGTTGTTTTTATTTACATCTTCATTAAACATTTAAACAGATATATATTTACAATAATTAAAACTTTCATAGAGTTTTCGAGAAATATACAGAAATACTGTATATAAGATCTTCGAATATTCATAAGGTAACATAATTGATATTTAAATTATTATTTAGTTATTTCAATATTAAGACTCTTCATTTTACTACAAAAACATTTTTAATATAATAGAAATTAATAAGATACAATAACTTAAAATTCAAAAAAGTAAATGGTTACTTAGTAAAGATTAATGTGCTTGTATTTTTTTTAACTTAAAAACTGAAATAAAATATTACACATATATCTGAATTAAAATATTAACAAAAAAAAAAGAAAGAAAAAAGTATTGGATGATCATTAATTTAGACATGGGATATCCATATGTCAAACTTTTCCCATTGGCTTAAATAATTTTCAGTTTTATAAACAGAAAATTATAAAACTTATTTTTTTCTCTTAATAATGTCTCATTACTTTATTGTATTATTGAAAACGTTATAATTATTTTTAAATGTTTTGTATGTATTCTGGATGAATTTATTTTCAATTGCCGGTGATTAACTTATTTTAGCCACAAGGATTGTAAAGTGAAAATAACAGTAGCAACTATTCGGATATTAAGAGAAATTTTTAACTGAGGAATTTGATTTTTTTTAATTTATTGCTAATTTTATATTTAGTTTTTCGATTTTATTTCAGCATTTAAAGAGTAAAGTAATAATAATAATAATTATGTACACTACAAAACAATGTGTATCACAGCTGCCAGTTCTTTAGCTGGTGTTGGCCTTCAAACGCATCGAATTCTTCCCAAGAATCTAGGATGTCGTAATGTATCGGTGCAAAATATGTGCTGATCCAAGCAGTGTGGCTTTTTGGAGTTGACCGATGGAGATTTTGTCAATATTTAGATCTTGTAAGTGCTTACCAAGGTTTTTTGGTATAGCACCCAGTGTGCCGATAACCACTGGAACCACCACTGCCGGCTTGTGCCATAATCGTTGAACCTCGATTTTTAGGTCTTGATACCGTGTGATTTTTTCCAGTTCTTTTTCTTCCACTCTACTATCACCAGGTATGGCTATATCAATTAGCCATATCTGTTTCTTTTCTATCACTGTCAAATCTGGCGTATTGTGTGCTAAGATCTTATCTGTTTGAATTCTGAAATCCCACAGTATTTTCACGATATCATTTTCAATCACATTGTTTACTGTATGTTCCCACCAGTTGTTTGTTGTTGCAATGTGATAATTTTTGCAGATGTTCCAGTGAATCATCTTTGCAACTGCATTATGCCGCGTCTTATAGTCCGTCTGTGCAATTTTTCTACATGAGCTGAGAATATGATCCACTGTTTCATCAGATTCTTTGCACAATCTGCACTTTGAGTCCATTGACGATTTTTCAACTTTTGCTTTAATTGCATTTGTTCGTAAAGCTTGTTCTTGAGCAGCTAGAATTAAGCCCTCTGTTTCTTTTTTTTTAATAATAATTATTATTATTATTATTATTATTATTTATTTTTATTTTTAAAATCAAAAGCTAAATTGCATTAGAAATGAAAATATTCCTATCAACAGATTATGATTTTTACGTGTAATTTATAGTGTAATATATAGTGAGCCCAAACACGGAACCCGCAGGTCGAAAAAGGATGCTGTAGTAACAAGGATCCGAAAAGCTTCCCCATTTGTCTGTATTTTTAAATGTAACGTTAATTTTTAGTGTGACTTTTTAATACGTTTTTAATAATGTAATTTAATTACATCATTAACTTTCAATACAATATTAAAGAGTTACAATATAAGTTATATTATATGGGTGAATCTACAGAAAACCTGCAATTTCAGTCAAAAAATTTTGAGATTTTAAATTACAAGATTTCCTTTTCAAAAAAATTGAGATGATTGCTTTTGATGTTCTTACATCCATGATAATATGTGGTTCAGGTCAATGCATTTTGGTTATTTTTTAAAAAAAAAATTTAAAAAAAATGATGGTAGGCTATGTTTACAGAAGTGACTTGTGCTGATAACGATGTCGAATTTTAATATAAATTACATTCCAAATAGTGATATAGAATAGTGAATCGAAGACTATAATTTATAAATTAAAAGAACTTTTTATCGTAAGAGGAAATCATGTACAATAAAAATAAATCAGACTGTCAATCTTAAACGTCTATAAAAATGTAAATATATGATTACATATATCATATATTATATTGTATATATTTATATAATTATAAATATCCTTATTGGCATTTAACAAAGACTGGAAGTGAAAGGCAAGTCTTCGTGAAAAACATAGTAGCCGCTATTGTTGATGATCATCACTTCCATGGACCCCAAATGTCCACGGAAGTGATGTCCACGGAAGTGACGAATACTTATGTTTCTTGACCCCTGTGCTCTTCATTTTGAGGTTAGGAACACGTGTCATTCAGAAAATTAAGTTTACCATATTTCAATTATTATGCCTAGAAATAATCATATTTTCATAGAAAAATTAGGTTCTAAACAAGACCACAGAAGTGACGGGATGAGCTGTGCAAATGACGAAAAATGAATAAAAAGGTAATATTTTCCTGACAAATGTGCGACTCAGACGAATAAAATCACTTCCCAATCCAAAATCGCCGTGTAAACTTTTGTTTTTAAGTGAAATGGAAGATAACTAGCGCATCGGATGGATTTTTTAGAAAGTTTAGGAATGTCCACAAAAGCGATGGCAAAACCTTGTGACAAGACTTGAGGTTGCAAAAAAATTTTACTGATAATTCGAAAAAAAAATTTCACTCAATATTATGTTAAATTTATGTATTTTCTGATTTCACAATATATATATTATTTGAAAAATATTAAAAAATAAAGCAGTTTGGATCTTTAGAAGCTATCCAACTGTAGCTTGTGACAGTCCACGGAAGTGACGAATCACCTTCTGTGGACAACTTTTTTTTTGGAAATTCCATAAAATTAAAAAAAAAAATATACTAAACTATAGTATATTTTGTACTTCAATGTGTGATTTTGAAAAATGACAAATATTTTGAATCATTTTCAATTTATTGCTCTGTGACACGAATTACAGGTTTTCCGTAGATTCACCTATATATTATAATCACTATTAAAGAGTTATAATCAATATATTTAGACTTATTTTAATATTTCATTGTCAAATAGACCGCTAAGTGCTAATTCTCCAAAAACTAATATTAGGCAATAATACAATTTATAGTAAGAATTATTTTCTGGTTAATTCTATTGAGAGGTAAGGCATACCAGAGTAATATTTATTATATTTTTACAAAATTTATACATATACAAAAAAAATAACAAAAATAACATATATTAGGTCAGGGAAAAAGTTCGTAACGTTTTTCCCCTTGAATTCAACTGGAAAAACGCCACGAACTTTTTCCCTGACCCAATATTTTGATTCTGAACGAGAATAAAATAAGAAATAACAACAATAATAAATATAAGAAAAGAACATGGATATTACAAAGAATTAAACAGAAAATTTCAATGAATATGAAATACAAAGTTACTAACAATTGAACAGCAGAAATTTATATTAATTGTATTTGATCAGCCATTTTTGTTAAAAATATTAATAATAAAGAAAATTTTCTGGAGAAGATAGTTTGTAAGCCTACTGAGATTCAAGAAATAACTGTTTGAAATTCCGTGCAAAATAGTTCTTCAAGCAAATTCCAGTTAGAATTTAGAATGCAAAGCACATTGCTTCTTTCTCACAGGCAAATGATTTGTGGTTACATTTTTCAAAATGGACCATTGACATTCTGCTTGTGCCGAATTTCGCCCGGAGCTCTGGCTACCTGAAGTGCAGTTCAAGGTTTCACAAGATACAACGTAGAAATGTACGAACGTAGAAGATATATATGTAGATGTATTCAATATTGCTTTGTCTTTAGGAAACTGTCATTTTAAGAAATGGATGAGGTATGGTCAAAGATGTGAGCGAGGAATTCATTCTATATGCCGAGGGCATAGCTGTAATAAATTTTGCTATAGCTTCTAAATTCTAATATCTTTATTATTTGATAATACATAGACGTAGAATGCAATTTATCCCATGTCAAAAAAAAAATTGAAGCATTAATGATGTGTCATGGGACTCATCTAGAAAGGATGCAGTGGTGGAAATTTATGCAAATATCTTTTAGTTTGCATTTTGGCTAGTAAACGATGATATTATATTATATAATTTAATCCCTTAGAAGCTAAGCGTTGTGGTAACGGGAATTACTTTATTGGGCTTTTTAATCTTATTTTGTATTTTGATGTTTTGTTACTGAAGGGCCAGTTTACTGTTTATTTGTCCTTTGTTCCCTGTTTCATTTGATTCCACTGAGCTATGAGTACTGAGCGAATCAAATTGCTGAAAGCTAGGAAGCTTGAAACTTGGATTCCCGGTACAAAAATTGCCAAAACAGCTCGTGAATCTTTAATTGTGTAAGTTTTTATGCTTATTTTCTCTACTGTTTTTTGTATGACAACGATTGACAAACATCTAAGTTTCCGTTCGTTTTCATGTTCAATAACACATTAGTAATGAATTTAAATCCATTTTTATTTCCCTTTTTACTACTTCTCCCTATTCCTCTTGATTTACACTTAACCTGCATCTGCAGTAAAACAAAGATCACAGATAAGTTCTTAAAGGTTTTCGATAAAATCATAATGAAAAGAAACGAAACAAAGTAGCACATGAACCATTAAAATGAATTTCAGTTGACAGCTTTCTGTCTGTCAACTCAAATTCATTTTAATGCTTAATGTGCCACTTTTTTCCAGTAGAAATCATTCTGGTTTCTGGAGCTTTATGTCTTTTTTTGTGTAGATTTTCAAAGTCCTTAAACTTCTCAATATATCAAATGAGAAGTTCACCTTTCTTACGATTAAGAGAAAGCTTATACATAATGTAACGTTATAATTAACTTAAACATTTGCCTGAAGACTGAGAATTAGAACTTTAAATAATTAAAATCAAGAAATGTGGGCGTATGTTCAAGTCTTCCTTGGTTACACAGTCTATTCTGCAAATTGAGATTCACATGCTGCTAAACTATTCACTAATATATTACAAAAATTAGCGACTGTAATTTTGAAGATGTAGCTTTGGCCAACTTTGGTATTTTTCACTTAAAGTTGATTTCAAGAACATTTTGAATCTTATGTAGAGGAATTTATAAATCGGCGGCCGTAGTACCCGACGTTGTCCATAAATTACAAAGTTGTATTCACTCTGGTTCTGAGATCAAAATCATTTTCTTTTATATTCGCTAAAATGAAAAGTTTTCCCACTCGTACCAATTCCGCTGGCCCTGCTTAAAAGTTTTTAAAATCACAAAATTTTTCAGAAAAGTGATTTGCAGATTTGTGGTTTCTTGTTCGTAACGATTCCGACTCGACCTTTCTGTCGACTCAACAGAGTACCAAGCAAACCGTACAGAACAAACATACGGAACAAGCATTCTTCTTTATATATTATATTTCTCCCTTCAGGTGTCCCGTAGCCAACTGGTTTAGAGCTGCACTGAGGACTGGAGGAGTCGAGTTCAATTTCAGGTGGTGATCAGGGACGTTTTTTCACCGTTGCTTCTTCTTCAGACGGATCGTAGGGTACATCCAGCCCTCTGTCAAATGGATGAGGTTTTCTTACTCATGGGTTGAAGACGGGAGGGCATCGGACCTTAACTAGTTCTGTTGGTGGAGGATCGTTCAGAGCGTCGACTTCTGCGCATCCAAGGGCCTGTATGGCTTACAGTAAAACACCTTTACCTTTTTTATTTCTCTTCAGAAAAGATTTGAGGGAAAAAAATGCAATATTAAGATAAAATATGATAGCGAAGACGGAGAATTGTTTACGTTTCTTCCGAAGTTTAGAAAAAATTAGCAATAGGCTTAAATATTTCAGGTATCCCAGTATTTTGTGATAGAGCACCATTAGAACTGTGGTTCTCAACATTGTTTCACACGATAACAACTGACAATCTAGTAACCTTAAATTCCAGTAACTCTACAGAATGATTGTTTAAAAAAAAATAAGAAAAAGAAATTTAGGCAAATATCGCCTATGTAGAGATATTAAAAAGAAGATATATATATATAATCCAACACACAAAACTTGAAACTGGTGATCTTCAAATTTCGTAAAGCAAAGATTTCAATTAATCATTTGCAATTTAGAATTCAAGAAGCGTAGAATATAAGAATAAAAATTAACTTATATTACTAAACCTATGATAAGCCAGACAGTGATTTGTGATTTGAAACACCAATAT
>JAFIDM010004315.1:62163080-62181992 GCA_023159025.1 Thereuonema tuberculata | reverse complement strand
TCGTTTTGGTTATTTTCATGACTTCAGAAAAAAAGAAAAACGAAAAAGGAAAAAAAAAAGAAATTTACAGAATACTTTTTAGGAAAATACGTTTCAAATTCTTCGAACTACTTCTTTTAAAATACATATAATGTAATAATGTTAATGGTAAGTTAACTAATTATTAAATTTACAATAAGCATAAAGTATGCAAATAATATACAGTATATAATGCAGTACATATTCAATAACGTAATATCTCATTTCAAAAATAAATCTGAAGATCTATGAGTAAACATGGGTATTGTCTGTCCCAATTAAAATATAAAACAAGACAATGATATGCGTTCTTATTAAAAATTAATTTCTTCGTATTTTCTTTCAAACAGTACTGTGTTTTGCAGCATAAAAGAAATTTTGATTTATTTTTTAAATTTAAAAATCTATTAATAATACTTTTTTGAATAAAATTTATAAGTAAATTATAGTAAACAGCGTATACATCGAACAGGGAAACAATTGCATTATCGATTCTCATAAAAAGGTTAATAATGAAATATCATTTAATAATAACATGTCATGTTGTTGTAATTTCATTAACCATGAATTCGTCTCCATAAAATATTTTTGTTGAGAATTTAATGTTCAGTTCAACACAGAAAATTATTTCTTTCCTGTTTCCTTTCAAGGCGTATCAATGCTGGATCGGTTTAATCTCTTTGTCCAGATATAGAATTTATATTTCTGAGAGAGAGGATATCTCATTATTAAATTTGTTTGACACTTTTAATGACCCAAACGTATTTTTTATTGTACTAAATCTGACATCCTTGTATGTAGACGGCCTGTAGTTCTTGCAGATTATTTTTTTTTTCGTTTCATTGTTTAGCCTTTTACATTTCTTTTTTTTTTATGGTTGCATGTGTATAATCTGTATGTAAGACATTCTAGAGAACAATGAAGCGAAAATGTATAATAAAAATGTTTTGTAGAGATCCTTATCTCGATGATGTTCACAACATTGAGAATTAGATAAAAATCTTTGAGAACAAAGATAAAAAAAAAAAAAACAGAAAAGATACGAAATAAGAAAAGAACTAAAAAAAACAATGTTGAACTGAACGATTGTGAAATTAAAATAAATTAAAATCAAATGTTGATAAAGTTGAATGTTGAGACAACTGAAAATTTGAAAACACATTTTAATTCCTCCTTTTTCTTTTATTGTTCATTATAATAAAAAAATAATTATAACATTTATCAATATTATAATAATTAACGCAAATATTCGAACTATTTGGGCTCCTAAGTCTTTGGAGCAGTGGAAGTTGGATAACTTTAGCTGATGAAAGTTTAAAGAAAGGTCCAGTTAGAATAGAACAGATTAAATTTGACAGAAGTGTTGGGGAAACTAGAAATACTTCAAGCATTATTGTAATTGGTATGCCAACTTTCAAATATCTCCAAAAACAAGTTTAATAATCTATAATGGTAAAATAAATCTAACATTCGAATTTCAGTTTCCACTCTAAAGATCTTCGTCACAGGCAAATAGAGAATGTCTGTATTTTCATTTAAAATCAACTTATATAATTGGCTAAGTTCGTCTGTCTCTCTGTCTGTAACTCGATATAATTAAGCTATTAAGATAGATCCAAGATTCTCAATGGTACCATTGAATCAAGGGTACTCAAATTGGATGAAATATTAGTTCATTTTGTCATTCCATGTTGTTTCCATGAAATTTTAACTGAAATTCTAACAAAACATACATTCAAAACCAAATAATTTTGTTACCATTGCACCGATTTTAATGACATTTGGCATACTTACTCAGTTTTTTACGCTGATTTTGAAACTCAAAACCATTTTTGCCGTAGAAGCTTCGTTTACAAGTTAGCGCAGTATTTAGATTATACATATAAATTGGCTAAGTTCGTCTGTCTGTCTGTCTGTCTGTAACTCGATATAATTAAGCTATTAAGGTAGATCCAACGGTTCTCAATGGTATCATTGAATCAAAAGTACTCAAATTGGATGAAATATTAGTTCATTTTGTCATTCCCTGTTGTTTCCATGAAAATTTATTCTTGGGAACTCACCTCGACAACTGAAATTCTAACAAAACATACGTTCAAAACCAAATAATTTTGTTACCACTGCATCCATTTTAATGAAATTTGGCATATTTACTCAGTTGTTTAAGCTGATTTCGAAACTCAAAACCATTTTTGCCGTAGAAGCTTCGTTCGCAAGTTAGCACAGTATTTAGATTACACTTACTTTATATTTGATAGTTGATAATAAAAGGATTTTTCAGATTTTTTTATGCCTGTCGGCCGACAGGCTTTGCTGCCAGTTATATTATAAATTGCAACAACTTTCTTATAAATATGAAAGTTATAAAGCTTTAAATCAAAGTTATAAGAATTCTCTAGTAAATGTTTATTGAAATAATCGTTGAAATTATTGTTTAGGTTATAGAAATATTTATTTGCAATATGACTTTCGTAAGAGATTTCCTGGATTAAAATAACATAATTGAATAATAAATTACCAATATTAAATCACTGAATGTATTCTACACGCAGATGACTTCAGATTAAAAATCTGACAGATGGATTAGATCGATTCCAGCAGAATGTCTCGAAGCAGAGTTTTCCATTGTCTTTGTCCTGATTTCCTCTTCTACTCTCTCTTCTGAGGTTTCTCCCTTCTTCTATTGTTACTTATTTTTTAGATTTATTAAGTAGCACTTGAATTTAGATTGATTTTAGAGAAATTGAAATATTCTGAACTATTTATTTACCAGTTAAATTGTCTGAATGTCTTAGTGTGCAATCCTTTAAAGTATAACGATAAGCTAAATATCCTACCACAATATAGATAGATAGATAGATAAATATTTATATAAATATATGATAGGATATAGAGCTTATCTTTATGCATTAAAGGATTGTAGACTTAGAATTATATATTTATTAAATGAAAAAATAATAAATAATAAGTATTAGAGGATAAAAGTAAGTAGGTACTTGCGGAAGAGCGCTCTGAAATTAGTGTCCGCCAGGCAATTGTTTGAAGGAGAAGGGATGTTTGCTTAACCATTGGCAACGCAATTCTTCGTTTACTTAGTATTTTATATACATCCTAGCGGTGTACCCGTTTTTTCGTACTAATTACAAAAATGCTATATTTGAATTTTGTAACTGGAGATCCCAAACTTCCCACTCCTTTCTCCGCTTCTCCACATCCCTAACACTTCAAACCTTTCCCAGTTCGTTAGAAATTCATTACATTCTAAATCTACGGCAAAAATCTGCAGCTATCCCGAAAATCCCGTAGAAGTATCCTGAAACAATGTTTGCCCATCCCCTCACCAACCTCCCATTTACATCCATAGATAGAGTTTTTGCCTCCAGGTTAATACGTGGCATTATTATGCACAACAGTATTTTAGTTCCAATCGTTGAACAACAATTTTTTTGTAGTTCCAATTGTCGCCTCCAGATGCATATGTGGCGCTGTCAAGACGCTTCCCCCAAAATAATAAAAAAAGTTTATTTTTATACTTTTTACATTGATACAGTATGGAATCTACCCACATCCGAAATTTCAAACATTTTAAACAGACACACACACACACACATATCCACAAATTTCCCTTTTAAATTATATATACCATTCATGTTAAATACAATGCTCGTAGGATATGCCGTTATAACACATGATGCTACAGTAATAAATCTTTAATGTATATCTGACAGATAAGATTTAAAAAATGACTATAATCTTAAGTCGACAAAGGCTTTATTACATGCTTATGATCATATAATAATAATATGATCCTGAAATATTCGATACTTTAAGGCCCTTTACTACAATATTCGAAGTGACTCGGATCAATTTTAGACAAGGAGATAGTAGCCAAAACTACTAATATATGTATTATATTGCCGCGGTAACTCAAATATTGTTTATCTTTAAAACTAAAATTTGAAGGGAGAGGAGGGTGGGGGTCTCTCGTAAGTTCCTATTGATTTTGGTACAACAGGACTTGTAACGAAAGAGCTGATGGTCAAACGCTTTGATTTCCGAATATCTGTTACTTTACGTTAAATTAAAAAAGCAGATTTCGTATGGACTTAATGAACTATTTACTTCAAGTGATACTTTAAAAACATCGTTTAGTTTAAAACAAAACTTAAAGGTAGAATTATTTTATTACATTTATTGTTACAAATTTGAAATTATAACACTTTTCATATGATTTAAAAGCTTTTTCATTAGATTTATGAGTTTAGATAAAGTTTCATTTCATTTTTTTTTTATTCCTAACTTTTAAATTGCTTTTTAAGAATATTAAAATGGGTTTTCCTACTGTTGCTTCCATTTTCTCATTCATTTAGTATCTTCTGTTTCGAAACTGCTTAATTCCAAAGAGAGACAACAGTTTTTTTTATCTCCCATGAGCTATGGATTATTGAGGATAGGCACATTCAGCTTTCACGTCATATCTCATCCTTGGCTCTCACATCTTTTGGAAATATGGAAATGTTTTTAAATTGCAATATTCCTTTTTCTTCTATCTCCTCCTACAAATTTAAAATTTAAACCTCCAATCAAATCATCTTCGTACAGATATTCGGGCGGAATTTAGGTTAGGCCTAGTGAAATACAGTCCATTGTTAGATGATTTACTAAAATATTTTCAGTTTGAAAATTCAAAGAGTAAAATGAGAGTTATAACACTGCCCCATCCTTTGCTGCTTTGATGATTGTATTGAACATCTTTAAATCCTAAATTTAATGCATAATTTGTGCCTTCAAACCTGAATTTATATACAGACACCGTTGTTGGGTTTTCAGATTAAATTATTGATCTAAGTTCGTCGAATACTGCTAAATAAATAAAGATCAAATTCAAAAATATAAAATACTAATAAGCTGTTATTTTTACTAAGAAGGATGTAATTATTCATTATTACCAGGTTTACACTCAGCTATCATCTCATAGTCGAAACTGAGTATGAACCCTTAGGGGTCGATTTTGGAGGAGTGTGGGCTGAACATGGAAACAAAATAATCGTGTTCAATTCTACGTTGGACACCAAAGAACCATCATATCAAATTTTAAAAAGTCATTTATTTGAGAGAGAGATTTAGAAAGTCATTTCTAAGGGAAGACAGAGAGAGAGATGGAAAGTAAAAAGTACTCAAACTGTGTTTTGAATTGGACGACAAATAAGATATGTATCAATTTTTGTGGAAATTTATCTATCTATTGTTTCGTTGTAACAAAAATCGTATACTAATACACAAACAAACAAGAAAACGTTCAGTTAGGATAGTAAGACTTTGCAGGCTTAGCGTCCTCAGTCAGTGAAAGATTACTATTTGAAATAAGATGAAAAATTATGAATTTTAAAAAATTAAAAAAAATGATTTTACGAGTGCGCATAATAATAACAGCTTAGTTAGAGCCAACACAAGATTACAATAAAAAGCTTTCATTAAAAATACAAAACCTTGACCGGTTTCGCCTCTTCTTCGAGCCATTGACAAGTGATCTAGTGAACTCGTCCATGCCTCGAACAAGAGGCGAAATCGATCGTGGTTTTGTATTTTTAATATGTTGAAGGTTTTTATACAATAAATAATAGTTGTGAAATCACAAACAAATCCATAGCTAGTCTGATGAATTTTTCACGACCTCAATGCCTTCATTCCTGTTTAAATTCCTACCCCTTGTATTTCTAATTGAAAGACTTTCCATTATCTTTGTAACTGAAGTATTTGTTTCAATGTATAAAGTCTTTACATTGCTGCTCATTTGATGTCCCACAATTTAAGCAGTATTCATCTGATATATCAGATCTATTTTGTTTTACATAATTACTGTGTTCAATTATACGTTCTCTTATCATTCTTTTACTCTCTCCTAAATAGAATTTTCTACAATTTTCACATTCAGTCATGTAAATTACGCCCATTTCATTCTTTATATCACTAGTGTTTAACTTAGAACATAGAATATTCTTTAATTTATTTTTATATTCAAAGGTAACTTTAATATTGAACCATTTATATTCATGATTGAATTTGAAAATTCCTTGTTCCAATTCAAATTTCATGTTCTCATATTCCTATTTTGTTTATGATTATGGCTTGAAAAGGAAAAGACGCAAAATCCTTTCTGAAAATTCGCTTGAATTCAATATGTTTTATAAATTTAATTAGTGTGAAGATATGTTAATTTTAATAATGGTTATGTTTAGTTAATAGGTTACGATGAATTACCGTACGGAAATTTGCTTTAATATTTAACATAGCATTTTTATCGAACTTCTACCATATTATCTTGTTATTTTGACTTAATCCTTTGAATTGTGTTAATGTACCACCATTTTTGTTTTTGTTAAATTACTATAACTTAATGAATATTCATGATAATGAATTGATGTTTTTCTTACATTAATTCGTAAGAACCAACGTAAATTACTCCTGACTTTTTATCAAGTTTGTGTTTGTTTATTTTTATTATCTTTAGCCAAATCATAACAATAATGAACAGTAAATAAGAAATTTACTTACATAATCAGGAATAACACTCATAAACAATTCCCTTTAACTTGTTTAAAATTCAATGACCTAAAACTTTTGGTTATTTCTATTTTTTTTTTCGGTTAAAGACAAGTCTTCGTGACTGGCTGTGGGAGACCCTTGTATTCCTTTGTCAGAATCCAATCGTTTTCTGTCACAAAGATTTATCATAGATCTCCTTCCTATGGAAGGAACTTTAAAATACTGCCTTGGCTGGGAGGAAAATCCGTCTCTGTCGCACACAGAGTGGCAATCGCTTCTTGTCTTGCCGCTCTTTTCCAATTAGATAAGTCGGTGACTTAAGAGAGATAGCGAGGCTGTAAAGCGACGGGGACATCAGTCTTTCGAACAATGCAAGGATTGAACAGCCGATAGATTTACACGGTGATAATTCAGCAGCTGTTCTGCGTGTATTTTACATCTGACCTGTTTGTTAGATACTGCCTGCCATCGACAAAGAGCTTTTGTTTTACAAATGAGACAAGCATCTACTCAAATAACAATTTCCGTGTAATCTTTGCTGTGCATCTACACTGTAGGGTTCTTTTTTTTTCCTAACTACACTTTCCTACACTTTCCATAACTGAAAAGGCGGTAAGGAGAAATAAGTTTTAAGTGTATACTGTCTAAAATCCACACAATTAAAAAGAAACAAGAAAAAACAAAAACAAAACAAAGATTTTTGTATTTTGGCGATCCCTTAGGGAGAATCTATTAGCATTCCCGTGTCTGTGGATGTGTTTATGAAAAGACCTCCACAGCCCAAACCTAGAGTTGGAGCCTCTTCACTTATAACTGGAGATGGCCTGGAGATTTGGGGAAAATTCCTATTTCTGGTCCTGGACACTTCCGGTTTTGGTTGCTTACTGATCGGTTAGGAAAAGAGTGGTAGCTGGACAAAATTAGAGTGTATCTGTACTGAATGGACAATTCTGAGAACGAATATGATAATCCTCAACCTGATGTGGCCGTTTTCTGTTCCGGATCACTTTTAGTGCAAGGTGGCAATGCGAGCATCAGTTAGAATTGTACTCGACCCTTGAATTACAAAGACTTGAATAAATGAGTTTTGGGCGGCGATCAATACTAGTGTCACTTTTTTTGCAACACAAGCGTTTGATAGATTGCAAATTGTGCTGGATCGCTTGATTGTGTGTTCACTACAAAATCGTGAATTACAATTGTTTAAATTTCGGATTAAATCAAAAACTGAATTCGTTTGGAAAAATCTCGCTTTGAACTGTATTACTGATAATTATAAAAATCAATTTTATAATTTAAATCTTTAATCGAGTCAATTGGTAAATGCCATGAGAAGAACATTCAGGAATTATTTTTTTTTAATTTACGTTTTTAACTGAAATTTCAATGAATCTCCATTTTTATGATATCTTAAAAATATTTTGTCGAGAGGTTTTATTATTAAAAAATTAAACTCCATACAGTAAAAATTAAACTACTTAATAAGAGTTATAAATTTCATGCAATTTTTTTTACACATTTTCATATAACTTGAGGTAATATTAAGTTAAACCATATCTTCACTAGACAAATCCTATACATACCTATTCCTCTCATACTCTTCTAAGATACAAACTATATGTACTCATTTTCAATACCGCACAAGATCCTTTTATTGTCCTGCTTCATTAGGCGACCTACATTTCTCAACTGTCTGTAATGAATCATTTCATTACATAGTAATATATCAATATTTCAAATACAACAATTTTAGCAGAAAATTTTACCTCTAATATTATTATAACAACTGGATAATACCTGTTAAATTTTTATTGTTCCTACAAAACCAATAACAATTAAAACAGTACAAGCAAAAAATATATTAGCATATATTTCCCATTACACTTAAACCTTTTCTTTTTTCTTTTTCATATTTTCTTTAAAAAGTTTAGTAGAATCATGTCAGACTTGCATGTATTTATCTTTATTCATACCATCATAATATCTAATAGTACATAATTCTATTACTAAACTGGTTTATTTTATCACTAGTGTGAAACATGATTTCAACATTTTAGTCAGGATTATGGTTTTTTAGTAAACGGTTTCAACATATCTTCATTTTCAATTTTTTTCCACTATAGTTTGCAGTAGCTAGAGGTACTTACTATTGACGTAATTGTTGTAATAATATTAGAGGTAAACTTTTCTGTTAAAATTATCAATTCTGACGTTATTTGGGCGGTTATTCCGATAAGCTGCAACATGTTCTGAAATTCGTTCTTTCAGAGTTCTACCTGGTGTTTCTGATATAGACTTCACTGCAAAACTTACACTTTAATTTATATATTACCCGTTTCAACATATCTTCATTTTCAATTTTTTTCCACTATAGTTTGCAATAGCTTAGATATACTTATTATTGATGTAAATGTTGTAATAATATTAGAGATAATTTTTTCTGCTAAAATTAAGTTTATCTGTTAAAATTGTTGTATTTGAAATATATTGCTATGTTTTAAAATGATTCATTAACGGTGAGAAACGTATGTCGCCTGATGAAATAGGATAACAAAAGGAGCCTGTGAAATATTGTAAATATGAGTAGGGTTTTTTTTTATCTTAAAAAAATATAAGAAGTATAGATATGATACTTTTTATAATAGTATTGCAGGTATAATATTTTTTGAAAATGTGGAAAAAAAAAAAGAAAAGGCACGAATCCTGCAACTTTTTGTACCTTAATAACTTAAATTACATTGCCTGACGTAAGTTTTCGACTGTTGCATTTTATTTGTGTTTCAGAGTTGTAAGGGTTTTTGTGTAATATTATTGGCTTGTTTGTCATTGACTTTTGTATAATGTAATCGTTTTTAGTTTATGTAATGTTTATGGGTTTTTTGTCTAAATACAGGAATCCACTAAAGCTTCTGGCTACTGGTTTTAGTAATCTGTTTTGATTGTTTTTTTCTTAAAAGAATAGATTTAAAACTGGTTCTTGTGTAGCTGTTGGTGAGGTGGTGAGTGCTATTTTATCCGTTTTCCTTTTAGTTCACTTGCCACATTCTTCAATTACGGTTAGGGGGAGAAAACGAAAAGCTATTTCATTGTGTCGTCTAAGCCAGTTTTCTTATCAGTGGGATGAGGGGGCAGAGCATTGTCCTCCCCCTCCCTACCGAACAGAGTCCCTCTTTACCAGAAGACTCGTTCGAGATTGATCGGTCAGAGACACCGGCACAAATGGAGCACATATCAGCGAATGATTCGAGGCTGTCATGCGCCAGTCTCATCCGAGAGTGATGGCTTGGTCCTCCAACTACATTATTTCCCTTTCAGAGTTGTGATGGAGAGGTTATCCCCCGGCATCAAACACAACTTCCTGGCTTTTTTTTTTTTGTTTTCTTTTGATCACTGACTTTTTTTTTTCCCATGGTTGCCCCCCTCTGTGATTGAAATTTTTTCAACAACAACAAGTAGAAAACATTGTCGTTTTGTTTCACAATAAAAAGAAACGTTGAAAGTTGTTAAAGAAATTTAGAATTGACAATGTCAAAATACGATCCTATGTCAAAACAACAACCAAAAATATTTTTTTAAACATAGCCATTACTTCACAAAGAGACAAAACAACATGAAAACAACAGTAAATAAGAAAATGAACAGTGACCAGGAAAAAACAAAAAAACAACTAAGGTTCAACAAAGAAGTTCATGGTATTCTGCAACTAAAAGTTCAGTGATTTTTAAAAACAATAGGTTTTAATATTACAAAAAAGTAAAAATTATAATTTAAATGTAATTGAAAATCAACAGAATAATTGTATTGAGAAAAGTTAAGTTCTGGAAAGAACATAAGCCTAGTTTCTTAACGGTTGCTTTATTTTTCGGTAGAAATAGGGTATTTTTAGGAGCCAATGCACCCACATGTTCGAGATATTTGGCATTGTTTTCATTCGATTTCCGCTATTAAATGTTAGAAATGCAACCATTTCATTTCAGTTTTCAGCTACAGCTTGATGGTTAAGGTTTTGGACTCATATGCTGGAGGTTGTCGGTTTGAATCCGTATTTCTCCTGGGGTTGTTATTGTTGTTGTTTTTTTTCCTCTTAATCTGTTTTCTCAATATCCGCATGAGTTTTTTTTTTATTTTTATTTTTCTTATTTTCCTACCATCTTTTATTTTTCCTTTCCTTTATTATTACTTTTCTTTTTATTATTATTATTATGGGCAGCCCTTAAATTTAGGCTTTAGCACAAAATTGTAGTCACTTTTGTTTTTTAAAGTCGTGAAAGCAATATATATGTAAGCCTTCGTTTACTTTTAAATTATTACATCCTTCAAGTCAAACTACACAAATTTCCCATTTTTTTGAAAAGTATAAATTAAATCCTCAATATTTGCTTCAGCTTGGATTAACTTTAATCATTTCTTACTGAGCGCTGATTAGTGAATTACCAAAAAAAGGTATTAAAATTCATTGTTTAAGCAATGAAATATTAATAGAAATAGGATAGAAATCCATTATAGGGATTCCAGCGTTTTTCTATTGGGATTTTTTTGGACATTTTCGCGCTATTCACTAGTCAAGGATTCACTTCAGAAATATTTCCAATATAAATATTAGCTCATCTCTAGTCTTTAAATAAGTATAACAAGTTTCAAGCAGCTCCATTCAGCGGTTCAGAAGTTATTAAGAGATCACACATTCACCACATACACACACAGACTGAGTGAGCTGAAAAGCTTCACTTTCTTTGGGTTATAGGGTACAATCAACACGACTTTATATCTATTTTTTCTGTAGATAGCGGTAGTATTTTCCAAAAAAAAAAGGGTTTGCCTTATATGGTCATTACGTAGCGATCGATTTTGTCTGGAACAAACGTCACCAGTCATGACGTCATCAACTTGAACTCCGAGCAGTCAGTCCAAGATGGCGTCGTTTTGCAATCGCATAAGCGTGACCAAGAAAGGACAAACTTTGCTTAGCCAAGCAAGGGGAATAGTGTGGATCGTTTTTAATTATTTCAATTGTAATTGTTATTATGTATTCGTAACTGTAGAAAATACAAAAACCAGAATGTTTTCGTAATGTTTAAAAGATTGAGTTCCGGATTTTAGCATTAGATGGCGCTGTTGCGTCCTGGGAACATCAATCTATAAGGAAATTACGTCATCAAAAGCTCTTCTTTCATGAACTGAGCTGTAGACAGATAGCAAGAAACAGTTCGAGGGTCTCAAGCCAAAAAGTTTTCTGTGCGCTTTGCTGAATTGTTGCACATAGAACTTTCCGGTACAGATAAAATTGAAAGAAGTGAAAGAAGTGAAAATAGAACCTTCAGCTGACAGGTTAAAAATAGTTTTTGTAACAGTACCTTCTGGCACACGACAGAAGTCACCAAAATAAACCGTGTAGGACCTAGAACTAAAATTTAGCAAAAGTGGAGTTAGAACCTTTTGGCTTGGGACCATCAAGTTGATCTTTCCCAGAATCTCCTGAACTTGCTTCCAGGAAACTGTAATAATGTCAGTAATGCTTTATAGATATCAGCTTTACTTCAAAAAATATTTTAGTTATGTGGCGTAACGAGGTTTACTTGGGAACGATTAAGTTGACGTTACATAGACCGAGGATCGCATCTTCCAATCAATAAAAAAATAATAATGCAGTAAGTTATCCAGGATTCTTTTTGATCAATGGATATAATTTCAATCAGATATACAAAAGAGAGCCAGGTGAATACTTTATTAAGAAACACTGTGGTAAATGAAGGATTAAATTTCTGAAAAAGGTAAAAATTCAAGGGTATTTTCTTACACTATCTCATTCTTAGTGCGCATCTCCTTTTGAATCTTATTATGTTTCTGGAATTCTAAAACCTGGAAGCCAACTGTAATTTCCTCGCTAAATTGAATATCTGTTGCTCAATTGCAAAAATTGCATTAACATATTTTTTATTGTTTAATTCACGTGTGTTTTTTTCTTACTCTGAATGCGAAATAGTGTTGTCGTTTTTTTTATTTAATTTTCGCGCTCAAATACGATGATCCCAGCGTACGTGAGAGAAAGGAAAGAGATATCTGTCTCCAGCGTCTGGAGAATTCCCTCGTTCTACTAATAGAGAAGTTTGGGAAGTGGGGGTGGATCGGTGGTTGCTCTGAGCCCATCTCCGTCAACAGAGGGCGTTCTATCATCTTTCTCGCAATCCCACAACATATCTCAGACACACGATAGTTTCAGTAAGAAATAGAATTAAAGACTCACGGGAACCAGACTCAACTCAAAAACCTAATAACGGAGGAGAGAGTGAATTTTCTTTCTTCATATTATTCGCCCATTCTTTTTTTTTTTTTCGTCGTTCTTTTATCAGTATCTTGATTCATTTTATTCTATTTTATCCGGGGGAAAAATTTCTTACAATAGTAATGAGATCACTGAAGAAAAGAACGTTTTCAAGTTAAAGATGTCCAAGTGCAAAACAATAGACAAACGGTGTGTAACTGAATTAAAAGGAAGGACTTCAGCCCTACTATCATCCATTGTCCGTTTTCAGTCCGATTGTGGCCAAGATTAGTCAAAAACTATATCCTAGACAGCTGAAAGTTTGAGTTACAAGTGGGCGGGCATTAACAACGAAGTTTTGTGTTAGTTTTTGAATAAATCGGACAAATACATAAGGATTTCTGGGTAAAAAACTGTCAAGACACATTTATTTTTAAAAGGCAAAAATACCTATTTTTAAAAAATTATACATCCTAGAAAGCTGAAATTTTAGAGATACGTATAGCGATAATAACGAAGATTCCTATTGATTTTGATATATATTAGATCAACAGATAAGGTATTAAGGACAAAAAAAAACTACCAAAATACATTGTCGTTATAAGGAACTCCATTGCTGTAATTCTCATGCAATTTAAGAGATGGCTGTATGAATTTACAAAAAACAATATAATCTGTATATTACATATTATATTATATTGTTTTTTATAAATGCATACAACCATCTCTTTGAGAAGGTATTTTTATGATAATGTGGATAAGTTCTATCAATACAATGTAGAAGTATGTATAGTAATTATATATGTTTAACATACGTAGCATGTGTATAACATATTATGTATAATATACGTATAATATGTTATAAGAATGTAACATAAAAGTTATTAATATTAAGCGAATTAACTTTTTATGTTACATTCTTAAAAAAGACATACTACATTCTCAAGCAAAGATTGATTGATTTTCTTACAACTTAGCTCTACTACAAGTAACTTTGTAATTTGTAGTAATGTTGGCTGTATTCAGTTCTTAAGTTACAATGAATTACTGTACGACGATTTATCCTGATATACTGTGTAGTATTTTTGTCGAAATTTTAGAAGAAATTTCCCATTTATTTTGCTAAATGTTTGACCAATAGGATAAGGAGCCAAAAACTAGTCATTGTCTGTGTCACTAATATATGCTTTTAGTGTTTAATAGTTTACTTTAATAGTTTTGTTTATAGTTCACTTTAATAGTTTAGGCTATCAAAAGAAAAATTCTTATGGTGTGGTACGTACTGAAGTAGATACAAGCAGGGAAAATTAAATAGATTGCCAATAATGTTGTAAAAACTGAATTACTTTTATATCCAATAAGAAAGTGCACTGTAGCTCCAACGGTCAGTCAGTCTGTGTATATCTGAATCTGTTTTCCGCTCCCTAAAAACTTTTGAACCGCTCGATAGATCTTCTTGAAACATACTCGAATATGTATTCGAGAAAAATGGACGATCTAAGTTTTATATTTGAAATCTTTTTCCAAATTGATCCTTCAGAAATTTAGCAAGATACCAATTCCCATAGAAAAGCATTGGAATCTAAACAATGGATTTACATCCTATTTCTATTCATTGTCTTAAGTAATGAATATTAACTCTTAGCTAATCGGTTGTTTAATACGATAAAATTAATCCGATTTTAACAAATTAAGTAAATAATGAGAATTTAGTTGTGAATTTAATTATTATTATTTTTTTAGAAAAACGAAAAATTTAAACTGTTTTGATTGAGTAGATATTAAATTTGAAAGCAAATTCTTTTCGTTTTTTTTTTTTAGTTTTTACGAAAGGAAAATCTTTATCCAGGCTTTGTATTTTTAGAAATTCTTGTTATTAGCTGTGTTTTTACCTTCGTACTGAATTATTGAATTTGACCAGGTTTGCGTTGTCCTTCTGGCTAGGCTAAAGTCTTTCCACTTTATTCCTAGGATTCAATATGTGCACTGTGGTATTACATTGGTGGATTCTCTGTTCGGTTGAGTGTTCGTAGAGATGTGAGTGTTGTCTCTGGAGTATTGCTAGCTGTAAAGCTAGGTTTTAACTTTAATACTTAACTTCCTGCTGACAACTTGGCTTAAAGTTAGTGCCTTGTGATGAGGAATAGGGTTGTAAGCAAATGCTAAAACAACAACAGAAGTCTACTAATTGATATTTTTAATTTGAAAGAGAATGACAATGAATTTCTGGTTCAGCAGTGAAGCAATGGACTGAGTATTATATTCAGCTGGTGAAACATCAATGTTAAAAGGATATGTTAAGCTTTTGTAAAGAAAGAAGATGTAGTAAGTAGGTATTCCCGTAGGATCCTCTAGGGGCTCATGAGGCACTGAAGGTGTAGGCTCCGACGTTTCGATGACCATTGCTATTAGTTGAGATTGGATCCTCAGTGCAGTGCTCGTTCGCCCTTCCTCTTAGGAAAGAAATCTGGTTGCTGTTTTACAAAGGGCTGGGTGAACCCTAGGGCAAGTTCAGAGGAGAAATAACCTAAGAAAGGTTTCCTCAGAGGATTGAACCCCGCTTTCCTTCAACTAGCAATCCAGTGCCTTTACCATTGTACCACCGGCCCATTAAGTAAATATAATGCTTACACTAAATGTTCAATTAGTTTTTAAATGATATTTGGTATCAAAGATGTTATATAAACTAAGATCTACACTATAATGTTGTTACATTTCGTATTTAGATTTTTAAATTCTTGCAGTATCTAATTTATTCTTCCAGCATAGAACGTTTTTTTCTAAAACTGAAATTGACATAAAAGTTTCTTTTTATTATAGAGTAAAATCCAGACCTTCAAAAAACAAAAACATAAAAAATTAAAACACATTTTACTTTTGTAAAGGTAGTCTTTCTTATTTTGTATTTAGATTCTGCATAGGTCTTCAGTTTACGTTTAAAAAGATAAACAGGTAGTTCCAAAAAAGAACTTGAAGTCCATTTTCTTTAAAATGGTTCCTTTTTTATTTTCTTTCTACATTTCATGTTAAAAAAATAGAAGCGAAAACTACTTTTTATTTTAAAATTTTAACAATTGCTGAATATAAACAGTATAAATTTTTCGTGGCTGAAAAAAAAAAGTTACTAATCCATACTATGTAATTAAGTAAATAAAGACAAGTAATTTTAATCCTATCAAAGCACGCGGAAGGTAGTGGATTACTAAAATGATTAATATGCATTGTCAAGTCATTGATTTTAATGCAGTGTTTTTCTATTGGATTTTTTTTTTACCTTTACTCTCTAATTTCTCGGCAAGGGTCCCCTTGGAAACATTTTAAAATATGACAACCAAATAATCTCTTGTTCATAAATATGAATGTCAAGTTTCAAGAGAACCCACACAACGGTTCAAAAGCAATAACTTTTAGATAAATACATAAACACTGAAAATGAGGAAAGCAGGCAAAAAAAAATATAAAAGAATACATAAAAAATATATCTGACAATGAATTCTGCTCTTCTTGAATTTTTTTCTTCCTTTTTTTTTATTTGGATATAAACTTAAACTTTTTTCTTTTTTTTAGGTAAGTGCTTTTTTATCTTGGTTCTGATTCTTCCAAAGACGCTGTAAGGTAAGATGTATCCAAATGATCTTTCTTAAATCTAAGTCTGTAACACGAATGCCTGGACGAATTAAAGCTAACGGTCTTAAGAATTGCGAAGTTAGTGATGAACGTAATTGTTTAATACCAGTACTTAAATAAGAATGCTATTAAAATCAAAGGCGCTCTATATAATGCTATTTTATGTAACAGTTTACAAAATTACTATATAAAATAACAATTTTACAATTGGGAAACAATATTTCAATGTTTTGTATAAAAATGCACTGAATTAATAGAATATGAGTATTGGTTGTAAATTTTTTCAAAAAGCTAAAATTTCAATTAATAATTAAATTCTCCTAATAAAATTAGCACTTAATTCTGATCAAGGAATTCCTACACATTTTCGACAGGTTATCTCCTAGTATTGATCTAATGTTTTTTTGTCAATTTGTTCTCTGACAATTCTATTTGATCCACGCTTCAATGAGACTAGATTGAATTTTTTTTCCGTACTTTTACTGAAATCAACCACAGGAACACTGATCACAGATTATGTTTTTTTTAGCTGATCTTATTGATCTAAATAGTTTTGTTATGTTTTTCTTTCTTTTTTCTTCCCATTTTCTTTTTTTTTTTTTTCCTTGTTGAATCATCACGTGTCCCAACTACCTAACGGTTGATGAATGGCTGTAATCTGTTCAGCTTCGCTTTTGTTCCAGGGTTCTCCGTTCTACAAGGAGTAAGGCGTTGCCTGATTAGACGCCACAGAGCTTCTCGATAATTGCGTATCGGATAGCTGCTCGCGCCAAACGGGTCACGAAAACAATTCATTTCCGAACGGCATTTCATTTCACGCGAATCAAGCCCAGAGTTTTCAAATGCATACAATTGAATTTGTAAACAGGAAATGGTTAGTTATTGTAAGTCCAGTTTGATTGGTTACGAATTTGTAAACCTAATAAAATTGGATTGTTTGAATAAAATCTGCTCTTAAATAAAATCTGTGGATCGAAGGAAGGATTAAAATAGTAAAGAGTGTTCCAAAACAACAAGAAATACAAATAATTAGTTATATTCTCATGTCCACAGAGTAGAGATTGAACAAACAGTGATGGAGTATGATTTTTAAGAGCAACAAAATGTCCGACATCGGGAAAGGCGGGATTGGGCTGATGAGTCGGATGAAGGACGAAACGGCCGTTCCCAATTCCTTTCCATAATCGAATCAGAAAGGCAATTTTATTTTTGTCAGGTGCTGTTCTTGTGTTTCTTTTCTTTTATTTATCATTTATCTCAGCACGTTAAATGTTCTTTATTACTTTGTTCTTGCTCTAGTAATGATTTTTTATAATAAGCATATTAATGATTCAGTCAATTAATTTCTTATTAACTTTAGAAAGATATTTATAGATATCTGTTGCAACAGTTATGATATGGACTTCTACGACCTGACTATAAAATGTATATTTTTAATATACAATTACTACAGTAATTTTGTAAGAGCACTGGAAAACTGTTATCGTATGCATTCAAAGAAAGTACATGTTATTAGATATTGTATAGTAAGAAATTACAATAGCTGATTCTGTGCTTAAAATAACATTGAAGCTTAAAAAAAAATCATAATTTCTAATATATTTGAAACTGAATATACGCTCAGTTTTCTATTAGATTTCTATGGGAACTTAGGATGCAGGTACCCGATTCGATCAACAGGAAAGGTCAAATCAAAATAATCGAATTCAACATTGAAGTTGCAATATAAATAAGCATCGTTTTAAATTTTAAAGAAACCAGTCCAGCCATTTTATATAGATATTTCGGGATCATTTTTGAAGGATGGGAGGAGACTAAAACAAATGAGCCAGTGTTTTAAGTTGGACTATTAATAAGCTGTGTATCAAATTTGATACAAACCTGTACAGACGTTTTAACATAATATACCGCGCAAACAGACAAATGGATAAACAGGACAAAAATGTTCAAAATGGATGAGTGAGATTTCGCATGGACAGTAAAACTAATAACATACATTCAAAATCATTATCATTATTTTTATTATAAATATTATTATTACCAAAAGTTTCTGTTATTTTTAAGGAATTAATAATTTGTTTTGATTGGTCTCTCATAATTAAAATAAATAATTAACAATTACGTTAATACTACTGCAGTGTAAACTGCTTTTCTTGGAATAAAATCTTCTCTTTCTTGTTTCCTCAGCAATGGAAGAAGTCTCTTCAGATGTTCTCCACTAATAGCGTCTCCGTATTCTTTCATTAAGTAATCTGATTTGCAATTCTCCAATAGGACATTTGCTTATTTGATTGCCTGAAGCTCATATGGTTGCTGAAAGAATGGATTCCGCTCTTTCATTTGCCAACTGTGACTACAGCAAGCCTGTGTCAGGCTGGAATTGAGTTCGTTAGGAGGTTTGAGTAGCCTGTTTACCTCATCAACTGATGTTTACAATGGTGTAAAGTCCAGATAAAAAA
>JAFIDM010004315.1:62141982-62158080 GCA_023159025.1 Thereuonema tuberculata | reverse complement strand
CAGATCAATATCGGAAGGTGGAATCGCGAGATTTCTTCCCTTGGCCATTGGAAAACCCCACGGGAACATTGATTGTCGTAAGAGCCTCGCTGTTTGCATGAGGGACCAATTGGGAGGCCGGAGGTGTCAGCCGAAATAGGACTTTCTTTTCTTTCAACACAGCCTCATGCATATTCATTTAATTAATTCTAACCATCTACAATTACGCAGACAATCAGTCGGCAAAGCATTTTCGAGTCTAATAGCTGTTCCAATTGCCACCAAGACTCTGCGCTCCTGCTTTGAAGGCTTCAACGCCGGCGCTTGAGCTGGTACACTGTAAACACATTGTTGTCTAGGAACGATCGCTTTTGTGGACACAGTCGCGTTGAGCCACGGCACTTATGAAAAAAGATGATGTCTCCATCTGGCGGCAAAGGAAAGAAAGAAAAATCCATTTCGAAGGCAGGGGAGGTTCTTTGGGCCTGCGATTGGATCGGTAAGATTGAGAATCTATATGGTAACGGTCCAATATTGAAGAAAAGCACCCTTGAGAACGAGCGATCGGAAAGCCGTTGCACAAAATTCATTTCCCTCTTTCCGCGGGCTCCTGCAGATATCAGTTTTATTGTTGATATTTCTAATAAAATTCAGAATTTACATTAGACTTACGAGAACTTTCTTTATTCCATCGCTTGTCTAATTTCGTGGATCCTCGAGTATTTTTTTTTAACATTTTACTCAACTTTTCATGCCTGAAGCTATCAAAGTAAAACTACGCTTTCTATTCGTAATAAAGTGCATATTTTCCCATAAAGTAAGATCCCTATCTTACATATAAAGGTTTTGTACTTTACCGAATCATAGCCTTGTTATGAAGTTTGAAAGAACTTAAAGCATACTTTCCTTCAAGTGTTATTAATTGAAATATTAAAAAAGATAATACCTCAAAACGACAAAAACTAAAAGCCTACAAACAAAAGCCTATCCAAATTTCAAGTCGATCGAGTCACTAATTGTGCAGGAAAACATTCCCAAACTTCAACTTTTTCCAGTGTGCTGTCTTTGTCCAGTGGATAAGCCTCCCACGCTCCTTAGGTTTAAGTTTAGGTTTTAATGAGTCGCCTTTTATTTTATGCTTCAGCAATTTTTTTTTCTTGCCTTTTGTTGTTGGTGGGGTCATGGCCGGGTCGGCGGTGACTTTTACCAATAAGATCTTGCCTTCCAGAAACGGTCGTTCCCAATTCCTTCCCATAATCGAATCAGGAAGGCTATTTCTCCTTTTATTCAAGTGTTGCGTTTCCTTTCCTTTAGTTACTCATATTCACAGCACGCTAAATTTCTTTGATTTTTAAATTTATTTTTACTTGTTTTTTTCAAATATTAACGTACCATGCTTCACTGCAATCATAATTATGTACATATTACTGACATAAATGAAGTCTTAGTGATTCAGTAACACAAAGAAATGCAAAGCAAATCCTGTTTGTAAACAAACTGATGACAGTGATACCAGTATCAATCCTCACTAAAACGATATTATTAATCTTCATTTCAAGAGATTACAAGAGCACATCCGAACATTCAAGAACGGTATTCTAAGAAGCATATATCTGCTTCGGCAGATCATTGCTTTTTAAAAGCTCACAACGGAGAGCCAATGGTCGGAGTCCTTTTTCAAATTAAAGACAAAGAAATCAGAATAATTGTAGAAACGTTTATTAACAGTTTTAGCTATATTGAAAAGGCAAAAGGATTACAAGCAAGCAATTACTCATTGGAGTGTTTCAAAAGAGTATTACGTAATAAGTCTAAATTCACATAAATTGTTTAGGTCTTATGTCGTATATCTGTTTTGTTTTGTATTGTGCTATTGTTGAAGTTCAAAATTTATTTATGAACGGTTTTAGGTTTTCGGAGACAGTCTGAAAGTACAGAAATTATTTGAACGAAATATATATATATATAAGGAAAAGAAATGAAGATTAATATCGTTTTTTGGAAGTGATACGAGTAGTTGGAAGTTTACAGCCAGGTACCGTCATGCCCCTAAAGATCCATAATTCCGAAGCAAGCGCCGCAGAATGGTAGCAATTCAAAATACCCGAAATCTAAAGCTCTCTAAAATGGCAGACTAATTCGAGGTAAGACAGTATCTACTGAAAATTGAATTAATTTTTAATAGTAACAAACCAAATGCAGACGATTTAGCTAAAGATTAATTCCAATGCGAAGACAATGAAATTTTTAAAAAAATATCAAGGAAATCCATCGTTCAGATTCCAATTTTTTCTGTGGGAATTTTTGCTTCCTTTTCGACCTATTTTCTCGATAAGGACCCCTTTAGAAAAGATTTCAAATATAACAACTGGATTGTCCCTAGTCAAGAAATACGCTTACCAAGTTTCAAGAAGATCCATCCATCGGTTGAAAAGATTTTAGGGGCATCTACACACAGATTAACTGATCTATTTGAGCCGCACTTTCATATTGGAATACAAGCTACAAAAGAAACACAGTGAGCAATGCTTATAAAATAACTACCGTAGCAAAGTAACTTACCGTATGTAAAAAGGTGGGCGGCGACTTCCAGGCAGTCTTAAGTCTATTTGGTCTATGTCATTAATGTGAGTGGTCAAATATACAAAAAATAATAATAAACTTTCTGGGAAAACGAAATACAGAAATAGCATTGGAACTTGAAAAAAGAATGGAATATCGTGTAATTTCATTTACAGTAGTTCGGATTGTTCTGCCAGTAACAGGTATTATACGTAAGTCTCAACACATGAGTCTAAAAATACTCGATAGAGCTCTAAATACTTACATTGAGCAAAAGGCAGAACTACTTAAAATACTTGAAACATAGTTAGGAAACTTATTCATGCCATTGGCAAAAGTGACGTAGAGAAAACAATATGTCCTAAATTTCAAGTCCATTCGTCAACTCTTTCTTTCGGAATAACCAATGTTAGGGGCTCTTGACTGTAGTCATTTGTCTCTCCCTCGATGATGTCAAAGTACCGATAAAGACTGGACTCAGTTGTTACTTAGTAAACTCCCGTCCAGCCGAACATTTCAGGGTTAATAATTATAGAGAGAGAGCGAGAGAGAAGGAGAGAGAGCAAATGTGATACAGTACAGTATCGTACTTACCATGACTGGTGGTAGTTTCTCGGTAATGAAGGTAGTCATTGTTTCTGTATGTTCAGTTACAGACTTTGAAGATACAACACTGTAGTCGAATGCATGCTATTGTCGTTCGCCAAACCAAGGAAGGTAGTCCGCGGTGGTTTGTATCAATAACAATAGAATCATATTCGAATTCCAAAACCTTTTAGATCTGCCTGTTACGTTCACAATGTTCTACAATGAATATGATAAAAACAAAACATCAAAACCACTTGATGTGATCATCTGATTGCCTGCATGAGGATAGCTGTAATATTGTACAACTTGCAGTTTCAAATGTCTGATATCTTGGAAGAAGTTATTTTGAAATAAGTTAATCATATCTCTTTTCTTTTGTGGTTACCATTATTTTTATCCACTTCACTTGTCTGGTTCATAACTTCATTAGTAGGCCCTCAGTATTTTCTGAAATGAAGAATGCTCTCAAACCCAAAAAAGTTTGGCCATCCCCGTTGTAGTCAAAATAGCAATGCTTAATTTTTTCGAATTGTCTTTTTTCATATTCATTTCGCAAAATTCAATTTAAATTTAAATTATTCGCAAATTTTTTAATTTGCTTATTTATGGAATTTCGGTCGTAAGTAGGAATAGTCGTAGGTAGGACGGTCACAAGTCGATACACACAGACATGTCTATAAACACTGATATAGAATATGTAGATAGATAGATAGATAAAGTATGCTATCAAAACTGTGTGCTTGGAAGTTCAGCTTATTACTATCTTATATAAATATATATAAAGGCTAACAAATTTCAATCATACACAAAGTCACTAAGAATTCAAATTGAATTTTACATTAAGTATAATGTTGTTTAATTTGCTGTCATATCTACAGCAAATTTCAAAATTGCAATTGACTTAACTGAATTATTGTAATATGAAACAGGAATTATATGGAATGAATGTAATTCCAAATTTATATGGTATTTTAATTATAAATTAATTATATATGGAATTCTAAATACATTAGATTTGTGTACATTTACATGTTCATCATCATCATCAGTGTTCTGTCGTAGACAGGTCCAATGGCAAGCAGCAAATAAGGTCAGCAATGTCTCTTCCTCCAAGTTGTTCTATTTCTTGCCTCCTCTTTCAGGCCTTGATATCCACTTGTAACCAATAGGTCATCCAGGATCATTTTTCTCTTTCTTCCTCTTGGTCTCTTTCCCTCAATCTTCCCCTCCAATACTTCCTTCATGAGATTTTCACCTCTCAGCACATGACCAATCCAGTTCTTTTTTCTTCTTCTAATGTTCTTTAATAAACTTCTCTCTTCTCCAATTTTTTCGAGAACTTTGTCATTAGTCACCTTGTCACCTTAATTTTCTCCATCCTCCTCCATAGCCACATTTCAAATGCTTCTAGCATCCCAGCATCTCTCTTTCTCAGAGTCCAAGTTTCTGAACCACACAAGGATATACTCCAAATGTAACATTTTATAAGTCTTTTTCTTAAATCAATATCCATCTGATTTGTGAACAAGTTTTTTCTGTTATAGAATGCAAATTTACCCTTACGAATTCGATCTCTAATATCTAAGTTACATCTGCCGTCTTCCTGTATAATGCTTCCCAAATATTTGTATTGCTTGACCTGTTCCACCTTTTCACCATTTAATTTAATACATACATTTTCAGCATTTCTGGCAACTCGCAGCACTTTTGTTTTCTTGGCGTTGATTTCCATTCCAAATTTAAGACAGGCTTCATTAAATCTTTTCAGCAAGTGTTGTAAATCTTCCTCACTCTCTGCTAAAATAGCCAAATCATCCGCGAATCTAACGCTTTTTATTCTTCTTCCTCCAATACTGATTCCCGTATCCTCTTCACAATCAAAAGCTTCCTTTATCATTTCTTCCGAAAAGATATTGAATAGATATTGAATGTTCATCAATGCTGTTTATGTTTAAAATTTTAAATTTTTCCGAAAATTTAAAAAAAAAACCCAACCAACTTTCAATTGAATCTTTTATTAAGTGTTTGTTTTTTTTAGTTCTATCTCTTAGTTTTATCTGTATACGTCAAAATTTAAGGAATTAGATTGATATGGAATTAGTTTTTAAGTCACTTTTGTTTTTAATTAATAATTTACTTGGTTTACAGTTAGAGGTTATTTTATTAATTTTTGTTAGTTTATTTTTACATTTACTATCACCACTTAATTTCCACTTGTAAATTAACGTTTTTGAAACCTAAATTAAGATTTGATACATGTTTTTTTATTGTTAATTTGATTTTAAAATTCATATCTATAAATTTTAAGAAATTTTTATGAAATTTGGTAAATCTTCAATTTCTCTTTAGGGTCTTGTCGGGGACTTTTTTTTTTTTAATTTCCAAATCTTAAATATGACCTTGCCTTGGCAAGTAATGATAAGGAAACTTCTCTCTGGAACCGAAGTGATAAGAAAAGAGGAGGGGGGAGATATTAAAGCTACTCTAGTCTTTCAAACAATGCAAGTAGAAAACACCAGCCATTTTCATTTAAAAATAAACCCGAGCCTGAAAGAACGTAAAGTCTATTTTTCGTTATTTTTGTAGAATTGTTTTTTTTTTTTAAATAATATTACAACATACAAAGTATCCATTTAATTTTAATTTCTGTATCTGATAAATACAAAAAAAATCTTCATTGCTTACTTCATTTGCCCAAATCCGAGTAATTTCAATCACAGCAAAGCATTTCAAAAAACAGATCAGTGAACTCTTAGTATTGTGCATTTTTATCTTATATAGTATTTCTTGTAATTATACCCAACGCACGTAAAACATTTGTTATACAACAAAGCACTCGCCGTTTAAATGTGATAAATTTCAGTAATTGTACGAAGATTCAAGCCTCGTTTCCATATTTCCACACTATCTCCTATTTCCTACCTTCTCCTAATAGCCTATCTTGGTGTAATTCACTAACTGAAAATTTCCAGCTATAACCGAACAATGCTGTATTGATTACAATAAAAATGATACCGCTTCTTATTTTAAACCATTTTCTTTTGACACCCTCCCCTCCCCCCACATACACCTCCTACGAATTTCCAGTTGCCATTTCAAGGGTTTGCTTTTTTTTCTTTTATTTGTCTTGTAAAGTTTTGTAAACCAGCATGGGCCATTTCTCGTTATTCGTTTGTTTTTATGTTAGCGTAACCTCTAACGAGGCGTAAGTCAACAGTTCCTGTCTTCGCAAATCGTTTCAATTCCATAATTTTCGTTTCACGCAGATTATCCCCCATTCTTCAGCTACTTTTAAGACGTCACGGCTGTTTGACTTTTATTTTACGGCAGCTAAACAGGCCTTCGGGAAGTCCAACTGTAGCCAAGCCTTCGCCATTACAGACCGAACTGCGTCCTCCGCCAATATACTAGCAGCGGAAACCATTACTCGCTCATACATCCCTTTTTTTTTTTTTCTTTATTCCTGCTTGCCTTTCCTCTCTCATTCTCTTATGACCTCATTTCTCAGGACCATTGGAGGCCAGTGTGGTGTAAATTTTCCCACCCGCTGAGTGCGTTTGGGGGTTATTGCAGGATACGAGTTGTTACCGAGGAAATGCTTTAGCCTCAGTCCAATTCAGCATACTTCCCCAGAAAGATGATCATGTCTTCAACGAAGCTATAGATTGCAGCAATTCCGTTCAGTTGTGTTTATTATAAGTTAAGTGATTATACACGCGTCAAAGCTATCTTCGTAGCACGAAACACTCCGGGCCTTGTATCTCGGCGAAGCAAAAAGCATTCATCTACTAGAGTTATAATTACGGATGAGAATTACAATAATAAAATAGAAATATACATTTAAATGATCCTTTAAAAATGCCAAAATCAACAGAGAAAGGAATTAAAAAGGCTCTTTATGACACATATAAACTAAACAACATAACATCTTATTTAAATGAATACAGCTGTTGTAAATAAGAATATATAATTTTGATAAATTTATATAAATATTATACTTTATTTTATTTATAGTTATCTAACATATCTATAAATTTACTTTTAAGAAATTGGCATTTCCTGTTCTTTTGTGTAATATTCTAAATCTTTCACATTAAGGAATTTAAGGTATTCTAATATATAAATTACAAGATACACGTAGTTTAAGTAGATAGTTTTGAGATCTGTTTAGAGATCTGTTTATTATCGTAAATGATTCAGAAATAGGATTTCCACAGGATCAAAAACAAAAATCTATATGAACTTCATAATATTTTTACTTCTAGTGTGTAAATTTATCATATTTCATATATATATATTCCATTTCATTAATTTTATTTTAATTATTGTAATGTTTGTTTTTATGTACATAATAATGAAAATGTTAAAAAAGAAAAGTTATAAGGTACCTGAGCCATATAACGCCATGGATACCTTTAACACCACCTATCTAATTCTTCATAAACATAAGAGATGGCGGTACTGCACTAAAGTAGTTTGCATTGACATGCCATCTAGTGTTGAAGTGAGTTATTAGCAGACCACCAACATTTTCGAGTGAAATTACATTTCCACTATTTCATGTCTAGGACTGGTTCTGAAAGGCTGCTACTATATCAAGGGAAGATTAAATATAGATTTTTTTAATGTTCAGCAAAGATTAACTATATAAAACTACACATTTTCTTGATTCTTGAAGATTCTTCTATGTAGATAAGATAAAGTTATTTTTAAAATTCGGAAATTGTAGACAAACAAGTGTATCATGTGATCCATGTGCTCAGTAGTGCTTTAATGCCACTAATAAAATTTTTATTTTTTGTAAGCTTACTTCTCTAAAGCTTTTTGAGTTAACTGAAAAATATTGTTTTTTATGGTATTTTGTCTTATTGTCTCATTTCATTTAAAAGGAGGTGATATTCAAATTAATTTACACTTCCTGTTTTGGTTTAGCTACAGATTAGGAAGACTGTGTTAAGTTCAAGTGATTTTTTATTATTTTTTACAGAAAATCAACTTAAGTTGCTTTTTAATGTAATTTTGTATAAATAATGTTTACAATGATGGAATAATTCTTAATTTTAAATAAGTTACTAGAAAGTAGGTGGCGTTAATTGGACCAGGTGTTCCTAATAACGCCAGTTTGCAAAGTTTTCTTATTTGAGTTCTCCTACTTCTCCAGTAAAAATTATCATTTGTTTCATTATGGTATGCTTCAAACAGAAGATTAAACTTTCTTGGTCATAATTTTCGTGTTTCGATACACCTTATTTTCAGACTTACAATAATTTAAATGCTAAGGTGGCGTTATTGAGGCAGCGTACTTTAGTTAAAATAACATAAAATTAGTGCAATTTAATATACAGTATATGGATTTAATATACATACGGTATATATATATATATACAATTGCAATTTTTTTACTAATTTAATATTATATTTATTTCGTTTAAAAATTGTAGATCCTACATTTCATGTTAAAAAAAAGCATTTATTATGCTACATAACGTAATATCTCTGTATTTAATCCTTTAGTAAATGTAAGTTTTACTTTTTAATATTATCCTCGTTAGAATAGTTATAATCATCCTATATAATTATATAATATCTTTTGTATCAATAATTTTACTGAAACGGATAAAAATTTTCAATTAGTATAATAAAAATATATATAACTTGAGAAGATCACTGAAAGATTTCATTATAAGAAGATGGTTTAAGGAATTGAAGATATTATCAAATAGACATTAAAAGATTTTAAAAAGATATTTGCTTATTTTAAAAAAATAGAAATTTGTTTATTTTAAATTTAAAGATTAGAAGAATTTTTAACAATGAATTGGCTTGTGTATGAACGTTGTGATATCACGTTATAAGTTGTTTGTTTTGAAAAGTTATTCTTGTTTTGTATTATTATTTTTCATTTTAGGATAAGGAGACGTGTTCTTCTTTCCAAAGGCATGAATAAGGCTTTGGAAATAAAAGTCGAAATATTGCCATAGGTGTTTGTGTATTTAAGAAGTTATTTATAAGATGTTAGCTATGTTTAGTATAATAAAATGAATGCTGTCTTAATTTATTTTTATTTTAACATTATTTCTTTTCTGAAAGTGCAGATTGTTGATTTGATTTATTTTTTAAAAAAATCAAAGGTATTTGTAAATTTTAACCTAATAAATTTTTTTAGTTTATTATTATCTCTTAAAAGGTTAAAGCGTAATCGTTAAGATAAATCGAACGTGTCCGTTGCATTTTAAAACTCCCCTGAAGTGGAGACTAAAAAAAATAAAAAAAAGAAGCGGGGAGGGTGAAAGACAGGAACGCTGTTCATTTAGCTCCTAATCTTATTCTATTTCCTTGTTCATGCGTTGATCGCTTTCAACCAAGAGAAACAACTTCAATTAAGAAGAGAAAAGAGAAAAAGCAGTTGCTGTTTATAGGCAACTCCATATGGCGCTTGGCCTGGCTATTCAGGGCCCGTTCCTCTAAGCACATCTGTGCGATGAACCTGTTACAATCCTGTGGTTCCAAGGCCGCGCTCTGCTGTTATGATCGGCTTTTCCCGAGGAAGTGACACAATATGCGGTTACGGATGACGCCCCAACCCCACCGCCTGCACCCCCCCCCCATGCAATTGAAGCAACTTTAATCTTTTCTGTCCTGCGCCGACGATGTGGTGCTCATTATTTTAATCCAGGGAAAAGCCAAAGGGCGCTGAACGCTGGATTAGCGTTCGTTTTGGTTGGGGGGAACTGAAAGGGATCGGGACCTGTACTTATTTCGGATCTCCTGAGCCAGGGAGGGAGGAAGCGGTGGGCAAGGTAAATCCGAATAACTACTGGAACGGGCATTAACGCCTGCCGGACGGACATCTGAAGCCGCAGATATATTATGGAGGGAGTTATGGGCAAGGGAAACGACGAAAGACTTTGAAAGTGTCTTTGCCCGCTGACCGGGATGACGCGACGGCATCCGCATACGAACGAAGACCACTTTAGACCCGAGATATAACCTTATGTTTATGGGCGTTGGAAAATGAGAAATAACCACTCGGCAGTGGAGAATAGCTTTGACTTACGTCTTTAACTGTAATTCGAGAAACAGTAAAAATGACAGAAATATCGAAGTTGTTAAGTGAAAAGCTACTTGTACTTCATGAAAACATTCTCACCTACTTCATACACTTATGTGAAGACTTCATCAAGATAACCCGTCGATTGTAGTTGTGAATATCCGTAATGTGGATATTTTCGAATGACAGATGAAAAGACGGATGGACAAATCGACAAGGATCGTAATATCTGTTGACTTTAAGATATTTTAACAAGTAGGACATAGTGGTGTTTTTAGTCACAAGTTTCTCCTGTGTGGACCAGTTGCTATTGTGATAATTATGACTCGAATTTATTTATTTAATAAAAATAACGTTTAATGTGCATGTAACTTAAAAACATAAATCAAAATTCACCATAATAAAGGATTTGCATCCTGAGTTATCATCGGAGGGAATCTGGAACCGCCATTTCTGCCTTATTAGGGATCCTCAGTCAGATTTATCCTCGATGATAAGCTCAAAGTGTGCAAAGGTTAAGGATCCCACCTCCCACTGGTTCCCTTTCAGTTTATTTATTTAACTTCAAAAAATTATCATCGGCAATATTTGCATAGGCTCCATGCCAGCAGTTAACAGAGATACCATCTGTGTGATTCTAAAGTTAGAGCTAGTGTGAATTAAACACATGATAAATTCTTAAGGTTTTTCCTTGTTTTAGGAGATATAAATAAATGGAAGCCCAATTTTCTGTTTCAATCGATATTTTCAACTCCGGAAGAATGAAGTTTTCACTGCGATTTCAGCTTCCTTTGTGAATTTTCAATACAAAAATAATTTACTTGGTAATTTATAGAAATGTTTTGTACCGGTATTTTAAAAAGCGCCATTTGTTAAAAATTGTCGTTCTTCCGATGTCAATTTTTTTGTTTACACCAAGAAATGTACTTGATATATTTGTTAGAAACAAAGATATATCGATCTCAATCAGTCAGAAGGACCGCAAAATATCACAATACTATCCTGATGCTAATCATAATGTGGATGTAACTTCGAATAGTAGATGAAATAAGCGGATGTATGAACCAGTAGTTACTGTAATAATTAGAACTTATATTAATTTAAAAACTCTACTTATCTAAAAAGTTCTATCTAGGATAAATAGTTTGTGGATTATCATAAAAGGCGAACAATACTACCTTCTACAGTATTTGTAACAATTTAATCTCTCCGAGGTCTATTAAAGCTGCAAGAAAAAGTAATCTCAATCTCGTACCTGTTAACAGCAATTTTTCTATGAAAATATGAAAAAAAAAATAACTTTTCTCTACAAAAAGCAAAAATGTAATAAAATATAGCTTAGGACATGTGCTCTTCTGATTTACTCTGCATCCTGTATATCCTCTTTATTTCCCTAAATGTGGAAGAATATGAAATATGCATATATATGAATTCATTGTAAATGTAATTCGTATTTGAAAAATTAGGATATATATATATATATATAAATATATATAAATATTGTATTCAACGAGCATTAAGTCGACGTTAGCCTAAAGATGTTTAAAAATTCAAAATAGAAAATCGCTGGTCTGTAAAAGTGACTTGTGTTTAAATTTGTACATTCAAATTAAACTTATACAAAACTGAAAAAAAGTGGGATTTAATGAAAGTTGTTATTAGGATAGAAATCTTCATTATATTAACGATTAAAACCATTTAATGATCCTCATTTAATCTCTGAATAATCCCCACAACAGTTTAGCAAGCTTTATGGGAATGGTTTATAACTATTAGTTTAGTTAATTAATAATATTGATTACAAAGTTTGATCATGCCGTTAACTAATACAACATTTTTTTTTTAATGGAACAATGTATTGTATTAGTTTGCAATCGTTTAACTAGTCAAAATAATTTTAAATACTCCTGAAATATCTCGTCAGTTAATTAAGTGTAGTTTATCCAATATACTTGAATATCCAATATACTTCTGTAATTGTACTAACTATTACTAATAAGTCTATTGTGTTTGCTTAAATTTGGAATATCAAACTAATAACACATTAGCTTCTTCTCCAATGAAAGCTCCCCCTAAATAAACTTCGGCTTTATAAACTGCGAAATACAATGATTTGACAGTGGTTTTCAAATATTATCCTATTCTGCTTACTGTACAATAATCCCCTCGTAATTACACAGCAGCGACGGTCTAAAACAATCCAGATTAGGTCCGTTGACCGGCGCCACTTCAGCTACATCCTGGAAATATAATCATTGGTGCTGTTAGGGATCTGCACCCACTAGCGTTAGCATTACGCAGCTTTGATAAAGAGAGGTCAAAAGCTGCGGCAGAAACGCTTCTAATCCTATTGGGCTCCCTCTGGCGGGAGTGGCGTGCCACGCTTCGATAAGCCAAAGGAGATGGGCTCTTCCATCCCCACACCGTTTCTTCTGGCCTCCCCACCCCCACCTCTCACCTACATGTCTTCCAGAATGACTGGCCGCCAGCTCCATTAGAATTCCATCAACGTTACCCCTACAATATGGAACTGCGATCTGGCAGCACGTGTCTGATTGCCCGTGGGGAGCACCGACCCCTTTTGCAGAACTGAAAATTCCTAGAAACTTAGCGGCCTTCTCCATTTATCCGGAGTAAGCGGTTAAATATTTCACATCCTGATTCGTACTCTCTTTTTTTTTACATTTCTTTCTATCCTTTTTCTTCTTTTTTTTTTCGATCTGTGACATATGTAATGACGGGCTTTGGATTTGAGTGATTCTTAGCCGAACGGAATTTTCGCTCTATGTCTCTCAGCTCAAAAGATAAAAGCCTGTGAATAAAAGTAAGTTAAAGATTAAACAAATCGAGGAAGCTACAAATAATCGTTCTCTTTTTAACATTGTTCATTAGTTAATACTTTACTGATGAAATACTGTAATTTCTGTATTCCGAATATTACAAAGAAACAATCATAAGAAATTAGCCATTTTTCTTGGATTGGAAAAACACATTTCTTATACATTTTTCATTTTTCACTTAATCAAAAAAAAACATTAATTTTATCTACTGTTGCAATTTAAATTGTAATACATACTTAATTGTAACAAATACTTAATTGTTCTTGTATCATTTTCTTTACAATTGTTATTGTAAGTTGGAATTTACAATAACGCCTTATTTCCACATAGAGGCGAATTAACAGTTTTGTCTTCCACAGGTTCTAAGCAGGTTGACTGTAGAAAGATCCACATGCCTTTCAAATTGGAGTAACATGTAAACTAATTGACGTAGTATATGTGCATTCCATTACATACATAGTCACTAACAATATAATAACTAAACGTTGTTTTTTTTTTAGCTTTAAAATCGTAGCATCTAATGAGACAAAGGTATTACATTTTAAACAAATATTTGTTATATTAGAAAACACTTAAAATTTAAAAAGTTTTTTTAAAAATGATGAAGATATGGACAAAAGGGGACACTATTTGGTTGCCAGCTTGAGCACGTAGCTACATAAAGTTTTTTATGGTCAGTCCTCTTCTGCTTGTAAATCAAGTACCAAATTTTACAGAAATTTTCATCGATTTCTTTGCTGTAATTTAAATTTTTATCGTTCATTTTATTGTGCATTATATTTTTGTTTCATATACGGAAGATAATGCCTTTGCAATTTCACAAATTAAGCATTAAAGGTGATTTCAGTATGACAAACGTACAATGTCAATTATATATGTAATTAATGGATATTATATTTTTTTTATCAAGAGAAACTAATATTGGACAACATTTAAAATTGCATTACTTAGTCATGTCCTTACAAGAACAAATACCAGCAGTAGTCTCTCACAAGTAATGGTGGCAAGCCTGGGTTGACAACAACTGTTTTTCACAGGTGACTACTAATTCAGAATTTATGGTGTCCTTTCTCCCTCAATACATTGTAATACAGTGGCAATTATGTTAATGGAAAATCCTAGTTCGGATGCCGTAACTTTTAAAAGCCGCAATGAATTTCATGATGTTTGAATTCGATTCTTATCGAAACGAGCAGATGGTCGAAAAAAATGCTGATTAAAGAGTAAGTCATCTCTCAGATAAATGGTTTTTGAGTCACGCCAAAGGAGTGCTAATGGTTTCCATTCCTTCTTACGGATGTAATCAGTGGAGATCTTCGGTTGGACATCCGTGTTCTGAAATTTTAGTATTACATACCATCTGGTTTAAGTTGGTAACTTTTAGGTAATTCTAAAGCTTTTGTACTTACTAACATGTTGTCATTTCCAATAGCAATTCAAATCTAATTTGGTTTGGCCCATTGTGCTTAGACCTTTTGCAGATTTTAATACTGACCTAAAGCAAGATCTGTTAAGCAGCCCGCACACGAGGCAGCTTTTGCTGTGCAACTCGATGCAAATGAGTTGCACAGAAAAAGTTGCAAACTATAGTCAGTGCGCAAACGATGCACCATTGTTAGCGCCGCCGTGCGGACAACAAACGAAGCACACTATGAATTTGAATGACGTCACTGGACATGACATCAAGGATCCTGCTGTGATATCGTTCCAAAACTAAATATTTGTGATTTATTTTAAACATATGAGAAATATTTTTATAATATTATTAGACGGAATTTAATCGCAGTTGATGGCAATAATGCGATTCACGAATAACAACTACCAACAGCCACTAATAATCGATTGCTCACTGAAACAATGACGCCACGTGGCAGTTTCCGGAAATGGTGAATGAGCGACAATCCGCTTCCGATGTGAAATATTCAAAAAATCTAGGTTTTTAAAACGTTTTGATACATTCTGCCGCATTAAATTACTGCATTTACATATAAACTGTATTTATGTGTGAAAGAAACTCGAAATAATCTGATATTTTTTCTGTATTCGCGATTCGCCCATCTGAAGCGAAGCAAATCTGTTTCGACGCCATGTTTCTTCCTTGAGCATGACGTCACGCCTGACGTATAAAAACGCTGCACTGTGATTGGGTAATTCCATGCAGCTTCCATGCAACTTTCCGTGGTGCACCGCCGTTCTGTGAAGCTTTTTTTCCATGCAACTTCCATGCAACTTGGCCCATGCAGCTCAAAAAACCGCTCTAGGCCAAAAGTTGCACATGCAACTCGGTCAAAAGATGCATCGTGTGCGGGCTACTTTAGATCTTTGAACATGTATGCAATAACGACAAAGTAGCGCCCACCATCAATGCAATAACTTTTTTTATTTAATGAATTAAAATTTTCCTAGATATAAAAAGTATTGCTAAATTAAATTCATAGTAAGTAAAAAGCTTCATAGTTGAATTCTTGGGCAATGTTGACTGTTTTATTTTCGTCTAAACAAGCTCCGGGGTATACCTAACTCTCTGTCAAATAAGTTTTATTGTATGGGAGGTAAAGCGACTTCACTTCCTTTCCCTCAGACGTGTGTATATATATACAGCCTGTATTTTTCTACTAAAGTTCATTTTAATTTTATATATTTTGCGTAGTAAATGCATCTCATAGCATAATTCCTAGCATGTTTACCTCAAATTCTCTTTAGTTCATTATGAACTTATCAATATTTATTAGCTCTTATTTGACATTCCGAAGGCAATCCTTCTTCATTAAATTTCTTCATCGTGTCTTAATAACTTTTTTAATTACCTTTCTTTCCTGTTAAATATTGCAATTAAACATATGTTAGACTAACTTTATTTTGACTAACTTTTTTTTTAAAAATATGTCGACTTTTCAACCACCTTAGAAAGAAATGTCATTCTTGCATTCAATGCTTTTTTTTTTTTTTTGCTAATTTTAATAGTTAAAGATAACTACAACCTTAATAAAATAAAATTATAAAGAAAAAGTCCTGAAAGAACATAAAGGCTAATTTCCTTAAACATTTTCAGGTTTTTTTTAAATCATTTTCAGGTTT
>JAFIDM010004315.1:62096598-62141582 GCA_023159025.1 Thereuonema tuberculata | reverse complement strand
ATATAATATTACTTGTTTGTGATGCTTTGATATATGACTTGAATATTCTTTAGGTGAGGATCTTTATTGAACGATCATAAATTTTTAATATGGAGAACTAACGATGAATTAAAAATTTCATCATCAAAGATATAAACAACTAATGATGAAAAATTTCTGACGATTTGGACATTTAAAAGATAATTGATTTTGGATACAAAAAATTTCGGACGATTTGGAGATTCTTAAAAGATAATTGATTTCAGACGAATTGGAGATTCTTCTAAGATAATTTATTTTGGATTTGGACATTTATTTCAAAGATTTTAATGTTATTGAAATGTAGTAATACTTCGTGTATCATATAATACACGGAGCATATCATGCTTTTTATGTTTGTTGCAATGGAATTATTAATTCACGATTGTTTGTTGTTTAGTTTTAGAAAGAAATTATGGTAAATTTTCTTCTCCAGTTTATTATATAAATTACCTGAGGAAGAAAGGTCGGTGAGGTCATTCGAAATATTGTAATGGAGAGAGATTTTTAATGAAGTTAAGTTTAAATGTACAAGAAAATTTGTGTGAAATCCAATCGAAGCTCACATAAATTTTGTGAATTAACAGCATTAATACCCATATTTAAGACATCAATAGAAATCCATTGTTTGGTTTTAGTGTTTTTCTATGGAAATTTGTGCTAAATTCTCGCCAAGGATCGACATGGAAAACATTTTTAAATTAAAAAGTGATCTCTTTTTTAAAAAATATGCACGCCAAGTTTCAAGAAGAATTATACAGCGAAACAACAATTAAAAGGGCATACACACACACACACACACACGACAGAATGTGTTCACGTTCTTAGGAAAGTAGGCTAAAAAAAGATCGAACAAAATTACTCATTTCTATACAGGGTGTATCAGTTGGTCCGGTCAATCCGGCAACTTCTTCCTGGAGAGCAGTTTACACCTATTTTCGAGAGCTATTTACACCTTTTCACACGAATAACAGTATCCTAATAAAAGCCGGTCATCTGTATGCAACAGTGGGCATACACCTGATATCAATACGAGCATCTCGTTACAGTGAACGTGCTTTAGTGATCGTGCAATAATTCACAACGGCAGGTAGGGAAAATGGTGCGTTCCGGTGACGTAAAGGCAACGTGTGTCTGTCATTAAGTTTATTTAAGAGTCGAAGAGCAGCATTAGGAATTGGACAAATATTATTTCAGATACATACAATTTTAAACCGTAACTTTTCAGTTTGTATTGTTTTTTACGATTTAAGAAAAAAAAAATAAAAAAAATAATAAGCAACATTATAAAGAAACTAGGTTGTAAATTCGTTGAAGAAGTTCTTATTCTATTTTTTTTTTTATCTCTCGTGCAGTTTGTATTATTGCTAATAAAATTGATGAACCGAGAAACATATTATTTAATGTATTAATAACAAATAACATTATTGCAGATATTTATTACATTATTAATTAAAAATGTCAGATCGCAAATTATGAACAACTCGATGGATTTTTTATTGAAATAACAAAACATTTTCCAAAAAAAGGAAGTACTTTTTATTGGGACTTCCGCCATTAAAAGCGCCATTGACTGAGTCTATTGCCGAGTGAACCCAACGCCATTACTTTTTATATGTTCTGTCTACGTGAACAACTATAAAATCTTATCAGCGTTCGATGGCACGAGACAAATTGCCGTAACGATTAAAGAAGCTGCTTTTTTTTTTCTAAAAAAAGAATCTAAAAGAAAAAAAAAATCAATTTCTTAAAAACACACAAAAAAAGGGGTGGGGTTGAGGATATTTTCAAATCAATGGAAGTAAAGCAGCCCCCCCCCCTCTACCGATGTCCCTTTATGGAAGAGAGAATGATGGAGTGGAATCTTGACAGGTACACAACCTTGATCAAACAAACGTTCCTCTTGAAGATGATGAGACAACTCAGGTATTCGAGTCACGAAGCCACCTAGCGGATATTTCGGAATCAATATCATCGTTTCCCATTGTTTTCTTCTTTATTTTTCTGACATTTCAATGATTGATGTCCTTCTTTCGTGAAAGGCATTGAATATTAATTACAGTCTATTTAATGAATAGTATTTTTTTTTTCTAAACCGCACATAGTTTATCTATCATTGTTTCTATATTGTAGATAGAGCCGAACAGAAATGCCGAATTTTCTAAAAGATTAGTACAAAAACCACATTTCTGTTTCTCGAATCCTATTGATCGTTGCTTCATCAGCGGCATCTAGTGTGAGTTTTAAATACATTTCTACTATAAACGCTCTATAAAATTTAGGGATTTTGTTCTTTTTATTTTTAGTCATATTTACAGAACATAGTTATTCGAAAAACATAAAAAAACCTTAATACGAACTACACTATTACTTTTATTTTAAAGTTTTTTCTTTAATTTTTTTAAGTTTTAATAATTTTAAAAAACAATAAAATAAATAAATTTATGATAGATATTGTATCAAATTAGTAACTCATATATAATATATGATTATTATTTTATTTATTATTACTTACACATACACACACATATATATTATATATATATATATTCAAAAATTTATTTAAATATATCTTGAATTTTTGAAAACAAAATATTGTTTTGCAATACAGAGCTTTTATATTTATAAATAAATGAAAACATGAATTATATCTTATTTTCTAAAATTGTATATTAAGTTATATACAGTATTAAATTTTATTAATTACATGTTTATTAATAAATTTAATATTATTAACAGGTTTATTATTTACGATGAGTATTAAGGTATTATTAAAGTATTATAATTACAATCGTAATTGTAACTGATGTTTTATAATAGTTTTAAAAAAAGGTTCCTGTTCATTTTGGTAAATACTGAGCCTACAGATAAGAAACTATGGACAAGAATTATCAATGTACTTTGCTATTAATGCTCTGTAGTCCACGATATTTATCCTTATAGATTTAATATTAATCCTGTTAAAATCTTTGTTCACATTAAATTTAGTACACAGTAGATGAAAAACAGAAACATTAAAACAGATCCCAAAATCAGCCTGAGCGGCTAATTGCATAGGAAAGCTGAAAATTTGAATTTGTAGTTTTTCACCATTTTTATTTTAGAGTTTTGTTTTACTATGTAAAACAGTCGGAAGTTTATTAAATGTCAACTGTATCCGTCTGTTTTAAAGGAGTAACTTCGGGGTTTAATTGTTTCAATTCCTGTTATTTTCGGTCAACGAGATAAAAAAAATAATATTCAGAGCGACACAGATAAAGAGAAAAAAAAAAAACCACCCTATATTGGGATTAGTCATTTCTACGAAAAGAATCAACATAATTTATGGGTGTAATCATCTATCATATCCTCATCTCGGAAAATTCTGCCCACATCAACTTGAATAATTAATTGCTGACCACAATATCAATTTTGCATTAGATGCTACTTCTTTAGGCGTTCGTTGAAATGGTCAAAAACATTGTTATTTTAAAAGTGAATATTGCAAAGATTATTCCTCTTCTCTGATCTTTATTATCCTTCTTCTAATTCAGATAAAGATTCGCTATTTGTCGAATTTATTAATTTATTTTTTTAGCTATTTTCCTATGAAGGCGAATCGAATCAGTCAGTCTGTATGTGCGTTTATATGTATGTTTTTCCCTAATAACCTTTGAACTGCTCGATGGATCTTCTTGAAACTTAGGATGCATATTTAAAGACTACAGAGCATAGGTTCCCAAGCTTATTTGACCCACCGCCCCCCCCCCTCTCCGGAAATCTACCTTCTTTAACAAACATGAAGATGCAGTGACAAATTTGTTTTCTTTTATGTATCTTTTTTTCTACCTACGTTCTACAACATAGTAAGGAACGATGTTGTTGTAAGTAAGATACCTTGAAGCTTGAAATTATAAAATTATTTATTAAAGTCAACCATAGTAACATTCGCATTGCCTACACAAAATTAAGATAACGAAGGATAATATTAAAATTACGAATAACAATCTACATTACTAAAATCTTTTAGTTCTCTGCCTGTCTGTCTGTCCGGCGCAATTGCTAATTTCCTAAGAAAAAGAGAAATAAACGTTCGCGACGGGAATCAAACCTGCAACCTTTTAATCTGAAGTTAGACGTCTTATCAGGCCATGGTCTTATTAGGCAATGGAGACTACGTTCAAAATATTGTTTCTTATCACTCACTGTTTGTGTGTGTCGCTTTATCTGGAGCAATGAGAGAAGAGCCAGAGAAAAAAAGAAAATAATTCATTAATTTTAGTCCACTAGATTAAAATTTAAATTTCACTTTTTGCCATAACCACTTGGAATCGATTCTTCTTGGATTATCTCATATTTACCAGGGGGAGACAGGAGGATGGCCTAGTTTAACTATGTTACACAACAGATAAAAGATGTTCGAACGGTTTTTCAAAATTTTCTTATCTTCTCTTCTTTCTTTATGCTTCCACAACTCATTATTTTTATTTTTAAACCCCCCCCCCAACCACCCACCCAATTCCAACCGAAGCTAAACCGCCCCCCTGGATCATTCCAGTGCCACCTCGGGAACGGTATCGCCCACTTTGGGAAACAGTGCTGTAGACCATCTAACTTTTATATTTTAAATCTGAGAGAACCAAGTGGCTTCTTGTCCAGAAAAACGTCTTGTGCGAGAAATTCCCTAAAATTCCCCTAAAAACCATTGGAATCTAAACAATGCATTTTTATTTTAAACAATGGATGATATTAAACCTTTTACTTAATGGATGATATTAGCCGTTTTACTTAAGCGTATCAATGGATACGATTAAAATTGATAAGGCAATTTAAGTAAATAATGCCGATTTAATTAATTTTTTTGTCAACAGAGCTAATAATTTGAAAATAAAGCTGCCATCTTACTGTTATCGTTTTCACACTTTAAGAAAAGAAAAAGAAAAAAAATAATAATAAATCAAGAATAAGGTTTCAAAGAAAGTGGTCTTTAAGTTCTTTTTCAGGAACTTTCTTTTTGTTATATTTTGAGCTTTATAAATCCGTCTTTTCTAATTTTACCGTAAAAACCTAAAGACTGCAGAAGTTGATCCAACACAGCAGTTCTCGGACAACGCCATCATCAAATCAATTCTGATCAAATACGTTGAAATGCCACATCCAATTTAACTTTATAAGTCTGGAGTTTATGCATGAAGCCCTAATAACACCCGAATATTACAGCACCGGCAGAAAGGGGAAAATTGCAGACAAGGATGAGAAATAGCCCATCAAAAAAATTCCTCAGCGGGGGAGGGAAAAGCTAAGTCGGGCATCTAATGCAGACCCATCGATTCTCATCAGGATAACAAATAGATAACAACTAAGTTCTTATTTGGATAGTTGGCGTGCCAGTATTCGAAAACTGAGTTTATAAGATATTTAAATTTTATTAGAATATTTGATCAGAATAAGGAATCGTCTGCTTGTTGCCTTTCGGGGCTGAGCTTCGTTGAAATCTTTGCAGAGATCATCAGTTGCAGAAAATTGGGTAGATGAACATCTTAAACATTTTCTTGAACATCCAGCAAGTATTAGAAACTAAAAAAAAAGGAATAAAAATAAAAATGAAATGTCCCCAGCTATTGTTTAAAAAAATCTTATGAAAGCACTTTAAGGTAACAGGGTATCCCGCGGTTTTATTTTAAACCCGAATTCATGTATGGCTCTGACCGAAACGCAATCATTGTAAAAAGTTTTGTTGGTTAGGATACAAACAGATTTCCGAATAAAGTGGTTGGAATCTCTACATAAAATGGAAGGTTCTTTAAAATCAATGGAGTGATTATGGTCCTTGATATGTTGTGCAGTAAGGTAAGTGACGTCATTATTTCTGCAAGCTAAACAACGCTGGCATATCTGCTGAGCTAAGCATTGGTGAGATACCCCTATGTACTGATATACTGATTGATTACATTTGCATGAGTAACATCTCCCTTAGTATTCGTAGGTATGAATACACAATTATTAATACTGACCCATTTTAGAGATACGGTTGGTTGAAGAAGTTGTTAATGCAATGGTATAGGAACCTAAAAGTTTAGTTAAAACTGGAAACAGTTGAGGATGGTAGGAAATCGAAATGTACTGCTATTTACCTTTAAAACGGAAAGATTAACTATTGTAGTATTTACTGGATGGCTGAGGACATGTTTGTGAATGCAACGGGAGGGTCATCGTTAGTCAATAGTATTTGAAACCTTGTTACAATGATTGCGTTTCGTTTACAGCCGTATATAAATACGGGTTTAAAAAGAAATCTCGGGATACCCTATTACCTAGTGCTTTCAAAAGATATTTTTAAACTATGGGTTGAGACATTTCATTTTTATTTTTATTATTTTTTTTCTTTCCTTTTTTGTTTTATTGTTAGTTTCCAATACTTTTGCTGGATGTTCACGAAAATGTTTAAGATGTGCATTTACCCAGTTTTCTCAATAGATGGCCCCTGTAAAGATTTCGAGGAAGCTCATCCCCGAAAGGCAGCAAGCAGACGATTCCATTGGAGGGCGTTCTAGTCTCTTCATTCTACATAACAGATTCCACCACGTCACAGGAATCAACTCACTCTGTGTACCAGACTTCAAACGTCATGGAATATTCCACTTCCAAAAGAACTTTCTCATTGTAAAAACCTACAAATTCCAAGCTTGTTATTCTATTTTATCACATGTACCAGCCTCGATGGAGGCGAAACCTGGATTGCTTTTTAATTTTATAAAAATTTTTAAACTTAAATCAGAGTGTAGGCCTTAATTTAGTTCTCTAATTTTACTCTTGAACAGTTGTCTATTTCTAGTTAAATTTGGTTGTGTAATTTGGAATGTAAGATCAAACCTATAGTATTATTTGGTAGCTAACGCTTACCGTAATCTAAGCGTACAAAGTAATCTCTTCTATCTTGTTATTTTTTGTAACACTGTTAGGGAATTGAATTTTGAATTAATGTCTGAGGTTCATGTCATGTTCCTTTTTTTTCATTAACATATCTGTTAATCGAATAATGAAATTTTATGCATGTTTTATCGTTGTTGTTTTTTTCCCTCCGTCCCATCGACAGTCATTGGCCGATAAATCTTGAGTAAAAATGCATCTGTGTATCTGTCAAACCTGCGTACGTTCCGCAGGGCTGTAAATTTCCCAGTAGCTGTCACAACCCGATTATTAAGCGGAACCTCCCGCCACAGAAGTCACGCAAAAATCAAGTCTATTTTCTCCCGCGATGCGAATAATATATGAGCCGAACAAACTAAGAGCTACAGAAAGAAAACCCTTTATTAGTTTTCTGTTATTGTTTAGCCCCTTCCGCGTCCAGTCAGAAACGGGGAATTAGAAAGCTTTTATGGGTCTAACAGTGACAGAATCCGCTGGGAATACGAGCCTTTCTCCCGCCAAAAACGTAAAATGATTGCGATCTTTACAGCTTTTCGAGCCGTAAAAATCGTCCATAGCATTGGCACCCTGTATACAGTCTAAGACAAGTTTTTCTTGAGAAACACAGCAAACATCATTAGATAGCAGAACAGTCGTAATATCGCAGTAAAATTATCATGTTGCCGTCTCAAAGAATAAGTCATGAAACCTAAGGTAATTTTTTTCCTTCGCTTTTGTTTTAAAAATGGAAGCAATATTAAATTTCGGAATTCTTTTAGGCTTACGGGAATTGAATTGAATGTTTTTCAAGTTTTCGTCTCTTCGCTTACCTGAACTTATTGTATCAATTTCGGAAAAAAAGTGGAAAATTAACCTTTCTAAATAAAAATGATTAGAAAATTCAAGATATTGAAAATAATTTTCAAGATTATTTTCCAATTAGTAAAGCTAGAAAATAAATGGCATTTCCTTAATAGTAATAAAATGCTTCTTCAAACTACTGTTAATGAATTCATTTGAAATTCAACCTTTAATAAATATCTTGTCTAATCAATCACATCAACAATAATAACAATATACTGCCTTTAATCTATATTACTAAAATCTTTTATTTCTCTGTCTGTCTGTCTGTCCGGCGCAATTTTCTGTGAGAATGGAAAATAGAAATAATTTTTACAATGAAACATCCGCGACAACCTGCAACCTTCTGATCCGAAGTCAGACGTCTTATCCATTAGACCATAGGGACTACAAATCTCTTCATATTGTTTTTTTGACTTATCTCTTGAAAATTAATTATTATTAACTATCAATTATATATATATTATTACAATTAGATACTGTAGGCCTTTTATTCTTTTAAGTGTCTGAATGGGCTGAGCATTGTTTAATTAAACAACATAAGCCGATGGCAGAAGTCTATTTTATCATTAATATGAAATATAATGGTTTCATAGTGGAATCTTGTATTTTTAGGAACTACAAATGTATTAATAAAGATAAGAGGTATGATAATCGGAAAATACGAATTGTTTATTTAATCCATTTCAAATTCCTTCATTAAATATCGTTTTTTTGAAAACCTCAGGAGCCATGAACTCACCATAGGCTTATTAACGCTAACTTCTCTCAAACAAATCAGGAATTAATTCCTATTATTATCCTAGGTTTATATTTTATAACCCTCCAAGCCTTTGAATACTATGAAGCCCCTTTATTCTATTGCCGATGTTGCTTATGGCTCTACATTCTTTACAGCAACAGGCTTCCATGTAATCATTGCTACTACCTTCCTTATTATGATCCTTATCCGTCATAACCTAAAACATTGATCCCCCATCCATCACTTTGGATTCGAAGCAGTCGCCTGATATTGACATTTCGTTGATGTAGGTTGACTTTTCCTATTCACATCAATTTATTGATGAGGAGGAGGATGTCTTTATTATTATATCAAGTATTATTTACTTCCAATTAATAGGTCCATACAGGATAAGATAAACATATATTTAAATAATAAAGTTTGCTTTGCAAGCAAAAATGATAATCTCTATCTATGTTTCAGTAAAAAGCGAAACATCGCAATCAGTTTCAACCTTATCATTGATATATAATATATACTTTAGAATATAAATTTTAAAGCTGCTATCTTTAGTTGTAGCGAATTGAAATTAAAGGCATTGTGTTGTTATTATTGTTGATGTGAATGATGAGACGAGATGCTTACGGTATTCTTGTATTTCAAATGAATTCATTAACGATAGTTTGAAGATGTAGAGCCTGAAGAAGCAGAACAATAAAGAGCTTGAAAACTAATGAGTACTAATGAGTAGGTGTGCTTTTTTTTCTGTGTAAGGAGATGAAAAGGAGCAGATATTTTTTACATGTAAGAATTTCTCAAAAGTTATTAAACAGCAAAGTTAATTCTAACTGATAGATTTATCTTCAATGTTTTTAAGAATTGTCTATCATCTTTTGTGTGCATATACAGGGTATCCCAGAAGGAAAGATCAATGTCTGGGAGGTCATCATTCTAAGGAAATAAAAATTCTATGAATGTAGGTTCAAGTCCGAATGGTTTCCGAAATAGAACTTTTTGAATGTACGGCTTTTTTCATAAATAAAAAAAAAAAAAACATTCAGATGAGCAATATGCCATATTCTTATGCGAGTTGTAAAGTGCATTGATATTGACGGTGAAATTTGTGAAAACTTATTATAAATTGAAATAGGTTGAATAATACACTTACTCTTTCTTGCAACTGTACATTCTAATAACTCTATCTTGTACTAGGACGCATGTTCGTATTTCATATAAACTTTCTGTTTTAGAATGACAGCTATTACGACCGCACTGAATATTATTGACTTTCCTCCTGGGCTATCCTCTAATATTAAATCATATAAATTTACTAAGTTCTACAACATTTAGCGCTAGGCAGTTAATGCTAGGCTCGAGATTAAGGTTTAGGTCTCTATGGATTACTGTGATACAGCTGTGTTACTGCAAGTCGTTGGTGATAATCTAAGCCATCGCGGATTAATCAGGCGTAAAAGGCAATTTTTAATGGTTTTCATTTCATCTGGCTCCAAATGGAGAGTTCACTGTCTGCTTGAATTGTTTAAATTTAACAAGAAACACTGCAATAAGCAAAATCTTTGGGGGAACAAAATACTTTTCTTGGGATATTATTAATGTTTTCGAAAATATTTACCTACATTCGATTTTACCTCAGCTTCCCAGAATGAAATCGACTACCCTTCCGTTGTATGTATTCTTCTGCCGTTATCACGAGACATCGGCCCATTCAAGTAAAGAGTTCTGATATTTACATTTATACTGATTTTCTTTTTAAAGTCAAATTTTTATAGTTTTTTTTTAAATAAATGATTAATTTATTATCTGAACAATTATTAATAAACATTTTTTTTAATGTTATAGTGAATTACAATTAGAATTTAGTATTGAATAAACTATTTACTCGTAAATTATTTAAAAAGTTTAGAAATAGTGATGAATAATTGAAGTAGCACACACACACAGTAATTTAAAAGTAAAGACATGTTTACAATTAAAAATATTTACAATCAATACTAAGTTTCGCCAGCGATATTTGGCGAAAATTTTAAGTAAATTTAATTCTATAATGCAAAAATTTACATTTGCTGGCGGGGATTAATTGATTGGCCTTTTATTCTTTATTTAGGTTTTGATTTTTTTTTAAAGTGGAGGTCGTTGTGTTGTTTGCTTTTGTTTTCTTTATATGTTTTCTGAGTTCACTGAGATGTAAGATACTGGGCGGATCCAAATGACAGGAAATGGACAGGCAGATGGGCAGGAAACCTGAAATAGGCTATCTTGGATTCCCGGTATCACAATTTCCAACAACAGATCAGTGAACTCGTAGTCTCGTGCGTTTTTGATTTATTTCTCATTTAAATTTAATTTTATTTTTTATTTTTTAATTGTTATGGGTGTTACTTCAATTACTTATTTACATTTATAAACTTTTTCAATAATTTAAAATCATTTTCTTAATGCGATTAGCAAGAATTCTGATAACTAAACCCTTTAACATTTCTATTTGAGTAAGTGCAGTGATTAATGAAATTATGGATGGAATCTCTCCAAACTGACATTAAGGAAGCAGATCTACATTACTTCTTTATATAAAAGTTATGTATCTATAAAAGTTATGCTATATCAGAAAAAAAAATATATTTGATACGTCTCAAATTATACTGAAATTGAATTATATTGATCCGTAATTTCTCTTATTAAAGTTACGTCACTGCTACAAATTTATTATACCACTATAGAGAAATGAGCGCATTCAAACCAAAAATTCTATAATAATTAATCTATAGAAATTAAGTGACCTCTCACTAACTAAATTTATAAAAAATTACATTTTAAAAAATTTAAATTAAAGAAAATAAAAATATCCAATCAACTTCTCAGGGAAACTTAATCCTTAGGGATCTAAATGTTCATCACGTGACTCATTTGACCACAATATATAATAACGAGAAAAAGAAATGAAAAATTAAAAACCTATAATAGATCAAAAGAAAAGGAATCAATTCATGATAAAGCCTTTAAGTCAAGCTGAGACCCTGGGACTGCTGATTCGAATTCTTAATTAGGCTTTCTTTAGCCAGGACTACCCATGGTGAACATTTTTAATTTTTGAGAGGGCACTTTGGTTTCTGTGAAGTATTACTTTTATAACTGTAGGCCTTTTGAATTTTTGAAAGCGTTATTAGGCTCAAGAGAGCCAAATAACCTCGAAACAGCCGTCTCAGGCCTGAACTTAATTCAACGCTCCCGTTATCATATAATAAGTAAGATTCAAGGCCTGAATTGCAAGATACTGAATTGAAACCAATTAAAATCAACAGTACTCAAGAAAAATAAATTAGAAAGTCACTTGAAGTGTTGTTCTGCAGTGTTAAGAAATAACCATTGATAAAGTCAAGAAAAATATTGACCTAAATTTTTTGGACCAAATGATATATGACAGTTCTAATGACTAAAAAAAAAAATACTGATTTACAGATTTTTCATCCAACTTTTCTACAATTGTAGGGTATATGGGCTATGCTATATATAATGTTAGCACAGAACTTACAATTTAACTTTTTTCACTAAAACTTACTATTGTCTAACTTTTCTGTAACTGTATAAGGAAAATGCATAAGAATAATTTGTATTTTTACATTTGTTAACACTTGTTAGCGATCCACATTTTAACATTTGTCCTGTAACTCTGTCTATATGTCCGTGTCTCCCCCACCCCCCGCTCTCCCCCAACAATTCCCGAGCGGAAGATCGGATCGGCAAACGGACTTCACCATCGTCTTCAGAGGTCCAATCACTGTAGGAATGGGGTATTTATTTCTGCCTATCCGGAAAAATGCGGGCACAGTTTCTGCAAGTTTGGGAATTTGCTCGACAACTACTGATCCGATCACCTTGAAATTTGGATATGCTTTAGTTGTATCTACTATACATTCTACATTTTTATTGCGGACAGTCACACATGTCCCGTCGTTTAGCCGCTCTGTCCCGAAGTTGTTTCATTAGCATAAGTTCTGTAGAATCAGAGTCAGTCTGTTGCTCCAACCACATCAGTCCTTTAGCAAAACATTCAAAAGCATCGGAATTGCTTATTTTAGAAGTTTCACCTGCTTCAATTCTGCTCACAATTTGGAACTTCTGTTCCACTGTTAACAAAACGCGTTTTCGTTTAGTGGGCTCCATGACATAAATGAATGTTCTACATTTCGGTAAAGCCAACGCTTCTGAGTCGGACCGAAAGTAGCCATAGAAGGGCAGAAGGCAGATGGTCTTAGAGACGAATGGAATTTCCGGCAAAGGGGGACAATAGAATGGAATTTCCGACAGGAGGGGGGGATGGGGGGGAGAAATTGTTTATTTAACAAAAAAAAAACTTAAGGAAACCGACGTCGGTTAAACGAGGTTCCGGTTAAAATAGTTTCGGATAATCGAGGTTCTACTGTAAAGCATATTCAAATTTCAAGCGATCGAGTCAGTAGTTTTCCAGCGGAAAAAATTCCCAAACTTCACCTTTTTCAGGTTGACAGTTAAGCCTTCAACGCTTTTAGGTTTTGATTGGTCGCCCTTAATTTTATGCTTTAACACAAATTTCGTTTTACTTGTAACACTTGCATTTACTTGTATTTTTACTTTAAGTATTTCATATGGTAAACACATTCGATGCTCGAACAGACAAAAACAAAAAAATTCCACAAAAGTATTTTTTAAAGATCGTCAAAGTGGTACAAACGAAAAGAATTCGTTTATATTTCTAAACTACCAAACTTTTGAAAATAAAAAGTTATAATGTTTCCATTTTGGGAAATCTATGTTTCCTATGCTTCGAATCAAATTATTCTGAATAATATCAAAGCAGGCGCAAATGAGTGGATTAAATAAAAGGATAAATATGCGTTGTTAAACATCTTGTTTCACTTGCAGTGCTTTTCTGAGGGATAACTAACAAACGGGTGGAAGTGACAATTTTCGCTGCAAGAATCCATGCAGATTATTTTCAAACGTACAAATTAAATAGTCTTTTATTCTAATACCAAGTTTTAAGAAAATTGAGGCGAGCACGCACACACATACAGACTAAACGATTTCATGAGCCTAATTTTGGTTTTTTGGTTTTTTTTTTTTAGAAAACAACTAACAGAAACTTTTTTTTAATTTCGGTTTATATTATATTCTTTCATCAAAATCTTGAAGATTTTATTCATTTTTCTTGAACTTTTTTAATTTAAAAGGCTATTTTCATTCAGATAGCAGATTTACTATTCAAGTTCTTGTTTCTATTTTCCTATATTTCTAACAAATTTGATAGATTTTTGTTTTGTTTATTTTTTAATATTATTTTACATTACAGTTCCGATAGAGGATATACACTGTCCGGCCACTTTAATAAGTACATCCCTGCTGAGCGCACAAATGCTGTGTCTCACAAAAATTCCTGTAGCCGTTGGGGCAGTGTTATAGTGTTGGGGATGTTTTCCTTGCACACGTTGGGTCCATTGTCACCTCTCAGGATGCTTGAGCATACCTAAACATCATAGCTGACCAAGTACAACCGTACATGTTAACGGTTTATCCTCATGCAGACTACTTCCAGCAGGTTAATGCACGAAAATGTGGCCCTAGTAGCGTGTTGGGTCTCCTTTAGCCCTCAAAACAGCCTGAATTCGCCGAGGCATGAATTCCACAAGATGCTGAAAACATTGTTGAGGTATTGTGTACCATGCAGACATAGTGTGTCACGCAGTTCCTGAAGATTTGATGGAGGTGAGACCTGGAGCGAACAGCCCGTTCCAACTCATCCCACAAATTTTCAATCGGGCTGAGATCCGGGGACTGAGCGGGCCATGCAGCAAGGAAAAGTCATCGTTATGTTCCTCAAACCATCCCTTAGTGATGCGGGCTTTGTGCACCGGCGCATTATCCTGCTCGAAGTAGCCACCTGCAGGAGGATAAACTGTTAACATGTACGGTTGCACTTGGTCAGCTTCGATGTTTAGGTACACTCTAGCTTTCTGACATGCCTCCAGAGTATCAATTGACCCAACGTGTGCCAAGAAAACATTCCCCACGCCATGAAACTGCCCCACCGGCTTGAAGAGTTGTTGTGAGACACAGCATTTGTGAGCACAGCAGTGGTGTACCTAATAAAGTGGCCGGATAGTGTACCTAGAACCCTCTGAAAGCACGGTCTGATGATTTATTATAATTGTGATGTAATTATGTTAATTTGTTAGAGATAAAGATTAATTATAGATAAACACTGATTAATTCGGAGTAAATATGTTTTGATATTTATTATATAAAATAGAAAAACTAAAACATGATATATTAAACATAGATAATACCTTAATTAATACATGATACATTAGTGATGATATAATCTTAATCATTTTACAATTTAATCTTGCCATCTAATATGTTGTCAAATATTTGTATTTTTAATATTTGTAATTTATTATTTGAAGATTATTTTCGGGTTCTGAATAAAAATTATATTAGCTATTCTATTTTTATTCTAAGCCAGTAATAATTTTTTTATCAAAATTTTTAAGAATTTTAAAAGAAGAAAAATCAATCAAATGTTTTTTGAATAAAATGATTCCAAAAAGAAATTTCGACAGAAAACCGTAAACTTTAGACATTTTACTTGTTCATTCTAATAAGATAAATCTAAAGGAAAATGTCTGTACACTATTAATCAGAGTTTATGATTACTAACGACTACAGTCTTGCAACATATAGTAAAGGATTTATTTTTATAAACAAAAGATGTAACGTGCCAGAGATTAATAGAAAAGCATAAAGAAATGACACACAACATGAAAAATATCTGAGCTTTCACAAATGAGAGTCTAGGACGGCCGTTTCTTCCTTTTTGTGGACTCGTCAGTCAGATCCACTCACAAGATGAAAGGGTCAGATACTGTAAAAGGATAAGGGAAACCATTCCCTCATCGGCTGTGCTCCCACCAAAAGAAAACACATTTTAAAAAATAAACCAAAATATGTATAATTTCAAATTCCTTTGCGCCTGACGGTTCCTCAGGCCAGGATTTGAAAATTATGCCTTTTGTTTTGTTTTGTTTTGTGTGTTAAATGTGTTTTCCTTTGGAGGGATCACAGCCGGGTGCGGAAGTGGTTCCCTTATCATTTTTGCGTTATCTCAGCCTTTCATCTGGTGAGTGGGTTTGGCTGACGAGTCCACAAAAAGGACGAAACGGCCGTCCCACCGACGAAAGTTCAGATATTTTTGATCTCTGTGTCATTTCTTTATGCTTTATGCTTTTATTGTACATTTATTATAGTTCTTGACAATGTCAATAAATAATCCAATAGATGGCAGTAATCCAATAATAACCCAGTAATCCCTGTATTACGACCATGTTACGTTCCAGGCCATTGTTGTAAAGCGAAACTCGTCGTATTTCGAAGCACTGTTTTTTTTTACTTATACTGCAGATTCTGTACTACTATCGTCGTATACTTGTGTAACTGAATTACATTTTTACTTTTAACTGTCATTATTAAGTTATTTCAAATTTTCAAGAAGTAGTGAAAGTTATAAACAGTTTAATGTTAACTTAATCATAACATGGCGAGTGCCATATTATGGACGCCGAAACAGTAGCGTCATGTCATAAAAGAGTCATATCGGCAAATGAGTTGTCGCAAACTCGAGCAATTGTGGCAATTAGAAAATATCGTAAGAATGAAGCTTCGGAAAGGGAAGTTTCGAAAGCTGGATTTAAATGTAATCGACTCCATTTTTAAAACTTTTTTTTTTGTTCACCTTCAAATGGAATGATTTTTATGTTTTATGATTTTTATATATATATATTTTGCGATATTCAGAAATTGAAAATTTTTGAGTTGTATTGTAGAGTAATATTAGAGTAATATTAGAGTAATAGTAACAGAAATAAATAAACCTTAGTTTTTAGTGTGCAAGACTAGTTTGCCTAGGACGCTGAATACATTTGCACCGGCCCTGAACAAAATTAATAAATTGAAATGTCATATATGAACTGAAGCTTTTTTAAAGCAAGAATGTATAGGCAAAAAAATAAAAAAAAAAACTAATTTGTACGGAATATTATTCTCACTCTATTTACAATACGAAAATATTACTAAAGAAACATTTTTTTAATAATAACTTCAGTGGTATCAAGTTAAGACTATTTCTATGCTGTATTATATCTTTGAGAATACATCCTGAGAGATATTAAGGGGCAGGAAATAGTATTTCATCACAAAAACAATATTTCAGCATTTAATACTGAAAATAGTTATTGTAATTTTTTTGTTGAGGAGACTCTGGTTCGGACAAATGACAGTCGGATAATCGATCTTCTACTATATAAACAACACAATTACGTTCCTTCAAAATTCTAATTTTTAGAAAACTTGCTGTGAAATATATTTGTATATAAATTATGTTTTATTTCAAATATAGTATTCAGCTTTAGTTAATAGTAAGATGTCCTGTTATTTAATCTTTAACTAAGATGTACATATATATATACATTTGTGCAATTTTTGCAAAAATGAATATTCCATTCTGAATTATTTTTAAATTTTCGATATTTGAGCATCGCACAAGCCTAGATTCTAAGTGACTTTCAAGATGTAACTTATTGTGATATTGTAGCCGAAGAAGAAGAAGGAGAAGGAAAAACTGTCTTGTGATTTGAGAAACGTCGTTTCGGGGGTGGTGAAATGGTTCTTGAGTTTCTTCAAATCCAACCGATTAGATTTTTTTCCAGTTGTCATCTCACATGTCGTGGTCTCGGTCGAAACTAATATGACGAGTCTAGCATTGCGAGGAACTTTATTTTGAGAGATGCGTCGTGAAAGATCCATTCCCAGAGAAGTAGAGGGTGGGAAGGGGGAGGTTACTGGGAGAAGGACTGCAGTTATAATCACTACATGGCCAAAGATTGCGTGTTGAATTTTTTTCTTCAGTTTCTAAAAATCTGGAACCAAAACAAATTTCATCAAAATTTACTAAAATTGCTAAAGTTATTAATATTCTTTTAATTGATTTCTAAGATTAGTTATCAAATATTAGTTTTATAAACTGGAAGTAAGGTAGTAATGCTATACAGGGTCTTGTCTGGGGTTTTAGGTTCGATTCCCGAAGGGGTCAGAGTTTTCTGGATTTGTTTTCCCCATACAAGCCTTGAGGTTCGCTCAACCCACTGTTAAATGGTATCGGAATTCTTTTCCGAGAATTAAGGGTTGGTAGCGTGGGACTGATCTTCCGTTTGCCATTCAGAATTCGGCTGATGATAACGAGAACATTTGGCAATAAGGTTTTTACATCTGCTTTCTTTATGCTTCATTTTTTTTCTTTTTTTTTATTTTCCTTCTTTATTTAGGATAATGAATTTCCCTTTTTTTAAATTTAGAAATCAATATTATTCTTATTAATTTTTTAATTAAATGTTCTTAATTTAAGAACAACGAAAACCCGGATCCGGAGTAAGGAGTATAATCAGGGGTGAGGGGACACACTTTCTTGAAGGGTACGCATATCTCCGAAACCGCCTCAGTTGGAAACACGAAATTTCGCCTGACTATTCTTTTTCAAAACCTAAAACAAATGTATTTTACGAATTTTCGATGTTCGCATCCTAAGGGGTGTAAACGGGTGGGAGATAGGGGAAGTAAGCTTTATTGAAGGATACTTTACAGGGGTTTTCAGGTTACGAAATATGAATATAACATTACTTTGTAATCGTTACGTGATTTTTTTTACCAACTGGGTGTGGAGAAGGGCAGAAAGATGTGGAAAGTCTAATATTCTACGATCTCGATATTAAGGGCTCGATCTAGGGCTTAGCGAATTACAAAATAGGAATATAGCGTTAATTTGTAACTAAAAAGATCAACAGGAAAAGTTTCAAAGTGATTACACAATTACAATTTCTTCGTCGTCAAGATCACGACAACTCTTTTTTTGTAACCCGGGCCAAGCACGCTGGATAATGAACATGGATATACTTATCCGATTATCCACTTTCATTTGAGCATTAAACATTCTGTTGTATGGACTGTTACTGCGTAGTCTGTATTTTGTCTTAAAATTTAAACTACATAAAATGAAAAAGAAAGCCTATTAAACGCCGACCTATTAAACCCTATTAAGCTTATAGTTCCAGAAATTTATCGGTTATCTATAGAGAAAGGCAGTTAATTTATTAATTTACTTTGTTGTAATTTGAAATTGCTCCATTCCGATAAAGCACAGATCAGATAATAGAATTTTATGATTATACCTTATCAAAACGTAAATCCAATCAAATTAATGTCGGACAATTTTTAGCGTCGATGGGGTTCTTTTCCTTTTAATGCAACAATTAAATCAGCGCAATTATCGCTATTGGTGATTGGTCCAGCCACCATCAATAAAGCGCATGCGCGGGACGAACTGAAGTAACGACCACCATTATTGTTTTAATCTGATTTCGGTCGTATTGTTTTAACGAGCCAATTACTCATTAATGACCCTTAATTTTGGAGGGGGGGGCAACCTTAGAACAATTCTTGGACACTTAAGAGGGCGAATATTTTGCAGGGGTGCTTTCAAAAGCGAGCAGTAAAACGAGGCATCTGGTTGTAACAGCAATTCCCTGGATAAAATGCTAAGGTTACGTGGTACGGCCTGGAAGTAACAATTGAACCCACATAAAGACAGTGGAAGAAGAAACACTGGGTGTCGTCAAGAGAGATCCCTACGAATCTCACAAATGAAATAGATGCCTAACTGATTGTAAAGCGACGGTCGTAAAGCGAGTCTTCGTAAACCGAATCCTCATTTCCAATGATCTGTATTTTAACTTCTTTACTCACTCTCTTAAAAAAAATTCCTTCTGAAAGGCTAACAAAGTTTGGTTCAAATTATTCCAAAATTATTTTTAAACTTAAAACACAATATATAAATTTAGAAAACAATAAATACTCTTTCTAACATTTCTTAAACAACAAATACTTAATACAGAAGAATAAAATATATAGAAAATTGCGTTTAAACATTCTAAAACAAAATTGGGTTGGCCAAAAAGTTCGCTCGGGTTTTTTTTTATGTATGTTGGCACGACAGCATTTTGTTAGATTGTATTATGACAATCAGCGTGCATTTAAAACAGAAACTGATCAAATTTGATGAATTTTGTGTCGTCAATTTAATATTGAAGATGGAAGACAATAAGCATGCAAGACCGCCTGTTTCTTTGATGACCAGGCAAAAACCGTTACAGCTTGCCTGGGAAGTTCTGATTCATCCGCCATATTCTCCAGACATTGCACCTTCGGATTTCCATTATTTTGGTCTTTACAAAATTTTCTTAATGGAAAAAAATTCAATTGCTGGGAAGGCTCCAGAGGCACCTGGAATATTTTTTTTTTGCTCAAAAAGATAAAATATTCGGAAAGATAGAATTATGAAGTTATCTGAAAGATGGCAGAAGATAGTGGAACAAACCGCTGAAGATGTTGTTCAAAAAAAGTATTGGTGAAAATGAAAAATGTGTCTATTATTTTTACTTAAAAACCGAATGATCTTTTTTGGACCACCTAATATATTTAATCTTCATCGGTGGCATCTACTACATAATTTTTTATTTTAAAATGAAATTTAAATAATTCCTACTAAAACACACTTTACAGATACGAAAAGTTTTCCACATAGACGATATATTTTAAAATTAAATACAGAGAGATACATTTTCAGAAATATATATATATAGTATCAAATTTGGCTTTGCAATTTTCGAATACACAAGGATTTACGTAATGAAACCACAAAAAAAAAGTTGATCAAAAAGAAAAATATAATGTGGTTGATCTTTGATTTAATATAAAGAAGAAGCCATTTTTGGCTTTCTAGAATTGAGAAGATAGAAAAAGTAACAGTTCAAAGATCATATGAGAAGAGACGAATGTATTACATGGGAAGAGATTTTTGTTTCTTCCGATGATGTGATACATCAATGTCTCTATCTCCTTACCTTTTGGTCGATATCCAATAGGAATGTTCGTTCAGCTTTGTAGAATAAATAGTTTTTAATCTATCTTAATCAAAAATGGACGGACTAATATAGATGACCTAATGGAATTGTGTATCACCATAATAATAAATAATTAAAAGACATAAAGGTTTCAAATCACTATTTTACTTAAATATATCGTTGCACACAAAAAATACATAAAAAAGAGACGTTTCGATTCGACATGCGAATCTTGTTAAGCACTTCATTGTTATACACTTGGACATCGACCTGATTTCCGTAAAATTAATATTGTTTGTTATAATAAAAATTATTTTGAGTATAAAGAGAATCTCTAAAAAGAGAATATTTTTACATTTGTAGTAACCCCTCTATCAATATAGGATTGTCCAATCACATGATCAAGTATTATATTAACACAACTTTTTGAATTGTAACTGACAGATTGACAAAGATTTCAATATTTAGATAATACATTTACAGACGATTTCGCTTTCTTTTTTTGCAGACGAATTGAATGACGTCCCGTATCCTTCCGCCTATCTTTTAATTCTTCTGTAACTGGAGGAAATATAGTCAAAATTTAATTATGTGACTAAAAGGAAAGAAAGGTGCATCCTTTTAGTAAGAAAGATACATTGACATTCATTAACTCATAAAAACGCAAACAAAGTATTACAGCAGCTCGACTAATTTCTTTGCTGCTGTATTCACGGATAACAGTTCTACTATAAACTTTGAATTGAGTCTACTTTGTTGTTGCATAAAAGAATGATAGTAAGTTCGTTGTTGAAACCGAAACATCTAAATAGAACCAGATAATTTTCTTTAAAAGATTGAAAATTATTGAGATACTTGTTGAATTGAAACTACGAATAAGGGTTGGTAACTGATGTAAGATAAATACTATAATATAAATAATACTTGTATTGTAATGATATGTTATAATTACGTAATAGCTTTAAGATATTGGTACGATAGTTCACGCATATCAGAGATCTTGTTATTTGCGATTTGTGGAAACATTTAACCAAATATGAAAATAATTAGTATTTTTATCGTATATATCTAACTAAATCTTGTAATTTAAATTGAAATATCACATTCTGTTTTGTTAGCTGTCTCTATATGTTGTTGAAGCATTTGGTCCATCCTCAGATAAGAACATAGCCATTATATTTTTTTTGTTTTTCTTACTCTTCGACCCCTTTACAACGTGATCATTCGTGAGTCATTACATCACTCATTAATACTGAGACGTGAAAAATGTAAGAGACATGTCTCAGAGGCTCGTTGACGAAAACAAAAGAAGGATGACAAGATAGCGCCAATGTTCGAACTTTTTCTTGCAGACTTTGCTATTGCTCAAACTCTTGAGGAACGCCTGCAGTTTTCCCCCTACAATAGATTACAATTAATGCGAAGAGCCATTAATTTTTCGGTGGTGAAGTGGGGGCTGAGTCTGGGCCCAAAGTACAGCACAACTCTTAATGCATTGCCGCACGTCTCGGAGGACTGGCCTATCTTCACCCTATCTGTGCCTCGCATCTACCGTTAATTTTCAATGCGGAACTCGGCGGCAGAGGCTTGGGAGACAGCTTAGTTATCAAACGGAGCGGATCTTTGGCAGAGATTCAAGAGGCCGGTGATGAAGCAGCTACCAAAACTTTCCAATTATTCGGTAGGCAGAAGTCTTTAACAGTATCCCTCCTCCGTCCACCTGAAAAAAAAAAGCGTAAAGAAACATCTAGAACAACATCCAAGATTCTCTTTATCTTACAAAAGTCCCTCTCAGTTTCACTGTTCTCCGTGCTTGATACAACGATATTTATCCTTGATTAGAAACTCTGCTGTTCTGGAAGATTCTTAAGCTCTTTTTGGGGTATTAGTTGAAAGACGGAGGTAACTTAGACTTACAAGACTTCGCAGACTTTGATAACGAAAGATTAAGAAGTTTTTACTCGGCCGCCACTGCCTTATATCTGTCTCCATTGTTTCAACATTTACAGCTGATTTGGAAAAGATGAAGACTTCTTTTGGCTTACAAAAAAAATGCGTGGATTTCTATGGATTTCTTTATAAAGAATGAATAATAAAAATTGATGGTTTTTGTAGTAGGTTAAAGGTAGAAATAACAAACCTTTTATTAAAAAACCCGAAAAACATTGCTTTACTAAAAATATTTTTTTATTTTTCTTTTCTTGAGTTAAATCAGAGGTTCCCAAACTTTCATAGTTCATGGCGTCCATAGTGTCTTAAATAATTTTGATCAAGCAATTAGACCAAAAGAAGTACTAATAGTTCTCTTTATTTAGTAAATAAATAAATAAATAAATAAATTTAATAATATTTCTGTTCTAACTACTTACTACTCGAGTGAAAGAATAATACAAAAATAATATGTAAGTTGAAAGAATATTATTACTTCATTCTCGAGAATGAGAAATCATCCTCGGTATCCCTGTGAGTTCACTAACCTTGGATTACAATATAAATCGGTTTTGAAAAGACATAAACAACTAAAAAAACAATTAGTTGTTTATCCATTTTTTCCTCATATCTGAAACTCCTGTTATAATTGTTAGCTGGGTTGTTGTTTTTTTAGCGACTCATTTATTATTATTGTGATAGTTATTGTGATAGCGACCAAAATCGGTAGCTATTGCGTTTGTCCTGTCCGTCCTTGTCTGTCTTACCCTAACAACTCCCGAGCGGAAGGTCGGATCGACAAACGGTTTCCCCATAGTGTTCAGAGGCCTAAACAACGTGGGAATAGAGTATTTTCAGGCTCCCGATATTCGAGATACTTGGCATTGTTTTCATTGGATTTCCACTATTGGCTTAAATGTTAGAAATGCAATCATCTCATTTCATTTGTCAGTTGTACCATGATGCCTAAGCTTTCGGACTCATTACTGAAGGTTATTGGTTCGAATCCGTATACTTTTTTTGTTTTGTTTTTTTTCTTATTTCCGAAGGTTCTTTTCTTATTTACTCACTTTTTTTTTATTTTTCCTTACGTTAATGCATTTCCTTTTTTTATTATTATTTTTATTTTTTTATTATTATTATGGGTCGCCCTTAAATTTATGCTTTAGCACAAAATTATATTCACTTGTTGTTTTTCCAGTGTTGAAGTTGTTGCTTCTAGTTATATGTTGGTTATGAAAAGCAGTAAAGTTTATTCTGCTTTTCATTTTGGTAATTTATGGCCGAAATTAAAATGTAACTTCTAACATCTCTTGGATTAGGGAAATAGACTCTTACTCTTTTATTCGTTTTATTAGATTACGAAGTCTTTGTCAAAAAACTTTTATGAAAGCGTCATAAGGTTTTTTTTAAATAGCTAATGAGAACAGTTTTGTTATATAAATATTAACTATCTTATTAGCATATAAGCATTTATTTATCAAAATATTTTCCATTCTTTTAATTTTGTTTAATTTTGGTTAAGTCAGGAATGAACTCCACTCTCAGTAGACAATTTTCATGAAACTTGTTATGCGTCAAGAGAACTAAAATGAACCTATTAATCCCGACTGTCATCGAGTGAATATTTCATTGCAGAAATCCTTCAGTAAAATCCTGCAGTAAAATTTTAAAAATAGTGCTTTTATGTCGAATCATAAATTCATCTTTATTTGATATATTTTTACGGAATTGATACTAGCACCTATTCACAGAAATTAAAACTATTGAAACGTTAACAAATCAATAAAATTAAAGAAAAGAAAAAAAATAGGGCTAAATTTATAGCAAGGAAGTTAGATAGCAAATGTTTTAATTTAAATTTCTTTCAAAATTATCAAAATATATAGTTAAACAGGGCTAATTTGTAGTTATGATCTAAAAATCTTAGCTATAAATATTACTGACGATTTCAAAAAATTAAAATAAAATGTAAATATGACATAGCATTAAAAATATATCCACACTAAATATAGGTTCGTTTATTTAAAAAAAAATCTTTTACATAGCTCTTTTTCTTTCTATCTCATAATATAGTAATAAAATTTATAATGAGGATAATTAACGTGCGGGGAAAAACAGTAACAATGCGATCAATACCGCACCATACATATAAAACAAATATTTAAAAAAATGTTTCGAGAGCCCGAAATTAACGGATCTCTTTCTCAGACTACGGAAACAAATAATATAATTTATATTCCTATGTTATGTGTCACCCTGTTAACCGGCATTTAACGCTACTTATATATTTATGTAAAGTAGGATTTTTTTGATAACCCGGTAAAAAAATAAATAATAATTAGAACTAAATTAAATTTTTAGTTAATAAAATAAACATGTTGGATGACCCATTAAGTATATGTGCAATGCTTATATGTTTGATGGTTTTTAAGATAATATCCATCATGATCTATGTCCCGTATCTTCTGGAGAATCGAGGTTCTACTTTACAACAAACATTTTATTATTTTATTACTAAATGTTTATTTATCAAAATATTCCCTAAATGTCAATTAAAGGTCAAAGTTTGCGTTTATGTACCAAAAAAAAACAAAAAAAAAACGCATTATTTGAGGTAAAAGAGAATTTAGATGAGACATAATTGTATCAACTTAAAAAGAATATAAATTGAAACTGCGGATGGTTATCATGAAAATCTTGGCCTACAGCAAAAAAACCATAAAATAAATTAACACAATTATTTGATTAATTATTTTACAGTTATGAACTAATATCCTAAAGAGATTTCGGATGTCATGTATAAAATAAACGCCTATTCTTTTAGTTCGGTTTCTCTAATCTTGATTTTTTTTTTCAAATGTTGTTTTCAACATTTTATCACTTATATTCTATCCTAATTCTACTTGACAATTGATCTGAGCAGGTAAAATTGCAAATATTCTGGTTAATTTTATAATAAATTTACAATAATTTAATAACAAAATGTCGTCTAATTTATTAATATATAACAATATTTTCTTAGTTAATAAGGGAAAATGAAGATCGATGTTTTTGAAAACTCTTTTCTAAATAGGCTGTTTTATGCTTGTTAGTACTCATCGTATAGAGTTAACCAGGGTCATTCACTGCCTCGAAAGGATGTGGTTATGGAACTTTCATTTAGTGACGAGATATACTCCAAAATAAACCAATATGAAGGCATAAATTAAAAAAAAAAATTTTAGCATCAAAACAGCAGTATGATATTAAATAGTTATGTATATAATTAAAAAGTTTAATAGCTTTAAGGCAAATTATATCTTATTAAAATAGAAGCGCCAATGGTGTAATGGCAAGAAGACGCTTTTTTCAATTATATATAATCCTCCAGAACCGAATCAATTTTCAATTTTATTGAACTTACCATTTTCGAACCCTTCCATGTCTGGCTGTCAAAACATAGAGCAATCGGCCATGTAGTTTAGGAGTAGTGCGATTATAAGGATCACTCTCCTGTTTTATAAAAAAGCTTTTTATGATAATTCATTTAAAAAAAAAAACAAGACTTTTTTGAGAAATCTCCTGAGTTTATCGTGTACTCTAATTACAGTTGAAATACGGTATTAAAAAAATCATAAAAATCGGTTGTGCTGTTCTTGAGTAAGTCGCGAGTATTATGTTTCAATTGGACTGGCATACAGAGAAGCCTCAGTCACTCAGTAATGCATAGTTTTGAAAGCACATATTTTACTTTTGTTTTAACTTTTTCGAATGATTTCTGTATATTCTTTACCTTTTATCCCATCTTTTTCTTTTGGTATTTTTTTTTATGTTCTCTATCTTTTACCAACCTTCTCTTATGATTTTTATACGTTCTTGTATCAAACCGCAAAACAAACCTTTTCCAAGATAAAATAAGTTTGGTAGAAATACGGTTCAAGTCTTATTCTTCGTCTCAAAATGCTACACAGCCTTTTATTCTCTTTTCTTCGCCAAAAGCATGGATCACCAACTGGAGGTTATTGTCTCTTCAGCTCTGGTGACATTTATTACCCATACGAGTGGAGTGTGTGGTCGGAAACCCGGACAGAAACGGCGGCCAGTGGTTGCCTGGTCTAACGTGGTCCGAACTCTGATGTCACGTCAGCCTTGCTGTCCAATAGTATATTGTCATTTTAATGTCTGTGCGACCAGACAGTAGACAATGCCTTGCATGCGAAATTGGAAATCAATTCTTTAGTGGATTTAATGATGATAAAAGTCATTGAAATCTTTAGGTCTCTATTCAGCAGATAGGAAAAGATAATGAGAATTGTATTAAGTCTCTTCAGTAAAGAGACAGTTAAGGAATGAGCTTCACTTTCAAAGAAAAATACCAAAGTAATGCTTATGTGTGTAATCAAATTTATTTTCAAGAAACAAATAGGCCTGATATTTTGAGATATGTTATCTGGATTTAAATGAAAGAAATGATGTATGGAAACCAACAGTTAAACTGCAGTAGAACTTCGATTATCCGTTAGGTTACAGGGCCGAGACCATGACGGATAATCGAATAGATGGAAAATAGAAAAAAATACAGCAAAACACACATACAATAGACCAGGAGATCTAAATTATTTTATTACATAGCACATAATCCATTGAAATTTAATTAAACTTTTTTAAGTGTTACTCATTTTTTACTGGGTCATGAAAAAAACCTCTATACAGTTACCTAAGTTCATATCTATTATGATGAAATGTGGTGAAGTGACGGTTGACAGTGACTGACGGTAAGCAGAGTAACATATAAATAAAGTTCTGCTAATTCTATAATTATTTATTATTGCTCTATATGAAGACCTGTCTTTGATATTTAACATGTTATTTGTAACTAAAAAGAAATTGTTATAAACGCTGAAAAATATAATATTTTCTAATTAATTCCAAACTTCGTTATCATATTAGAATTGCTTGAAACTAAAAGCAAAGAGTGGTGCTACTATAAAAGTGAATTTTGTTCAGTTTATTTCAAATTAACTTGAACATTTTTTTCATATTAATTCAATACAAAACTCCTTTCTCTTCATCATAAATATCTTCTTTATTTTACAGACGATATTTCACAGAATTTATTAACCCCGAGATTTAGGGTAACAGAAAGAAATGTGCATGAAGATTTGATGGGTCCATCAACGTTTTGTTTATACATTACTTTTGGAAATAATAGCAGCGATAATCGATTGGACTCTATTAAATTACTTGAGACTTCTGTTCAGTTACATTTACCTGAATTATTTTATCTGATCCATTTGTGAAACATCTCTTAAACAACAACGGTTGATTTGTGTTGATTCAAATATGGCTAATTCATTCTCATCAGATCTTCAGGTTAGTGGGTATGATAATGGCAGGCTTTTTTTTGGTCTAAACAACCTGTATGAACAACTCGAGATCTGAATGATTGAATTTTTTTTCTTCTTAATTTTGGAAATTGTACAGTTTGTAGTATTCTCACAAATTAAAGTATGGTGGTTTTCTTTTTTTTAAAGAACCAAATGACTTGAAAAACTTTGTTAATAAAGGTATTCCACACATTTACAACATTTCCAGAGCACTGTCGGAACTCGAAAATTGTTGAAACTCGAAGCAGTGCCTAGGATTACATGCTAGGCTGCATTTCATTTTCGCTGTGGATTTCGGTGTAAGAGGCATAATCCATTACAAAGTGAGCGGTAGCGTCATGTCTGCGAAGCAGGTGTCTCAAGTGGGGACATGATGACAATTGAAAAGTGTCGTAAATGCGAAGCGTCGCCATCGGTGTATGCCTGTAACGTACCCATGAAAAACCATGAATTCTTCTCCCAAACTCAAGAAAAACTTCAGATTTCCTCGCAGTTTCTCGCAGGACAGCAGATGAACGTGTCTGCTGACCTGCGAGAAACTACGAGGAAATCTGAAGTCTGAAGCAAATGAACGTATCTAGTTCTGAAGTATTTTCAAGATGGCAGAAAGTGAATTGTTATATTTTTGAAATGAGGAGCATTCTGAAATTTAAAATCGTATATATTAGAATGGGTTTCACCCAATTCATATCCAAAACAAACTCACTTCAAAGCCTCAACATTTCCGTGCAATATTTCAACAAGACTGAAAGCTGAGATAGTGAAACTACAATAGACCAGTATAAAGTCACATTCAATATTTTCTGCCATATTCATCCCGCGAAAAAAAAAGACTAGGAATTATCTACATTTTTAAAAGTTGACATAGGCTTTTCCACGCTACATTGTCAGCAAAGTATTTCGAGTCGTTTCGCATTATTTCGTTCGGATATACATCTTAGCTTTCCGAGGTCTAAAATTGAAAGTATACTTCTTTAGGGATATTATTCTTCTTATCCACTGCAATGCTGTACTTCATTCTGATATACATTTTTTCAACATTTTACCTGGGAAATTGCTTTTTACATCATTCCTTTGAGACTTAACATTCCACGTTCTTACTTACTACGACTATTCTACATCAAAGTCGATCTAAATAGCATTACCTTTCGTTCCTTTCGATCATTACCTTTATATATGTTCGTTCCCAGCATATCCATCTCCATATTTTGTAAATACGACTGAAACATGATTTATGATTTGTGTTATCTATGATTTATAACATTTAATGGCAATTTTAGAATTTAATTTCTGCAGTTCATTTAAATACGTATATGGAATACTTGTTTTCTTTTATCGTTCGACTTTAGTTTTGTTTACCTTCATTTTCTACTTGTTTTTCTCTGTCTTTACTTGTACTTTAATTTTATCTGCTTGCTGTTACGTAATCCATTCTGCTTTTCAATATTCTATTTTTATTCTATTTTCTTGTTCTTCTTTATTTGTAACCCAGCTTAATTTTAATTCTGTTTTGCTGTACCATTTATTATTTTTATCCTTCCTGGCGCAGCATGGTCATCGGTGCTATTGCTGCTTCATTAAACTATGTATCCTTTTTCAAAAATAATTTTATCTTTATTCTCTTGAGAAGGGCATTAATTTATGAGAGAGGCAGTGTTGTGAAAAGTCTAAGACAGAGACATCCTGGAAGAATGCCGACTGGTGTACATTCTTAGTAACGGAACTGATTCGGTCGATTAGTCGTTGATTCAGTTGCACATGTACCTTGTTTAAGGAAGTACATTAAGGTCCTATAGGTAGTTGAGGCTTCTCTTTTTTTCCCTGCAAATAAGCCCATTCCGATGTAAGTGGAATGAGTCCTCCTAATCGTTCGGCGTGGATCAGTTCGTGGGCGATGAAGCGAACAGGACAATGCAAATAGGAAACTCGACTCCCTGCCGTGGAGGGAAGAGCGGGTGGGTGCGGCGGAGGACAGCGATGGAATGAATCGCAATAGTTTCGCAGAGTAGAGCTAGTGCTTAATTATCATACTTCACTATTCTTAACGTAAATTAAACCCCATCATCTTGAAGCAGACAAAATGCAGCCTTAAGACTTAATGGCACTTCCTAGGTCCGGATAACAAAGACGCTTTTATTGTTGGGCTTAAGTCTTTCTTTCTTCAGTTCATTTTAATAAGTCTTAGGAGGAATGAATTCCTTAAGAGAGATTGAAATTTTTTTTCTTTTTCTGTCTATGTCAGGACTAAACAATTTTTGCTTGTATTTGTTGACATTGCACAGATTTAGATACATTGTTACATATTCCATTTTATTTACAAAAACAAAATTATTATTTGCATAAAGTAATGAATATCAAGTAGAATTAGCTGTTTTTATATATCCAAACATCTATGTCTCTAATTCCCTACTCTTCATACAAGACTATAAAACATGCCTTAAAATATTTTCATAACTGCCATATCGCAATTATACATCTTAAACTGTACAATTGAAAAATACGTAACGTTACGCTTCGTCCTTCTCTAGGACTTCTTGGGATGCTAAATACTGATTGTAAATCTATCTTTTATATGCTTTAATCCTATGGTTGGATGTACCATTTTAAAGATGAGTGTTGTTCTTACGTGTCAAGTCGTCCTAAGTTAAGAGAAAAAATATTATTTGCCTTACTTATTATTTTAATTGTTTCAAAATTTGGATCAAGTTTGTACATTTCTTTATGGTTACAAATCATCGATTTATTTGCATCTTTGTCTGTATATATGCTGGTAAGTCCTTTTAGCTAATTTTTGAGTTGTATAGGGTGGCGCACCATAAAACAGGACCCAATTTGCCAGCAAAATCTTTTGGCAAAATCCTTCGGTTTTATGTAACCCACAAAGTCTTTATTACAATTTTTGCAAGTCATCCCTTAAACTACATTTTTTTCTTCCAATATCTCATTCTTATTTTTTATCCCTGAGAAATTCATGTTTCTTTAGCTTTTGTTTATTATAGTTATATTAAACTTACCTAATACTCTTTTAATATCATTATCAATATAACAACAAATTTAACGTGCGAAAATCATAAGGATATCACAATAAAAATCACATATGCGCACATAAGTAAGGATTCACTGAGCTGTTTTTTAGTATTTTGGATACAGGGAATCCAGGACAGCTGTTTTTGGTTTCCTAACCATCATCAGTTGGATTCGCCCAGTATCATTATTAATATTTTCTACATATTGAAAAACATATTTTCTTTATATTTTATTCTTATTTTTTTCTTCAATCTCTTTCCTTTTTTTTGCATATAATATTTTGCTTTTTCATAATGTTTCTTAATAGAAGTTATTATTTTCAATTTTTATATATAATATTCATTTCACAGCAATGTTAGCCACTTATTCAAATATTCAGTGTAATTTTATTCAAATACTTATTAAGTTAAAATACAAAAATTAAGTTTAAAGGTTCATTATGCATTTAAACAAAAGAAATAAGCTTTGATAAGCATGTCATTCAAATATTTATAAGGATATAAAATCTTAAAAATATAAGATTCTTGAAAAATGTAAGATTTATAAGGATCGTAAAGCCTACTTTCCAAAATTGTTATCCTTAATTCTAAAAAATAAAAAAAAAATAAAAATCACTTTTTATTTTTATTTTTTTATTTTTAGAAAATACTATATTTAAAAGAAAAGACTACATTTACTTTTAATTTACAAATTCTGTCCAATACGAAGAGTAGGAAATTTTCTATTTTCTGGAAAAATTAATTATATGTGCATTACTTTTTTAAGTTATTTAAATCCGACTAATTTTAATCTTACCAAAGCGCGTGTAAATTAGTGGATTGCTAAATGGAGTAATAAGCATAGTTAAATATCATTGACTCGTTGCTAACGCTTTTCTACGGGAATTTTTATCACTTTTACGTGTTAATTTCTCTACAAGCATCCACAAAGAAAAAAATTTCAAACATAAAAATAGATGGTCTATTGTCCTTAAGCATTCATGCTAAATTTCAAGAAGATCCATTATAGAGCGCTTCAAATATTATTAGGGATGGGGAAACATACATACAGAGTAACTATCTTAATGATCCTACTTTTCAAGGAACGTAACTTAAGAAACCTTCAAGAAAGGTTAAATATTAATATGGTAAACAGCAAAGTAATACTTTTATAAAATTCTGTTCTTGTATTTTTTTTCTCTTGTCTCGGATACAAATTTTAATTTACTAACTTTTTTTTGGTTTTGTTTTTTTAGGTAAGTGCTGCTATATTTTGTTCCTTCAATTTCTTCAAAGCAAATAATAAGGTAAGAGGTATCTAAATGATATTTCTATTAAACGATACATTTATATTCTATAATTCCGTGGATCATAGCTGTATTAGTTACCTTTAGTTTGGAGTATTTCGTTTGTGGTATCGTACAATCGAAAAGTTTGTTCCTGCAATTCCTTCGTGATCATGATATAGATTTAAAGCTACTGTTTTTTATGTAGAATCATTGGAAAAGACTTCAGAAGCGTTAACATTATTATTGTAAAATACAAACTTGAATGAAACTGGCTACTGGCCGGGGACTGCATAAATTTTAATTCTTAATAAATTCTCACAGTTAGAACAAAATTTTAAATTTATATCAGTTAAAGAATCAAAGTGAAAAAAAAAAAAAACATCTTTTTAACTTGTGCTTTTGAGGAAATATATGTTCAGACATTAATATTAAACAGAAATTCTTGTATCTTAAAAGTGAACCCTAATTTTTGAGTTACACAAACAACATAAAAAAAGAAACCAACAAAACCCCTTTGCAACTTGACTCAGTAAGATGGCGTTCGTTCCCCTTTAATCATAAACCAAGAATGTGACCAGCAACAATTACAGCGCTGTTATGAAAGCATGGAAAAAAAAGTTAATAGACCATGCGTCATTACTCGTCCAACCAGTAACTCTTTTCTCCTTTTATGTAATTAACTTATTAACGGCGCTTTAATAAAGTACAGAAATATGATGTTAACATCAGAGCAAAAGAATAGAATCTTTATATTTACACGCTATAAAGTGAGAATTTTCATGTTTATTCTCTAAAAATAGGTCGTGATCATGATCTATCAAGCTAATGAAACAATAATATACTTGTTCTAAAAATTTGACAATGAATATGAAATCCTTTGATCCTTGTTGTTTCTTCTTTTAGAACTTTCTGGTTCTTCTTTTATTTGGATTGTTTCTTCTTATTTTTATGTTTGTCATGTAAATTTCCCTTTCTTTTTTTCTTTCGTTGTTTCGTTTGTTATTTCTGCTTTTTTTATTAATGTTTGATTTGTTTTGATTTTCTCCGTAAATCTGAATGTTATCTAAATATATAAAAGCAAATGTTCATCGGCTCGTCTTCCAGTCCCTTCTCAACAACATCAACATAACCACATGCTTTGTTTTTAGATAGTATTATAAGCAAAATATCCATCTTCAAAACTACCAATTCGAGAAAAAAATTGTTCTATTTACTTACCTTATGTGTTTGTTTCTCTGGCTGTCTGTTTAAATCCTGAATTGCCATTTCACTCAACAACGGCCATTACATAAACAAACAAACAAATAAACAAAAAAGCAGCTTATGACAAAAATGTTCGCCTTTATAACTCTAGTTATTCAGCTTTTCCTCTCAAACGTATCTGTACCAATCTAAATTATCCTGTTTCACCTTACGGTGCATCGAAATAAAATTTGGTTCTTATGATTGTAACCAAAACCGAAATTTACGAGTATAAATGAGATTTCCTACGATTATTTTCATTTTGACTGCTTTAACAGAGAAATGATCTACACCAACCAAGAATTGTCAGTAGCATTTACAATTTAGAGACAAATATAAACTGGACTACACAAAATAATATCAAATCAAAGAAATCTATTCATATGATTTCAAATTTGGGCCTTTTATTCCCGTTGATTACGAAGCAGAATAAGATCTTTCCACAGATGTCCGCGATCAATTTACTTCATAAATTCTCTGTGATGGAAATGACAAATTAGAAATTAAATGTAAATAAGACTTAACAAATTGTAATATAAAATATATTACAGTAATAAATTTATGAAGCTAAGCTTGTAATTTTTTTTTGTATTGCTTCTTTATTTTGATGTTATTATGTTTTCTATAAAAATAGCTAATAGCATGTTTTATTGTAGTACACAATTTATTCAGTTGTTCTAGATAACTTTTGCCCAAATTAAAAATGAAGCCAATAGATCCCTTACAAACATTTTTTTTCTTTTAACTTAAATTGTCATCAGATTTTATATTTATTGATTTGCTTATTTACTTGTTACTCGGCTTCTATTATTCCAATAATTCACACGAAATTGTAAAAAAAAAGTTCCCGAAATGCAAAAAAAAAAAAAACAGTTTTTCTTATGGCTAGAATAATTCAGAATTTGTATTTTAGCAGTTTGATTTCTGCAGCTCGATTTGTCATCAATGAAAGCTCAAATGTATTTGTTTAACATGAAAAATTTGTTTTTTCTTCATATCATTCATACATCATTTCAAAGTTTCAAGAATCCATTATCATGATATCTTGCCAACCATTTAACCCCGTCTGGTTACAACAACAATTACCGTGTTGGATTAGTGTATTATTTGATAATTCGGACTGGTTGTCTGTTTGGGTTCTGATGAATTAATTAATTCCAGGACATCTGCTTTGTTCTCAGATATGAATTTTTCGAAGCCACACAATGTAACTCTCAAGTGACATTTAATAGCCTGATTAAACTGTAATAACTGAACGCAGATGGTGATATTTGCTCAAATAGATGGCACGAAGAAAGGTTTACTAAAACAAACACTTACCAAAATTGTTAATTATTTAATTATGCAGATACCACTCTTGTGATATAATTGGGTATAAGCGAAGATCGGTAAATTAGCATAGTAGAACTTTAAACAAAAGTTTGGATTTCTCATAAAAGCAGATGTTGTAAAATATTGATATCATAGAAAGGCATTGGTTCAAATCCCAAAAGTAAACGTCATCAAATCTGCGTTATGGTTTCCTAAACCATCAAATCTCATCGTCTTCCATGGAAATAAATGTTATTTCCCAAAGAAACAAAATATCCATAACTTCCCACAGAAGCAAATGTTATCATTTCCCATACAAACAAAACGTTTACATTTCTCATGGCAAATACAATCCTCTTTCATGGCAACAAATGATATTCCCCTTTAGAAATATAATCATCTTCCAAAGAAATCTTCCAAAATGTTATCATGTCTCATAGTACATGTAAAATATAGATTTATTTACCGTTGAAACAAATACTGTTTAGTAAGTATTGAAGTATACCCTTCAATATAAAAACAAACATGTCATTTCCCATACAAAAACAAAAAAATCTATTCCAAATATATAATTAAAATTTATCTCCCAAATGAGACATGTTATGAACAATTTAATGTAGTTTTAGTAATGACTTAGCCATACAGTAGCTTTCATTTCAATGAACGTGATACTCAACTATTTCCAACCAAGAAAAAAGTACATTAGAAAAGTTAAAGGTCCCATGACTTTTCTTATTTGAGGAAAAAGTTCAATAATAAATTTTTACATTTTTTTAGGTATTAATACACCTTTTTATTATTAATATTTTTAATTATATCATTAACATTTAACGTTAAATCTATTTTACATTACTTATTAAACTGATAGCAGTTTGTCCAAACAGGTCTGCGAAGAAATAATTCTTTCAAACAGTAAAAATGAAAAGACAAACGTCTCATGAAAACCTAAACCAATCCCAGTGTTAGTTTTGTTCTTGAATCAAATGAGTTAAGAAGATTTAATAAGAAAGCACAACTATTGGTTTCTAAATATTGTAGTAAAAAAATTAAGAAGCTCTCCGTCACGATGAACAGAAATGCAAGCAAGTCGTATTAATGTTCGTCGCTGAACCAGAGTGAAAAATATCCTACTATACATACTACGATTTTTTTCAGTATCATTATTTAGCTCAACTTTGTTTTCCAAAGAAAGAAAGGAAAATCAAGGAAAGAAAGCTTATGTAAATATCTGCGATATAAGAGTATTCTTACCGAATTACACTTGAATCACTGAACAGATATTATTGACACGTAAGGTGGAACTTTCTGGACAAGAAGTTTTCTCTTCTTCAAATAAGAGAACCTATTATAGATTAAATACCACAACGAGATGAAATCATGAATTGAAATTGTCTGATGGCAGACAGTAAGCTTACATGATTAATACGTACTGTGATTGGTCAATAAGAAACCATGTGATATTGTTGCTAAAAGAAAATTGCTAGTTTTCGTTGCAGAGCCAGAAAAGAATTCTTATTTTTTTGACCTAGCATAAGAATTTCACTACAAATTCCTTTATGGAACTTCTCGCCTTTGAAGGGATGATTTACGCGAAGGATTTTCGAACTATTAATAGTCAAACAGTAGTGAAACAAAAGACGAATTAGAAAGTGAATTCACAGTTAACACTATTCGGATGTAAATACATAGCAGCAGCTTAACTGGAAATGGGGAATAAGTCATTTGAATAGATTCGTTTAGTTTGCATTGAATGGCAAAAGACTCAGTGGCTGTGTAACCCTTAACACAGTTGATTTCATTCAATAACAGTCCATTCTGGTTGATCCCCTTTCTCAACCGAAGCGTATTGTTGATTTAACTATATTATGATCGCTTCAAACAAATGTATTATTGTTAAATAACTGATTGGTGATTAATAATTTGTTTCCTATTATGAATTACCGATTGGAGTCAACGAATTGTTATTAAAATAACAAGTTGGTTTCACCGCTTTTGAATCCAAATGATTATGAATACAGTTTCGTAATATTGGGTTTCCCTCGTATACAGCTATAGGTATAAAACGATGTTTTCTTTTACGGGCCTTTATAGAAAAGAAGAAAAAAAAAAGAAGCCGGAAATAGTTTTAATTATTTCCTGTTAATTTACGAGGTCGTTTTAGACAAAGAGCAGAAAGGCAATTACACTGTCCTTTAGTTAATGATTGGCGTTGATAACTTGTACCGGAATCCGGAACGATATTAACTAGCCAATGCGAATAGCTCGTGGTATCGTTCGGAAATCCTATTTATGATCTATTGGATCAGTTCGAAATGAATGGAGTGGGCGGTTTACAGGTTTATCACTCTTTGTTTAAAGCACCCGCATTGCTTTTGACAATCGCCCAGATCAAGCCTTGATTAAGTTTAAAGCCGATCGCTGTGCGTTGGCGGGGATTTAATGAAATGTAAATACTGTACAGATGCTACTTTTACTACAGTTTTCGGTAATCCACCACATTTAACTATGATTTCCATTTATTTTTTAGCTCCTCTCTTACGAATTTGAAGCTTACAAAATAATCAGTCAGTTTATATATGTTATGTGTTTATTTTTTCATTAACTTTTGAACCACCGGATGAGTCTTCCTGAAACTTGGCCTACGCATTTAAGGACATTTTCAGTTTTTATCGTGTGGTTCCTTGTCGAGAAATTAGCATAAGAAGGTAGTGAAAATTCCCTTAGACAAGCATTAGAACCTAAGCAGTGGTTTTCTATCGTTATGTTAAACAGTTGATACTAAATCGTTTCTTAATTCTCTTTAAGTCTTAATACAATTAGTAGTCTAAGCGGGATTTAGACTACTTAAATAAATATTGGCCGATTTACTTTCACAAAATAAAAAAAACAAAACTAAACATCTTTATTGTTTGTATTCAACAGATATCAATTGTAATAACGAATAAAATACTTTCCTTGTATTATTTTCCCAACTTTAAAAAAAAATAATTACAATGCAATATTTTAAGAAAGGGGGAATCCAAGATATTTCAGAAGTTGTTTTTTGGTTTGTTAGTTTTTTTTTTGTTTTTTTTTTAACCCTGTTGCTTTTATGCAACAAGTCACATATATGTTTTAAAAACCTACTCTAATTTTACTATAAAAACCTGATGCATGCAAGAGCATTTAAACAGTGCCTTTCTCTAGATTTGTCCGTCCGTCACAGCTCGTTCATCACTGTATCTGTATTCCGCTGCGAAAGTTTGGGAATGCGTACGAAATGATGTGCTGTATCGTTCCCCTTACAAAACACATTTACTCCCACATCGAATTACAGACCAGCAGAGACTAATTAATAACTTCCAGCAGAAATTAAATTAAAAATAAACTAACTCAAATATTAAAAGTGGAAGTTATTGCAGCATTTAAAGAGAGGTTTCACTTACTACATGTTATCTCCATTCAATAAAAAAATGTCCAGGAAAAGAAAAAAGCAAAACCATTAAAGAATCGTGTTGATGCTGATATGATTATGTTGTTACGCATTTTATTTTTTAATTTAATTTTTATGTAATTTCGAAAATTGAGAGAATGGGATAAATTCTCTTTTGAAGAATTTCTGATCACCGATAATTATTCTTCGGACTACTTTTGTGTTAGTAATGAGGATATTCCAATGACTTTATTTTCTCCTGATGAACAGGAGAAGTATTAGTGAAAACATCCATTAGAATAAATCAGGTGGTCCGATAAGATTATCCTTCCGAATTGTAAACAACCCTAAACTCTGAAATCGTATTTGCTTTTATCTGGAGTTATCAACCTTCCTCATCGAGTTAGAAATCTGTTTAAGAGAACAAATTCGATTATTATCATGAATGAAGAATACTTTTCAAATAGTTAATTTTCTTTAGAATAATGAAAATACATTTTCAGTAATTTCGCTTTTAATATTTTCGTCACTCACGAAATTAGATCTATTTTCTTTTTCTTTTTTTTTTAATACCCGCAGGATACTATAGGGCTGGTCTAACGTGAGAAACTAAGGATTGGAACATGCTCTAAAATGCAATTTTTTATTCGAAATGCGGATGTCCGTCTGTTTGTGATCGCGATACCTAGGAAATTATATATTCTTGGAAAGTGAAGTTTTAGATATAGGTTGTAACAAGGGAAATCACTACTGATTTTAATGTAAATCGGACTATAGGTTAAGGCGGTAGAGACATAAAACTGTCCAAAAAGGCTGTCTTTAAAATGCAAAAAATCGTTGTTGGTCTAAAGTTAAACAAAAAATTTATAAGTGAAAAGTAAAAGTTTAGTGAGAAATGGATGATGATCATAACTGAACGATCCCTAGTAATGTTGGTTAAAAAGACGACCAACAGATAACAAGCTGAGGACCAAAGACTCATCTTTCAATGTTCGTCCGTCTAGTGATAACTCAGAAACCTTTTAACCCTAAGAGGCTGAAACTTTGTGGAACATTCAGGTGTTTGTAATGAAGATCTCTATTGATTTTGAAAAAGCTGGACTAAAAATTGGAAAGAGTTTCGGGGCCAAAAAACCATCAATTTATGTAGATAAACAACTATTTTTTTTCTAATATTTTATAATCTCTTTCCTACGGTATTCGAAAGTTGGCATTCCAACTATATCTTATCTATCTTTTAGTAACTAAAATAAACCAGTTTCCCTTTTTTTTTAGATTATTTCTTATGTAAAGATAATCCCATGTAATCATGTTGTATGTTGAGTTTCTGTCTTTCGTAACATCTTTGAAATTAATAAACTTAATCTTTAAGAAAATCGATTCTCTTGAACATCTTTTGAAGTCATAAAATTTTCGTCTTAAAAACTTCTTCTAAAAGAAAAGTTAAAGAAATTTTGCTGTTCACAAATGGAACTTTTTAACTTGTGGGTCGATCTTTTGAAATCTTCATTCTTTAAAATCCTTAAATTTCCTACGCCTTTAATTAGCAATCTTTCGAAAATGATTAAAATTCAATTATTTATTTATTAGAACCTCCAATGAATTAAATTAGTTTAACTTAAAGAGGGTTTTTAACACCTGATTTTCGCTTACGACTGAATTCGACTTTCAGTTACCTTGGAGAAAAGATAAAACATAAAACATCCAAATGATTCACGTGGATTGAACAGATTAATGTTCTGATCCATTTGGTGTGAATGGATTATTTGTTTTTTCATCAACATTACATTGAATTTTCTGTGTTGATATTGAGATAGAGGATATTTGGGGATATGGAGGGAGAACAGATATTGACGCCGATAGATAAACAAATATAATCAACTGGCTTTCACGGTCCTTGAATGGTAATGGAACATGTAATCCCTAGGCAATGGAACATGCTTTGAAAATCATAATAACTTATTGAATAAAACAGACACCTCTTTAGTTTATCCGGGAATGAGCAACTACTGTATTTCCACTCGTTTAGCAATTGGATTAATAAGAAGAGACAGTTACTATAATAATACCTGTAATAAATAAGTTAATATTTATTAATTTTGAAAATAACTTTATTTATAAAAAAAGAAGGAGGATACCCTTTCATTCATTAGTGGTTTGATCCATGTTAGTGTGAGTGGGTACTTGGATAAACATTCTTAAATGAACATTGTAGAAGGGTTTCACATCCCAAAACTGTCTCAGGGTTTTTGTTGATATGCTGGTAATTGTGAATGAACCAGTGGAATAAAGTCTAGTTTTATTTTTTTTTTGGAACGAAACGATTCGTAAATACATACTAGGAATGAAATTGATGGAAAACTGGGTTTCTTTTCGTAGTTTTCAAGAAAATTAGAAATTTAAGTGGGACTCGTTGCGGAAGCACCCCTATAAAATAAGAAAACGGAGATTTTAGAAGTATTTTGAGGGTGACGGAAAATTTGCAAAATTGAGGGTGAATCGGAAAGTGTCTGTTTTGGCCTACGGTTGAGGAACATTTCATTAAATCCTGTTAAGCAACAGGTATTTTTCTTTTCTTGTTGTTTGTGTCGGAACCCACAGTCGGGGGCAAGTATGGGTTCAACATATTCTTCATGCCTTCAAAGTTTGTCATCAAAGTTTAAGTATGGCTGAGATACGGTAACGATAATGAAACGGCCGTACCATACTCCACTTTGTTGACAAGCTCTTGACATGATTCTTTTTTTTTTTCATTAGTGCATGATGTGGGGGGTGGGGTCGTAATCGGAACCGACTGTACTCATTATCCTAAAGTGAAAAGTTTTGATGAACTTCGATGAAACGGAAGCCGTTCCGTCGTTTTAGTAGCCGGATATTTACATAATGTTTCGTCATTATCGGAATGATCCTAGTTATTTCTATCGATTATTGGTTAATAATAAAAATGATTAAATAATTAACCGGATTTAGTAACTTCTGGATTCAAATGAAATAGTGATAGACTCCCACTAAATCCAAATGATTTTATTAAATTTAAGTGTTTTACTGCCTAATAACCACTGCTTGAATTGACACTGGTATAAATTATTACTAATTACAATTGACTAATACATTTTCATATAAATATGTATTTAGTTATCTTATCTTTGTTTGAGATAAGATCGGAGAACAGATTGGAGGTCTATCGTTATTTTTTCGGCATTTTCTAAGTATTTCTTTAATCACTGTATATTTTTTTTCGTAGCATTAAAAAAATAGATTTTCACTTGACTGATTTTCATGAAATTTGATCTATAGCCAGATTACTTAAATTTCATCAAGAAATTCTATATTTCCTTGCAGATTGCTGCTAATAAAATAGAATTGAATTATTATTTACATTTCTGTCTTACTCTTAGGGATTCGAAATATTTAATACATACAATACAGTAGACCAGTGGCTTTTATATTTATTTGCAGGGCATAAAAAAGTCAATTTACAGATGTAATAAACACAAAATCTAGCGACACCAAACAGTTTGTAATTTGCTTTGTTAAAAGTAACAAAACTGTTGATTGCCGAGCAAAACACATTTATTCAATCCGTTGTAATTCAAGATTCAAGTATAGTTTCAAGCGATGAACACATTGAATTCCTGTAGTATGTCTCCACCTCCGTTTTATCTTAATTTTGCATAAAATAAATTCTTGCATTTTACATTAAAATTATTCACAAAATAATAATACCCTGGCTGGTGAGTACAAAAAAAAATACTGCAAATCTTCTGGAATTTATTTATTTAATGCTGCTAAAAAAATCACACTAAAATTATATACGACACAGTTGTTCGTCAAACTGTAATTACATTTTAATTACTTATAGTAATATTTATTGAAGTTTTCAATTAAGTGTAATTACATATATTGAAATTTAGGCTTTTTTTTTTCAAGTTACAATCGAAATTATTACAAAATTTAGATATTTAAGTCATGAGAACAAAAGCATGGCTCAAATTGTCAAAATTTGTAAAAGTCTGCTATTAAATTTTAAATTGTAGTGTTCAACTTGAATCCGATCGATGCCATATGGACCCTTGAAGCGAGACTGAATGTGTTACTGCCTTATTTGTACCAAGTGTGTTTAACGAATAGACTGAATGCTACGACTCGGTCTTTTGGATCATCGTGAACACGATGTTATTTGTATTCAAAGTCTTAGTAAAACGAGGTGAAGGGCGAAATGCCTGACCGTTTCAACTTTCAAAAAAAAAAAAAAAAAGATTAGAGTTCTTTGGCTCTCCGATAGATCCCCTGGGAAATCCTGCATAGTAATTTTTACCTTTGAAAACTTAATCTACGAGAAGTATGAAAGGATGACTGAAGCAGCGTCGATATTGGAAAGCTTTTCAGTGCCGCCTTTGGAGAGGATATCGAAGAGCGAGGGAAAATTCGCTCTATTTCTGTTCGGGGACGTATGGATCCTTACCCGCCCTACCGCTTTTTTCTCATTCTCTTTTCCCCGCTCTCCTTTGCAAATGGGAGAAAGAGGAAGAAAGGAGCAGAAAAAAAAAAAGTAGCACCAATGTATAGCTTTCTTCTGTTGAGATTAGGCTGGGCGCATGTTAGCCATGTGAAAATAGTTGGCGCGAAAACGAATGGAAGAGAAATGGTCGAATAAAAACGAAGGAAATTCTGTTTGGCGAAAATAATGACGTCAACGTGACTCCTGAGTTCCGTTTCTGTTCTTTGTCTGTTACATAATTTCCTCAAGTTGCCGCCTTTTATTTGGTTTTAAATTTTTTCCACATCTTTTTCTGGTATCATCTCGTAAGAGGTGTATTTTTTTTTAAATCTTCTACATGTTCCGGTAACTCAGTTTCTGAAGCTCATTCGATGTGAGATGTTTCTTGAAATGTTTTAAGGAAATAGTAGCAGAAGATTTTGAGGAAAAGTTTCTGCTTTTAACAGGAAATATCAGTTTCGTTTGTAGGAAAGATTTACAATACTGTAAGAAGTACAGAAATATTCAAAAAAATATAATACCTTGGCAAAAGAAGGAAACATTCAAATAGTATGCATTTAAAACTCTTGTAAATAATGTGGTAAATATAGATATAGTAAATTACAAAGGTTTCTTGTTCGTGGAAATTTGTCAATGACTTCAAAACTTGGAACGAAGCAAAGGAAAACAACGGTCTATTTCTACCACGTCTCACATACTTTTACTACACTAGAATATGGGAACTAAGCAATGCAAGTTTGAGTCATCAAGTCATCAAGTTTGAGGACTGAAGGGAAGGTAGTGAAATAGCCGTGCTGATATTTAACCGTAAATACTATCGTACCAAATTTTAAGAAAATCAGTCCAGATATTTCAGCGTGGTGCGCACTTGAACAAAGAAAGAAAATGTTCAAGTGGAATACTAAGACTTCGCTTGCACAGTCTATATGTGATATTTTTCTATATAATAGGAAATGTTTTCATATTTTATGAGAAACAGGAAATATTCTAATTTTTTTCAAGTATTTAAGTATTTGTGAATGTAAATGAAAATTAGAAAACAGCCTTATTCATTGTTAACTAACAGAAAGTCTCTGAAAGAACTGGAAGCATATTTAAAATTTCGCTTTTTCTTTCTTTTTTTTTTCTTTTTTGTCGTGAAAAGTTTTCGATTTATTTTTTATTCTTATCTAATTGAAACATCTGTTGAATATAAACAGTAGAGTTTTTTATTTTCTGAAAAAAAAAATTGCAATTGCCTACTTAAGTTGTCGACTACACTTAATTTTAATCATAGGAAAGCTCCGGCATTTGTTGAGTGGATTAAAATAATTAAACATCTTAAACAATTAATATCCTTTGTTTAAGACATCGATAGAAATCCATTATTTGGTGTCTAACGCTTTTCTGTTCGAGTTTGTGTTGCCTTCCTGTACAAATTTCTTCACAAAAATTAAAAGTTTCTCTTACGACGAAATACCAAGTTTCATAAAGATTATTCAAGTGGATTAAAAATTATTATGGGAACAAATACGGACAGAAACACATGAACACATACTTATACATACACATACATATCCAAACATTTACAAACACACACATGTACATAAACAGACGAACACATACACAAACACATAAAAACACACGTATACATATATAAACACAAGCAGACGCAGAAATTCCAAACACAAACACACATATCCACATAAAAACCAAACAACTGCAGAAATACAAATACAAATATACCGTACATATTCAATCACGTACAAGAACACACATACAAACATACATATACATACAAAACAATATACAAATGAACAAATGTACATACAAACACATACAAACTCACATATACATACACAAGCACATACAAACGTACATAAATATACAAAATCACACACAAACACGTACACAAGCCCACACTGATTTAAATTGATCTCCAAATCACACCAAATTTCCTGATGCTGTTCTGTTTACAAAAACCGAAATTTATTTTTCCGTGGAACTGTTGCTGATCTGTTTTACGTTCTGTGATTCATCACCAGACCCAATCGTCTCGTTCATTATGCTTGGGATCCTATGTTTGATTTTTATTTTCCCCTTTCACAAGAAGAGTCTCATCATTCGTCGCAAAAGATTACTTGGTTTTTTTTTTTGATGGGGGATAGGATGGGTGCAAAAGATCGTTAAAAAAGTTGTAGCGAATTGGAAATAATAGCGTGAACGTAACATCTGTAATGAACAGCTGTTGCGTTGGGCGTTCAGATCCATGCACACACTTATTATTTACTGCGGCGCTTGAATGTTTTCCAATAAGTCGATAAAGGAAACGTTTCTTCTTTCTTTTTACAGCTGTTTCCTGATGCGTGGCTTTTCCTAAAGGATAAGGTTTCTGTAGGGGTTGTATCTTTAACAGGTATCTTTGAACCTGCTTTCTTTATTCTAATTCCAGAA
>JAFIDM010004315.1:62066141-62091598 GCA_023159025.1 Thereuonema tuberculata | reverse complement strand
GTGCATTTATATTTGTTTGGAGTGAAGTGAAGCATTTAAATAGAAATCTCTTATATAGTTTTCCAGATCTGTCTGTACTAACGAAATGCTCTCCCCCTGCGTTTAGAAAATGATTTTTATTTCCTGTGAAAAATAGAAATAATATCTTCGATGAAACGTCCGTGACAGGAATCCAACCTGCAACCTTCTGATCCGAATCCATCCTAATTCTGATCTGAATTGGGCCACGCGGACTACATTCAAAATATTTCTTAAATATTCTTTATTTATTCATCGTCATCCAAACCATTTTATTAAATAGAAATTATTATGTAGTTTTCCAGATCTGTCTGTCTGTGTGTAACATAATGCACTCCCTGTGTTTAACGGAGGAGTGCTACAAATCTCACATGTACGACAGGGCAAATCTATCTGTGTGCGCCCGCATTAGCAATCGTGGGAGGTTCTTTGAGCGAGGCGGTATTGTCTCATAGACAGCTTTATTTTGCATTGTCGCGTTCACGAAACAGAGACAACATCAAAGTACTGAAAAGAAAAAACCGACGTTGAAGATTTGCTAAATGATGCCAGAATTTTCACTCGCAAATTCATTTTTGTTCCTAGCAATGCATTATTTTAATTTTCTATCCGGCAAGTATACTCTATCTCGACTTAAAGCCGTCACGTTGTTATCCGGCGTTGTTGACGGGACGTTTATGCTAGTAATTTAATGTTTTTAATATTTAACAATATATCCCGATAGTATATTGTTTCTAATAACCATTAACCTCAGGTTCGAGAAAAACTTTCGCTCTGTTAAGTAAAATTTTAGGAAAAAAAATTATTCATTTAAAGTCATTATTCTTTAAAGTAAGAGACTGAGTTGACAATGAAGTCTGTCAAAGACTTCGAAAGCTCCGGAGATATAATGTATTTTTAACAATTTGAGTACAATTTTTAAATAATTTTATTGTGTATTTGTCTCTTATTTTAAGTAAAGTGAATGTCTTATTTTAAGTAATTGAAAAAATTCCCTATTGTCAGAACGATCTTTTCGTAGGAAAAAAAGTATTGTTTACAAACTTTTCGCTATCTGACTGAGAACGAGTTATTTATAAGAATTGAAATTTTCAGATGTGAAAATACCTTCCCTGAAAACTGATCACATCTCGGTTTCAAGGAATCTGGAAAAGAAACGTACAAGTAATTTTTCTAAGCCCAAAATCCCAGGACTGATTTCGTTTGATAATCTTGCAGCTGACTCACTTAAGTAAAACCCGAGATATTCTAATGACTAGCTGTGGTATTCCATCGAATCTTCTACAATATTTAGTCCTTCTCTTGTTAATTTGTATTCAAATAATAAACATATTTTCTTGTCTTCTTCAATCCTCATAAATTTATTGTTTATCAATCGACATGAATACAAGCTAGATATCGGTGTGCAGTTTTAGAGATATCAAGCTTATAATATATGAAATTCTATTGAAAAGGAAAATAAAGCATTTGTCAAATTATCAACAAGCATTTACAAAAAATAAGTCAATTTCAGATAACAGCGTAATAGTTAAGTACATATGTAGACGTTTGCTTCGACCCTTAAGTGCATATATCGTAGATATGTGATTAATTTTGAAGCTGTACTCGCCATCTTATCATTGGAAATCTATTATCTCTCCTTGAATGCATGATTTTGTTGTTTTGCAGCTGACAATGTCACTTAATCATATATTTTTTTTTTAATATTCGTTCATTTCTTGCACAATTATTGTCTGTACTCAGATTCCCAACATTTCATTATTTTTCTTAATTGTAATTTACCATTAAATTAAAAAAAACACGAAAAAAAAATCATTCGAAAATGTCCCAGGTAGATTAGTTTGCGTTGCGTGAAGCTGGATCTGTAAAGATAAAAAGTTTGTTTTCAATTCCAGAATTGACTGCTTTTTCATCGCTCCTTTTGTGTTCTGATTTGGTGTCAGAATTTCAACCTCTCTTGCCGTTGTGCAGCCCGCCAGTGAACCTAAGGGAATTTTATTAGAAAATTCATGGTTTGATCGATAGCACATCAAAGTTAGATTGCCTGAGCTGATTCTTTTGGGCTTCTTTTACTTTTTCTCCCCCTCTTTTTTTCTTCAATTCTCTAGTAAATTCTAGTCAAAGATTGGTTAGAATGTAATGGAATCGAAGTTTTCTTAACCTATTTCTAACTGAATAACATAATAATTATTATACGAAAATTACGTTTTATATTTTGGAGTTCTGAAATTTACATTTCACTGAAAATTCTTAAAAACTCTGTCAGATCTTTGAAATTGATGAAAATTTTTTCAGAAAATGTAAATTATTGAAAATCCAATCAAATAAATTGAAAGTAATGAGACATCATCAAAATTTAATCATTTCAAATCATTGAAGTTTTCGAGTTAAATTATAAAGTAATGTTATATTAACTATGTACGGATCAGCTATTAATATTGATTTGAATGTAGAAATTTTATATCGGCTTTATGACATCGTAATTGTATCAATTTCCACATAACTTTAGCCCTTTACAAATAAATTAGGCTCTTACAAGTAAATGACTTAAAAATAAAGGCATGGAAGTGCAAAATAAAAATATGACGTTGGAAAATCGATAATTTAAAGTTAACTAAATTGTTTTAATCGCAACTAATTTGTTCAACGAAGAAACACTACACAGTTAAAATATTCTGCATCAATATTCTTCTTCATTACACTCAAATAAACCAAAGATTGCTAAAATTTCAAATAATTCCTACTTTAATGCCACTATATTTCATCTCTGTCAGCGAGAGACTTCTTCAGGTGACGATAGAGGACAAGAAATTAACTCCTCTTCCTCCTAAATCCATTTGGGTACAAAAAAGAACTAAACAAAAAAAAAATCCAGACATTTCATAAATTATCTAACACTAATAATAATAAGTCCAAATCGTACTATAAAAAATCTCTTCGTTATATATTAAATATACATCTTCTTTAAAGTCATTTCCAAATTTCATCCAACTGCAAACGATATTTCACAGAAGCCATCGGTATGCTTTTTCATTTCGCAAATTAAAATAACAATAATAAGATCTAATAACAATAGTAGCACACTGAAATGTATACACACTGAAGTTATCAACGATCTCAAATGGCCTAAAAACAATAAAAAAATAAGTCATATTCCTCAACAGAAACAAACAATTTTAATACCAATTATTAAAACAAAATAATTTAAATAATTGGTATTAAAAATGTTTGTTTCTGTTTGATACCAAAATAGGACATGTTTATGTTGAAGGACATGGCTTATTATTTATTGTTGTAGGCCATTGAGATAACTTCAGTGTGTATACATTGTTGCTATTGTTATTGTTATTAGTGTATCTACATTTTTGTTATTGTTATTAGACTTTATTATTGTTATTTTAATTTGCGAAATTCAGAACCTGAAAAGCAGAACGATGGATTCTGTGAAATATCGTTTAATAGTTGTATGAAATTTGGAAATGATTTTAAAGAAGAAATATATTTATACATGATGAAGAGATTTTTCGTAGTATGATTTGAACTATTATTATTAGTATTAGGTAAGTTAAGAAATGTCTGGATTGTTGTTTCTTAAGTTTGTTTAGTTCTTTTTGTATCCAAACGGATTTACGATGAAGAAGAGTTAGTTTCTTGTCTCTATCATCTCCTGAAGGAAGTCTCTCGCTGAGGGAGATGAAATATCGTGGTATTAAAGTTAGAGTTATTTGAAATTTTAGCATTGTTTGGTTATTTGAACATTACGTAGCTTTATCCATTTGCATTCCTTTAGCGAAGAAACAATTTCAAATTTAAAGTTTAGAATTTTGTTCAATCTTTTTGGTTTGAGAAAAGTCACATTTCATAGCATCTGTCAACCAGCAGAACTTTCAACGTCATCTGTTAGGTATCATTGAGAATAATAAGCTTATATGAAGTAAAATTTCAATTTATCATAGTTTATTTCCATAAAAAAAACCTGTTAAGCATTAATTGCGCTTTAAAAGTGTATTGAAGTAGCGTTCAATGGACGTGGCTTTTCACTGCATGAATTGAGAAGTGACTGAATAACTATGAATTAATGAAATGGAATTCTGACTTTTTTCAGTTTTGCGTGAAGTTAAATCACTGTGAGTTACGTTATCTTTATAACTCGTGGAAGTCAAATATAAAATGAATTAATTGCAGAGAATTAAAGGAACAATGATAATAAAATCACTATTTAAATCCCGAATCGATAAATTGACTCTCAATTAAGTACGTTAATTTCTGTTATGACGAACGCTAAAGGCGCTAGGCTTTATTGACTCCAAAAAAATGATCTTTCCCGCGTTTTTCGTCGATTGTCTTCGAGACGAATCCGCGAATGAGTATCTTGAATTAAGAGAAGAAGAAGAAAAGGAATTTGAGAAGGAAAAAAAAAGAAGGAGGACAGAATTATGAAAAAAAGATGAAAAGCGAGAGAGAAACGAGAATTCTGATCTGGAAATGATGTTGGTCATATTAGTAGCGCCTGACTGCGTTGCTTTTAAATTTGGAAAAAAGGAAGAAATGTAGCAGAGACAGGATAGTATTGATTTTTTTTCTTCTACTTTAATTCACGGGAAGCAACTTTAACCTCTAAGTGCAAAAGTGATTTTGGAATAGAAGTGATTAATGGTGAAGAATTTTTTTTTTTTAAAATAGGATAAATAAAATATTTTTGAATTTAATTGTGATGATTTACGGTAATGTCACTAGAGGGCGTAAATTGAAACGCTAGGGGGGGGGGGGAGAGAAAAAAAAGAATCAAACACACTGCTGTAACAAAACAACAGATAGATTCGTAGCAAAATAAATGATACAATTACACTGTTAATAACAAGTATTAATAAGTAACTAAGCGTACTAGTATGTTTTGAAGTGTGAGTATTAGTTATATTTTTTACTATCTGTGCCCCGCGGTTTCACCCGTGTTAAATTCGGCCCTTCTCGGTAATGTTCGGTTCTCGTCGTGCGCCCCGTCGCCGTCGCCGCACCCGTTGGTTAACGTTTATATTTACTGCTCCGCTTCTATTGGTCATAGCATGTTATATAGCCTATAAACTTCCTCAATAAACGGGATATCTAACGCAAAAAGAATTTTTCAAATCGGACTGGTAGTTCCTGAGATTAGCGCGTTCAAACATGCAAACTCTTCAGCTTTAAATATTAGTATAATATAAATAAGAAATTATATGTCAAAAATCGTATAAACAAATAAAAAATATCGCCCATTTAAAAAAAAAGTAACAAAAAACATATTAGGAACGTTTCGACCAGTGGAAAACTTCAAGGTCATCTTGAGCTGAAAATCTGCCAAACAAAGACTAGGATGCGTATATTAATGCACGTAGAATAAATAAACAATATTTTTTTAACAAATAAAAAAACACTTTTCCAAACTAAATTATATACATTTAATAACATAACTTATAAAGGACATACAATATTTATTTTGTTGTAAGTGCATTATTATTTTTGTATTAAAGAGTAATCCATTTAACGTAAAACAAATGCGATACTTTTTTCGTCCAGAACCCAGTTCGAGAAGATGAAAAAAAAATCCCATAGAGTATTATTTCTATCCTAGTTCTGTTAATATCTCATTGTCTTAAAAATTGGAATGAATGTATTTAGTTAACCCTTTGCTGAAAGTCGAATCGATATCATTAAAGTCGATACCTTATTTAGACAATATTGTTTATTTACTTCATTCTTTCAGAAAATGGAAAATTTGAAGCTGTTTGTATTCAGTAAATACTAGACTCGCTTCGGAAGCTTTAGTATTTGTAAATAAAAATATTTAATTTATTCAAAAAAATTACATCAATTAAACTAATAAAGCCAGACTAAAAATATAATTTATTTTTAGTTTTAGGTTTTATTTTTTAGTTTGTTTGATGTAACTTAATTTCTTTTAAGTTTAAATTATAGGCAATTTAATATTGAAATCAATTGAAATCCATCCATAGTTGGAAATTTGCGCAATTGAGTTGTCCGGCAACAATACTCCCGTTGCCTGGTAACGCGCGTGCGAACTTCAATTGTTGCACACGTAACCACACAAACTATTTTCTTTAATGATATAGATTAGATTTGGGATGAAAATGTAGGCTATTTGCTTATGTAGTTTTCACGCCTTTAATGGAAAAAAAAAGAAAGAAAGAAAAAAATTATGGAAAAAATATTTTAAGGTACGTAGGCTTTAAGTTCTTTTGAACTTTTTTTTATGAAAATGCTATTATTACTCAACAATGAGTGAGACCGAATTGTTAACCAAGAGACATCCTGGTACAGCTGTTTCGCGTTCTTTGGCGATCATCAGCCAGGAGCAGTCACCTGTAAAAACGAGATCTCCATACTGAGGCTAATAGAAATGATCGTCGGAAGCGCAGTGGTAGCTCAAAAGGAAAATAATTAACATGTTTCTTTTGAGACACCACTGCGCTTCCGATGATCATGCTATTATTACTATTTCCCTCGCTGCTGTTCGATTCCCGAGCCTTTCAAGAAGCCTTTGCCTGAATTAAAAAAAATTTTCAGTATTTTTCCATTTGCAAACGGAAATTTATTTAGAAGTTGGATTTTTTTTTTTTTTTGCAAAAAGAATATTAAATGTAAGAGGAAATTTTGGGCATTTTTTATTACTGCATCTTTCATTTGTCTCGCATTTGCTACGGAATCACGGATAAATGCTTTTTGACATTACTTACCATTAACTTCAAATTAATCTTTCTAGAGTATTGTTCTAACTATTCCATTTTAAAGATGGATATATCTGTCTTTTTTCTCTACTGAAAATCAATTCCAAGATAAAAAATCCTTACTTCCACCATTTATCTCTGCACTGTATCGTGCTTAGCATATGTCTCTGAATTTGAATAACTCCCACTATTTATCTTGGTTTCCTTATTGATAATGATGGAGATGAAACGTTGAAGGTCTATATCGGACATGCACTCCTGCCTCCGAGCCCTCGTCCTTTTCCCGGTAGCACAGAAACTTTTACGCCAACCCGATAAGTGCTTCTGATATATTCCCAGTCCTGCGAATCAGTTCTCTCTTCTCTCCCCTTTCCTCCTATTTTTTTTCGTTCGTCGACCTTTCATTTTTTTTCTGTTCCCGAGTGACATCACGGCCTTCTGTTAAGCGCAGAGTAACATTCATCAAAATATATCACAATTTTTTTCTGTCTTGGTTGAAATTGGAATTTTTTTTGGAAGGGTGGGATATTTGTAATTTCTTACTAAAATAGTATTAATAACATTTTTCATTTAAAAAAATGCAACTTAATTTTGGAATTCCAAGTTCTTAAAATAAATGAATTAAGAACACTTTACAAATGTAAGCTTTAGTAAAAATATAAATGAAACAATTTATTTTTAAACCTAGTACTAGGTGTGTCTCTGCTATTCATGCAGAGCGGAGGAGGGATCAATTCGATGAATGGGGAGGGACATGGAAAATAGGCTAACAATGAAACTATTTAACAAATAAGGTTACCAAGAAATGTTATTCTTTCCTATACTAATATACTTTTCTCTTGACGTTTTGTTAATATTATTAATACTTGAGCCATTAAAAAATTGATGGATAAGAATTCTAAAATTATTCATTTATAATTTTTAGTACATTCTCAGCCAGGGTACGGCAAAAGGTGTACTAGGGGAAGAATAATACATTCCTGATGGGGCAGGGGACTTAAGCTCGAGAAGTCAAATCCTTTTGAGGTGGGCGTAAGGTTGTCCAAGGTTTTCAATTCCAGATTACGTTGTTGTTTTTTATTTTGCTAATCTTTAGCTTTTGAGGAATGAATGTATTGACTGACCTACCTATCTAATAAGCTCGAAACAGCTGTCCCTAGGTCTTTGCTGGACTCAAAAAGCATACCGTTTATCATTTATCATTTATTTATGATTTGGTTCCTTGTCCTTTTTCCCAATTTGAGGTTTGTTTTTTTTTATTTGATTGTTTGTGGTCAAATGCCTTTTGAGGTGGGCGTAAGGCTGCCCAAGGTTTTCAATTCCATATTTAGTTGTTTTTTCATTTTGCTTATCTTTAGGTTTGAGGGGTCACTTGTTCCATGATGAAGATAAAAGATTTTTTTTTTCTTTTCTGATAACCAATTTTTATTCCTCTTTCAATTTTTTTAATTTAAATTATTTTTAAGTAATGTTTTACATACGTACTTTTTACACAATTCATAACTAACAAAATTATAGTTTAACGATTTTTATTGCGCAGTTCAACAGTTGAATTATTACTGGAGTGTAGTTCGACTTATGTAAAAGGGTTGATGTGGTGACAGGAGAAGTCTTAGAAACTTCCTACACGTCTGTGAAGTTGACCCCACCGCAAATTCGAAAAAGTGACATGATTCGTATTTGATGTGATTTTTTTTTCGAAAAAAAAAATATTTTGTTCCTGACAAAATAATACTAAAAAATCTAATTAAAAATCATGGGATCTTAAATATTTAAATCAATCGTAGAATTCTTATCCATAGATTGTAACGTTTCAAGTATTAATAATATTGACACACGGCCAAGAGAAAAGCATATTATGTGTTAAACAAAAAGATAAGATTTTAAAAAAAAATTTAGTTAAGTTGCATTTTTATAATGTTTTATTTATTTTAAATAAATTAAGATACTAATAATAAAAAAAGGTTAAGCGAAATATTGGGCAGGAGTGGCACAAATATTATAAATATAATAAATATATGTTATTTATTTAGTTCTAATCTGCCTAATATTCGTAATATAATTGGGAAAAAAACTATAATAAAGAAAGAAGAAAAAAAAAACAAGTAAAGGAAAAGAAAAAGAAACACAAAAAAAAGAAAACGAAAGAAACGGACTTTAAAAAAGAAAAAGAATCGAGCTTGCCCCAAAGCAGAATTGAACCCTTTCTCCTTTGATCTCTAGACCGATACCTTACGCTTTACGGTCACGCCAACACTTCAACGTAACAACAGGATCTTAATAAGCTAGTAGTGAAAATCAGTGAAAAATAATGTCAGACATCTCCAAATTAGTTGAGCGTTGGCCCCCCCCTCCCTACTCTACATATACTTTCGAAATTTCAAAACTTATTATTATTTTTTAAAAATAATAATAATTAAAAAAGATATTAGCTTAAAAAAATAATTTAAATATTAATAATTTATTTCTTAATTTGAAAATGTAGATTATATACTGTATTTTAAAATCTTTTTGAATGTTTTAACGGCTTAGTGTAGTTATTTAAACAGATTAAGCAAATTAAACTGGAGACAGCCAAAGTTTAATGCATTTTTTTTACTTTTTTTTTTTCAGGCAAGCTTTAAATTAAATATAGAAAAATGTCCATAAAATTAAATTTATTATGAAATTAAAATTAATAAAGTTAAGTTTACCATAAAATTAAAATAATAAAAAACTAAGTTGTTCTTAAAATTTAAATTATCATAAATTACAAAAATTATAGTACAGTTAAATTTACTGTAATACAGTATTATATTTTATTACTGGAATAGAATTAAATTCAAAATAAAATTAACGTTATTACAATTAAACTTAACTTATAATAAAGCTAAATTTCTATAAAAACAAAAGTATCATAATTAAAATTATCACAAAATAAAATTACTATAAAATTGAAAAGTCGGTGTAAAATTAAAATTATCATATCATTACGTTTTTATGTTTACCAACTTACCATACAGAAGTAGCGTTTAAGAAAAACTATTAATAGCAGAGATCCCTAATTAAAGTAACTACAAAAAAAAAGACTGAATTCTAGCCACAAGACCTAAGGAATTCTCTTTTGTAATAGCGTTGTATGCATACGATAGCCTCGCACCCGTTTACAGCATTTTCATGAGCGAATTTCTTAAGCCTGTAACTCCTACGAAGTAATGAACAGCATGTTCTATCCACACTGCCTTTAACGGGTTTCTTAGTCCTTCTTTTTTTTTCTTTCTTTCTTTTTCCTATTTCATTTCATTCGTCTCGTGCAAGGAAAATCCAATAGTGGTGTCTCCTTGAAGGAGATTTATTTCCTTCTGTGCTTCCGTTCTCTGTTTCTCCTGTCGATTTCTGGTTGGCTATCAAGCTACAAAAAAAATAGAAGACAAAAAGAAAATTATTATTTAGTTGCTCTAAATGACCACCAGGGCAATTCAATAAAAACGCTTGATTAAAGTACGAAGATTTTGACTTCGCTTCATTGCTTTAACATTAAAATCTTTATTTTTTCTCTTCATTCCTGAATGAACTAAAAACCTATGTTCTTTGTTTCATTTTAATTTTATTTGTGTTTTTAATTTACAGTCACGAAAGCAGAAGAGTGGAAATTATGAATTGTAATATCCATGTATTTAAGCTCTCGCCTTCAAATTGTCCATTTGCTAAAATTTAATGAAATGTATTCCCTATATATGCCCTTACATTTAACTAATTTTAACTAAATAAATTAAAGTATTCGAAAACACAGTAGATTACAATATTAAAAAAAATTAAAAGAAAAAAAAAACATGTAGGGCACATAACTAGACTTTCTCGCAAACTGAGACATCATCGATGGGAATCCGGGACAGCTGTTTCATCTTTAATAGGAATCACAAGCCGGATTAACTCTCGATGATAGACTCAGACTCGATAATAACGTTCATTATTGTGCACGTTAAATTATTTTTCTATAAAAAAAATGTATATTTGCTTTAGTGACATTTAATTGATGTATTTGCAATGAGAATTTTCGTGCTTTTCAATGTGAATTTCGTAGTTACGAGCAAATTTTAAACGAAAAAAAATCAGATAACAAAGTTAAATTAACTCCTCTCTGAAAGTACATTTCAAAACTTCCGTTTATTATAGAAGGAGAGACAACCTCACAGATATAATTTTATAAGCGTACAGTATTTAAGATATTAGATTTATAATTGAAATTTTTTATTTTCCAGTTTTCTAATAATAGAAAGAGAAAAAAAATAAAAGAATATTTCAAATCATTAAGAAGAAAAGAGTTGAGATTCACTGCTTCTTACTAAAAGCTAATGAACTTTATTTTAACACTGATGCAATAGCAGCATTTAAGCTTCTATGTGAAGAATTAACGATGCGTAGGAACTGGACAACGAAAATCTCAATTAAGTTTCTGTTATTTCAATCAATGGATCTGTACGATTAGCAAAAGTTATCTAAAAGACCATCTAAATAACTCAAATATTCAGGGTGATTCAAAATTCCCTCTACAAACTTTGAAGGTAGGTCAGGAATACAGAAACAAACCGTATTCGCAGTGGAGCGTATGTCCACAAACGCCACTTGAATGTGCTAGAAGGTACACTAAGGTTTAGAAATAAAAGACAACAAGTAAAAGACAACATGTTTATTAGGCCTGTTTACAATGTGATAGTAAGGTGTACACTTACAGGTTGACAGTTGGTGCTCAAAGTTCCTTCGGTCTCTGGTGCAAATACGCAGACGTTTGATGATTGGGTTCACATCTGTTAGGGAATTCGTTCACTACATAATCGAACAGCGGCTCGTCCCTTTCCGTTCGCTGCCCCACAGGCTAAGTGCATATCTGCCCTCTCAGCATTAGTGAAACGATACATCCTACTCCTACAAGTCAACGTCTCAAATGACGATGGCTCATATTGCCCAAGAAACAGCGCCCTCTAGCACATTCGGAAGGTGTTTGCAAACATAAGTTCCACTTTGAATACGGTTTGTTTTTATATTCCTGACCTTCCTTTAAGGTCTGTACAGGGAATTTTGAATCACCCTGTGTATATATTATAGGCTGTCTTCTTATGTTACACAGTGGTTCGTGATGTTGCCTATATTTTATGAACTTTTAAAAGTAAGTGTTCTATATAGGATGTTTACATTAGGGATTTGCAATCTATAAATACGCGTTAAATCGTGAACATATAACTAAACATCGGATACTTCTCTAGGAATTACTTCTGTATGCGTTCAAACGTACAGAAATGCTTTCTAACTTTATTAATACCGATAACTAAGGAAGTGATTCGGCTTTGCCTAATAGAAATAAAACAATAGCATGAACTGGAAATCTGTTTTATCTATTTAATGCTAGCGTCTCTGTTGTCAAGCCTGAAATATGTAATGTATATTTTCATTATTCCTAATGCGTTACTGAATCGATTTTGAGCGTCGGTCCGGTAAATATTAAGGAATCGGAACCAAACTTGACTAAAACCTACTCCAGTTTCCAATCAATTAATCTGGCAATTTTGGTTTTGATAGCGTAAATTGGCTCCGAATGCATAGCAAACAAACAACAAGACAAACAACAGACCAAACAAACTGCTATTCATGTCGTATAGATATATTACTAAACCTTTAGCATTTCAATAGCCGGTAAAAAAATAGCTTTCTGTTTTTCAGCATACGAATTCGTTGCATTCTTACTTTGAGGATTTTTTTTTCCTTATAAATTGATAGATCTTTGAATTCTATCAATAATAAAAAACAAAGCAAATAGAATTAAAGGCTTAACAGTTTTCATGTTTGCGAAGATGAATGTATAAGTTCGAAGATTTGAGCATATTCCGCTTATGCTACCATGGCAACCAGTAAGTGCTGACAGGATGGGGTAGATCTCCATGGCAACAGATAAGCTGGGATGAAAGGTATGTTCCATAGAGGGGATGTTGATGGTAGGGGATGTTTATAGAAGGAATAAGAAGATTTGTGTGTGTGTTTGACGGGGGGGGGGTGTTATTTTTTGCATTTTTTTGGGATCTACATTGTTAGAATTTCAACTCTAGTATTCTTATAATGTTTAGATTATTGTAAGAAGTACGTATATTTTCTATGATTCTTTCAATTTATATAATACATTTATCTATATTTTAATATATATATCACGTTCCAGTAAAGTTAAAATGAGTTATTAATATATATATAAATCCAATACACCAAACTTGAAGCCAATCTTCTTCAAGTAAGATTTAAAATATCTTACACTTATTTGGTGTTGACATTTTGCGAATATTAACATATTTACAAAAAAGACATCAATGAACAAGAAGTTCTTTAATGAACCTAAAACCTACTTTCCTTAAAATGTATTCTTTAAAATTTCTTCATTATTTTTCTTTATGATTTTGTAAAAGTCCTGAAAACAGCAAAAGCAAAAAGCCTATATTTTATTTTCAATTTATAATATCTGCTAGTTGAAAATTTTTCATTTTCTGAAAGAAGTTAATTAAACTCGCGTTACTTTCGAAATCAGATTCATTTTAGTCGTATTAAATCCTGCGCAAAGTAGTTGATTAGCTAAACGGATTAATGTTCGTTATTTAAAACATCTACATTTATAAATTCATTGTTAAATTTCTAATGTTTTTCTATGGGGAATTTTTGTGCTTTCTGGTGTGACTTTCTCCACCCATTTCGAAAAGTTTCATTTGTAAAGTAAACCGCATTCAAAGCTTCAAGAAGTCCCGTCCAATGGTTCAGAAGTTATCAAGAGAAAACACTCACACCCACACAACATATTGATGTGATAGTCTCATGATAGCAGAAAAGTTGACTGAAATACTTCACTAAACCTTGAAAATCAGTTCCCAATTAATTTCATCATTCTGTCTCACTACATACCAAGTTTCATGGACATTAGCCCAGTGAGAATCGAGTTGTTTCATGCGTACAGTCGATAGTTGATAATTTCCACCGGGTTTTTTTTAAGAACTAACACTAAAAATGAGTTGTACTTACTTTTATTGAATATTTACATTTTGAATATTAGCCTTAAATAAAATTTGCTAGTTTTCTTTTTCTTTGTTTTATTTTTTTGGTGCCTATGGTGAGTGATCAAAACACCGTCCTAAATCCCAAGATCTTATTTTGCAACCAAAAATTTAAAAAACTAGTAAGTCTTATTTTGCAACCAAAAAATATTTGCAACTCTCTTCTGAAGTGCCGCCATTTCCACAATCTTCTCCCTTACTCGAGTAAACCCTGTGGCGGTGCCTCTCTTAGTGTCGGAAGACATCTTACATTTCACTTTTTTTTATACTAATACCTAACAGCAGATTTCGAATTCACACATTTTCCAAGTTCTTCCAATTTATGCTAAAAACTTTTAAAAAGATTCAAAAGAAATTAAAAAAATAAAAGGTAATGAGTTTAAGTGTTTTTTATAAAAATTGATATTGAAATTGCAAAGCTTAATAGATTATTTTTAAACTGAATTTCATTTAGAAATACGACAAAAAAATATGTAAAACAAAAAGACTGTTTTTTTCTTTAAGTTCATACTCCAAAGAAAGTGAGACTCATAAAGTCGTTAGAACTTTTTAAACGCTGGATAGATCTTGAAATTTGGCATGCATATTTACTAATAAAAGATGTTCTAAGTTTTGTGTTTGTGTTTCAAATTTGTCGTGTTAATCTTTGCCGAGAAATTAATGCGTTAAGGTGACAAAGATTCCTTCTGAAAAACATTTTAAAAACAAACAATTTTTACCAATGTCTTAAGAATTCATAATGATTTTAGTAATCCATTAATTTGTGCGTGCTTTGACACTATTAACATTAATTATACAACTTAAGTAAGTGGCACAGAGTTAATTCAAAATGGACAATTTGTTTGTATTCAGTAATTATAATTATAAAAAAATAGAGTTGTAATTCGTGTAATTTTTAGGAATAGAATAATATTTTCATTTGGGCCTCAATTAAAATTTATTGCATTTAGGTAACTTAAAAGTATTTTGAAGATTTAATATAATTTCAGCAAATTATAAAAGAAAATTTGAAGATACTGTTTGTATTGACAAGTATTACAAAATATATGCAAACTTTATCTTTGTACTGCTTTTCTAAAGAATTAAAAAAAACAAAAAAAACAACATTAATACTCATTTGTTGGCAAGTAGGCTTCAAGTTCCCTTAAAATCTTTCCTTTAATCCTCTACTGGATGAGGATCTCTTAAACGAGTAATCCGAATCTGAAGTTCGTTTGTCTCTGTCTCTCCTTCTCGGCCGTAAGCGTGTATGAGAATAGAAAAATAGTCTCAATTCCTTGCAGAGGCTGGCAATACGGAAAGAAGAAAGACAAGGAAAATAAAATACGGAACTGAATTTACCACCGGGGAATGTCGTGCAACGTTTTCGACCACAATCCCCTGCAGGGATGCTTCACCCCTTCCTGTAAACATTACAGGCAAATGTACGATTTCCTTCAGAGGGAGAAAAATGATCAAAGATAAAAAGGATATTTGGCAACACTTCAAACCTAGCTTCTTAACTCTCACAGACGTAGGAAGACGTTGATAAATAAACACATTTACCACTTTGTGGAAACAACAGATATTTGAAACAGTGCTAAATTAATTCTTTCCATTCAAAAACCGACAAATCACGTTTACTACATTTGCTCCATGATTTATTTAGATCAATTTAATCTTAAATCACAGGAAAGAACTTATTAATAAACATTAACAAGATAAAGGGAGTGTGTTTGTACTTTTTTATGTTGGCCAAAATTTTAATTTTTATATACTGTACATCAAAAAATATCAAATCCCAAAAACTTCCATAAAATCCAATAAAAATCAGCCCATTAGCCAGCTACGTTTTTCTTTTAAAAATAAATAATTTTTACAAGAGAAGAGGACCTAATCTCGATAAATTTCTCAATTAGCGACAACTTTTAGTGACTCTTCTGTATACTATATCATTTTTCATGGATATGAGTTGTTTTAACTTACGGATTCAATACATTAAAATCGTTTTCTTTTTGTCTCTTGAAAATGTGGATATATACTGAAGCTGCTGAAAAGTATTTTTATTGAATACTTTTATATATTCCATTGTCGTTATCTTCATCCATTCTTTTACTTAATTTACAGGAATTTTTTTTAAAGAAAATTCTTAAATTATTGTGCCTTGATATTCATGCACGTTTAAACCTAATAATTTGAGCAAATTCCAGTTACAATTAGTAAATTGATTTCATCCAGTTTCCGATAGAAGACAATTAGGTTCGCTCTTGGCTTTGGCCAACATTGAATTGTAATCTACAGAAAAAGCGAATTTCAAATTAGATGATAAAGTTGCAAAGCAAGCAGAATTGATAATGCAGCTCTACTGTCTTCCACGATTTTCTAGAATTGAAATTGACAATCATTTCTAAAAGCGTTACATAAACACTGCAAAACTGAGATGAATGTTTAATCATTCTAGAAATGTTTAAACTGACTAACTAGTGGGTATTGAGGATAAACTTCAGCAACAAAGTCCAGAGTTACACTCCATTTAGAATATCTAATTTTAACTTTTCGTAGTGAAGCTTTTGAAACTTGGCGATGCCAGTATCATTTAGCTGTAGAAAGTGAACGTTATGTTAGGGCTAAACTGTCTTGCGAAAAATCTCATCTTGTACTGTTTGATGTATTTTTCTGAGAGAAATAATTTGAGATTAAGAACTTGCGAAATGGCAGCAACAACACATGTTGTGAGTTTGGACGTAAAACAACGACCTTAAATCTCTAACCACTAGCTAATTGATTGCTTAATAAGTTAATGGACAATCAAATTGAAAATTTAACAGAATAACCTTTATGTGAAACTAATGCTGTAGGGTGATTCAGAACGAAACATCATAACTTCAATACAGCTTTCTGTAGGTGTTTATAAATTTCAAAAAGTCTACATCAACATATCTCCAAAATAATTGGAGAAAGGAAAGAATTGTTTGGTTTGTAACCTATTATTTCAGTAAATACTCGTGAAAACAAGAAATGTCGTGTTTTTGACTTCCCTCAAGTATCAGAATCTATTATTTTTCAATCGAAGATTTCATGATGGGTAACTCTGAAGTATAACTGTTCGGCAATTGCTCCAGTGAAGGCTGGGGGATTTGCACTGAGCCTGGGAACAGACAGAATTTCCGTCTAATGGACATCCCTGAATCAACCCGTAAGTAGCTTTTAGCGTCATTCTTGGTCGAACGTTCGACTGCAGCGCCCCAACTGACAAGAGAACTAAGCAATCCACAGATTCTGTGAAAATATCAGAAATTACTTTCCCTGCCAAAATAAATACATTCAAATAAATACAGTATTTACGCAATTATTGAAACGCACTGTTTGTGAAGCATCAATTCAAAGAGTCATTCTAAAAGATCTGATAAAAAAAAAAAGTTTTTTAATAGAAAGAGGTTTTTTTTGTTTGTTTGTTTGTTTGTTGTTCCCCCCCAAAAAAACTTAGATATATACGCTTCTGACTTAAAAAATTCACAATTCGACGTTTAAATTCAAAGTATGGCAAGAATACATTCGAAACAATCATCTTCCAACCAAAAATGAAAAGAAAAGCCTGCTTTGCACTTCGTCTTCAGGAGCAAGTACTTGAATAAATTCCTGAATGTTACATAAGAAAATATCCCTAAATAACATGAAAAAATTTCTGTCATTTTGGACAACAAACGCAGAAAAGTCAAAATTTGAACATTATCGTATTAAGTTTAGTAATTATTTATATCAATTTACAAATTGAATTTCAGATCATGGGTGGAAAACGTCATTAAAGTTCTAGAGGTAATAGAAAGCGCATTGTTTTTTATTTATTTTTTAAGAGGAGATGTATTGTTAAGTTTAATTATGCATAATTAGCTATTTTCCTGGGCAAAGGAGGCTTAAAAGGTCATTCAGTCTGTGCGTAGATGAGTTCCTCTCTAATAACTTTTGAACCCATGGATGGATCTTCTTGAAATTTAGTCTGCACATTTCAGGATTAGAGACGAACTAACTTCTGTATTTCAAATGTTTTCTAAATGAGTATATGTCGAGAAAAATTCCCATAGAAAAGCATTGGAATGCAAACAAAGGATTTCTATCCTATTTCTACTAATTCAGTAATACCTAGAGATACGAGCGTCCCGACACACGAGTATTCCGAGATACGAGCAAGCCTTCGAGCAAATTTTTGCTTTGAGATACGAGTAAAGATTTGAGATACAAGCACGCTTATAGACGCCGACGCAAGGTGGCCGAGCACTCGGAGCAGCACACGCCGCCTAACTCGTTCATTTCACAAAAATATGTAAGCTAAATTAATTCTAAGTTTTTGCAAGTTACGCTCGTGTACGTGTAAGGTACGGTAGGGAATCAAGTGTCTATGTACGGGCCAACTCTCTTCCCTCCCTCCCTACTCCTCCTCTGCACATGCCGCCATTAGCCGCTACTGTATCGTCTGTATCTTATGAGTAAGAACTCATAATTAAAACCTCATTTTATTTTATATCACAGGAATCCTTATAATACTATTATTTTTAGTGTGTGTGTGTGTGTGTATGTCTCTATAGCAATTAAAAACATGTTTTTTTTTTCATTATTGTTACGTTATTTTTTAGAGGCCGGAACGGATTAATTTTTTTCTGTTATTTCATTTGGGAAAAAATGATTTGAGATACGAGCACCTCGAGTTACGAGCTCAGTCCTGGAACTCGTATCTCAAAGTATTACTGTACTTCATTGCTTTTAAACAATGAAATTTAAATCTCTCTATTAGGTAGTCTATTAAATAACTCGCGATCTGATGTTATTAAACGATTTCTACAAACTTAAATGTAGACTTAACCCTTTTTTTCATAAAATTTGAACTGTTTATAATCAGTAGATGTTAGAATTTAAAAAGAAACGTAGGTTTTTCGTTTCTCTTCTTTTCGCAAAGAAAAAAAAATAGAATTTATATATTTATATTATATAATTACATTTGTATTTACATTTTTAAAATGTTATAAAAATTTAAATAAAGTATGTTTAAAAAAAAATAAAAATACAATTTCAAGAAACAATATTTTAAGGAAATTAGGTTTTAAGTTCTTCGTAATTCTTGTTGTAAGTTTAATGGGAAGAGGAAAGAGGGAATTCTTTTTGAAAAAGAAAAAAAAGGAATATTTGGCTTTCTTTAGAGTCTGCGAATAGAAGGGGAAAGTTTGGAATTATTTGTTCGCAAGTTAACGAGAAAAATAAAGAAGAAAAAAGAAAAGTCGAATTGATCGAATTGAAGAGATTGTTGGGAACAACATCTAGAGGAGGGAAACGAAGCGAGCGCAGAGAGGTGTTGGGCTGCTTCGCTATCACACAGCAAGACCCAATAATGCATCTGCGTTGGTGAGGGTGGGAGGAAGGCAGAGCGGCGGAGTAAATTCTGGCGAATGTCAATGACTGCCCTCCTGAGTGATGTCTCCTGATTGCGACTGAGGTGTAATTTCGTCGAATTCGGCCCAAGCCGAAAAACATGTTTAATGAGCCCAGAGCACTGATGGTAAATTGTGGATAGCATTTGGATTTATGCTCCGTCTTTCTCTCAGTCTCTGTGTTTGCCGTCTACGCCTTCCTCCTCCTCACCGCCGGCTAAATCGACGTACATCGCCTCGCTGGTTCCGGTGCCGAAAGGCGGAGCGGAGTTCGATGCAAGCGGGCAAATCACTCTATTGAAGCGGACCTCCAAGTTTCGGCAGAGATGGAGCGCTACGGAGACTTGGTGGAGGCAATCAACCTTTATCACGATTAGGACAACGGCCATTGTTCATTTTCCATACAACGACATTAGTCCATTCATCCAAGTTTCATAATTTCTTTTCTTCTTTCTGTTATGGATGACTGATTTCAGAAAGAGGTTTTGGGAGTAATTTTGTCACTTTCTTGAGTAGAAACGCTGCACATTACAAATGGCTCTCATATGCTATCTTCACAGCTCTTAAAGGTCGCAGATTGTGTCCAAATTAAATAGGAAAGAAGATTATTTTTTTTTTCTTTTCCATTACTTTCTGGAATAAGTTTTTAATAAAACTAAATGGAATGTGAATTCAACTTTTTGTTTTTACACTTTATTATTAGTCTAAAAATAAACCTAAAAACCGGAATGTAAGGAATAAAAATCAGTTTTTTATAACTTTAATTGGAATACTAAATTAAAAAGGAAGAAGTGCCTGAAAAAACTTAAAGTTTCTTTCCTTAAGGTTTTGCAATATTTTTTCTTAAGTTTTTTTACTTAAAAAACAGAAAAAGGAATTTTTCGTGCGTTTTCAAGTTATAGTAACTACCAAATACAATTTGCTATTTGCTAAAAATTAAAATCACAAATATTAACTGTTGTATTTAAAAAAAAGCACGCGCAAATTTACATTGGATTAAAAAAAAATTACGAAGTATTAGTAGACTTCAGTGTTTGTTGTATGAGACCTGCGGTTCTGGGGAGGTAGGGAAGGGATTCTTTTTCACTTTGACGCTCGAATTCCTTCATATGAACAATCAGAAAAACTGCACTAAAGATAGTTTGTCTCTTATCCATAAAATGTTATTGCAAACATTTTAATTAAATTTTGTCATTGATTCAAAAGTTACTAGATCGAAACGTACAAACGTACTGATTTTACGAAGCTTAGGAAAGAAATGGCGGAATCATATTCTAAAATGTAAATTCGAAAAATGTTGATAGTTTTCTCCGGAAAAACAAAGCCGATTGGAAAACAAACAAAACAAAAAATTGTACAATACTTTAACGTGTGTTTTTTTACATTACATTGGTTCTTCAAAGGCAACACAAATATAAAAGGTTAAAAATAAAGTTATTTACAATAAAAAACCACTACCGGTTTCTCGAGCTCATAAATTTGCCCGCATCGTCAGGTGATGAATTCATATGCTTCATGTTCCTTAAATAAGCAAACCTTACATTAAGCTTACAAAGGAATCAAATCGTAAACCAATCATATTAGGTTTTGATTATCGTTATCAGGGTTGAAACCATAATGAAGTGAGGGTATATGAACAGTTGAGTGGATAAGGAAAAAAAAATTAATAAATAAAAAGAATTTTAAAAAATATTTTGATAGGGAAAAATAAATAAATAAATAAATTTAATTAAAACCTTAGAATTTTTTGAGAACATGAAATTTTACAGATTTTCTCAATCGATTCTATTATACTATATTTAATAACTTAGCGGAGTTCAGATCTTCAGAATGAAAAAAAAACAAACAAACAAACTAACAAACCGGGGGTTTAGTAATCTATTAATAAATTATACTGTACAATAAACTATACTTTGAACGGATAAGATGTCATTATAAGCATTATTGTTTAAAGTGATGTGAATGGATTCTTTACATGTTCTTATTAATGTTGTTGCTGCTTTATCTAATATCTGTGAATTTTGTAAATCTATTATATGTCTAGTTTGTAGGACGTGGGTTGTAGTTAAGTAATTTTTATCTGCTTTTTTTTTATTACTCGGCTGTGCTCTTTAACACGAATATGTAATTCCCTTTTCGTCTCTCCTATGTAGATGCAGTTATGATTTTGGCACTTTAGTGCACATATTACATTGGTACTACTTAGTGTATCTTCTTTATTGGGTTTGTGAAGCTGACTTTTAATAGTGTTTAGTTTAGTTTTGGCGGTAATTTGTATATATAGTTTTTAAAATAACTTGGTGAGGATTGGATAAAGGTTTTCGTGATATGGTATAGCAATGTAACCACTGATCTTCGGTTTGCTATTATCAAAATCATTATTATAAATTCTATTAATATGTGCAATTCGTCTGTTTAAGAAAGGGCTAGGAAAGTCATTTTCTCTTAATAATTTAACAATATTGTTATGCTCATTGTTAAATAATTTAACAATGATTTAACAATCTCTTTTTATTTATTAAAATTTTTCTTTTCTTTTTTTTTTCTTTACCCACTCAACTGTTCATATGGTTTCAACCCTGATGACGATAATCAAAACCTAATATGATTGGTTTGCGATTTGATTCCTTTCCAGCTTAATCTGAGGTTTGTTTATTTAAGGAACATGAAATATGTGAATTCATCACCTGACGATGCGGGCAAATTTATGAGCTCGAGAAACCGGTAGTGGCTTTTTATTATAAATAACTTTATTTTTAACCATTTATATGTGTTGGCTTTGAAGAACGAATGTAATAAAAAAAAGACTGTCTTTGAAAGTAAAAATTCTGTAAATGTTATTATTCAAAGAAGCCTTTCCTTGTAATGCTATGGCGATAAGCAAACTTTTCCAACTTTACACTGGAAACTGAAGCATCTTTCGACGCTTCGCGTCATTACCTTTCAATAACTGTGACGAACCTAGGAAATTATTTTATTAAATTTTCTGTGTATCGAAGGTAAAAGGCACTATGTCTATTTTTTGACGAAATTAAGGTTTTTTAACAGTGTCCTAAGCAATATTTTGTTTTTTTCAGAGGTACAAAGCACTAAGTCCTAAGCCTAAACAGTTCACATTTTGTTCTTGTTTTTTATTTTCTTGTTTTTAGTTTTTGAGGGGTCATTGTCTCCATCTTGTATTCATAATACCTCCCCTCGTATGCCTTTTGAGTCTTGCAGTGGCTGATTCTGGCTGATGAGAGCCTAACAAGCTCGAAACGGCCGTCCCATAGTATCAGCTCGACTCAAAAAGGCATTCTTATTTGAAATAATTCCTAAGCCTAAAAATAACAGATTTATCCAGTTGGAAACGGCATATGTAGCAACATGCTTGCGAGGTAAAGAGCACTATTATTAAAGATTACCAAAATGTATGTTAGATATGTGTAAAATGTATGTTCTTTGCCATAAAAAAAGTTTACAAAGAGTATCAATCAAAGTGCAGAATTCAAGAAAACATTGTGTAAAAGAATCATTCAACTGGCTCTCCTGAAAAATTTAACATTTGTGACATAGTGCCTTTTCCCTTCGATATACAGATTTGTAAACGTTCTTCTATAAAATCATCTGCTACATCGTGTCATCTAGAAACAAAAGCAACGCATGTGAATTTTACCTTACGCAGCGGAAATTTATCTTAAAGATATTTAAATTTTATTATTTTTTTATTTTTTTATTTATTTATTTATCTTTTATTTATTTTTAATGTGTTTTTATGTTTTTAGTATTTAGTCATGGAGGTTCCGCTGCTCTTCATATTTAAATTTTCTTAAGTATTGTCGTATGCTCTGTTGTGTAGATTAAAGTGGCTAAATATTTAAAATTCCTAAAATATAAAAGCGAGAGTAAAATTTGCTTTTAAATTATTAATTTTTTATATCATTCTTATAGATCTAACTTCGATTAAAATATCAAATATCATTTATTATTAACTATGCAGTTACAAAACACATTTGTTAGTTAAAGAAAAAAATTTGGAAATTGGAATGCTGAAATTTTCTTGTGAATAAGTACTTAAAAAAACTGTAAAGACATTCTGTTGTTTGTCTGTTGTTATCTATTGTTTGTAGCAACTAAAAGTCCAACAAAAAATTACATTCGCTAAAAGAAGCATTTCATAAAGTTTAAGTTTGCTTTGTTGAAATTTCTATCATGAAGCAAAGAACAAAAAGTGCCCGATGTGCTTTACAGAAAAAAAAATTGCACTCTTTTGTGTACTGCAACACAAAGCAAGTGAAGCTTTATTTTAAATTATTGACTTAAAATGTGCTTCGGAAAATTAAAGTCAATGTTACTTCAACTGTAACAGTGTTTTAAAGAAATATTTTAAATTTCTTTAAAGCACTGTTCAGTTGAAGTAACATTGACTTTAATTTTCCGAGCACATTTCAAGTCAATAATTTCATTTCTCATTTACAGCTCTTGTTAATGAAGAATAATATTCTTATCTAAAATTTCATCAGCAACAACTTAAGATATTGCATCTATTTCTCTCAAATGCTTAACTCAAATCATCTAAGTTGCAAGTGGAAAAACGTATAATAATAAAAAAGAAATCTCATAATGTGGATAGAATAATAAAGTATGTTTTTGGTCATCTGTCCTCTAAAATAGTCTGTTATCTAGATGTATTTTACATAATAATTTTGGATAATGTCCAGTGAATTCTGAATAGTAATTCCACCGTTGCTCCGCTGCAACAACTTCGAGATCTTAGAGAAGAGTAAATCTATTTTATAACCTTCCTACTAATCCTGACCGTAAAGGATCAGTGATATTAAATTCTGATGTTGGATTAGGATCATCAGACTAAAGGACATGCTTCAGACATGAATCGTCCAGGTTTTGTGGTGTGTTACAACAGCTTTTCCGCTTCTTAGCGCATTAACTATAACCAGTGGTTTTGCAGTTACGATTCTACCGTCGATGTTAACTTTGTGAAGGTGTTTTGGTAGACACGTGGTTTGTTTAACGCAGATTGAGTTCATGATGACTCTTACAATCCTCTTCAATGTTCATTGATCCCTTTGGGTAATTGGATTTCAGCTAATGTTTCTCTTAGCAGAGTTGTCTTCCAGATGTGGAATACACAAAATATCGGAAGACGTGTATTCCACATCATCTTTGACATATTCCTCGCGATGTATTATTTACCAAATTACTCTGATGATTGCCATCACCAATTCTCCAGGCAGACTTCTATCTATCCTCCTCTGACTGATTTACTATTGTACTTATTAGCTTATATATTCCACACTATCTATAATGTATTGGCAGTATCTTTACATCTCATTCTGAGTCACATAAAACGTAGGATCCTCATTAGGATGTGTTCTTTCAATGTTGAAAACAAGCAGATGTTTTCTTAGTTTTTGTATCTTATTTACTTTGAGCCCTTGTATAGAGAATATTATATTTCAACTCAAATTTCTGAAATTGTTGTTGTTAAATTTCACTACAGTCGCCATCTAATTTATTTCCTTTGTGTAAATTGAGCAGCTTTCTCTGTCTTTTTAATTCTTTTTTTTTTTCTTTTCTTTTCTGTTCTCTACATTCTTCTATTTCCGTTGTGGGGTGAAATTTAATCTGTATCCGCGTGCGACAAACCCCTCGAGATGTCAGAGGCAGAAGTTTATTAGCTGTGGATTAGAATTCATAAATATAGGTAGTCCATCCGGTATCCAACGGTGCGACTCATCCGTAATTAAAAGCCGGAAAACGAAAGGGAATCCGGACGATCCTTTCCGCTCTCGTGTGCATGGAGAGACGGAGAGGAAACTTGTGTAATTACAGGCTGTGCGGACATAGGTTGTCTGGTTCATGAGCAGAACTAGATAAGAGGTAAAGTACGACAAGAATATATTAGTTTGGAAAAGATAGAGCAAATATATGAAAGAAATACATGCAGTTTTAACTAAAATATATATAAGATGTACTAGTACCTTAAGTAACTAAATTCTTAATTTAAAAATTATAGTTATATTTAAAAGATATAGATCTTTAGCAAGAAGTTACTGGAAGAATTTGAATCCAACTTTTCTCAGAACGTTGTGATTTTTTTACTTTATAAAAATTATTCAATCAAATAATATAAATATGAAGTCTTCTTTTTAATTTTAAGATACATCAGCTGAATGGAAACAGTATAAATATTTTCTTTTTTTAATTAAAAAAAGGAATTATGTCCGCATCATTATTCTTAAGTTGTTTGAATC
>JAFIDM010004315.1:62051569-62066131 GCA_023159025.1 Thereuonema tuberculata | reverse complement strand
ATGTGACACTTCCTCATCAAGGTCCTACACAGGAAGATTTTCCCGCACAAAGTTAGATCGTCTTGTCCGTAAATATGCTTATTATGTTTCAAGAAAAGCCAATAGGAGGCTGATATTCACACATGCGCAATGACTGATTTTTGTTAATTTCCTAGAAAAATCGGCTTAAAAAATGCTAAAATTTATTGCATGTTAGGATTTCTGAACAGCTGTAGAAATGGATGGCTGAACACCTGTTAAATGTCAATTTTAAAACTTTTTTTCTACTTTCCCTTTTTGTTATGTCCATTCATCTCAAGGAGGTTTAGGCCAAACATTAGATCAAACTTATGAAAATAATTTCCTTTAACGTTCCTTTCACATTTCAGTGGACCATTGCTAGGATGATCTTGCACAAGGAAACTGGATTTATCCATTTATCAATCAATTTTATTTAGCATTATTCCTAACAAAGAAAAAGTATACTTCAATGTAATTATTAAATATCTAGCAGTAGCCTGCGAAATCTCAAAGAAATTATGTCTAGTTAATGTATAAAATTGTGAACTAATAAAGCAAAACTGATTCTTCATTGAATTGACAGGTCCTTTCTCATGAAACCGAACACAAACAAATTACTGTCCTGTGTTTTTCTTTGAACTTCAGCTGACCAGATAATGAGGAACTTATTAAGTAGCTATTGCTTACAGAGTACGTTCTGGAGTGCATTGCCTGCCCTCCAAGACGCAGATCAAGAAGCTGTATTGTTTCCTGTGTTAGAGATTAATTAATCTCTTGTTTAGAGTGAGGTTGACACGATCTCTGCACTGCGCTAATGAGGAGTGGTGGGTTAATACAATTTTGGAACCCAGACACAGCTGGCACATTGCCAAACCTCTCACAGTCCAAATTAAAAAATAAACTAACAGTGCTTTAAAATTGTCGCTTTGCTTCGACTCAGACAAAAAAAAAAAGAAAGTTTCTCTTTGCAGAGGAATGAACTAACTTTTGTTAAACTTATAAATCGAGAACTGTCCTACTCTTATTGCAAACAAAATAGTTTATGTCATCTCTAGTTGAACAAGGATTCTTTTTCAGATTTGTTGATTACTTTTTTTTTCGGAATGAATTGATGTGGGGATTTTTTTTCGGCCAATAATGAGAATCAATTAAAGAATTAAAACTATTTTAGTTCTTAGTGGTACTTATTTGTTGGTTATTGTTTAGACTATAGTTCGTAATTATATAACTTAAAGTTATATAACTGTAAGTTAAAATACATAAATACGACAAGAACTTCCTGAAAGAGCTACAGCTACAAAAACATCTTCGTGAAAATGTTGGGGTCTTCTTTTACTTTTCTTCTTTAACTTTCTTTGGAGGTCTTTTTAGCAACCCCCTAGGGAGGAATTCTTAGGATTCCTTGTTTGTGAGAGTAACTCCCTCCACAGTTCACAGTCGGAGCCCCATGAGTCACATCTCGTTGGATTTCCCCCTCACATGCACATATAGCCAGGAGGGTTGGTAAAAAAATTCGACTTCCAGTCAAGAGAACTTTTGGTTTAAGGTGGCCATTGATTGGAGCATCGTGATAACTGGAGAGAATTGGGATCTATTTACTGAATCGACTACGCTGAGAACGAATGTGCTACCCTCCACCACTTCCTTTTCAAACTGACCTCAGAATCTCCCGAATAGTGCAAAACGAGGGTCTAAATGATGAGGGGGTGTCTAAAGATACTCAATGAACTCAATACGGGCTTTACTTGAAATTGTACTTATACCTTGAACTAGAACTGCTTGAATAAATGAGTTTTGCTTGCCAATCAAAACACTTTAATATCACAAGCTTTGAGGGATCGCTTGGTTTTGTTCCACTACAAAACTTGGAATTAACTTTTTAAAATCTTGTAAACAATACAAGGAAAAGTCTAGGCACATAACAACCGGAGTACAAGCATCATCTCAAGTCTGCATTTTATGAAAACGAACTAAATCCGCAAAGGAAGTTGCTAAATCCAATTAACTTTAGTCTTATCAATGCACACGCAAATAGTAGCGGATTACTATTTTGGCTAAACATTCTCATGGAATGATAGCGTTATTATTGTACTGTATTGCAGTTGTTCTCAACCAGTAATCTAGTGCGCATCATCAGGTGGTCCACAGCTGTTTTCTGGATTTTGTGTTAAGTGCTTTGACATGATCTTCAACAATCTCAACCTGATTTTGGCCATGACCCACACACTGTTCTTCTTAAATTCAATGACCCTCTGTGAAGCTGTCAATTTTGCTTGATAAGTTATTTCCACGTTTCTCTTCTACCAATTACGGTACATTCCTATTGTTATGTGCACTTTAGCTTGTAAATGATTCGAAAACAGACAAAAATTAGCCAATCATTGACCAGTAGAAACTTAAAATTATATACATACATATTAAAAATAATTAAAAAAAATTTGTAAATCCTTTTTTATACATAAAAATGTTATGTGGCCCCTTTTGAATGTATTGTGGCCCTCAGGGAATCAGAGCGGGGGAGATGGCTTGTCTGTAAAAACAAAACAGAAACCGTAAGCAAGTAGAACCAGCTTTGAGACTGTCCATAACTTCTAAGAAGCCTAAATTGAAAAACTAGTAAGTGAAGTGCAAAGACAAGGCTTCCATTGAATAATTTATAATTCTATCCATTGAATTGGATGAAAATACGAGTATATGGTATTCAACTAATACGTACGTCACCAATAAATTATATGTATAATTTACTTTTTATTACTATTACGTTACAGTCTTATTATCATCTGTCAATTAATTAACAATTTATGCTGTTGAATACAGACATTTTAATCTATTGAATAAAAACAACGAAAAGTTTATGGCATTGAGATATTTCGTATAACCTGATGGTGCACAACTTATATGTAATTGGAAACGTTGTCTTTGAATGTAAGATTGAGAACCATTACTGAAACGTGTTGGTATGAAAGGCTGGTATAGCGATGTTTTTCTTTTCAGCATCGTATACTTTTCGTTGGCCCTTCCACTGAAGGTTAAAGCCCATTGCACATGGATCCGAAAATCGGTCGGTCGGATCCAACTTCAATGGGCTTAAAGGGAGTGTTTGAGTCCAAAATTTTCGTATTGAAATGAAAAAAGGTAGGGTGAAAGAGGGTGTTTGGAACACAATTTATGTATAGGGTGATTCAGTCCAAAATTTACATATTCATTCACCTTACCTTTTTTTATTTCAATATGATAATTTTGGTCTCAAACGCTCCCCTTAAGCCCATTACGCATGGATCCGACCGACCGATTTTCGGATCCAGTGCAATGGGCTTTAGACGTAAAAATGTTACAACTATTGTATTGACGTAAAAGTATTGACGTAAAAAGAAATAGATTTGTTATTGATTTGCACTGTCTCCAAAAAAACACCGATTACATCGTACGTTACCACTCCGAAACATTGTCGAGTTCATCTCATTATGGTTGGGGACCCCATCTGCTGACAAGCACTGCTTCATTACCCCGAACTAAAGAAATTGGCAGCGGAAACAATGCACATTAGCAAACATTATTCACTAAGAAACAATGATTTATCTGATTAGTTGCTTTCCCGCTTTTTTGTTGGTCTCCCTTCCTCCCTATTCTTTCTCCCCCTTTTCTGCTTCGGCATTTTCTCATCTCCTTTGCTTTTCTCTCTGCATCCAACTAATCAAACATAATCACAGAAATCCCCGTCCCCTTTTACAAGAGAATTGCAATTATCCTCCGTTTGATTGAGGTCTTAGCATTTAAGAAGATTTATGTGGACCCTCAGCTGTTCATGTTCCTCTACTTACTTTTTCTTTTTCTTAATTTTAATCTTTCTTGTCCTTTCATGGTTTTTAATGGATTTAAAAGCCTCTTTCCATTAAAATATCTTTCAGTTTAACAACTTTACACATTTAGAAATATAAAATCAATAAAATTCTTAATCTCCGAAGCTTCAAAAGTAATACTATAAGATTCTTCAGTATTAATCCAATTAATATTTTCTCTTATTTGGTTCATAGTCTTGAGAATTGTTTTATATATTTCAAAAATGAATAAATTCTAATCAATTATTATTGTATTGAAACTTTATTTCAACACCTACCACCATTTCTCAAGTTTGTCCCAGTCTTAAAATTACACAAGCATGGCTTCCTCAAAGCTTCTTTAAAATTTTCCTTAACCTTCACATATTTTCACATACCTACTGTAGCTATCTGATTCATTCCATTAATATTTGACTATAATATTTTCCTTTTCTTGTTCAGTTCTGTCAAGAATGGTCTTATCGATACCACTTCTTTCAATCTTATAGATGTAATGTTTCGTAGTTTTAATTTGTAAAAAATCTACGTATTTTCATTGCGGTAAGTCTCTTGTTTTTTTATTTCCTTGTTTGCAGGCAATGTTCACATTTATATTTACAATATATTAATCTGAACATTTCTTAACAAGAAATGGATTTGTTACGTGAAAGTACCAAATATGAGGATGAAATATGTTGTATCTCATTTTCGAAACACAAAAGCAGAAAAAGAAAATAGGAAAAAAAGGGGTGGGGGGATGTAATACTTTAAAAAAAGGGGTATATCTCCAACAATAATTATCAATTAAACAATTTATAAAAATACATATCAATCTTTCAATCAATGTTTAAAGCCACAGCGAATTGAATTTTTAATATCACAGTACCAGAAAGAGTTTTTAATTATCCACTAAGAATTAGACGTGTTTAATAGTAACTATATTAGATAAAATGATGCCAACATAAGTAATTAAAAAGCCTGAAGGTAAGACGAGTTTTCGCTAGTGAAACTGGTCGTGATTTTAATTCTATATATATTTTTTAATTATTTATGTTGGCGTAATTTTAGCTTAGTGGCTTTGAATTACTTATGTCTTATAATCATATTAAACGAATACAGTGTATATTAATTCGGGATTTATTAATTTGCCCACTCACGGACTCGCGAATTACATATTAAGAACCACTCATTTAGTATTTAGGGATTTTTGACATGATCAGTTAATATGGATGAAAGACAGCATTAAAGCTCTACCTAGATAATACATTTTTAAAACAAGTGTACAGCAGTGATACCAAACTCTAAACCAGCTTCAGATTCCATTACATTTACTCTGAGAGAAAACCTGAATAAGGGATTTTCAAACAGCTATCTAAACTAATCAATATTATTTGAAAATATTTATTCATTCTAGATAAAGACAGATATAAAAGTTCATTATTGAGCAAGTGAGGTGTCACCCTTCCACTTCATTGTCCTTTATTTAATATCACGGTAAAACGGTTGGACGGATTTCTATGAAATTTAGTATTTAGCTTATTTATGATCCAACTTAAAAAAGGGTCCCTTTCTTTTGATCTCCACTTCTCTCCCCCAGTTCTCGCTCAGCGATGCATATTCAGTCTCCACTATGCGATGGAAACAAGAATTATTTACTTACAATTTCCAGTAAAAAGTACAGTAATGTACAGTGTGAGAATTTACATCTGCCGTTCTTATATCTGCAGAAATTAATAAATTCCGAAAAAAAATCTAATTGATTAATTGTCATGTGTACTTGACTAATTGTCGCGTTCAGTGAGTCCTACAAATGTCCTGCTTTTTGTCTCTGTCTTTATCCATTCTCTCATCCTCATATTCTCTGATTTCATGTCACTTATAGACACATGTGCCTTAAAAATCAGGTACATTTGTCTGAAACTTGTCAGAGCTGAGTACAATAATTCCGCAAACCGGATCCGGTCGCTAGTCCGCCGATTTGACACTCCTACCTTAAGTAGAGGTAGGTTTCTTGTAACAGCCAAGCGCATTGAAGGTTTGATGGCATCAATAGCATACCATTGGATCATCGTTATCTTCTCACGGGTTCCGTTCTTTCACAAATGGATTTCGTTTTTCAGTGAACCTTTTTGGAGATCTTAGGAATTCAATAATGATAATAAAAAAAAAACCTGCCCTTTGGATATTTCATTTTTAGCAGCTGATACCTGCAAATCTGAAGACAAAATCTCCTCGTCATTTCGTAGCTATTTGGGAAATTTCCCAGCTTAAATTTAATTGTAATTAGTCACGTCTTGTGAAAGAAAGACAATTGTGTTCTCCCTTCTCTCTCTCCATCCATCTTCCCCTTAATAAAGGTCGGCTCATTTCCTTTTAAAGAGAAAAGCAGGGGGTGGGAACAGAAGGGAAAAGCAGAGTTCAAAAAGAAAGAAGCGAGGGATATTCAGAAATGCATTTTGTTTGAGAGATTACCCATTCATCTCCCTAGAAGATTACCAGATTACGAATATTAGAGAAGGGGTGGTAAAACGTAGAGCAAAGATGAATGTGCTTTAGGCTGAACGTTACATACTGATTACAATCTCACTGGGAAATCTTATTTCTGTAATTGTTCAATCTCTTTTTAATCCTAATCTCGAAAAAGAGAACTTTTTCGTTATTCGCCTGTAATTATATAAGAAAGATTTTATGGAAGAAATACAGAAGTATTTGAAAAACTTAATTATTTTTTTTTGTGGTGTACTATTTTGCACCATGTTTCTGAGAACACAAACTGTTTTCTGTTTATGTGTCTGTCTGTCTCCATATAGTATTTATCCACAGGACGGATTTTTATAAACTTGATATATTTATTTCAATTCATGTGAAAGATATTGCTTCACTTACACTATACCACGTAATAAAATCTACGTAAATATAATAGACAACATAAAACGATACATCCAACGTAATCTCTAGAGAATGTTTCCTGTTTACCTTCTGGAGAATTGTTCCTTTGCTATAATACAATATTAAGAGAAAAATGAATAAATCTAACGGTAAAATTATTTTCTTGAGTTATCTCTTGATAACAGACATTTTTTTTGTCAAAATCATTAATATGTATTGGTTCAAAAGATGAGGGAAACAGTGATGTAAAGATTTAATATACATATGCAGTATATGTGTATTTACATTCACATGCAAACACACTGAAACGGGGAATTTAATTCGATTTATGTATAAGAAAGATTCAATTATCAAAAAAAAAAAGTTTTCGTAAGACTGAGGCTCTTTTATTTTCATAGATTTTATTGATTCTTACGCGGTCAGAAAGAAAGCTACTTCTTTTTAGAAAAGAACACTTTTTTTTTTCAACTCAAAGCTAGTCTGTTATCTAGGCATGGAAGCTTTGTTTTTATTCTTTCTCTAGAGTATGTTGAAACTTTATCGTTCCTCCGTTTAATAATGGAACATATACGGTCTCAAACAACGCAATGAGCTGAAATAACGAGTTAGTTCTATGGCCTTAGATATTGTAATTTTAAAATACATGGAGGATGATAAACAGCCAAAGTTTTAAAAATACATAGATAGCAAATAAATAAAAAGGTAAATAAATAATAAACAAAATACCGATAGAAGAAAAAAAAGTATTTCAATATACTGTATTGAATATATTGCTATATTTCCCTTTGCTTAAAATAATTACGCTATCTGAAGAATAAACGTTTCCTACTGACCTGATAGTGTTGCACAGCTATTCAGTCTTCAAAGTGCGCTAACAGATATCAATGATTTTTGCATGGGAATGACTCATACCACTGTTTTTGGGATGAGCGATTTATATTCTAAGCACATTTTCGTGCAGTTCTCAACGTTCGGAGGTCACGCATATCCCTTGTAAGTAAATTTAATAACTTTTCAACATTTAAATCCCGTATTTAAATGATAATTATAAAACTATGTAAAAAGTTCCATCATGGTAAATTTGAAAGTCACAATCAGATTTTCTGTAAAACTATTTGTATAAGTAGATAAAAAAACTAAGTAAATAATTAAATAATTTACAAATTTTAACTTTCGAAAGACTCTGAAGTCCCGAGCAATAGTCGATCCTTAGACAAACAATCATTTTATCACGTGATAGTAAGTTCTAGAAGTCAGTTTTTGGATCCATCAATGAAACAATGTATTTGACATCTTTACAATACCCATAAACTGTTTTTCTTCCTTGAATGCATAGGTTTCTTTGAGAAGAAAGCAACACAAAAAAACCGACGGGTGGAGAGGGGTAGGAGAAAGCTGAGGGTGGGGGAAATAGGGCGGCTCTTCTCGTGTTGGCTGTTACTGTCAAGAGGTATCAAGGAGCTGCTGTCATTCTCAAAAGAGAGGGGGAATGAGATGAATGCGTAGGGGGAATTGAGGGAGAAGTTCCACTTTGTCTGGGTGTGGTGGCAGGCCAAATGGATGAGCAACCCTGAAATGTTTATTATATTCGCGGCGACTGAAGCTTTTCTCCGTCCTCGCAACAATATCCCCTGCATCTCTGTCTGTTTTGCGGCCTCAAAAATCCCTTCTGCAACCGCGAAAATGACAATGCGGTGTCTTCAGAGCCCCGGGTTGATTACCGACACTGGAACAGATATCATTGCGAGCAGAGTAAGTCAGAGCGATTAAAACACGCGTTTGCAGCGCACGAGCTCTGCCTGTGATTACTTCCGCCCCAAAACGAGTTTGAAAATGTAAGAATGAATTCTATAAAACCCTTTCTCGTTCCATTTATCTGAACAAGAGTTAGGAAACAAGACACAGACTTCAAATAACAATGGCATATTGTTCTTTTCTGAGCGCTTTTTATAGAATTATCTTATAGAATATGAAATAAATTTGCTCATTCACGTCAAATTATTTATAAATTTATCCATGTAAAAATTATTTATATTCTCATTTAGTCTTACTACTACATTTGAACAGTTTTCTTCTCTTTTTGTCTGTTTGTATGTGCATTATCTTAAAAAGGCTGGACAGATTTCCATAACATTTGGCACGTATCACATTACAGTCTATCTTAAAACACAGGCACATTCAGTTTGGTCTTTATCCCACCTATACCTCAGAAGTGAACCGCGAAATCCCTCGCTAAAACTTTTCTTGATTTCTTTAAAATTTGGCACGTTGATTATTTATGATTCAAACTTACAACATAAACACTCCTACTTCCACGTTCCAAAATGGATCTAAAACACAGTTCCGACTATTCGATGGTTAATATATTTTTAGAAAAGGCAACATAAATAGTAGAGGAAAAGGTGTAAAAACGGGCATAGGTGTAAATATGGGCACCCTTCCCTAAAGGGTTGTGGGAGGTGCTGCAGTTTTATTACGAGACTTTAAACTGCGCCACTTGTTGTTATAAGATAGCAGAGAGCATTTGGTAACTTTATTTCAAATAGTGTGGAAGCAGCGTCAGTTATTGTGCGAATTGGTGTTTTTTCTGGACTGCAAATATTTGACAGGTATGTGAAATCGTTTTCTTTTCATGTCCCTGTGGTTAGTTTAAAATAATTTCACAGTGATATCTGGAAAGCGGAAATCCTAAGCTACTTTTTGAAGCCCGCCTTTAGTCACTCACGTTTTTAGGTTAAATGTGATAGTGGCAGTCTTGCTTAGGTGGGGTTGGTGTAAATACGGGCACCATTTCTTGGTGTAAATATGGGCCCCCATTTAAAGCCTCTCCTTCGAGTTATAATGATATACAATCACATAAGGATCTAGCCATGCCAATTGATGAGGCTGCTGAAACACCGCAATGTTCCCCGAACTTCAAATGCAGTTTCTCCGTTCGATATTACTCCTGTCCCCAACATTAAGAAGAGAACCAGTACTCGGGGACATAAATAATTTTGGATTTGATTTGATGTGATTTGATGTTCATTTAAAATTCTCAAATATATATAACTTGCTCTTTGTATCGTTTTGTATTGTTTTATTCTGTTTTAAAATATTCTAAACCATTTTTTTGTGAGTTTTTTGGAGGGGGCCCATATTTGCACCCCATTTTTTCAGATGCTTTTTTTGAAGCTTTTTCTAAATCTTCGTTTTCGAATTAAAATAATTGATATTAATCATTGTTTTGCCTCCTCTCATTTAGTAAACTTGTTATAGTTGTTAATGAAGATCAAAAATCTTGAATTTTTCCAAAAGAAAGTAACTTTAAGTCAAAAATACGAAATGGTGCCCATATTTACACCTTTTCCTCTATTAATTACTATAAATATATAAAAGTCAATTGTTGTCCGTCTGTCTGAAACCTACTGCTTCTCACTCGCAACGTATGGCACAGCCTTGAACCTTTAATTACTACAGCCTAAATTGGACTACAGTTTACAAAATTACTGAATCAGAGTAAGGAAATTGCGATTCCACAAACCTGGTATAAAGACAGGATTTACAGTATCTGAAAGATTTAAAAATTTCCCATTATTTTTTTTTTGGAACCAAACCATTTTTCAAGAGCTCTAGTTAAAAATACATATCTTTCTTACAATGAAGAAAACATCTCAACTCTCAACACAGTTTTTAACTTTAGAGTACGAATTACATTGTTAAAATTTCATTTGATTTAACTATATTTTAAATATTGTTTGAAATCTCTATGTTTTGGTTCTTGTGAAAAACTTAATGTATATTTTAGAAAGTGTTGATTCTTGAATATCAAACTTCTAATATTGCGTCAACAGCTTGATTATAATAAGCTGCAGACTTTGAGTCTTTGAAGCTGACGTTTATCGAAGAACTTGAAGCCTACTTTCATTAAATAGTTGTTGTTTTTTTTTAAATCGTGAAAATAATAGAAAAGAAATTTAGACTTTCCTCAAAGTCTATACATACGTAGGAAGGAAGTGAGTAGTTCGTTTAAATACAAGAAATTATTAAGTAGATGAATTTAAAAAAGCTAACACACTTACTTAAAACTTTAAAAAGAAATTTAAAACTAAAAATTCTTTAAAAACATGTAATAGAGGAGACCAGACCCAGATTTCAACCTGCTAACAGGCGTCCATCAGTGAATCAGCTTAATCCCTGATGAAAGGCTATTAACAGGTTGAAACCTGGATCTGGTCTCCTCAATTGCATGTTTTTAGAGATTTTTTAGTTTTTTTAAAAACTAAAGTTTAGTTTTTTTTTAAAAAAAGTTTCTTTTTTTTTTAGAGTTTTAAGTAAGTGTGTTTTAAATTCATCTACAACAACATTCATATACTCTAAATTTTAATCCTTACAGAAATACAATACTGTTAAGAATAATAAAGAATATGCTTTTCAAGGTAATGATGTTCCAGTAAACTTAGACTTTGTTTATGAAATTAATTTCTGCCAACGCACAGATTTGTGTGTATTTCTATGAATACGTTGTTGGCTGAAATTAATTTATTATACTTTTTGCACACGTTAAATTTCATTTCATTATTTGTTTACTTTCATGTTATAATATCCGCTGAAAATTTTATAAATTTTCCATTTCAATGACAAATATTAAATAAAAACTACATCATTTACTTCTCCAATTCTAGTTACTTTCGGTGATGCCAAACAACGCGCAAATTAGTGGATTACTGAAAAAGTATTAATATCGATTGTTGATTTGTAGAAATCTATTCTTTAGGTTCTAGTGCTTTTTCTTGATCCAACACGGAAAAAATTTCATGTTTAAAAGTTAGATCGTCGCTTATTTGTAAATATGTAAACCAAGTTTTAAGAAGATTAACCATGTGGTTAAAAAGTTAATGGGTGAAAACACACACAAGCATATACTGAGTAACGAGTTTACTGCACTCGGAAAGGAAGCTAAGAAAGCAAAAACACAACTAAAATGTTCTGATTTCTGTAAAACTTATCGCGAACTACCCAGCATAGCTCTATTAGAAACAGGTGAAATTTGAAATCTTATGAAATGCTTTCCTTTTTGATATCTTAACTTTTAACGGGGCGAACATTTTCATTTTCTACTTTTATGGTGAACTGATACTTTCCGATTGAATTGAAAATTTAACTGTTCAATATTTATTTGTTTATTTGGCGGAAAACCAAACTTAATTGTCAATTAATAATAGCTTATTTATTTATAATTGACAGAATCAGAGTGTATTGAAAACGAGATGCTAATTAGGGAAATTGAAATTATCGGATTTATTTAACTATTTGGATTAACGAATTAACGATTGAATGGATGTCGGTAATAACATGCAGTTCAATAATTCGTAATCCATATCAAATAGCAATCCAACAGATTTAACAACCAGGTTATTCCAGTTTATGTTATTTTTAGCAAACTTTGATTAAGGCAGTTTAATGGAAGACGCTAAAACAAGTATGAAAAGTTAGGCTGAAATGTTCTCTGTTCTTCATTGCTTCTTTGTATTTAGCAAAGATTAATTCTATAAAATCGTAATATTTATAACTGAAATTTATAAGTGCGCAAAGAAAGACAGCAGTGCTTTCTTCGATTCCCAGTATTAAATATCAAAAACGTCTCAAAACGTATTTTGTAAATTAATATGCATTTTTGTTTGTTGTTATGTATATTGTGTTTGTACACATTAAATTGGAGTTTTATATGGATAGTTGTTTGAAGTATCCCGTTACTGGCCAATGTGGCCTTTTGGTTCGCGAAAAGTCCAAGCGTTTCCTGCTGAGAACTGGATGAACCTTGGGACCCATCTGGAGGATCATCCATGGAAAATTTCCGATCTTCCGGGATTGAATCCGACTCCTCCAGCCAGCAGTCACAACCATACTGCAGAAATTGCTGTCTATTTATGAAGTTCAAATACTTAGGTCGTCTTTTGTTTTTATTTTTATTTACTTCCTTATTTATTTGTTTATTTTGAAAAAAACATATAGTCGTCTTTTTTTAGACTATATGTCCTTTTTTTTTCTGTGTGTATATGTCTTTCTACATTATCCTTTCAAAATATTCTAAGCCAGTGATTGGGTCTCTGTGAAATTTGATATGCACATTTACGGGCAAGAAGTCACCTATCTCTGTTGATTTGAAATCTTCTTTATGTGGATTTCTGTGAAGAAAGTGGTGCTTGAAAATAACAAAAATTTCGTAAAAGATTAATATATTTGAGCCGAAACAATTAATTTTGACTGATGGCAACAATGATTTTCTATTGTCCTCTCCTATTACATCGTAACCCATTTTAAGTTTGCGCGAGCATTGTTTTGATTAAAATTTAACTAAAAATTTTAACTTACACTGGTTTTTAAGAATTTAATTTATGATTTGATGAAATTCGAAGAATAAGGAAAAATGGAACATGACGGTTTTATACTTTGTAGATACCGGTATATTTAAAAAAAAAATCTTAAAATAAAAAGTTTTGAATTGCAGTCATGGGGTTACACGCTTTGAATGCTGGCTAAAAATAATTTCATTTGACTTTTGTTTTCCCCAATTGGGGAGTGCTTTTAGCCTGAAACGCATCAATCGCCGGAAGTGGAAAACTTGTCTTTTTTTTTTTTCTTTCCTTCTGTAACCGACCCCGCGTCTTCACTAGACTAACAAGTAGGTCATGTTCGTGGGTGTTGAGGGTGGCTGCAAACAGTCTGTAAACGCGGAGTCGAACCAGGAACGCTTAGTTCAGCACAAAAAAAAAGCGTCTCATCGTTGGCGCGTGGACGGCATACGACTGAGGGAAGAGGCATCCCTTCGCAGCCCCACCCCGCTAAATGGCGAGGCACCTAATCAAAAATTCATCCCGTAAATGACTGCGGGATTGTCGCTCCAATGCAGTGCGCGCGAATTTCCCGCTGAAGCGGTTTACGCTCACGGGATTAGAGCCGACGCGCGCCAAAATTTTATGGTGGTGGAAATCAGAGCGTTGACGGGTAGTGGCCTTTCCAAATGTCATCATTCCGATCCAGCGACTGTAGAGATGGCGAAGCATTCCAATAGGCGACCGGGCCCTGTCCTAATAAGAAGTTGCTGTGGGCAACCCTGACGCCCTCCCTCGCGTTCGCCAATTGAGCAAAACGCCCCCCTCTCGTCAAACGATGAAATTCGAAAGTCAAAACTTGGCGCACGAAATGAAATGAGTCAAAACGGGTCGGTGACTGGAAGCTAATGATGCTTCAGGATAAAAAAAAAATCTCTCTGCTTGTTATCGACAAAAACTGCATCAAAACTTTAAATCTTGTGAGAAAGTGGTGTCACGTCTGGAAGCCATTTTATAAATGAAGGAATAGCTAGTCAGGACAGTGGTTCCCCAACAGTAAAAAGTAAACACGAAATATTCAAAACAGTATTTTCACTTCAAATGGCCTCATATTGAATATCGCCTCTTCTAAAGACGTTTTCGTGATGCAAAAGAAACAAGCATAAAGCTAACGAAATAAAGGAAATTGAAGAAAGTAATCTCTTCTCCCTAAATCAGTAACTGTAAAATCTCCCCTCAAAAAAAATAAATAAATAAAATAAAACTTCGCTTAAAAATTTCACTACGTAAAATTTAAGAAAACTACATTTAAAAAAGTAAAAGAAGATAAAAGAATTAAAAGGAATGTTATTGCATTGCTATACTTTAATATGTTAATTAAAAAGTTATAAAATCCTGTAATGATCACATCTCGTCCCATGATCGTAATCCACAAAATAAATTCTAGTAAAGAACCATATCTTTATCTTCAATATCATTTAAAATTCCAAACAAATACAAACTTCATCAACATGTCTTCAATATTTCGTCCTATTTTTCAA
>JAFIDM010004315.1:62033046-62051004 GCA_023159025.1 Thereuonema tuberculata | reverse complement strand
ATGGGTATAGTATACGCCTTGGTGTGTAGGGATTGTGGGGGTATTTACATAGGAAGTACAGGGAGGACGGTTAGGGAACGAGTGGATGAGCACGTCCGTGCCTACCGGAGCGGAACTAGGAAAATTTCAGATTGGGCGGATCATTGTCTGGATAATGATCACAATCCAGACCCTGTAGTTCATCTAATTTATTACGTCAAAGATGAATTTAAGAGATTCGCTTTGGAATCTTGCTTAATAAATTGTTGTATATGTATAAATAAAAACAAATCACTTAGAGTTAATAAGGTATCCTTAAATATATTTAGAAAATCATTAATAAAAAACAAAAGATTAAAAAGAATTTTAAAGATTAGTTAAAAGTTCACATGTTTATTCACAAATATTTATTTTAAAATTAATTGTTTATTTGTTTTCAGTTGTTTATGATTGTATTGTTTTCAGTTGTTTATGATTATATTTGATTTCAATTGTTTATGATTATATTTGATTTCAATTGTTTAATTTACAATGTAAGATCTCGCATATGAGAGTTTGTTATAATTTGTAATGTTAGGAATGAGAAAAAGGATTTTTCTCTTTCCTTTTATGTTTCATATTTTGTATTTTTCGTTATTTAAGTTTTAAACATATGGATCTTGAGAAAGTCCTTGAAAAATAGGACGAAATATTGAAGACATGTTGATGAAGTTTGTATTTGTTTGGAATTTTAAATTCTAGTAAAATTTTGAATTTCTGAAACTTTAAAGTAACTATTTAAATATTTAAATATCAAATACGACGGAATTTAATAATGTAAATTCGAACTTGAAAAATTCTGAAAAGGAACAATTGGTTTTTTTTTCTAATATCTTTCAACCTAAAAACGCTTTTACATTTGAAATTGAAACATCCAATTGCACCGCTTCTTCTACAAGCCATCCATATTTACTTTTTCTGAAATGTGTATTTTTTTGAAAAAGAAGAAAGGGTTAACCTTAAAATATCTCTATTTGGAACGTTCCCAACCAAATTCGTGCCCAGTTGGATTTTCTCGGGGTTCTCCAATTTCCCATCATACTCATTAATGTTTCCCTCTATTCGTTTTGGTGCGCATCTATTTATAGTCCATCCGCTGAGAGCGTCTTTACGTAATATAGGGGGGGAGGGCTACAAGTTTTCGTTCATTTGAGACCCAAATTTTCTGAACTCTATAGTATCCATATTTAGGGAAATTAGAATTGATTATTTCCTATGAACTATATTGCAAATGCAAAAACTTGTTATTTTTTATTAACAAATACTCTTACAATACTCTAAAATTTAATTAAATTCAATAATATTATATCTACTTAAACTCATTAATAAAGTATATTTGAATTTTTAGAATTAATAAGTGAATTAGTTAATATTATAAATTATTAATCAATATTAATGAATGCAGTAATTAAAACCGTTTCCAAAAATTTGAATTCATAAATATAAATAAATTTTAATTTTTGTATTTAGTAATTACTCTCTTGTTTATATTTATATGCAACGATAGTTGTATAAGATTTAAAATTGATATCAATATTTAGTTGCTGCAAGAAATGTTGATAAGCTATTGCAAACAAGCATATAATTTAACAAGCTGAAAATTTTAATACATTTGAATTTATACTAGAATTGATATATTATCTAGAATTAAGCCAAGAAATCTATTTTTTCCTATTATCCTTCTAATATTGTTTTACCCAAATTAACTGAATATTCTGAAATTACATTCTTGGTTTGTTACTACTTTTACTTGAAGAAATAATTAATTAAATAGTTTAACCTGTTACTAATTTAGTTTTTTAAGCCAAAAATTGTTCAAACATTAGTAAAATATCAATAAAAAATAAATAATCTTACCAAGCAATTAGGGATAATAAGCTCTTGTTGAATAAAATTGCTGTTTAATTGTGAAAAACTATTTTATAAAAAGCCGCGCTGGTGTGGTCGAGCGGTCTCAGGCGTCGGTCTGTCGTGAGATCAATGTGCCAGCGCCCGGATTCAAATCCCGGTAGCGAGCATGGATGTTTAAAAAATTTCCTTTCCTGTGTTGTAGCCTCTTCTTCACTTTCTCTTCGGTCTGACGTCATTCCTTAATGGCGTCCTGGGGAAGGCCACGGGAAACCACCCCAGTATCTTTCCCTTGTAATTCTAGGGAGTCTGCTAGGGGTTCGCCGTCTTGGGAACACTAGCGCTCCCTGGAACTCGGAGGCTTCGGATACGAAGCGCGCACTTCGGTGCGAACCGACCACACACACATTTTATAAAAAAATCACAAATTTGCTTGTTTCCTGTGAATTCCCTGATGTTTCCGCGGCCCTGATGTTTCCTTCTGACTCAGAGCTGAGAAACATCTTGGCAGAAAGAAACGTATTTAGGATGCTGATGCTATTCAAGGAAATTCTCGAAATGCTCTAAAATCAAATTGTAGAACTCTATCCACACACACACACCCCTCAGTATTCCACTGTTCGCAACTACTGAAGTCTTGAAATATATTTGGAAATATATACATATATTTGGAAATATATACATACAAACAAACTTTCCAGTATATAATTTGTCACACTGTTATATTGATTTTAATATAATGATGTTAATAATGACTATATTACATATAGTCTCACATATAAAAAAACATTAAAAAAAAAATTCCAATCTCTTCTCTATAGGATTTCAATTAACTTAACTATTCAACTTTTTTTTCCTTTACAGAAGAGAGATGGAAAATATTTTCAAATCATCTCTGTCATTATCTTTACTGTTGCTTATAATATTATTTCTATTAACTTTCTACTGCTAGCAAACGTATATCCCATAACTCAGATATCCATATTTTTAGATATTTTTTAATCGTAACTGAACTCTTATTATAGAAGCATTAACATTTGTAAGACTATATTTACATTTTCCTATCTTCGTTGAATGTCTCTTCAGACTTATTTTCTGGAGATGGGCCAAATTTGATAAGTAATCATCTACAGGGCAAATTGACTCTACGAAAATAAAAACGCAATGCAAATATTATTGCGCATTAAAAATGCAATGTAGATTTTTCCCGAACTTTTTAATCAACTGACTGCAAAATTGTTTTGATTGCATTTTTCCCTCTTCTACAAGGAAACAAGTTAAAGTATCTCAGTACAGAATATGTGCCTCTACTAGTCAGGGATTAAGGTTCACAGCTTTTCAGGACCAACAAGGGCTAAGTACAGGTTGAGGTCGGTTTTCGATACCTGCCCGTCTTTAACCCGAAGAAAGAAACTAGGTTCCGAGCATAAGAGGGCTGGGTGGGCCCCAGGACCTGTTTGGAGAAGAATTCGATGTGGGGAAAAGCGCCGACAAATCCGCCATGGATCGAACTATACCCGCAGTACAACTATTTGGCTTTACAGGAACGAATATTAAGCAAATAACGATTCAATAAATCATCAGCTAAATAATTGAGAAAAAGCTTGAGAATTTAAGAAATATATTAAAAGAATTAAAAATAAGTACCAAAAAAGTTTTAACAGTAATCAGACAGTGTTTTAATATGTATACGAATGTACAATGACTGCGAGTACAACGACAGAGTATTACTGTCCGTTTCAAATTTATGTCTACCATTTTTCCTACAGGTTACTAACAGTGATATTGCCGTGTCGGCGTAGTCTAGTGGATTAGACGGCGGTCTTCCACAAGGCCGATACGTCGGCACCTGGGTTCGAATCGCGGCGTATGCTTGGATGTTTACTTTCTTTCCTGTGTTTGTCTGCTTCTTCTTCTTCTCTTTCTATTCCGCTGTCTATGGCATTGAAGGATGTGAAATTAGTCATATTTGCAAATGGAAAACAAAACATAATTACCCCTTCAGAATTTCTTAACATTGTAGGGTTAGTGCCATAGATCCGCAATGGGTGAAAGCACACATGGGGTGTGCCCACGGCCTTCGCCAAATAAATAAATAAATAAAAATACTAACAGTGACATTGACATATGCTCCTTTTCTATTAGGTTTCTATTCCATGAATAGTAATAATTAAAAATCGTTGTTACGGGTAATTTGAAAATAACATTTTTTTTTTAAGTAGGAAATTCTTCAGTAAGTGCAGCTAAAGCTCAGAGTATTTGATAATCAAGAAAAACTACATTCGAAAATCGATACGAAGAGAAATACAAGGTATAATTGATTCAAATCTGTACGTAAAAGACACGTATTTAGTATTTTGTTACCAGAGATTCCAAAATAGTTTCTATTGGAAAATTGTTATGTCTGTCCCATTTTTAAGAAAATTGCAGATTTCTTTTGCAGGACGGCGGATAAATTCGTAGCGAAAAGGGGACTTCTTTGTGAAACATGGCTGCTTTAAACTATTTTCAAGATGGCGCCCTTCGTACAAGGGTTTGATAGCTCTTTTCAAGTGAAAACTCGATCGTAAAACAAATCCAGCTGCACCGCAGCCGAAATACTGTCCCCACTCTGCGTCGAGATGGAGTACCTACTTGCGTTTCGCTATTTCCTGCCTCCGCCATCCTGCTAGAAAAAGTGTAAAGTAAATCCGCAATTTTCTTAGAATGACAATAATTTCAGTAAAGTTTAGTTTATTTTTCAGTTTTTAAAATCTTGTCCCCCCTATCTTAGTTGACCCAGTTATTCGCCACTGCCTTGTACTTAAGCGCAAATACAAATAAGTACGTAAATAAATAAATTGAAATGAAATTTGTCTATGAAATTGAAACCAGGTCATGCCTATTGTTTCTTCAGTACGTATTTAATTCTTCATTATTAATCAGGTGTACCGGCTTTATTAATGACATCAAAATAAATAAATTTCTAAATAAATAAATAAATAAAAGACTTAGCAATTCTATATTTACAGTTCTAATGATTTCCATTAAATTAAACTTATTGTAGGGGAAAATGCGCTTAATTTTATGATGCTCAGTGCTTCAAAAGTCTTTGAAACGTCCTTGATTAGAGCCGTCGTTGGACTGTTCAGAAACTAAAATCAAGTTGGAAACTCGGTCACATAGAAGTTTTGAAGTATTGAAGTTTGGATTGGCATTAAAAGAGTAGAATTGTGTGATTTGTTTTGTTTCGGTTTCAATGAAAAAAATCCTCGCGAAGAGCGGGATTAGATGACAGCAAAGAAGGAACAATATCAACTTACAGAAGAGTTTGCTGAGCCTCCACTGCTTCGTCATAAAACATCCATTAATACTTCTCCTGGTTGAGTTTTGTAATCTCTTGAAGCGTGGGAGATTGCTGACGCTTACAGGAGTCCATTAAGAAAGAAAGGAAGAAGGAAACTGTCAGACGAATGAAGCAGAAGATGGGATGATTTGATGGAACAGAAGAGAAAATAATTAAGATCGTCAACGTGATATCTCAGTACAAAGAATTACTAGACTTCCTGTAACATTCGAGATATAGAAAGCAGAATATTAGCAATCTTTGCGTGAAATTTATAAATTAGGAATTGCTTTATTCGAAAAATCAGTGTAGTCTACGCTTATTTTAAAAACATTTGAATCAACGTTCGAATTTGATATTCTTCACATTTTATTATTTGTGAAAATGTATGGTTCCTTTGAAAAGCTGACGGATTTCTTTGTAATGAAATACCACTGAGTATTTAACTATCTTTTAGTCTTTGGTAAATGTTTAGACCTGCATAAAATCCAATTCTTTGTTTTTAAGTATTTATTTCAGTCATCTGATAAGACCAGGAGACAAGCATCATTAAAATCTCATTAAATTATCATTATGCACAACAATCACAATAATCACAACAATTGCGCCTTTTGCGACAATCAATTCTAATAAGGAAATTAAAGCAATATCAATTATATTTTCTTATCAGAGACGTTGCGAAGCATTGTGATTGGTTTATTAATCGCTTTCCCTATCTGTATCTAATTTGAAATGATAAGATGAGATACAGAAACAGATACAGAAAATAATGAATTTTATTGATCGTTTACATTATGCTTATGGTTACTAAAGCTATCTTTGATTTTTAACAGAAAAATTTTTAATTGAAAATTAAGTAAATTAAATACAATCGTGAACACACAAATAAAACAACATTTTAACACATGAGTAAAAAATATTTAACACATTAAAAAGGTCCAGATTAACTGGTCTTCTGCAAGTAAGAAATCTCAAGAAATACAGGCGATTAGAAAAAGCCCAATGAAAGGCCAATGAGATAGAATGAGTCAGGTGCTACGCCGCCCATCCCTATCACCTGACTCATTGGCCTTTCATTGAGCTTTTTCCATATTTAATCGGCTGTATTCCGGAGATTTCTTACTTGCAAAATCTGGACGAAACATATCTGGACAGTTAATCTGGACGAAACATATCGTTCCCTTTTAATGTTTTTTTACTCTTTAATAGTTTTTAATTAAATACAAATGCCAACACACGAATAGTCTTTTTAAATCTTTTTTATTAAATTAAGAATTTTAAACACTTCGTAACATAAAAGACCGGTACCTAAATTGAGTTAGAATTTCGTTGGTCATTTACATTATGTTTAAAATTTCGAATGCGATTGATTGTCTTTTTAAGGCTTTCTTTTAAGTTTAAAAAGCTAGATATCGTAAAGGACCTGCGCAGTATAATTATTTTGAAGTTAGTTGGTCGTTTTGAGATAATGTTTGACGTCACTATTTTACAATTTATTGAGCGAAAGAATTGACCTGTATTGTTCTTTATTCTAAACCTCTGGTAATAGTAGTTCAACGATACGGTAACGATACGGTTACGGTGTCATTGATAAAGACACTACAATCTATTCTACAATATTTCATGGAATAAATAGATTTTTTTTAACAATAAATAAAATAGAATAAATAGAAGACTGTTGAAAATAATCTGCATGCAGATTGAAACGTCCTGGACATATGTTTTTTAAATGACGACAATTACTTTTGGTAATTTTAGACTTTTTTAAATTTTTATTGGGATTTTTACCAGAAATAATAAATAGATTTGTTTCTATTTTAATGATTTCGCTTAAATCGATGGTTAAAAAAAATGTTGTAATCGATCGTTAAAAAAGAGGAGAAACGTTGTTATTTTTTTTTTGACCTTCAGTGAGTTGTTGATAGTTTTCGTGAAACAGCTGTCCAGAGATTCCACTATCGCATCTCAAGTGTAAATATGTGCTTTATATATTTTTTTAATCCATTGCAATTAAAAAGTCTCATCTTTTCTTGTCCCCTAGCCATTACTTGGAATCCTTTAGAATTATGTTTCCACCATACATGATCATTTCTTTTTGCTACGTGTCCTGTTCTATTCTAGTATCTTTCTAATCTGTGTCAGTTTTACTTCAGGAAAAAAAATTAGAGTCAATTTCATTTTAGCAAAAAATACGAATTTTGTATTTCTAGTGCTGGTTTTCGTGTAAAACGATTGGTTGGGTAGATCCCGTCGAGCTTCCGCTAGTTCATAGGTGAACGAAGATATAACGGAGCTTTTACTTGAAAAAGACACCTGCACGATAGGTGCATGAAACGTTGTGTTTAATTTTTATTACTTTTAATTTTTAATTTATAGAATACGAAAAATAAGGAGATACATCTTCGTTTAAACACTAATTGTGACTATGAGCAGGAGTCGACATATCCAGTTGAAATTCATCCGCATATAATTTTCCGAGAAAAATTAAAAAACAAAACAAACCTGTTCCTTAATTGACAGACGTCTAGCTGAACCCTAGGATCAGTACTCAGGAGAAATATGAAGAAAATCCAAATCCGCTTTCTCCAATCATAGCAATGCCCTTTTTTTTTTGTTTTCAAAAAGATTATATTAAGTAAAACAATTTCTAATTATACTGAATTTATTTCAAATAATTAACTTCTTTCTAATTTACTTAAACTGAAAATCGTAAATTTGCATTATGTTCTTTTTCTACTTTTTTTTTTTATTAATTCGAACAAAGAAACTAAAAACAAAAACAGCTTGAAGAAAACAAGTTTTTCGCTTAAGAAGGAGACTAGTAATGCAGTGAAGCTGATCTGAAAGGCGGAGTTTTTGAAACCTTTTCTCAGACGGCGTGAACGTCACTTCAGCTACTGAAAAGCATGACAGTTCCAATCAAGCGTTGATTTCGTTTCAGGGCAGCCTTTGGATACGAAAGTCATCTGACGATGAATTTTAGATGATGCCGCCGTCTTGCCCATAAAAATTCTCGCTCGCTAGATGCTAAAATTTGAATATATCAACGACGTATTTGAATTTCAAAGTAAAAGAACACTTACTTGCGGTGAGATTGTATAGTTTCTTCGTGATTTTTTTTGAGTAATTTTGTCTGCTATTATTATTATTATTACTGCAATTTGCTGACTAAAGAAAGCGTTTTCACGTCAGATAAAAGAATTGCTGTAGACGTCAAATGACATCAATAAAAGAAATAAAAAACAGAAAAGAAAGAAAAATCGACAGCAACTCTCATGGAGTCCTGTTATATGACTTTTTAATATTGAATTCCTTTATTTATAGTTTTTAATTATTTTTAAATTTTGAACACATTTTGTTACGCTTCTTTAAAATATTAAAATATTAATATTAATGGTTGTAGTTAATTTTAACGTGTGTTAAAAAGTTTTTTGATTCATTAAAATTAAAGACAAACATACTTTAAAAATTTATAATACATATTTAAAAATACATTATATGGAGCTCCTTTCCACCTCCATGTAATGTATTTTTAGATAAATATAATTAAATTTTTAAAGTGTGGGTGTCTTTAATTTTAATGAATCAAAATACTAACAACAATAGGTGAGAGCACGTGTTTACTAAGTGACATCCCAGAACAGCTGTTTCACGCTCTTTGGCGATAATCATCTAGGAGCTGATATGAACAATAGCAGTCTAATCAGCGAGGTCTCGCTACTCAAGCTATTGTGAATAATCATCAACCAGCAGTCTCATCTATTGATGTTTACTAATAATTCAATGGGCAGATTTAATTTTCTATGCATTAAAAAACTTTATTGAGGCCGGCGGACTGCTGGCACATGAATTTTCTCGATCATAATTTTATTAGTGAGTTTTTGTTTTTTGTTTGCTTTTGATGCGCTATTGCAAGTCCGATGATTATTAAAATATTAATTTAACGTTTTGAATATTTTTAATATTCTTAGTTTAAAAATTATTTTTTATCAAATTATTAATTATTAATTGAATTATTAATTCAACAACAATTTATTAAACATCTCATAAGATAAGTTGCAAATTTAAAACTTTAAATATAAAAAAATTGAACATTTTAATAATGATTTATAAATGTATTATATAATATAAAGTTTTCAAAGAATGTTTATTTAAATTTATGCAAGCTCTTATCCACCCATTAGTAATCGAGTGGACAATTCTTAAACTCAGTAACTCGGCAGAGTTGTAGAAGTGTGTGAATTCAATCCGTACTGAACTCTATCAGTAAGAGTTCAAGCGTAGCCGAGTGATCAAGACAATCTCTTGCCATGCAGCTGATAGACCTAAACCTAGGTTGCAGTGCGCTTGGATTTTTTTTTCATTCTTTCATACTGTTCGTATAAGAAGAGATTTATAGTATAAGTCTAAAATGGTCGCAATGCTACTGAAGATGTACCGACGGGCCTTGGAACAGAATCTACAAAAATCTACAATCTGTGTATGTGTCTTTTCAAAACTTTTCATATTTGATAGGTTTCCTATAAGCTTTTCTTGATACTATTTTCACTTCAAACCACGTTCATAAAATTGATAACTTGTTTTTTTATATGCTAGGTTTAAGACCGTTGGACCAAATTCGTAATATTCTTTAGTACAATTTGTTTCCTAAGCGAATGCAGTAAAAAAAATCCTAATGCAATATCAACTTTTTAAGTGACAAATTTGTTGTAATTTTAAAGCTTTTATCATCGCAAAGATTTTAAAGTAACAGGGTTTTTTTCGAGATACGGCAATAAAACGGAAGAATCTCAGACAGCGATTTTAAGATTTCATGTGGATTTTAACAACTAACTATAAACACCACTGCACTGCCCTGATATACTTGAAATATTAATATACATAAGTTTACGAAAGCTCTGAATTCGATCAGTAAATTTTCACTGTCATTTATTATTTAGTAAGGAATAAGGGATAATTTCTCATTTGATAACAATTCAAGCAGTGTTTGGAAAAATGTGCAATGTTTTCTTCATATTCAAACACTGAATTCAAGATAAAATTATAGGTATTTATTATAAATTCGAATTTATAATAAATAAAATTGCATTACAATTGCATAAACTGAGTTAGGCACAACTATCTATGTATCTGCAGGAAGATAATACACCTAATAAAAACTGCACTTTAAGTTAAATTAAATCGTATTAAATTTACAGATTTTACTTGAAATCCACTGGCTTAAAGTAGATAATACTGAAATGGATTCTAATCTTCTGTAGAGGGATTGTTTACTTCGAAGTGAAGATCCACCATTAGATTTTTTTTTCTTATCCCTTGTATTTGCTTTTCATCATCTCCTGCTGGCTTTCCGATTCTATCTTGAGATTTACGAATTTTTAAGGATTGTCTCCTTTCTCTCTGTTCCATTTCTTATTCCTTTCTTTTCATGTTACACGCGTCCGAAGCGTGTCAACATGGTCGTTTTGCCGTTCATCCTCCCACTCCTCCGTGCTTCGCAATCGACAGATGCTGCCTCATAGATTTTCCCAGATACTCCATCTTGTTTCTCACTCAGAAGATTTTCGATTCCCCTCGAACCCGAGAGACACTAATACACCGGTGAAGATCTTGCAATTAACGAAGGAATTCAATTATTCATAATTGAAAAATTCAATTATTCATAATTGAATTATTTGGGTCTTTAAAATAAGAAAAATATATCAAGGAGATCCTGTTCATTACCGATGGCAACAAGATGCATAGGAATATTGCACAGTTATAAAAATAAATAATAACCTTCGTAAAACAACCCCAATTGAATAAAAGGGTTAGATATTTATTCGTTTTATTTTTCGTATCCCTGTAGTAAACTTAGCTATAGTAAGCTTACAGGTTTATGCTAAGGTTTTGACACTTTGTTTAATTCGTATAAAAAAATAAACAAAAAAAAAAAACAACAATTTAATTCACGGTTTTCTACTACAAAAAACCAATCCAACTCGTATAATTTGCAATTTATCGAAAGCTTGCGTTATTAAAAGTGACACAACTATTGATTGTCGCACATAACTCATTTAGTCAAGCCGTCGTAACTCTAAGGGTCAAGCATAATTTTCCATCTTGCCTTCTCGGTACACCATTGGTATACAAATGGTCCCGTAAGAGAGCTACTGCTACCCAAGCATTTCCATTGGTCCGGAACCGGAAGTCGATACATTGGAGTTGAAAGTATCATATTTCGTTCTCAGCTTCGTCGATTCAGTATAGTTAGACCACAATTTTGTATAATTACTTGTCTAATTAATTGTCTATTTTCCTGAGTCTGTCAGTGTCCACCTAAAACCGGAAGTGGCCTGAACCGGAAATAGGAGTTTTTCGCGGAACCTTCAGGCCATAGGAGGCAGAACTCCTAGGGTTCTCAGTTTAGGTTGGAGGGCAACTTGTAACCACAGAGGACACGGGAACCGTAACATCTTCCTTCGTGATCTTTAAAAATAACCTTCATTCGTAAAACAACTGCGAAACAAGGACGGACTATTTCTTCATTTTGTTTTCTTTACGTGCGTATGTAAGCGGCATTTTCTAAATTTAATTGCATTTCAAGCAGTATTTTTTTATTGAATACTAGATTTTAAACAGCATATATTTACATAGTTTAATGCAAAATGCATTACTATATTTCACAGTTTTTAGCCTAATTTCGTTAAGAAAATTTTATCAATCAGTATGTTTGTCCGTGTGGTTTCCTGTCCTCGTGACCTTTGCTCCGGTGGATAATCTTCTAGAAACTAGCTTAAGGACACCAGATGATCTAACTTTGAAATACAAAAATTTAAAAAAGTATAAAAAATTTTATATTTATATTTTATATTTTTTTCCCAAATTGGTCGTAGTCGAGAAATGAGTGCGGAAAGACGACAAAAATGCATTCGAATCCTAATGATCACAATTTCCATCCTATTTTGTTATGTATGTATGTATGTAGTGGAGGTGGGTGGCAGAAGCCAAGCAATGCGACCAGAGGTCTATTGTACTATCCCACGGAAATGTGGACAGATAGAAAGTATGGTGGGAGAAATGCAGGGGAAACGGGAGAACCCCGAGAAATCCTGCCCAGCGCGGATCGTCCACCATCACGAAACCCACATGAGAACCGAACTCGGGACTCAGAGGTGATCCTATTTTGTTAAGATCTCACTGTCTTAAATAGTGAATATTAAATTATTTTAGGTAATCTATTGTAGGTACGATTAAAATTATTCCAATTTTGGCATTTTTTTTTCAATATTCAGTAGATCCTATAATTTGAATAAAAATGTAAATTTCTCGTTTTAACGTTTTTTACGATTTGAAAAAAAAAAAAAAGAAATTAAATAAAAAAGTTGTTTCAAGCTACTTGTTAGTTTAGAAATTCTGCTTCTTTACTGCAAAAACAACAAGAATATTCTTTTGCTTTGAATTCCTGCCTCTTTGAGCTGCTATCATCACATTCCCTTTACTATCTCCGAAGCGTTCGTTAATTTCGTTAGTGTCTTTGTTAATTGTTTGCTGTAAACTTCATTTAACTATTTAGTTAGAGATAGTTATGTTGGGAAGTTGTTGTGAATAGAATTGCGAGTCAGTCAGCGTAGTAATCAAATTGAAATTGGTTTTATGTTAATTATATTGAGTTGACCTTCCTTTTGCACTTGGAAGACGCTCGCTCTATTAGTATTTCGCGCTCTTTACATAGGACAACGAAGCATGAATGTTGAACCCGACATCATTATCGCGGCACCCATTTAAAAATCAACAATTGTGCCTTTGGTGCGGACTCACAATTAAGGACGCATCTTGATAATTGCTGTATGTCGCCGAAGGTCCGTGAAAGTGTGAGGCGGTAATTAAGACTGTAGCATTCTCTGCCGAAATTTGTCCTCCCCGTCATCGAATCGGCAAAGGGTCTGCAAAAGGCGGGTCTTCCAGTGCCAAGAAGCATTCTTACTCTGGCGCATGCGCAGCGGAGAGGGTGTCATCTCTCATCTCTTTATGCGAACCATTGAAGGTCCAGTTTCGTCGGATAGTGGAATGCTGTCTTCTCTTGTACCCCCACCACCCCCGTACATCGAGCAGCATTCCTCGTTATATGTCCTCGGGCGAAGACACGAAGTCTTGGACCGAGCGATATATAATCTTTCTCTCTTGCAGGGAATGTGCGCGTGTTATAGTCTTCTTCTTCAGAGAACTCTGGCGGGCGCCTTTGTTGCTGACTACCTTGCAAATTCTTCGGCTACTCTGTGTGCGGAGGCCCGAAGCCCTATTAATATTTATAAGTTAGAAGGACGGGGGCATATTAGGCGGCAAGGGTATAAACAGCTGTCCAAGAGCCTTGTCTCAAACCCACAATCCTCTATTTACAATCTTCAAGAAGCCCGCCTGAGAAGGAGATGGAAATGAGAAAGCGTGTAAGGTGTGCTGCTAACAGTGGCGTGTTCTGCTACATTTGCTGGCGAATTCTCAATGTTGAAGCGTTTCATGATCCAAGATAACGGCGCTTTCAAGTCGAACTGCAATACAGTCATCAACATACTAATAAGAAATATTATAATGATCTGATATTAATGGAATATACAAAACTGATAAAGAAGGCAAATAATATTTTTAGAAAACTTTAACGTTTGTAGATAATTATAAAAAAAGCCAATAAAAGGTCAAAAAAAAACTTTAAAAAATATATATAATTAAAAAATTTCTAAGATACAACTATGTTTCGGCCGCCCCACGAGCTTTTGACAAATAAAAACTTACATTGAATAATGAAAAAAAAACATATATGTAAATTCGAGATAAAGTTTGCTCCCTAAAAAAAAAAAAAAACTTCATTTTTAATTTCTCAAATTCTAATTTTTCGTTATGCCTTTCGAATGTAAAACTGTGTTTTATAAGAAATTGTGGACCTAAAACACTCCTATACTTGAAGCAAACAATTCATTAAAGCGCATCAAAGTAATATCTTTGGTTATTGTATAAGTTGATGGAACTATGCATTGGAGATCAATATCCCGCCACTTTTTTATGTATTAATAAATTTAAAATTTCGGAAATTTTAAAGCAATTTTTTTTTTTGTTTTCATTTCAATATTTTTCTTAGATTCAGTCCTTAGGTTGTTTACGTTGTATCTGTTATTGATGTTTTTGTTTGTTTGTTTGTTTTTCTAACTAAATTGTTACTGAAATAATAAACTGTAAACCTGAAATTAAGAATTAAAATAATAATATAATCAAATAATAATAATTTATATAATAGTAACTTGTAAACTTAAAATGTTTTTACCTTTGGAAAGGCAAACTAGTTTTAATGCCTTACAGTTTTTCTGAAAGTAACGAATCAAGAAAATTTTATTATTTAGATTTAAAAGAAAAAGAAAAATCTCTCAATTAAATTTCGTAAAGTTTGAATCTTTAGAACAGAAACAAATTAAATAAAAATGATCCTAAGTTAGATCTTTCTAGGATTAGAAACGTTTTACGTGTACTGGAGGTTTTTAAATGCATTGATAAAGCCATACATATACAAAGGATTCTACTAGTTTCACCGCCGAGAGACGGTTTTTTCAAGACGGTCTTGAAAAACCCGTCTCTCGGTGGTGAAACTAGTCGATTCCTTTGTATATTTTATTTTTTATATATATTAATTGCATGTTTAAACTAATCAGGTGTATGGCTTTATCAATGCGTTTAGATCTTTCTAGATCTTTAAAATCAAAATATACGTTAGCCTATTTTTTTTTTTCGGTCATTACATCTGTACACAACTTTTATCCGTTGAAACATTAAAACGAAATGAAACTTGAAATGCATATTTATGGACAGTTGAAAATTTAACTTATGAAAAATTTGATTGCAATTCGTTAGGAGTCTCACTGATGGTAAAATAACAAATTGAAATTGACACCCAATAATGAATCCGCACATTCTAATCTATATTGTTGGCGCATGTTTTTCATTGGACTAAAATTAATTAGATTGATTATGTAACGTAAAAACTTACGGATTTAATCAATTTTCAGTAAAGCTAAGTGATTTGTATTCATCAATGAATGTTTTCTTTACGAAGAAATCGGAAAAGAATTAAATCTCATCAAAATTTTAAAACTGTTTTATTTTGTTTTAATATTTTTACATTTATAATACATTTGTTCGTATTTTTAAATAAATTATACAAACTAAGTCATTTTCAATTTAGGGAAAACCAGCCAACTATTATAAATGCAGTGAAAACACTCATTCAGTTAAAAGTTTCTCCAAAAAAAATTTAAAATTAAAAAAATTAAAATTTAGCGAAAAGTTATAACACTTTCTCGTCATTCCCTTTATGTTGAATTTTTTTTATTCATTTATTATTCTACTTTAAACTTTGATGTTTTTTCAGAGTTTTGAAATTTCAATTAAAAACCCTATTCATCATTTTAACCGAAATCTTTTCCTTTCCACTCATTTATTATAAAGAGAAATTTTACAGAACTTTCATCATGTCAAAAAAATTAACTGAAAACTACTTCAACAAAGCAGTGGTTTTCAAAGTGCAGAATTTAACTTTAAAAATTAATCGCAATACTTTCACTTGAAAAGATCTTAGCCAGACTTTGTAGGATGTCGAAGGCATTTTTTGAAAGCAAAGAAAATAAGAAAAAAGGACAAGAAGTAAACGTTTTATTACGTTATCGAAGCCATATGTTTATACGGCAAATATAAAATTCCACATTTGAGATTTGAACGAATTCTTCATTATCCACAATATATTTACTTTTAAAATTTATGAGAATATTAAATTTGAAATCTAGATATCAAAACAACATTCATTACTTTGTTGTTTCGTTAATAAAGACAAACGGATTTCAGATTCGGATTTCCCATCTATGTTTAAGGTGACCAAGCAAACAAATCTGTGACCGTTTGCGATCTGACCTGATCTGATCAAATATTCATGATTATACGAAGATAATGTATATACTTGTTTATTTTTCAAAAAATATACATCATAAATTTATAAACGTATATATAAATTTATAAAAGTATATATTTTAACTGCGAATGAAAACATCCCTGAAGAAACTAACTGTAATAAATGAAAATTAGTTAAAATTTATTTATTTATTTTGAATTTATTTGTTCTTGAAGTGCAATTTATTTTTTCTTCTATTTCACTTATTCGAGTTTATAACTGTGAGTTATTTATTTAGTCCAATTTATTAGGATAAAGACTTTTCGTATTATCTTATTACAAGCTTGGACACACACACACACACACACACAACGACATACTGATATTGTTACTGTAGATTTACTGGCACTGACAGAATCACAATTCAGATATTGAAAAGACTCACAGATCTTCAATTTTGTACATAGCGTAAACACATTAGTTTGCACGTACTAAGAAAGAATTCACTGAACTGTTTTTAATATTTTGGATACCCTGAATCCAGGATTAGATGTTTATGTTTTCCTATCATCAGCTGGATTTGCCCAGTATTTGCAGCACAGTAATCTCAAGAAACATATAAAGAAAACGAAATTCAAAAAAGCAATGGCCTTCCATATTAAAGATACCAGTATATAAATTCAAAATAAAAAAGACAAATCATTTAATCCCCGCTATCAAACGCTTAGCTTATAAAGGATTAAATTATAGAAAAAGAATACATTATCACAATAAGTTGGGGGAAATAATAACGACATCACAATAAAAAATATGCACGCACATAACGCATTATGTGCGTGTATTGTTTTTTTTTTTTATAGTGATGTCATTTTTACTGCTGCACGTTAAATTGTATTATATATACACTTTAATTTAGTTCTGTAAAAAATTATTTTGACGGCTTACTAATATTTAATTAGTGATTTTTTTAAAAATTTTCTATTTATTTCAAAGAAGAACTCAAAGAATATTAATATAATTTTGTATATTCATGATCTAAACGAAGTTATTTTGTATTCATTGCCGGGTTTATTTCTGGAAGATTTTTTACTTCTCCCAGATTTTTTTTGTTTTTTAAAAACTCTACTATCAAAAAGGTCAAAATTAGAGATTACTTGGAATTTTAGCATCAGTTGAAAAAGAAAAATCGCAGAATAAGAAGAATAGATTTTTCTAAAGTATCTAATCTAATAGAAAGTTGGAATGAAATGCCATTAGATCGTCTACAAGAGAATCTCTTTGTCCACCTCCCAATTTCAGCTTAAAATTGTTAGAGAAAATCTCGTTACACGAGAAAAACTTTAGATCTCTATAAAGGTTAGAAACGATCTCTTGTATTATCTATCAGGAATCCACCCAGCGAACAAGAGTAGCAATCGATATTTCCAATCCAACATATCTCTCAAAGGATTTCGTTCGATTGTTTTATTTTAAATTTACTTCAGTCCTAAAGGTTCGTTATATTTGTAATCATTTTTTTAAAAATCTGATATAATTTGTAATCTTTTTTGCTCTCCAATTTATGTATCTATCTATTTATCTATTTTTTTTTTGCATTACATACATAAATTTTGTAGGTAATTAATGTTGAAGTAATATAATTCCGTAGGCCGCCATGAAAATGCTAAATGCTTGTAAAACATTCTACTTTGTCTTCATTATTGAATAAATTTGCTAAATAATGTAATTAGGTTTAAAAAATTGGGAAATGACAGAAAATTTTCATCGGTTTTAGACTGAGCTTTTATCGGTTTTAGACTGAGCTTTCATCGGTTTTAGACTGAGCTTTCATTGGTTTTAGACTGAGCTTTCATCGGTTTTA
>JAFIDM010004315.1:61969580-61997172 GCA_023159025.1 Thereuonema tuberculata | reverse complement strand
CAAACACTAAATCTTGCATTCTATTGTGACAATGCTCTAACCAGAGAAACAGGCAACAATACTTTATTATGCAATGATGAAGCCGGCACACCTGGTTAACTTGAAAAAATTAATAATTTAAAATTAAAAGTATTTAAAATAAAACGACCTGGTTTCGTTCAGCTTAGGGTGAACATTCTCAAGTTACATGAACAAGTGAAGTGTGATACATTTATGCAGGGTCCAGAATGGAGTAAGACTTCGGAAGCTGAACGAAACCAGATCGTTTTATTGTAAATACTTTTAATTTTAAATTATTAAATTTTTCAAGTTAACCAGGTGTGCCGGCTTCATCATTGCATAATTACATGCACAGCACACGTTAAAAAATGTTTCTAATACCTTTGTTAACTTCCTAACAATAGTCCACATAAATCGCAGACAATGACTGTAATACGAATGCCACTCATCATTTGATTTTAAATTAGTGCAAGATTTAAAAGCTGCCATTTCAGCGGGAAATCTCAGTGTTCTTGATATTTACGAGTGAAAAGGAGTCAGCGACGATTCAGGTGGTTACCGTTTAATAAATATAGACTGACCACCAACCTAAGGTGAGATTATGTTTACAACTTTTAGCACGTGATAGATGTCAAACCTATAATGCTTTATGATCTTTGGCTTATAATTAAACGGTGCTGTCTTATCACAGGCCAAGCATCGCAGGCAGTTGGACGGGCAGAGTCATTAATCTTCTGTCGGATGTCACTTCATTATCTGCCATCTAACTTGACATTAAAATTGAATAATGAAATCATAAAGAAAGAAGATGAGCAGGTATATTAAGCATAAAATTCAAGGTATTAAAGCAGATATGCCCGGAACGGCAAAGAGTTTTAATCTACTCTAGGAAGGCTTCCGACATCATTGTGTATGTTTGTGAGTGTCAGAATATTCCTAATTAATTTTGCACCATGAATTTCTTGAAATTTTGGCAGGCATGTTTATGGATAAGGAGACGATCTGGCCTTTGCATTTAAAAGTTTCATCGTTTGTATTCGTATGGTAAAGTTTCCATAGTTAAGTCATCGGAAACGAAACAATTAACTCTCATTGATCGTAACTCTTATGAAGGAGAGATCGATATAAATAAAAAAATTACAAAATTTTTACAAATATTAGGATTGCTGAACTCCATTTTTAAACCCAATTTAGTCCAAAAACATTCCAGAATAAAATTATATAAAACTCTAGCTTTACCAACTCTCCTCTATGGTAGTGAAATTTGGGTTCTCAAAAAAAAAGATATCAGTAGATTAAAAGCGGCCGAAATGAGATTCCTAAGACGAACAGCAGGATATACTTTATTGGATCACAAAAGGAATGAGGAGATACTCCAAGAACTCAATCTACAACCAGTAGAGGAGAAGATTTCCACATATAGAAATAGACGTTTACAACATATCTCCAGAATGACACCAAATAGAATACCCTACGAAATACTTCACTACAAACCTCAGGGAAAAAGACGCCCTGGACGCCCACAACAACGCTTTCTGGACCCTGTGTAGCTGGAACCGAAACGGGTCAACACTGGCCTAATTTCGTGTTTGGAATATGATGATGATGATGATCGTAACTCAATGAATTCCAATTGTTACCTAACAAAAATAAAGCAAAAAAAAAGTTGTCGTGACCCTTGCTTATTCGTATTGTTGACGCGTGCTTCGATTTCATTGAATTTAGACTTTTAACGTAACAGTTTTAATCAATTCTAATCAAATTGAATATTTTTGAAGGTAGGACAGATTTTATTAGCCATTTACTCTGCAAAAACATGAGAAAAAGACGTCAGTGCATTGAAAAAAGTAAACTGCAACTTTTTCAGAAACTTATTTATCTCTTAGTAATCTTATAAAAAAATTAAGTAAATAAACTTATATCTTCGTTTGTACAACACTTCTTCAAAAAAGACACAGAGAAAACAAGAGTTAGAACTAAGAAGGACGGAATGGAATCTAACTTTAAACTGTCTAACTTTAGTGGCTGGTCTTTTGCTTTTCTCAACTGTTTTTTTTGGGCAGATAAAAAAGCTGTTGCAAATACATAAATACTTTTCAATGCCTTTCTGAACCACCCTAACTTAATAAGTTACTTAAATTCTTCTTTATTTAGCTTTCTGGTCATTATTAATTTTTTATCATTATTAAAGATAGTGAACAATATCAACTGTGAATAACTACATATAATAATTTGTCCTTCTAATTTCTTAGTGAAATATATCAATAAATGTACATTAAGTAATACATGTAGTGAACAAGATTTTTCTATTACTTGATATTTATATACTATTATTATGAATAATATGAATAGACTCGATAATACACGTGCTTAATAATTTAGTATTGACTACATGATATAAATAAAATTAATAAAACCTACAGTGCATAACGTACAGGGTGTATATCAAAATTTAAAGGTAGGTCAGGAATACAAAAAGTATTCATAGAGGAACGTATGTCCGCAAACGCCACCCGAATGTGCTAGAGAGCGCTGTTTGGCAGCACATTAGTTGGACAATGTGAGCCATCGTCATTTGAGACGTTGACTTTGTACGAGTAGGATGTATCGCTTCACTAATGCTAAGAGGGCAGATATGCACCTAGCCTATGGGGCAGCGAACGGAAACGGACGAGCCGCTGTACGATTGTATCGTGAACGGTTTCCCAACAGACGTGTGACCAATCATCAAATGTTTGCACCAGAGATTGTGTGAAACTGGATCATTCGACGGAAACAGGAGTGACTCTGATCGGCAACGATTTACGCGCACACCTGCCACGGAGGAAGAGGTCGTACACCGAATTGAAATCACTATTTACAAATATATGAGCTATTGCACATCATCTTGATCTCCATCAATCCAGCGTGTGGCGAATATTACTGTTGGTGGAAGGCATTTTGAGCACCTACTGGGAACCTGGTAGGGTCCACCTCAATATGCTCCTATTGTAAACATTGGGCTAATAAACATGTTGTCTACTTTACTTGTCGTCTTTTATTTCTGAATCTTAGTGTACCTTCTAGCACATTCATGCCGTTTTACGACATACGTTCCACTACGAATACGGTTTGTTTTTGTATTCCTGACCTACCTTTAAAGTTTGTACAGGGAATTTTGAATTATCATGTATATATACATAAAAAATTGAATACACCTGTGTAGCTATATGTGTACATAGCAAAACATCACGCTGTAATGAATAAAATATGCAATGAATAATGCCTACAGTGCACAGTGTTTTACAGGATAATAGTACAATAAAATGTAACTTATATGCATTGTGATTACTGTAAATCTTCAAAGCCTTGGGCCCTATCTGATACTTTTCTCTATTCGACAGGCTTTATTTCAGAAAGGATTTATTATTAGTAGTAGTAGTATCATTACTATTATTATTCTATTGTTAACTTATTCAAAAATCTTATTTTTAGAGTTTCTATTTCCTGTTTCTTAAAGAAAATCTTTATCAATACTGAAAGGGAAGAAATAGAAGCGGGAAACGGAACTAATCAGAAACTGCTGATTCGTTGGTCCATTATTCTCATTACAGTTTCGCAGTCGGACGAAAAAGAGTGGGGGGACTTTCATTTTTCATTTTTTAACGTTTCCAATACAGTAGCTCATTGGAAAACGTGGAGTTTTCCAAGCTCTTTATTAAAAGTCGTCATTCTCTGACCCCTCCGGCGTCAATGCCGCCAGAAACCCACTCTAGCTTGAAAATCAATGGCGCGAAGAAACGGTTCCACGTGGGGAGGAAAAAAGAAAAAAAGATCCTCATCGCCTCATTCACAATTCCAATTATTTCTCCTTGGCCATTGCCGCCGTTTTGCAAACACCGAGATTATTTCGTCACTTAATAACGTTAGACTTTGCACCCCCACCTATCCGTACCTCAAATCGCGAAATCTTCACAGCGAATATAATTCCCGAAATTCATTTCGATATGCCTGTGTATTTTCGTTACCAATATCTCAAGGTTGAACTGTTTGATGCCTATTATACTTCTCTTTTTTTTCCCGCCCAAATCAGCAACAATAGATCTGCCGAATTCCACGAAATTTAATCTCAGCAGATTTAAGGCTTTGGATAAGGAATTTCTTTTTCCCCCGTTCCTTCTCCATCTCTTCCCGTGTCAAATATTAATCCTACTCTCACTGAAATTGCCAGAAAATGAATTTTCTTTCAATAATAGAGATTCGCAACAACTGCTAAAGAAAATTTATTCCACGATTTTCTTCGTCAAGAACAACTTGATCCTTAGAAGCCATCTAATTTTCTTTCGTTTCTGTGTGGAGTGGGTTTTTTTCTTTCTTTTTTTTTAATAATAAAGTTTTCTAATTAAGATAAACTAATGGTAACAAGTTTCTAATATAATATACAAACAAACTTAGCTCTTCTACCTTTCTCTTCCACCATGAGTTTTCAGATAAGAGATTTATTATAAAAACCTAGGAGTATTTGAGGATTAATATTCAATATTCACAATTTAATTATTAGTATTCGTCATAGGATAATGTTAAGAAAGTTATAATGTCCATCCGTTTTTTATATCACTTGCAGTTTGCCATTAGTAGGTACTTATTTTTAAAAACACTAAAGAACTAATATGAAATTAAAGTTGTTTTTTTTTTAATTGTTTCAAATATGTAGATAATGTGTATAATGTACATAATGTACATCAAGTTTTTTTCATATTTATACAACTTTTGCTTACACTCCGTTCTTGATATAAATTAGTTGCTGTAATTTAATAGGCCCCTAAATAAGGAAATTCATCGAGCGCCAAAGAACTCAATAAAAGTTCTGGTTGAAGAATCCAAGAATTCTATTATTTATATCTTATAGTGTACTTTGACCATTTGCATTTTTTTCAGGCTAAACTCTCCTTTAATTCTCTGCTTTAAATGCTGTTTCAGTACAATTTTTATTGTATTTTATTGAGATATATTAAGTTTCATCAAATAGTTGCTAATAGCCAAACCACGTGGTCTTCTTTTTTTTTTGGTCATAGTTTTGATCACTGACCCTATCATTGAAGTTCTATGGTCCTGTGATTTCCACCTGTCACCATTTTCGTCACCAGTCCTATCATTCAAGTAGCTTTGAAACTTACTGTAAAATTTCGGAAATATCAATCATCGGTGATTAGTGAGCACCAATCAGAACCGATGAAGCTGTGACGTACCACTATACAAATGAGATCCACACATTCATCCCATCATCGAAATAGTTGACGCCATTTTGGCCACCGCTTCCATTGAACCCAGGTTATTATGAATTAAGTATCTCAGTCAGAAGATTATCTTTCGAAAATAAGAAATAGTTTTTACTGAAATAAATTCATTATATGTGTCAGAATGTGCCGATGTCAATTTTTTAAGAGAGGTTTTTTTTTTGTTTTTTTTTTTCATTTGTTATTGAAGCCTCGTCGCATTCGCAAAGGATTGTGGGAGTATTTATCGCTGTTCGAAAACTTAAAACTTTGCAGTCGAAATGTACTCCCTTCAGCTTAAATAATAGAGATGCTAAAATTCAATTAGATTCGAACAGATGGACAACTTGTTCAAAATCATTTAATATTCTATGGAAACTGCGTTGCCCAAAGGCGTCTTTAAGCAGCAACAAAGTTAAAAGGCGAAAGTTTTAGATCTCGTCGCTGATTGGTTCTTGAAAAGGCTTTAAAAAGCAGCGCCAATCACATGGAAGCTTTGCTTCACATTTCAGTGACAGTTTGATTTGGAGAATGAGAATAAACAAGTAGAACCCGTAGAAATTCATACTGTTCGAAATATAGTTCCCCTAATCATAATTAAGTGACCATTCAGATTAAATAAGATTTTTAAATCATATTTAAGCGAAAAATTAAGTAAAATTAAAGTCAAACGCAAGAATATTAATTTAACTTTAACGGATTCAACCACTTTCTAGTATTACAGAGAATGCAATAATAGGGATCCAGAAGGTTTCGATTTTTTTATGATTTTTTTTTTTTTTATTAAAATTACTTTGAACAAAAATCAACACTCATGCACGCCTCCACATCAGAACCTGTAATTTGATGTAAATGTGACATCTTTTATGTGGTTCCCGAGAAAAAGGGTTTACAGACTTTCTTTTATATAAATATACAGGGTGATTCACGAAGTATGCAGAGACTTCGGGAGCTCATTCAACATGTAAAAGTAAAGAAAAAAAGTTATAGGTCCGGTAAAGAACATAGGTCCGGGAATGCTTCGATATCGAGTTACAGCTAGCGAAAGATTTCGCCCATAATTTAGTATCCTGGGTGAAATGAAGACTTGTTGGAAGTCTGGGAAGGTAAATTAAGGGACGACATCAGTGGTTTCTTATGGTTGTTGACCTGAAAAATCGAATGAAACTTGTCGCAGAACTGTATCTCCCAGTGGTTTGAAGCTTATCCCACGTGGAATCTATAAAAAAGTTGGCAGCACAATAACAGCTGTTCAACAATAATGTGAATTGCATTGTTTTGATTTATTGTGAGAGCTAACAACTGGGGTGTAGTCCATGGGCGTATTGTTGTACTACATTATGGGTGAAATGTATGTACATAGATAGATTACAGAAACTTAATATCAAAAACAACGATTATATCAGTGATAACAAAAAAAATAGGACCATGTGATTTGGCTATAAGCATTTGAAACTGCAGTGATTCCAGTAAATACCTTACTTCTAGCTTTTCAGGATCCTATTGCCCACATTCTGTGAGCGATTATCAAAATCCCACCCGCTGCCACCAACACACACTGATTCGTTTATCGCTTGTGTGAAGACTTCGCTATTATTTCATCTTATTTCATGCTGAGGAATTGTAATAAACGAGGGATAACGTATCCGAGATTCCCCATATACTTGAAAATGTGCTTTTTTTAGCTGACTTTATTAGGACAGACAAGCTCAACAACTCAGTCAACTTTTGTATATGTTACAGTGTCCCACTACAGGCTTACTTGACCCTTGCAGTCGGGGGAGATAAGGCTCCCAGCGTTTCGTGACCAGCGGGACTAAGTTAAGGTCGGACTCCCGCCCGCCTTTAATTTCCGGGAAAGAAATCCGGTACCCATTCAACAGAGGGCTGAGTAGATCCTAGGACCCACTTGGAGGAGAAAGGAGGGTGGAAAAAACACGCTCTTCGCCCAGGCCGGGGATCGAACCCGCTACCTCCAACCCCCAGCCAAGAGCCCTTATCCACTCGGCTACCGGGCCCACGTCTTTATGTATGTGTTCCTAAATAACTTTAACATCGCAGGATGGATCGAATTGAAACTTGGCATGAATCTTAGAGCACGAGGGACGATGTAATGTTTGTATTTGCAATCTTATCCCAACGGGTCCGTATCTAAAAATTAGCACAAGGAGACAAAAATTCCCACAGAAAATCATTGGCAACAGATTTTTGTCGTTTATCTCTCAATATATCATTGTCAGTGAATATTAAATGAGCGTGATTTCATACGATTAAACTCAATGTGATTAAGCAATTCAAGTAAAAAATGTGGATTTTTCATGAGAAAATTTCACTATTTATATTCAATGGATTTTAGAATAGAAAATATAAATAATGTCTTCACGACTAAGAATATCAAGAATAAAATTTTGAGAATAAGATTTTAAGAAAAGTAGGCTTTAAGTTCTTTAGTAGTTCGTCCTTTTTAATATAATACTTTGCTTCTATTTCTATATTCTGAATTAGACTCTTTCCCCTAGAGAATTTCTCAACTAGAATTCAACAGAACCTTCTCGTGTCTCCTTCATTTTGATTTTCTTTTCGTTTTTATTGATGTTTTCTTCCATATTTTTTTTTAAAACTCTCTCCATCAGTTCGTCCAATGTATTAACATTCCTCCGTACTTTGTCTTGGGAGGTTTTCTTCGGTAACACTTCCTCCTCCTCCTCCTCCTTCTCATCTTATTTCCTGGCGATGTCTCGGGAATCCGCGTTCCTTATTGTCTTCCACCTCATCTTTTTTTTTTTTTCCCCCGGACAACAGAGTTTTAATTTTAACGCGCGGTTTCTCCCTACCACCAGGTTCGTCTGCCACCAAAGAGATGGCGGCACAAACTCAAAAGAAAAAGGAAAAAAAAAATATTCCAAGAGCCCTGGAGCAGAGAGACAATTGGCGTGGTGTTTGAACTGCTCTTAAGGGTCCGCGTCCACTGGTTTTATCGGAACCCCCTCCCCCCTCTCGCCCGTCGTCCCATCTCGCTTTGGGGAATTTTTTTATCGATTGAATTTACGAAAAAGATTCTACACTTCCCACATCTTGATTTATAGTCGACTCCAATGCAATGGGAACGGAGGCAATCGTGTGATCTGGAATTGACTGAAGACAATCTAGCGTCGTACAATCATCACCTTTCTTAAAAAGGCACTGGGAACTGAGGAAAACATCTTTTCATTTCTCAAGGAGACAGGAAACAGAAATTGCTAAAGTTACTTAGCCGACTTTCTGTAAAATATTGCTTTTTTTTTATGTTTGCAAGTGAATCCCCCGCTCCTCCTTTTCATCTGTATATGTCTGTGTTCTCATGTCTTTGTGTGTGTGTGTGTGTGTTTACGTGTGAAAAATCCCAAATCGGAGCCCCATGAGCAATGGATTCCCTAAGTCTGAGGGAGAAATCCGACTTCCGGTGCAGGCCTCTTCTGGTTTCAGGTGGCCATTGACCCAGTCAGGGTGATAATTGGACAATTGGGGTCTATTAATGCTTAATCAATTAATTGATTATTATTCAAATCTCAATTATTCTGAGAACGAAAATCAATATGGCCCTCGATTCAATATGGCCCTCTTGGGAATGCTTGGGCAGCAACAACTACTGCAAGCTCATTGGTGCACCAATGGTGAAAAGGCCGTGATGGAAATTTGAAACCTGAAGGTGACAAAATAAAAATCCCTTAGAAACAGCAGGAGAAACAATGAATCTCTATCAATTCTAAGGATGGGTAGTTCGTGAAGATATACGAATATATACGGAGCAATATGGCCATATAAAAGAACTAGTTCAATGAATGACCTAGTTCAAATGAACTAGTTCGTTCTTTTACCACTCCACTATTGGCTATTGGAATTGGTTTATTTCGTTTTATATTAAGTATTTGAGAACCTTTTTTTTTTGGTTGTTAAAGTAAAAAGAACGACTTTGTTCATTTGAACTAGTTCTTTGAACTAGTTCAATAAAAAGAACTATCTCAAAAGAACTAGTTCAGTAAAAAGAACGACTTTGCCCATCTCTAATCAATTCTTAACGTATATTCTTCCTTTTAATAATCCAGTAACTTTGGCGCGTTTAAAATCTGTTTTGATGTGTTTAAATCTGATTTATTTAGATAACTTAATAATGGGGATTTAATTATTTGTTTTTAAAAATATTTTGTGTTATTTTTACGTTTTAAAAAATATAAAAATAAAACGAAACGTTTAAGCAAAATAGGTTTCACGTTCTGAAGGTGAACCCAGCGCGTTATATTTTAATCGATGGTAAGAGATTTGTTTCTCGCCATTTTTCTGTTTTCATAGAAAAAAATGGAGAAAGGCCTAAAAAGGACGTGTCTCAGCTGGGAATGACCTTCTGCTAAAGGCTTTCTACTAATCTGCGCGGTGGGTGGGTGATAGGACTGTGATGCATGGGTGAGTACACCGCTAAATCTCTCTCCTGTCTTCTCTATTGATTTGAACGCTCAGCATAGAAGCATTGGACCGGATTAACACACATATACCACCCACGCAGCCCTCTTCATTTTCTTCTGACTCCCTTCCTTCTGTTTGGATGGGACAGCCCACTTTTAACTCCCCTCCTCCATCCTCATCGCCCACAACTACGATTAGGATTTGAGATTTTGAAATAAACGTATTTCAGCAATGAAGAGTTACTAGTAGATTCTGTTAAATTCCGACTGAATTTTGATTATTACAGATGGCAAAGCCTAAATAAAATAAATATAGAATTAGTAGTGCTTCATGAAAACTCGCGAAAAAAAACTCCTGTTGTTCTAATCGGATACATCAAACCTAAATATCAAAAATGCTTTTAACCCCTCATTTTAGACGAAACGAGGTTTTAAAAAAAGATTTTAGACGAAAATAATTAAGATTATTTAATAAGAGATTCTCTTATTCTCTCCAGCCAATGCACAAAGAATAGCTATTAAAAAATACTAAAGGTTCAGACCAGTGTTTAGTAATCTGTTTCACCATTAATTGGCGATTATCAGTTGAGAGGAGTCACCAGTACATAAACAACAAAGTCTCAATACGGAGAATAGAAGTGGCAATAGGAAGAAATTGGACCCTCCACAAAGCTAAACTAAAAGCAAAAATACATATTAAAAATAAAATAAAGAAACTTCATGTGCTGGCCTCCGCCAGCCTCAATGAAATTTCTATGCGCATTTAAACAAAGAAAATGCAAAAGCACACTAGAAGTTAACACCAGTGTTTACTATTGACATCTGAAAACAGCTGTTTCACGCTCATCAGTTGATAGTAGTCACGAAAACAACATGGTCTCAATACGGAGAGGAATAGAAGTGGTAATAGAAAGAAATATGAACTTCCTATTGCCCGTTATAAAACTAATTTAATACTTTCTAAAATAGCAAAACAAAAAACCAACATTAATTTTCAACCTCAACATCAACTGCACAAAAAAAAGTACTAATTTTTCATTTTCTATAAAACAATGAATTAAATCCGTATTATTACTTTAGTTGCTATATTATTTACTTCAATAAATCAAATTAATTTTAATCGAAGCAAACCATTCCGCGAGAATTATGTGAATTTAATAATTCCGTGAGGATTTTTCTAGATCATGGAGTAGATTCACATGTAATTTTATTCTAGATCATTTTTCTTGAGATTACACCTCAAGGGCCGGCAAGGTGTACCGTTACGACTGTGTGTAACAGTAAACTTCTTGCTCAGCATGTGATTCCTTCCTTGCAAGAACGAAATTGTTTAGAGACCACCGTTTTCCTACAAGATGGAGCAAAACCACTTACTGGTCAACAAGCAAAAAACTGCTTTGTGCGATCTTCACGAATGATCGCATAATCTCCAGAGATTTTCCAGATGCTTGGCCTGCACTATCTCGGGACTTCAAATAATATGACTTCTGGTTGTGGTGATATCTGAAAGATCGCGTCTATTAGGGACGCGTACGGTCTCTGCCTGATTTAAAATCAAGCATACAGAGAAATGCAACCCTTAACACCGCTGTGTTACGCAAGAAGCATGTAACTGACCTAGTTGGAGCATATATTGAACAACTTCTGTAACCATCGTTTGATAATAAACTTTATTTGTTTTTCACCCTTAACGCGCCATGTTTTTGCCTCACGGCGAAAAGTTATTTTTTTTCCAACGGAAATCTCGTCTGCATAGTCTAATTAGCATATCGCCAAACGTCAGTGTCGTATGTTCATTACAACCCGTTCCAGGGTGCTACGTAGGATCAACTTAATTATAACCATCCGGTATATGTAGGAAGTTTCAAGAAGGTCCATCCAGCGGATTCTAAGGCTATTTTGGAATGGGGAGGGAAGACTTACAAACATGCAAATACACACAGGCAGAGTGATCTGATAAGCCTAACTTTCCTAGAAAAGTTGGCTAGTAGAAATCCAACAATAAAATAATGTGAGCCACGTAGGAATTATGCTTCAGCCTCAAGTGATGTTCATTGTCAAGAGTAAGAAAGCGAGATTATAACCACGGATTATAAGAATAAGAAAAATACGCGATAAAAAGAAAGCGAATCAAATGAAGTGGAATCACTGTATAAATGAATCAATCAATAAAAAGTAGGGAAGTAATTGAAACTTAAAACTTAAATCTGATTGAAAAAGTAACTTAAGCTATTTCTTTTACTCTTCCAGTGTATTTTGTATTATTACATTGATAACGAACATCAGGTAATGATTCAACATCGATTTTTAAACTTTTTTAAAGCTAAGTTTTTTTTTAAAAAAATGTTTAACGTGCCGAAGAATTTAAACAAAAGAAAACAAGAAACAAGATCAGACAAGCTTAAACAAATGACCTTTTTTTATTTTGCCATTTTAAGCTTGTGTTTACAGTCGAACCCTGCTTTTACATTCCCGTCATTTACGACATTTTTTTTTGGTCTCTTCAATTTTCCAATTAATATATTTTTTCCCCTATATTTACGCTGTCGTAATATTAAACTTTAATAAAAAAAAAATAGTATAATATGGTATATATAACTCCAATTAGTTAGAAAACCCTCCGATGATCCAAAAAAATTCCAAACTAACTTAGAAACAACAGAGTAATTAAAAAAAAATCTGATGAATGATGGAACATAATATCGAAGTTACTATTACTTTTCCTTTTTGTTATTATACTGATTACACATAGAAATAAAATAACACTCCGCTTTGAAGCTTCTTCTTAATAATATATTTCTATTTTAGCTTGAGGACAACGTTTCTTTCAAAGTCATATCTTGCACTAAAAAAACAGTATTGTTTGTTAAATAAGTGTTCACAAAGTTCACAGTTCATTGTAAATCATTTCTAATACAATTGCTTACATAAAAGTTTCACTTTAAATTCTATGAAGTTCACTTCTTGTTGAACAACGCAAATCACATACGATGAATATCTATCACTCAATTAATGTCTGTAATTGACTTATACTGAAGTTTATCCTCTATGTATTCTACTATCTTTCCATGTTTTTCAATGATGCCTAATATCAATGAATAAAACTCATTCGCGTCGCGTCGCTTCAATAAAATAACAAAATCACTTACTTTAGATCTTGATAACAGGAAGCAAAATAATGAAGAAACTCTGCATCGTAGTATCACCACAATATCCTGCGAATCAACACTCTTGATCGGTTCTTCACTCGAATCTCAAAATGGCATCCATTCTTACTACCATAAGGAATATGATTTAGGCCTAGACTCCAGCCTAAAACTCCAAACGAGAAACGATACAAAAAAAAGACATTATGAATGCAGTTAATCTTATCTATCTTAGGTTTACAGAAGATTTCTTTTGATAAATTGCATGACGTGACTTTCCTTCAAAGTCATACTTAACTTTAAAAGTTCATTTGCTGGATATTATCCGTAGTTTCATATCCACATCCATCTTCCTATTGTTAATTCACCTCATCTCTTCCAAGTCTGCCGTTTCAACTTTCAGAACAGACCACAACAAAATCAAAGTCCTCTTCATTCACATATATTGTTTATATACATAAACGATATTGACATATCGCTCGTATTCATAGTTGCTAACAATACCTATTGAGATTACGCTCTCAACAAAAGTTCATCAGTTCACTAGTGTTAATTCTTTATTATTTGTGAATAATCAACTAAATAATAATAATTCGTATATTGTAGTTCTCTATTTTTCTGACATTATTACAATATCAAACTTCCCGCACTTTACGTTGTTTCCACCAACGGAGTAAAAAAAAAAGGCATCCTTGCGATATATCGATTGTCTGGACACTCGATGTCGTCGTTCGGTTTCGGCTTCATTCTTATTACCTCGTCATTTGTCACTAACTTTCACATGTGATATAGTATTGCAGAATTTTGTTGCGAGTATAAAAAAATTTATGACCACGTGTTTTTCTCATGAATACTACGCTCAAGATGATTCCCACAAGAGCAGATGTAGTTGCAACATTAGAGACTATAAGGAAGTATCTTTCTGTTATCAAAGGAGATGATTCAATTTTTAATAAACTGTATGAACTGTATGAAGCAAATAGAAAACTTGAGACAAAAAGTCAAAAAATATCAGACTTCTTTTGTAAAAAGAACTAATGTATTGTTTCGCTTGAAATGTATGTATTTGGCCCTTACATTTTGAGATTTTAAATTGATTAAAAAAATCGTATGATAATTTTCCTTTTCTAAATTAAATATTTAATAATTTTTGTAATATTTAATATAGTCCTGTGTGTTATAAAAGTTCCAAGCATTGATTACAAATGATTCTATGTTTTGAACATTGTATCCTTAATGTTCGTGGTCTGCGGAAACCATTTCCCATAATTTACACTTTCCCTCTATTGACACCATTTTTTCAGATTCCCTTGAAAAGTGGTAGAAGAGGGGTTCGACTGTATTTGAAGCGTTGTATTTGCAGAAGCATTACTAAGTAAATTGCTTTCGTCTGTTGTTTTCAAGAGATATTGAATGTCTTGAATCGAGAGCTTCGTATGAATGAGTATGTTTCAGCAGCAGTTGGCTTTTCAAGGAGACAATACGGGAAAATCAATGCTTGAAAGCAGTGCAGTAACTCTCGAAGAGTAATCCTCCGTGTTTACTGTGCTACTTAAATTAAAACGCACCCCCATCATCCAGATCAAGTTCACAGGAAAAGCACTTACATTATAATCAAGCGTCATAATAAAAAAACTCCATAAAAACGGTTCCTCGTTGAGGTCGGCGCAGCTCTAACGAAGTGGTCTCCCATCAGTTCCGGAGGCAATACCGGCGACTCCTCGCCGTCTGCCGCCGCAGCAGCATCGCCGAAGCTCCCGATCCCTCGGGACTCTTTCCGAAGTAGCATTAGCTATAAGCAATGAGAAATCACCGCTTATCTTCGAGAGCTCATCCCACCCGGAGAAAAAAGACCGCTGTGGCTCTACGTATTTCTTTTTTTTTTTTGGCTTGGTGATATGGAAAGCCTATGTTCCATTTCAGCGACAGCTGTAAACTTCCTTTTTATTCGCCCTCTCGCGGTCTCCGAACGAACATTATCACTGCCATAGCCGAGGCATATCGCCAGACCTAGGAGATGGGTCTTACAGCCCGCCAGTGTATCATAACGCCGATGCCTGAGAGCTGTGCTTGCCCACACATCTTTTGGCGCAGCGGCTCGACAAAGGGGTTTTCTCTTTGTCCTGACTATCCCAGTCCCGAGCTCAATTTGCTTCGTAACATTGTCGTTGCCCCTCTTAATGACGACTAATTAAGCATGGAAACTTTTATTGCCGACTTTTCATTACTGTTTTCGGGAAATTAGGAGATCTTAACGGGGGTCGCGTCCGCAATAACATACAAGCACGCGCCCATTTCACTCAACTCTGCAAATGATAATGTGTTAAAAATGTTTTTGGAGGAGACCTTTTTTTTGTCTTTCTTTCTTCTTATTAAGGTTTCGGGGGCAATAATTCTTTTTCCTTATCTTTAAATTGCGCCATATAAAGAAAAGTGCACATTGGTGTCAAATATAGCTTCATTTACCCTAATACTTGCAACTTGTTTTGTCCTCCTCTTAATCCAACACTCAGCCACAAATGTAATAACGCAAATTACGCTCGTAATGCCATCTTTTGTGATTTTAAGTCACTTATTTTTCAAAAAGAGGCAAATTCGTTCACATAAAACGTAAACAACCTTTTTTTTCCTTATTTACTTCTTACTAATTTAAGAATTCATAGGAATAGATAACTTTAAACTAAAGTAATTTACATATTTCTGCAGTTGCTTGTAACGTATTTCTCTAAAAAATTACTTTTAAGTTTACCAGATATTTTTAATGCTTTTAAAACTGTATTGTAGAAGGTCAGTTCTAGAACAAACATTTACTATAGAACTTCCAAAAAAACGTTACATTAATTTTTAATTAATTAACAGAAATTTTTAGATGCCAATTTAATTCAAAATTAGTTTGTCAATTTGCCCATAATGAAAGCACAGTATATGAAAATATAGTTAATAGTATGGACACCTGTGGAAAACGTACTTTCACCATAAAAAAAAGTTAAAATCTTACATTAAATTTATAACATATAATTTAAATAGGTCGAACAGGCTAATTACCTTAAGTATAATTTACCATGTTAATATTTTTTTTTAGTTTTTTTTCGACAATTATAAATTTGATCCTTACTCTGTAACATTGTAACAATGTGACCGTGACTAATATACTAATAATTAGATAATACCAACAATATAAGTTACTGAAAAGAAAATAACACCAATGATCAATAAAATGCGTCAGTGATCAATAAAATTTACACTTATTGAAACAGCAATTTCTCAGTGATGTTGTAATCACATAATTTAGACACATTAAAATAAAAATGTGTCCGTGATAACTCTTTATTAATCAATATAACTTACTCTCAGAAAAATAAAAATGTATCAATGATAACCGTTAGAAATCAACATGACTTTAACATATTAAAATAACAATGTGTTCTTGATCAATATAACTATTTATTATTCAAAAATGAGTTATTTACAAAAAAAAAAATGTTAAATGTTCAAGATAACTCTGTTTATTAGTCAATGTTATTTAGGCCCTACACCACACTAAAAATAACAATATGTTCTTGTCCAATATAAGGGTTTTACTCAATATAAATTGTCAGCAATGTGTCCATTATTAGCTATTAACAATGTGTCTAAAATAACAATGTGTTCGTGATAACTATTAATTAATCAATATGACTTACAATGGTGTTCTTGATCAGTATCACAGTTTATTATTCAACATAAATTATTCAGACAAAATAATAATGTGTCCGTGATATTAATCATTTAACTTAGGCATATTAAAATACCAATGTGACGACGATCAATGTACGATACTCTATATTTTCAGTACAATTCATTAACACATAATAGAACATTGATCCAAGATCAAATCATTTGCAATTCAATATACTTGTAAAACTAAAGGATAGGTTTTGATTATGAAATGGCAAAAGCTGTCTACTGTGGAACATTCTGAATTCAAAAGTTAATATTATCCAAGAATTCTTAATACCCTTAATTGTAATGAAAATGAGATTGCAAAAATTACATCTCAAAGTGTAGAATAATTATCAACAGCTCATCACAAATGAAGAAAACCATTTTCAGAAAGAATTTAAAATCTACTTTCTTTAAAAAGTTCCTTTTTAATTTTTTTAAAGTCGTGTAAACAATTCATCAGGATGTTTATCATATAGCTAAATAGTAAAAAATATAGTACATCATTGAATGTAAAAATCTTATCTTCGTACTTGTTATTTTATACGTAAAGTTATTGAATAGCTACGACGAAATCGGTTGTGATTGTTTTTTAGTTTTTCAGAATCGCTTGCTTTATGTAAGGAAAGGTTTCGTCAACTTAGTAATGAGAAACCGTATTAACACTACTGGGTACGGAGTTCTTCGTCAAAACATTATTATAAACCAAAGCCTCTATTAAATAAATTTATATAAAAATGCGACCTCCCTATTAAATAAACTAAAAAAAGCTCGAGATCAATTTTAAATACGTTTACATCGCGAGGTAGCCTTACATGTGAAGTTTATATTATATGCAGCCGTAAAACCTCATTTAAACTGCATTTAGGCTGTATAAAAGCAAAAATATTTTTTACTTTGTTATATCAACACAGGATTTTTGGAAAGGAGGCAGTTTGATGGTCGTAGTCGTTCAACAAAAAAAAACAAAAACAAAAAAGTCGTGTCCTTTCCCAGATTGGAGGTTACAGATAAACAAAAAGATGAGATGCAAAATCTTGGATTTATTTCCGTTTTCGGATACAATAGCGAGGGGTTCTAACCTCTTCCAGTACCTCCCCCTCGGTGTACGTCAGTGTATATAAAGATGTAACTCATCCACTTAAATAAGTTATACCACAGCGAGACAAGTCTTGGCAACATAAAACTGTATCTGCATCAACAGGTTGTACCAATATTTAAATATGGCGTCCCCCAAGTTAATATTCATGTTAGACACGTTTCCGCCTCAAGCGTTGAACATACGTAATTCCCTTTGCCACAAATGTATTATTTTTCGTTGTATAATAAATTGGTGGCTGCCACGGCTTGCAGTTTCAGCAGTTTACAGTGAATGGATTATCCCCAACTCTCAATCTTAACCCCACTTAGTTGAAATGAGCCTCAAGGATCAGTAATTGTAGTCGTCAACTTTAAATTCTTCCAATTGACAAGGAGGAGAAGAAAAAAAAACACGAAACGGTGCATCCTTGAGGACAATATTGTTCCTGCAAAGATATCTACATCAAAACGTTTGTTTTTTACGAAGTACTTGGAAAGAAACCAGTTTTTTTTTTGTAATTTGGGGCAAACTGCCAAACATCCAATAATGATTTTTCCGCAAGAATTGATACAGTTCCAAAATATTTGGTGCGAAAATATTAAATCATCTCCACCCAATTCTCCAATTGATTTTTGTTATTAATAGAGTAATAGTGTAGTTTTTAATAAAGGTCAGACACACAATAATTAAAAAGAATAAAAACACATTAAAATCTCGACCTGGTTTCGATCGGAACTGCCGATCTTTTTCAAGAAGAGAGTCAGAGAACCGGAAATGGTGAATCACCGTGAATCCCCTCGGGAGTGAGATGTAACATATGAGTATGACTGCTAGATGTAACTACAAATTCAAAGGACAACATGCAAAATGGATATCTAACAACAACAACAAATAAATAAAATAAAATAGAATTATAAATAAAATAATTTTAAATGGAAATGGAGAGGGTTGGGAAAGGGTATTTGGACTACTTGAAGTGAGCGTGGACAAATGGAAGGTAAGATAGTATAAAGGATATCTTTATCCTTAGGTGGAAAGCCATATTGATAAATGGTTTTGACTCAATAGAATCGTTGTAACAATCAGGATCTGTTAATATAAATAGAGACTCATGATATTTACGAATGAAATGGTTAGATTCATGATTGATAATAAAAGGTTTTCCAAGTCAAGGGAATGTCCACTTTCGCGAACGTGAAATGAGTTAAATAATTGACTCGGAGAACAGCAAGCAGCAATGGATGATATGGAATAGTAACATAGATGGACCTGCTACCTAATGGAGGAGGCAGGGGGAGTGGAAGGTTGTAAAGACGCTGCATGGCGAACCGAATATGTGAACTAATAAAAGAAGGCGGGTAATTGTTAGTGAGAAGAAAGTGTCTAATTTTTTGAAGCTTAATGTTAAACAAATGTAAGGAACTAGATAAGTTGAATGCTGTGTTTACCACCATGTGAACGATGTTAATTTTGTAGCTTAATTGCCTGCAGTTCCTGACACCAGAGGACGTTGGGGGACAACATATTTGCATTCGTTTGTCATTGGTTACATTTCTTGTTATAAGCAGCTTGTATCTTGTTGGAATTTCACTTGAATAAGATTGGGAGGTCCGATCGAAACCTGGTCGAGATATTAAGATTTTAATGTGTTTTTATGTTTTTTGATTTACACACGTTAAATTTCTACATCTAATAGAGTAATACTTTGAAACTTCTTTTTTTATTTCCCGAAAAATATTTGTTAAATAAATAATTTGTAATGTTATTTTGTAATATTAGACTACTAAATAAATAAATCGCCTATCATTAAATATTGCTTAGTAATATTCTGTATTTTTATTTAATTTAAGAAAAATAAATGACTAATACAATTGAAAACTTTTTTTAATTAATAAAGAAAATAACAATTTATATCAAAATCTAATTTTAAATTTATTAACTTTTCTAATTATACTAATAAGTATAAAAAATAAGTATGGAAAACGTTATTTAAAGAAAATTCTTAGGTATATTATACTTAAGAATGTTCTTTAAATAACATTTTCCTTACTTATTTTTTTTAGAGTAAATTAATATTAAGTAAATAGTATATTTAATTAGATTATTTTAAAGTTAATTTTTAAATAATTTTTCTAAGAAAATTGTAATTTTAAAGTAATGATATTAGCATTTTTTTAATTTTTATTCCCGCCCTTTTTCCCAGATTTTTGTTGTTGTTGTTGACTTGTTTTTTTTTTTTAATTTGTTTTTTTTTAAATATTTATACCTATTATATTTTTGAAGTAATTAAGCGGCAATGAACTATATCTTATCAATTACTTTACAATTACCGTATTTGACGGCGTTTAAGACGCACTTTTTTTTTTCCTAAACATTTATCCAAAGAATGGGTGCATCTTATACATCGGCAAATAAATATATCCTAAAATTCTACAACATGAAGAACGTAATTGTTAAGCAGTTCCTAAGAAGTTAATAATGAATCGGAAATCATTTTGAAAAGTGTTGATAACTGGAAAAGTGTTTTTTTTTTTTCTTTTTTCTTTTCTCATACCGGAAAATGCTTTTTGTATTCATCACACTGAAGTTTTGAAACGTTAGATTGGACATTATTGTTTGTTTTTAATTACTGTAATAATGCGTGAAACAACGAAATCACTTCATTTTTTTTTTACTTGAAAACGAAAAAAAGTTTTGAATCTCTGAAATCATTAATAGAACTTTTTGAAAGTTCTATTAATGATTTCAGAGATTCAAAAGTTTTTTTCGTTTTCAAGTAAAAAAAAAAGTGATTTCGTAAAAAAAAAAGATGTTACGCTAAAACCTAAACTTCGTTTTCCGTTATGTCGAACGTTAGAACGAAATATTTAGATATGAAATAAGAGAGAATATTAGTTTTTTTACTTATTTATTTATTAACAATAATTTACTTAATATACAAATGTGCATGAGATATCTTTAAATTACAATTTATATTTATAAGTGTTTATTACTTTTATAAAGCACATGGATTGCCCCTATGTTATTTTTAATGTGTATTTTTGATTTTAGATTTGTGGAGGTGCCTTATTTATTCATTCCTACTACCATTTCTATCACCTGTGTATTCAGACATGGTGTGTTTACAGGGGACTACTCTCAACTGATTTTTGACAATTAAGCATGAAATAGATGTTTTGAGATGTCATTTTTAAACAGTGGTCTCACCCATTTAATATCTTTAAGGTAACATTTAATAAAGGTAAAAAAAACACATAGCATAGTTTCTTTGAGAAGCCGCCACAAAAATAGAAAGAATGAATCAGCTTATAAAAAAAAAAAATAATATTTTTATTTTTTCGTTTTGTTACCTTTTCGTTACTACTATTTGAAAAATTTCGTTAATGTATTTCGTTACATTAATTAAAAATAAATTCCGCCACGTTACGCGTAATATTTTCTAGCATTTTCTTTCCGTAAGAAAACTGAGGCCTTATTTTAATTTCTTCTGATTTTTTCTAAATTTCTTTGCCTCTGAAAAATGCTTTGTGATGTCGAAAAGCTTGTGATAAATTTATCTCAAATTAAAATGTTTCTATTAATTTTTAACGCTTCATTTCAGCCATTCGGGACCATGATCATGTTCAATAATGATTTCTTTATATAAAGCAATTTTTTTAATCCTTTCTTTTCGAGAGTCCATAAACTCAAACCTAATTTAGTTGAATCAAATACTTGAACTTACTTTCGAACAAGCCTCTATGAATAGAACAATTAATAATTCACCAAATAATTAATTATTAAGTTAATTGACTTTTTAGCTTAATCATCCAATTAATTCATTCGAATACAACAGAATGTTGTCTGCGAAAAGAAATCGTTATGCAATTACATTATCATTATAAACTAATTTTATGATATTAACTATGGATCGAAAATCGGGAAGTGTGCGTTCATAAACTCATTACAAACTCATCAGCCTCTGATGTCATCAGCAGCATGTGGCGACATCTATTGGACATTGCTTCCGGACATATAAAGGTTACAACGAATAAGACGTAGCTTAAATGAAATTGATGAATATTAATTACCATTTAACGAACTTCATTAACAAATTTAAATTAAAATAACTAATGGAAAACGCTTAGTAAGGTTTTAATATTTTTTTGTTGTCCAATAATGCAAGCTATTTCTTTTCTTTTTACGCTTCTGTATATGTCTTGTATTATTGCTTTGTCTGCTACTTTGAACTCGGGAACTACAAAGGCCACAGACAGGAGATTCGATGGATAGATAGATCTCGCACAAATATCTCTAAAAGGTTGAGATCTTGAGATACAGGTTCCTGAGATAAATTTATCTCAACAGTAACTTTGATGCATTTTTCCTTCGTACTAGACCATTGTAACATTAGTTTTCAATTACCGCTAACCATTATTAAGGCGACGTAACAGGAATAGTATGCATGGAATTCAGTGTTAATCATTTAATAACCGTTCTAAAGGAAAAAAACTTTAAGACCATGAAGTTGCTTCTATAATGCAAGTGCAGTATCAATATAAGCAATTTGCAAGTGCTCCCAAATTTTCAACAGCTAGTTAAGACTAATTCTCAGGAACTACACAATCTATAATAAACTTCTTGTGTAGAAGCCTTGGAGCCTTGGCGTTAATCCAGTAATCCCGTAACCGCTTATCCGTTTCCTATTTCTTTAAAACCATTCTTCTTTACCAATTCTACAGACAAGAATTTCTAAATTCCAATCATGTAAATATATATTTTACATTATAATATGATTCTGTTGTAAGAAACTAACCTCAAGTAATATTATTAAAAATTTTAACCCATTTTTTCCCTCCTTATTTTCCACTGGTCTGATTTAGAACGCATGATTTTAGTTTCATTTCCGCCATCTTGCTTTCCATCAAATTACTCGGTCTGTGTGTTTCTGTCATTGTAGGATGTGTGTATGTCCCCCTAATAACTTCTGAACTACCGGATGGATCTTCTTAAAACTTGGTATGCTTATTCGAAGACTCGGAACGATCTAACTTTTATATTTGAATTCTTTCCAAACGGATCCTTGTTGAGAAATTATCAAGAAAAGACAATTAGAATTTTCGTAGAAACTCATTTCTATTAATATCTCATTGTTTAAGCAATGAGATATTAATTCTTAATCCATTAATTTTTTACGATTTAAAATTAATTCTATTTAATTCACTTTCAATAAATAATGCAGATTTAATTAATTTTTTTGAGGAAATGCAAATTTATACTGTTTGAATTCAGTAGATATTAGGCCTAGAAATTAAGTAGAAATTCCATCATTTCGTTTTTGTTATTTTCACGATTTAAAAAAAATAAATAATAAAGTTCTTCTGGTATTTAAATATCTTTATATTGCGTATACTTTCTTTCTTACTACGTTCTCGCAGCATTGAAGAGTGATAATCAAAATTAATTACTACGTTCTTCTCACAATAAAGAAGGCAATAATGGTGTTTCAGAAAGACTTATAACTAAACAAGGTAGGGATAGTGATTAGTAAACCAATCACAATGCTTCGCAACGGCTTCTGATACGTATACGAAATGTTGAATTATTGCTTTAATTTCCTTATTATTATAAATTGTGATTGTTGAGAATGCAAAAGGCGCAATTGTTGCGATTATTGTGATTGTTGAGCTAATGAGAATTTAATGATATTTTAATGATACTTGTCCACAGACAGACGAACAAAGCGGGAATATAAGGCGTCTGATACTTGTATCAGAAGCCTAAAATGATCCGTAGAAAAAAAAAAAACGGAGACGGACTGTTAAAAAAAAGTTAATGCATCCATTAGAGACTTGCGTGACTCTTGGGATCATGGGAGGTAATACTCCCGGAATTTGCTTAAGTTATGGAAAGTAAGCTCGACGCACGCCCACCTATAACCCTTACAAAAGAAACCCAGGATCCATTTTTCAGAGGGCTTGGTAGACCTTAGGAACTGCGGGAAAATTCAACGTGGAATAATCCCCGACTGCTGACTGAACCGGGTTCCTTCAGGCCTCTGTCAAGCGCTTTGCCATTCGGCCGCCAGACGAATTCTAAAGTTTATTAAATATTTATTAAATAAAATGAGAAATTTACGGTAGTAAAATTTTTCCGTTTTATACAGAGAGAGAGACTTGTAGAAAAGTACGTAAACATGTACTCGTAAAAAAACAGGATACTAAGCATTTACTGGCCACTTCATTAAAAACTGTAAAACAAAAAAAATATTAAAAGAAGTTCCAGAAAGAACCTGGAGCCTTTTACTTGAAACTGAGTTCCTGAAAACAATGCAGTGGAAAAGATGCAACTTTTAATCATAACCGAACATTATTAATTATTGATAATGTTGAAAGTTTCTCAAATCTGCAAAAGAGTCTTAGTTAAGTAGTGTTAGTGAAATCCAAAAGCAGTCGCTAACAATATGGGTTAACACGTTGCTATGATTATCAGTTACTTGTTTTGATTCAAAAGGAATTCATTGCTTTACAATAAATGTGAGGTAATTGTTTTACTTCCCTTGTTGTCCTGTGAGAACTTTTCGTAATCGCAAGTTTCTCCTTATTGCTCTTCTGGGAGAAATGCTCAACCCAAAGTACAGACCGTCTCTTCTTCATAACTATACTTTTAAAGTTTCATGAAATCCATTCAGTGGTTCAAAAGATGTTTAGAAACAGCATATACTACACAGATCTTAAAAGCAGCTATTTTCTTTGAAATACTAGAATGTACAGTTTTGAAGTCAGCTTATTTGATACAAGGGTTCTCGTAAGTGTATCTAATAAACTAGCAATCAGTGTAAGTTTTAGTCTTCTGATAAGGATCAGGAGACTAATATTCCCGTTTTGTCTGGGAACAAGTATCATTAAAATCTCATTAGCAACAATGACAACAATCGCAACAACAATCGCAAAAATTGTTATGAGCAACAATGATAACAATCGCAACAACAATCGCAATAAGTGAGTCTTTCACAACAATCACATCTATAATAATAAGGAAAGTAAGGCTATATCAATTATATTTTCATAGACGTATCAGAAGACTTTGCGAAGCATTGTGATTGGTATACTAATCGCTATCCTACCTTGTTTTATTATGAATGAAAAAGGAAAAAAATGCTTCATATACCATTTTTTTTTTACCTAAACACTTCTTTTAAGTTATTCTCTTTAAGATGTACGTTGAATTGATCTTTTAATTCCAAATATTTAATTCCTGTTCAACGTTATGTCTAAGCTATATTCGTTTACGCCATTAATGTAATTCATTCTTCGCTAGAGTAAATCAAGGTTAAGTAATTTCGTATATTAAATTAGCATTTTTAACCATTCATTATTTATTGTAGATATAATCAATAATCAAGAAGGGTTCTAAAGCACTTTAAGTAATGAAAATGATGCTTTTAATTTAATTGAATATCAAAATATTAGTTGGTTCATGTTATTAGCTTGAAACCGCTCAGCTAAGAAAAGTGATACGATGGACAGGATGACATTACCTGTGATGCGCCCAACTGCGCCCATTTGGTCAAAGAACGAAAAAAAAAAACACAACTTGAACGTGATCAGGATGTTCTTTTAGTAACGGATGCATTGCGAATAATTTTTTGAGAAATTGGTCCCTTTGAGAACAGGACATTTTTCTGATGTTGTGTGTTTGTTTGTTTTTTATTTATAAGGTTAGTAGTAAATTTTCCATTAGTTTTCACTTCTTAAGTATAATTGAAAGTTCTGTATTTTTTGTTTGTTTTTTTTAAATTATGCCGTCCAGGCGTAACTGAATGGTTACCAATGGCCTGAACCTGTGTGTTCGAACTGACTGGAATGGTTGTCTTTTTTCCTTGTGTTCGTTTCTGGTAATCTGACTGTCTTATCTGATGTATCCTCGAAGTATTCGGCAAAATAGTCTGCAGTTGCAATGACGTTCAGTGATAAGGTTTTGACATTAAATCCGACCAACTCATTTTAAATTGCTTTCATCGATGTTTAAATCTCGTTCTACGATATTGACCGATCGTGACGTCACATGATTGATGGATTAAAAATTATTTAACGAAAATTTTTAATTTGATGAATTGCTGATTTATATACAGTGCAACTAGACGGTATCATGTAATGTGTCATATAATGCCTGCTATTAATATGCTAAGTATACGCTTAGCTTTTCATCTGCAGGCCCTATTTTCGGCATTAGGCCGGATTGGAAACCGAATTTCTTATTCACACCTTAAGTTGGGTCATAAATAAAATTAGGGATTCCGGAGGTCAGTTTTGAAAGATAGGAGGGATAGAGCCCGAAACAAATGGCCCTATGTTTTAAATTGGACCATAAATAAATTTGATGAAAATCCGTCTGGCCATTTTGACGTGATGCGCATACAAAACAGACAAATGAACAAAACAAGACAAGACTAGAGGACAAAATGTTCAGATGGAATAATGAGACTGCGCATGCTTAATAACGGTGAGAACCATTTGCGAAATGACCGGTCACTGATATTCTTCTCAGGAATTTGGGCTTTGTAAAATCTCGAAGTGTAGTGAGGATGGATTTGTGACGTTCCGTTCTTGCCTGAACATATATCTGTCGGCAATAACAGAGTTACAGTCCGACCACGATATCTTGACGATTGGGAAAATTCCAGAGTCCATGACGTCACAACCAACCTCTAAGAGAGGTTCCTAAGAATGTTACGTTATAGTTAAAAACAAAAAAAAAAGTTTTTAATGATATTTAAAGGAAATGCTACACTATTAGTGATTGGTTTACTGCTTTCAATATAAGATTTAACTGTTATATTTAAGTTTTATGTTTTTCTTTTAAATAGTATGTATTTTTAAAGCCCTGTGCTTTGAGGCGCGCTTGCTTGTGATTGGCTGAAAAATAGATGTGTAATGTGGCGTTTCTTCCAATCGTCAAGATGTCGTGGTCGGACTGTAAAGTGCCTTATAGTATCTAGACATTATCAGCACATGGGTAATTGGAATTTCAGATTGTGGCCAGATATGACTACACAACTGTTTGAGAATACAAATGGTAAATATCAGTTCTATTCATGCATCTGGGGTAATGGCTATCAAGACTAGGGCGTTCTAGAAAAAGTCGATGTGTTAAATATGTAGTGAAGGTATTGTTAAGCAATGTGTTCCAAATACGTAGTATTTGTCACATCTATGTTCATTTTTCTTTCACTCATATTTCCCAAACTCTAATAGATAGATGGGGTATGTAAATGCGGAAAGACTCTACTCAGCAAAATCCTTTTATGTAAATCACTGCTACAAACTTTTAAAATAACTGATTCCTCTCCGAAAAAGATCCAAGAACCTTTGTGGTCGAAATATAATCAATGTAGTTGATAAGCAGTCATTCCATCTCTTTATATTTTGATGTGCAAATCACGAGCTGTCCTTTTTAAATTTTATTTGCTTATTCTCTACACGAAGCTATAAAATAAAATAACCAAATTTAAAATTAAAAAAGTTTGCTTAACAAAAATTTATTTTTTCTTATTATTTACAATTAGACATGGATTTTTTTTCTAATTTCCCTGTATCTTTTTAAATTATTTGATATTGTAACTATTATTAGGCCTACATATGAAAATCCATTGATATAAAAATGTATTTAGTTTTGAGTTAATGAATGTAATAGTTTAGCCAATGGCTGGATATTAATAAATTATTTAGGCTGCTTAATAAGCTACATCATTTAGTTAGTTAATAATTTAACATCGTCGAATTAGGAAACGGTAGTTAAATTATTTAAAGTTAGTTAATTATTTAATATAGTTAAATCATTTACAGTTAGATAATAATTTAACTTAGTTAAATTATTCAAGTTTATTAAAATTGTTTAAAGTTAATTGTTTAAATTAAATTAAATAAGTTAATTGTATAAATTAATTAAATAAGTTAATTGTATAAATTAATTAAATTAAATAATTGA
>JAFIDM010004315.1:61945386-61963880 GCA_023159025.1 Thereuonema tuberculata | reverse complement strand
TGGAGGAGGAAGGAGAGGGAGAAAAAAATGAGTTTTGCAGAATTAGCCTGTCGTGGCTGGGTGTGTTCGGGAATCTGTCAATCTGCGGCGGATTTGCAGGTTTAGGATTGATAAGCACGAAGAAGTGTCTATCACGTCAGATTTCCCCGCAGGATGTGTTACCCCGAGATTTTGAAGTGGAGGAAGGAGAGGGTGAACTTCAAAGGTTTATCAAAAGAAGAAAAGGGATGGTTGTTACAGCGGAAAAGAAAGAAGAAGGGATTAGGATGAAGAACTTCTTTTTTCTTCGGGAAAGTGAACGGACCACACCATTCTGACTTCTCCCGAAAAGAGAGGGATTTTATTTTAATTCTTAAATTCCATCGTAAGCATTATCTTACAAAGGAGATTATAGGTTTTTCTCAACGGTGTAACGTTTGTAACGCTTATTGATAGTCATCAGAGAATTAGAACAAACAATTTTAGAATACATTAAGTGATATAAGCATGTCCATCTATGATCAAGATAATTCAAAAATTGCACGTCTTAGGAAACTAAATTTTCTACTACAATTTAATTTCAACGTCAATTTACTGCCAGCAATATTTTTACACTACATGTGTGTACATTTAAAAGCAGTTGGCACTATTTACGATCTAATTGTCGTTAAGGGAGAACCCGTTGAAAAGACAAGAGGGCGTAATGCGTCTAGGCAAATTAACAAGTGCTGATAAATAAGAAAACAATAAAGCGAGAATAAGAAAAAAATACACGGAAGAGAGAATTACGGGAGTTTCAGCAAATACCTAAGTTCTTCATCATAAATCATCTTCTTTATTTTACAGACGATATTTCACAGAATTTATCATTCTGTTTTTTCAAGCCTTTTTGAATATTTTACAATGAGTAACAATTAGGTATCAATACATTGTCAACGAACATGACCTAACATAATTAAGCAATAATAATAATTAATACAATGCAAGAAATTCAATCATTTTTAACTAATAATTTTTCAATAATAATAATTAACACTATGGAAGTAGTTTATATGAATGATTTTATTTAAATTTAGCCTCTTGTCCTCTTATCAAATCTTGGAAATATGCTAATGTGTTTGCATTTACTATATATCCCTTGTCCTTATTTATACAATTAAATGTCTTTATAATGCAGGCCTCTATGACATAATGCGTATGTATGTCCTTTATTCTGAAAAGTACTTCTACTATGGGATCAGGGTTATGATGTTCTTCAAGGCAATGTTCAGCCCAGTTCGAGATTTCCGGGTGATTGTTTCTGTACGCTGCAGTGTGTTCATCAACTCGTTCAATTAACCTCCTACCAGTATTATCAAAATAGATTTTCCCACATGATCTTCATTTTAGCTTGTAAACAGTCCCCATTTCATAGTGTAATAATCATTATTATTATTATAATAATAATAATTCACATTGTATGTATTATGGATATATACCGGTAAGAGTTAAAGGGACAGAAGATACTAGGACGAGATGCTTCATCGGATACTAAATGGAAGAGGGGAGAAGAGGAGGAAAAGGAATTGAAGAGGATTTCCGGTCACAATTTCGGCTTGGGTATAATAGTGTGCAAGAGATTGCATATGTTTTAAGTTAAATTGAACTATAAAGATAATTTTTAATTTTTTTTTAGTTGATTAAGAAGAGGACATTCATAAGGAATTACATTCTAGAATTGAAGCGACGATAATTCTTCTTTGACAGTTTGACTTAGTATTCGGAATTAATACTGAACGGAAAATGTATTGTTTTGTAGGAAAATAGAGTACAGGAATAGAGTCTTTTATTAGTTACTTGATGAGTGAAGAGATAGGGGACTTTTGAGATAGGTCAAAAGCTGAAACTTTTATAGGTGTATATATGAAATGAAGGGCCCCAAGGACAAAGGTGTTAAGCGACAATTTCATAAAATTTCTGTTAAAAGCGTTAACAAAGCTTTTCGACCAATAAATGTGGTTCAACAAAATCATGGTTTTGTCAGGACAATTTTCAATTATTAGTGATAATTAAGCTGTATATTGTTCACAATAAATTATTATTTCCAGATAGCAGCCAAACTTTAACTTTTAATATCTCGAAACTGCCAAGATGTTACTTAACACCTTTGTCCTTGGGGCCCTTCAAATATTACTATTGATTTTGATAGAAATCGGACCAGTAGGCAAAAACTTTGGACCAAAAAATGCAATCATGATAAGTAAATGGACAACGCTTCTTTTGATTGATTTTTTTTTTCATTTTTTTTCTTCATACCATGAAGGCATTCGAAAGTTAGCATGTCAATTAAATCTTGTTTTTTATTTCTCTTAGTTTTTTTTTTCTTCTTCTTTGTTTTGAAAAAATTAATTGGAAAATGTGTAGCCGATTTAACCTCTGATTCCGTGTAACAGTTATTTTCCGTTTCGTGACAAACAACGTTTCAGCTTGTAGTGATTCCCAGGATTAGAAGGTCTTACAAGCCAATTACAACCTGATACGAAGAACACTTCGGAAATCGAACATGGGAAAACCGATTGAGAGTGGAAAACAACCATATGACTGAAAGTACTTTGTCATCAGCTTCTCTAACTTCGAAAAGGAAATCTCTTTAAAAATCTTTACTGCGCACTGGTGTATATTTCTGCTAATATATTTACGCAAAGTAACTTACGTTTGCTGATTACTATTAGTCATGTAACGATTGCTTGCTGTACATAATAGATAGATAAGCAGTTATCAGTTTTCAGTAAGCAGTACCACGAAAGATGCCAGTAATTAAGAAACGACTGTCCTCATGGGCTTTCAACAAGTATTGGGAGTAAAAAAAAAATTGCAGTCAGAAAATACTTCATTGTGTAAAGCACACAAATTTCACGTTATAGAAATTATTTATTCTGCATTTATTCTGTACACAAGTACACGAAATGTACTTCAGCATTTCACTTCGACAACACAAATTGTGTTATTAATTAATAATCATAATTAATATTACCTCAAAAATGTGTTCTAGTTAGATAAGCAGTTTTAATAGAAAAATAACCTTATAAGAATAGTTTTCCGACCCGAAAGTAGCGAGGTTACTGTGATTTCAGCCTCTTTTGCGAATCTTCATTAGGTAAATAATTAAGTAATTACTTCCAGTCCAATGGTGCAGGCACGGGACTGGGCTGAAGAGCTAGGTTCGATCCTGGCGGAATTCGGGGCTTTTTCCCTAGGCTTATTTCTCCTCCGGACGGTCCCTAGGGCTCACTCAGCCCTCTGTAAAGTACGAACCTGATTTTTTTTCCCTGGGTAAAAGGCGGGCAAGCATTGGGCTGACCATCTAACCTCAGCTGATCCCTATCCTATACCTTGACGTAACCACGATCTTCAGCGCCCTGTGAATCAACGAAGGCAATTTCTACCTGCCTGTCCATCTTCTTTTTCCGTGAGTGTTCAGGCGAAATTTACTTAAATCCTTCGCAATAAAACTCAGAATAAAGCCTTACATTTATTTGATTTATGAATATTTTACATTTCCTTAATATCTCAATCTTACGGTGACAAACTTTTTTTTTAAGAAGAAAAGAAAAAACTTAATTTTTATGGCTTAAACAACATTCCCTTTTAAGTGCGAAATTTCTCGAGTTCTCTTTTTGTTTTTTGTCTTGTTTCTCATTTATGTGTTTATGACAACGGCTTGTCATAAAAAACCTCACTGGAAGAACTAAACAAGTTTAAAGCTAACTTGTGAGGCACAACTTGACTTTTTTTTTCTTTAGAAAGCCAATTAAAACTTCGTATTCTTGGTAAATCTTTCATTGTCAAATGCTAATTTGTTCTTCTCGCAAGAGATGACAGAAAAATAAAAAAATAAAAAAACTTGGGACAGAACTAGTTCGCATTGTTTCTTCGAAGTTGCAATTAAAATCCGCACAAAATTAATTTGCTTCATCCGTACCAGAAGGCTGGTCGACTTTGTTTTGTAGGTGGAGAAAGATAAGGACAAGTTTGCCGCAGATTTGTCCCTAATTCAAAAAGAAGGGGGTATGGAGAAAAAGCTAAGTAAAAGACATCATTCTGATCTGTCTGTTAGCACGAAGAAAGTGCTGGGAAAAAAAGCAGGGCTCGTTAGTACGACGGCGAATTTTGAACAACTAATTATTCAGAATTAGAAAAGAAATTTAGTTTGCAGCCCAGTGACAGAATCTCGCAGTCTTCCATTGACGTCTTCGAAATAATCTCACAAAACTGTCAACTTGTTAAATGGAAGTTTCTGGAATCTTCGCGATGGGAAAAGCCATCTGTTATCTTCTGCGCTTAGTGTGCAGAAAATCTGTTATGACAAACGTATCACTTTTTTAAGAAACTTTGAACCAGCATATATTATTTACCAAGTGGCAGGAAATGTATTAGCAAAATTTCACCCCAAAATTTACAAGATTTTCATCATTTGTTTTCCTAAAACGTTATATATTTCGAATGAAAACTAGTGAAATTAAATAAGTGATACTGAAATTGTTGTAGATGATGTGGTTTAAATTGGTCTCGATTTATTCGAATGACGAATCTCATGGAGTGGTCGCATTTTTCGAATTCGTGTTATTCGAAGTTATAATTACAGTATGGGCCAAAACAAACGACACTGAACCATTTTGAACAGCAAACGCTGCAACCGAAAGAATAATCAACTGTGGTTGTTGACAAATACAAGTTCAATGTGATCTTGGCGCTCTAAGCAGTACTCGTAGCGGTTCCATAGGTTGTTCTATGTCCCGGAAGAAAGATTGTTTCCATTCTCCTAAGAGTGATTTTCATTTTAGGTTTGTTACTGTTACGGGACGGCCGGTGCAACCTTTCCGCTGTGTGAGTACACTTGCGGTTCGACGGAATTTTTCGGCGACGGATAGCATATCCTTGTTCGTAGGTGCTGGACGGTAAAAACGCTCCCGAAATTCCGTAGCAACGTTTAGCAGGCTAGGTCCAATGCCACGGCCTGTTCCGTATGATCGAAAATAGCGCTCCACAATAAACACTTTCTCTTCGGTAGTTAATACCATTTTCACAGCAGCACTGATTAATCTCACATCCACAATCATTCCTGTTCCGAATAGAATAATCGCCTACATGTTCATCTCGAAGTGCCACCTTTCATGTGGTGAAATTGTTCAGTGTCATTTGTTTCGGGCCATTCTGTATTTTTGATTTAGATTTTACGCACGATTTTAAAAAGCTTAGAAAATTTTGAAAAACAAACTTACATTATTTGAATTTTTAGCTCAAATCGCGACCTGTAAATAAATAGATATAGCCCATGAGGCCACACGATGTTACAAGGGGGCGCTGGAGGTAATGCTCCTAACATTTCATGGTTCAGTGCAATCATGTGATAAGTCCTGTGGCCGGTCAACGCTCTTCCTCCGTATGCCGCGAAAGAAACCTAGGAACCGTTCTGCAGAGGATGGATTCCAGAACCCTCTGGAGAAGGATTTAACTGGGACAAATTCCCGAATTCTGCCAGGTGACCTCGCATTCAAATGTTTACGACTAGATAAGTGGGCCGTAGCATTTTACAATTCGGACTAAATCGACTTCCTTTGATAAATATACCGTATATTTGATTTCAATGGAAAACAGTAGTATTTGTTCAAATACTTAAATTAACTGTCACTGGATTTTGTCTGTTCTTGGGTTTTCGCTTGAAAACTTCGTTGTTGAAAAACATATTTTGTTTTTTAATTTAGCGCCACATACAGTATCTAAAACCTCACTAATAATAATGAAATTTTTGCACCTTTTTTTTTTTTTGCCAACGCCCGGGCTCTTAGTACTTAAACTATTGGCCTCAACAAGGGGCGAGAAATGTGAGCATTTCGCCGATGAAACGTTGCCCAGGGTACGCCATAGGAGGCAGCTCACGCTATACCCGCAGAAATGGACAAGACACAGAAGGAGAAAGTAACACCCATGCCACTGCCGGGATTCGAACCCAGGTACTGGCGCATTGGACGCCACGGCTGGCCGCCGCCGAGACCGCACGACCACGCCAGCACGGCAATTTTTGCACCTTATATTTATGTAATTGATGTACAAGTAATTTTCATATTAAACTTAATTTAAATATACATTAATTCAAAATCATTGAAATTCGAAAATATTACTATTCACGCATTTAAATTTCAATGAAATTTATGATTCACTGAAATTTAAATTTGTGAATAGTAATATTTCAACTCCAAAGTGCAATAAGCAAATCACCTTTTCTTTTATTCTTCTTTTACCTTTTTCAGTCAATTGTCATGTCACTAACCTTCATTTTTTGTCTTTTTTTAGCTTCCTGCCGTTTCCCGGCGGCCTGGACTGGCCATTGGTTCCAGAGCGGATTACAGGGTTTAATCCATATTCAACCAGAATCAATGTCGTTCAAGGGCAATTGTATCCAATCGGAAGGGGACAAATTTCTCTTAGAAGATAGGTAAGTGTTTAGAGGTTCTAAATGTTAAATATTTAACTATGATCTCATTCTGTTGAGTTTCTTCGTCCTTTCTTCTTGACTTCCTCTTTTTTTCTTAAGGGAAAACGAAAAAAAAAAAAGAGGACAAGGGAAACGAGAAGTTGTGTTAAGATTCAACCTGTGTCGGAGACTCGTGCACCACAAAATAAAATCGAAGAAGATAGGAAAGAAAAGAATAAAGAATGGGTTGTTGAAAAACTGGGAGAGAGAGAAGTCGTATACCAACTTCATTTGAAGCGGGTTTTTTTTAACTTAAAATCAAATTCATTCGTTTTTCTTATTTAATTAAATAAAGAGCATTTTTTATGATTTTTATAGGTAACTATAGATCTAAAAAGGCAAATCCTCCATCTCAAAGTTCTGTGTAGCTAACATGATTAACAACATATGTTTTTTTCTTATTAGGTTGCTTAACACTGTATAATGCTAAGTACAAATTCATTATTACAGAATGCACGTTATTGTTATTCTCATTGTCATTGTTATCCATTTAGAAAAAAAAATACTAAACAGAAATTCGTGACAGACTGTAACTGTTCTTCACTATTTTATTCAATCCCAATTCCCTAAAATTGGCAAATAACTACGATTACTTGTGACTAAATATCAAATAGGTCAGTATATAATTTCTATATGTTGTAAAGTAAATTAATCTCTCGGGTATGAACTTCTTTTATTTTTTGAAATTACAGGTTTTTGTAATTATCCAGTATCTTATAAGGTTCAAGAGCTTGAGTACGGGTCTGTAGGGTCGGAGACTATCCAATTCGATTCCAGGTGAAGAACGGGAAATTATCCCCTTCTTTTTAACACTACCAGATCCATTCTTGTCCAATGAAATCCTAGCCATCCAATTTCATTGGATTTCAATGGATTTTTCTGGAATGATGCTACTTGTTTTCCAGGGCAAATCGGAGAGGGAGGGGGCATCTTTCCGGTATTTGATTTTTTTTTTCCTTAGGTGCCAAGTATTTTAATGTTACGCCTCCAATTCTCCTACCACGACTCCTTTTTACGGGGTTGCTTATACTTGTACCAAGTTATCGGGGTTCGAAGATCCATGAGAGCCAAAATGATTGATCATTTTTATTCTTTTTTCATGTAAAAGAGTAATCAGATGAAAAATTTTATTATTACTATTGAATTACTGTTATTGAATCCTATTTAACAAGCCTTGCAGGCCATTCAGAGCGTTTGAGGTTCCAACGATCCTCGAGTATCAGGATGAAGTCGATTCGCGTTCACAGCACGACGCCCTCCCGCCTTTAACCCCAGAAAGAAACCCGATCCCCTTTTACAGAGAGCTAGGTAAACCCTAGGACCCTTCTGAGGAAATATCTTCCTCCAGTCTCCAGACCAATGCTTGTATTACTAGACTAAAAAGTTCCCGAATTATTAACAGGGTCCGTATAATTCTAGTAATTTATAAAATTGTTTTATAACCACAGGATAAAAATGGCTGGGCATTATTTATATATAGAAATACTTTATAGTCAAATTACAAAGCAATCTTCCAAAACTTACATATGCAGCTACAGTAAATATCGTTATTTCAGTTCTTTGAAGCTAATTTCACTTACACTGGAACTCGATATACGCGTCACCATGGTATTATTTATCAACTAATAAAAACACAGTTACGGCACACAACCATTTAATTAACGATTACACATCTTTAACGACTTACTTTTACCTGTCGTTCCTCTTTTGTGGTCCTTTTATTCTCGTTGTCATAGCAACCTTCCTTTCTTGCTCATGGTTAACAATCATCAAGTGTTTTATCTGATAGGAAACAAAACGCTCATATTATAATGATAGAAATGATATTCGCAAATTATTTAATAATACATCACTTTCCAAGCACAAATATAAATGTTTGAATCTTACAAGAAATATTCGAACATTGACATGCCAACTGAATCTCGTTCTAATTTATTTTATCCGGCGCTATAGTAAATTTTTAAGGTATTAAGTTTAAGTTAACAACGTTTCTTTCATATTTATTTCACCCTTTATATCTTTCTTAAAATTAAAAGTGTCTTGGAATTTAGTATACGTAGTAGTTCTGGAGTTCTAAAGACATTTAGAATGGTAAGCAGATCTAAAATTCCTTTTAGAAACCTCTTTAGCATCCTTTTAGTGCTATAAAGAAACTACACTGGCACTTTTCTTTGTATTTGGTAGCATTCATCCGAGCGAACTGCTTTTTCCATACCAAATAGAGGCAGTGATACATATATGACCAATATAAAACGAAAACGAAATATAAGGGGGAAGTAATAGTGGCCACCACTTAAAAGCGTTTTAACATTACCTAGAAGTTCATGAAATGCAAACGGCCGATTACATCGCCGCCGCCTTCATTTCGCGTCGACCCCCGTTCGCTTGTGGCCACTTCCGCCCAGCAGCCGTCGTGGCTCGGTAGTACTTGGCGCCGGTTTGGGCATACTGGTGATGTTCTGAAAGTTTTCTGCTACGTCTTCCTGTAAAAGGACGTAAATCCAAATTAAGCAAGCCATGACGGAAGAAAATTCAAGAATTTCCTTCTTCCGGAAGCATCACTTCCGGATTTTCCGGTTTTCCGGTGAATCGCTTTTGCAGCCAATGGTTACTGAAAACCTGAATTTCTTTCTTTTTCTTTTTTTTTTTGTTTAAGCTTTATTTCCTGTCTGGCTTCAGATTTCAAGACAGAGTATCTGTATTTATCTTTCAAATATTTTCTTTTAAACCAGAACGTTTAGGTATCTGAAGCCAAATTAATCTGATAACATAAAAATAGTTGGAATGGATCATTATAATAGGTGACTCCTCAATGAATGTTTACCCTCGCTGGGTAAAACAATACAACTGCTGGTCTCTCGAACTACTTTTAGAAACTCCTTGGTGTTTACATTAAGGAAATTATGCATTTTATATTCTAATTAGCAATTACTAGCTGACGATAATTCTTTGCTTATGAAAAAAAGCGTTCTTAATATTGGGGAATTCAAAATTTCATAGTTTGTCTGCGTCAGTGATTCTCAAACTTTCCTGACCATTCACTTTAACTCCGTTGCATACTTATCTCTCCATTTTTCAGCAAACATTCATTACATTGTAAACATTATTTCTTTTTTACCAGAATTTTCCTGTTACAAGATTTTAAGATTACAGAACAGCGTTTTTCAGATTTTTCATATTAGCAAATTTTGATATTAGCAGATTTTGGCATCAAATTTCACATTCGTCTTTCTGTATTTATGAAAAACCTTTGGGTTGTTTTTCGTTTAGATAATTTGCAATTTGAATAGTTTATTATAATAGAATATTGTAATAGTTATATTATAGTTTATTATAGAATAGTTTATTGTACCTTACAGTCCACCTCAGATTTCTTACTCTTTATAAGATGGTAACAGTGATATTCATATTTTTTTTCTATTAGGTGCTGCAACAATGATTAATACTAGTTAAAATTCTATTCATACGATAATAGAAAGAGATAGCAATGAAGTAGACATTTTTGTCATTTCCATGCTCTGATTTGACAAGGACTCACATAGGAAAAATATCTGATATAAAATTTAAATCGTCTATTATATACGCCAATTTTTAAGAAGATCCATCGAACGCATGGAATATTATCAAGCCAATGGATAATTATTAGATGTTAAAACTTCTACATACACAAATAGACAGTGATTTGATGAGCCTTTACTTTCTTAGAAAAGAAGGTAAAAGTTCTCGTCAGGGAACTTTTTGTTTTACACTGTATTTGTCCGCAATTACTATTTCTTTTTCTATTTTTCCAAACCAGTTTGCAGTTGAAAATCTTTGTTGTAGTGACTATTACTTCACAGAAAATATGTATGTAGTTGTAGAGGTCCTTTTTTTTTGACGGATTTATGTACATCTACGAATTCAGCTATTTTTAAGAATATGAGGATACAAAATTATTTGACTAAAACATTTCCTGTTGCAATAAGCCGATCAAATATTTATATATTCAATGTCTTTATTTTTAATCTTCTGCTGTTTTACAGTGGTCGTGGCACCTTAAAAAGAACTTTTCCGGGAATTATAAGTTTCATAATAATTTTATAATAAACCCTTTTTATAATAGATGATTGTGAAATTTCTTCTTAGCTCTGCGAATTTTCATTAAGTTAAAGTAAATGGAACCGGTTTCGTTTAAACTTTACCGCATGAAATATTCGGACTGAAATGTCAGTGCTCTTGCCATTTCAGTCGAATTACGAAAGGAGAAATGGGAAGAAAAAAAAAAGCCCCTGAAAGAAAAGTCAAAATGCACGTTCAGCAAATGAATAGAACATTTAAATGGTAATGTAAGTGCAATTGGAAAACCAGTAAAGGTTCTTGTACTGGCCTTCAAAAGGGTAGCCTTACCGTAATCGACAAAAGAAAAAGGGAAAATATTTTATCTTTTATAGCTACTAATATTTCAGCAGTTTATTTTATAAAAATTTTCAATAGTAAATGTCAATGTTGTCAGTTGTCAAAAAAATAACATACCTTCTCTATACATGTGATTCTGAAACTTTTCTGACCAGTTCTCACTTTGGCAAAGGAAATGATTCTGCAACCAACTTACCACAAGCACCTCTGTTTTTCAGTATAAAAATACATTCGTACTCTGAACTTCATATGTAACAACATGTGCAACAAGAACAACATGTTTTTCAAATGTACTAAAAACAATATGTTTCTGAATATCGTGAAAAATCAATGATTAGGAAAAACATCACTGCATCAACCACACCTTTCCTACAGATAATGTTCGGATGAAGTAACTTTTAGTGATTCATGCCTTCGTTTTGTTGTATCAACGTAATAATGAATCGTAATTGTCAATTCAATGAAGCGATGACCTAATTGAAAGAAAGCCTACGGTAACATTTCTGTTACCCACCTAACAACGGGGTCCACAGAATCTCAGGGATACTGCAGAAAGCATTTAAGGGCCGTTATTTCTGTTATAATAGGTTCTTTATTTACTAATCCAATTTGTGTCAAACTGAAATAGCAACAGGCAAAGGAAAATCTATGAGTAATGAAAGTTTCAGCTTTTAAGGATACTTGGTCAATGATACTGTGATTGTTACACTACAATAGTAATATCGCGACTTAAAATTAATACGTGAACCATTTATAATGCTTCTGTAATGATTTTTTTTTCATTTCTTATTTGGAATTACTGGAGTATTGTTGGAGAAGAGATATGTCTGATGTTGATATTCTCTGCATGATTACTGGGCACGTGCCCAGCATGAGCTCGTATTCATTTAATTTCAATGATATAATTACGCAAAATCACTTGCGAAAACATCTAAAAATTAAAAATGTAAAGTTCCTGAAAAGTAATATTGAAAGTACTCAACTTTTTCTGTACTATTTAATCTGAAATGAAAATATATATACATCCATATCCTTCATTCAATATTTAATTATTTTAATATGCTTTTTAATCATTTACCATAACAGCATCGACTTCAATTTACAAAAGAAAACTTAAATTTGCTTCATCATTCCATCCATTATCAACATTTGAATCATCTTTTCACTACCATCCATTTCCGCTTCCGGTATCGTTCACAGAAATACATTTCCTCTCTTTGTGCCTTCTTTGTTCTCAGGGATTTATGCTTGTCATTGAATCCGTTTTCCTTGTTAATGGATGTCACTGAAATACTGTCAACTTATATCCATTTCACTAAAAAACAAAATTCAATCCTAAGTAATTTCATGAACTTTATTTTACCATTTTTGATATTAGCTAATTATTATTCAGTTTTCATATTGTTTAACGTGCAGTAGATACATAAATGTTAAGACGATCAGAATACATTTATTTTGGTTTTATAAAAAAAAAACAACGAGGCAGTTATGGCACTTAAAAATTGCTTTACCGTAACTGCCTCAATGTCTCCTTACACTCGAAGAAGGAAATCGAGAAAAAAATATGGATTTCCGAAACTGTTGTTACCGTTTATTTACTTTTTTGTGTTGTTTTTTATAAAAACTATGCATATTCAGTTTAACATTTATATTATTCAGTTTTCTTTATTTAGGGTTATTTATAACTGCAATTATTTTTCCAATGTTCTTTTTACTTCAAATTTATAAACATGATGTCAATATTATTGCCAGAGCGATAGACAAGAGAAGTACTCTTAATAATATTAATTAATGGCGCCAGAATTCCAAATTATGTTACCGAGCAACAAGAAATTATCTAATTTCACTACTTATTTAATTAATTATAATATAATCGCAAAGATTAAGTTACATTGTAATTTCAAATCAAATAGAATATCGGATAAGAATGCTTTCTAGAATGTATTAAATAACATATAATTTTGAAGAGAATGTTGTCACTGTCCTTTCTTCGACCTGTTCTAAAAGAGGAAATCCAGAAGCTTCTATAAAAAGGTTTTTTCGTGAGAAATCCGTGTAGGCTGTATATAGACGCGGTGCTGGTTTCGCGTGGGAGGGGTGCGTCGTTACCTGCACCAAAGGCATCTGCAGCTCCTCTAATCCGGGCCCCTGAGCAGGCAACCAGTCTTCCGCAAGAGCAACCTTAAATTATCCGCGGGGGCTTGGAGGAACGTCTTAGCTCGGCGAGGGCATTAGAATTGCAGACGGCCGTTTGTGGCTCAGAACGCAGTCTCCGTGTGTCCCTCGGTCCGCAGCGGTGCCCACCGCTTCTTATCATTCCTCTTTGAAGATGTAGACCTTGTCCGAAGGGAAGGCGCGTCCCATTCCTCTTAGCTGTCTCCTTCGCCCCGTTCTAACGCCTCCCAACCCTATTATAGAGCTCCCTAAGCCCAGGCATTATTTACTAACGCCATCAGTATCATTACTAGAATAGTATATCATTATGTGGATCTATATTTTACTAACTAAATCAGGAAACAGAAAAAAAAATCTTTTTGATCTACATCTGCATCTTGCGATGGGGAAAGAACTTGTACTGAATCATTTTTCTTACTATAATATTTTTAATATAATAAGAAGTTCCTAAAAGAACTGGAGACTTACTTTCCTGAAATCTTGCTTTTTTTTTTTAAAGTCATAAAAATAACACGAACAATAAGTCTCAATTTTTTTTTTTAAATTGTAATAGAAATTTTTCATCTTCTAAAGAGAGTCATTAAATTCTTGAATTATTATTTACTTGAATTGTTTGAATCCGATTAATGTTAATTGTGTAAAAAGCTCGTGCCGATATTAAGAAGATTAAAAACGATTAAAATCTATTGTCTAAGGCAACGGTACAATGCTTACAATATTTTCTTCTATAAAAATTTTTATTATCTTTCACGTTCTTATTTCCTGACAAGGAACAGTACGCGAAAGATTTCAAATATGGAGGTTAGATCGACTCTGATCTTTCAACATGCTTATCAAGTTTCAAGAAGATCAATGTAACGAACACACGGACTGACTGATCTAATAAACCTCCCTTTCTCGGGAAGTAGGCTAAAAAAATATTTAGAGGGCAAATTCAATAAATTTTAATTGTAAGTGACAATGGACAGAGACTGAAGTATTTGACAAATTAACATTTCAAGTAATCCAATATGTGAAGCATAATCAATGTCAATATACATATGGTGTGTTTGTATATCGTCCCAAAAACTTTCAAAGCGGATAATGAATCTTCTTTAACCTTGGTATGCACACTTATTGATAAGAAAATGATCAATCTTTTGTATTAGATAATGTTTTGTGTGGATTCTTATGGAGAGTTTTCTCATGAATCATGATAAAAATTCCCATGGCAACGAAAAGAAGCGAAACAATTAACTCTCATTGACGGCAAAGAGTAATTTCTATTTGGGAATGCAATCAATTTTCAGCAAATGGAATATATGATGATAGATTGTTGGTACTAGGAGGATGTTATACTTTGCAGTATAGAAATTACTTGTTCATTTTTTTCACTATTTGAAAAAAAACAAGTAATTAAAAAGTAATTAAAGTTTAAGGTGTTAAGTTTTTTAATTAATTTGTGTGTTTAACCTCACGTTTTTTTAAAAATTACAATTTTACAGACGTTAAATGTTACTTGAAATTCAAAGAAAAAAAAAAGAAACCTTAAATATAAAAGTAGATTTAACTTCTTTGAGAAACTTATTATTATTGTAGGTTATAGGTTGAATCCCCTATTATTATAGATAACATGTTGCAGTATTCATTATTTAGATTCTTGGGTCTTATTATGTGCCCTTTGTTATTCAGATAAAATCTTACCCTCTACTCCAAAAGAAATGCCATCAGAGTTTCCATTGGCTCTCGAGTTTGTCTTAATTGCATCGTGAACCATAAGTCAAATCCAGTGCTTATTAAACATTTCGGCAAAATAGAATGGCTTCAATAAATAATGCATTACGTTTTTGACTCCTTCTACTCCTACAACAACTGTACCAGAAAGGTATTCCATTCTGAAAACACGTTTTATGAAGAGTCCAAGGAGATCTATATTAAGGCAATAGATTTTAATTAGTTTTACTGGTTGTAATGATCACCTCCGGGGCCCCAAATAATCATTAGCTGTTTCCCCTTCCATCTGAGGTATGCACATCTCTTTAACCCTGAAACCTGGCTGAGTCTGCATATTCTGCTTACGAATAAAATTTGAAATTCAGCAGATTTTATCAGGCCAAGACCCTCGACTTTGTGTTTTTTTTTTAGTTTTTTTTTGTCTCTTACAACTCTCCCCTCTCTACCCCTTTATTTCTTTAGCAATTAAAATATCCCTATTAATTAAGAATTCCAGCTCAAGAATCAAAAACATTCCAGGCATTTCTCAAAAAGGGGATTTACACACTAGAAGCCTAAAAAAAATTAGTGGAGCCTCGAAAAATATAACTATAAGCTCTTTGGCACAACTGAAGAAGCCGACATAACCCATATGCTAGAAAAATTAAATTTTAATAAACATGTTCGTTGCTCGATTCTGAGATGCTACAAGTCAATGGAAGTAATTCTCTCAAGTAGATACTTGCATTTCCAATATAAATAAACCAAAGCTATTGCTTAGGTGAATTCCAAGAAAACTGAGAATAATGACTTTGAAAACAAGTTATTATTCATAATTATTAATTTTATTGTACAGCACTTTTCTAAATCATTGAATTGGTTTCGTACAGCAGGAGAAGACTTATATCCCAGCTCTATCTGTCCGTCTGTCACGAGAAATTAATTGATTGGTCTATTTATTATTATAATGGGATATTCCAAATCTATAGAGAGTTTCTTTTTTTTCTGTGGGTTTTTGAAGTTATAATTTTGTGTTAAATTTTCATTTAGATAGCCTATTCATTGGTTATTATCATGTTTAAATATCGCTATTGATTTTAAATATTTTCTTTGTTTGAAAGCTAAAAGCCAATTTTCCTTTTCCCTTCTTGAAATAAATCATACAATGATTCGTCTATTTTTATTGTAATGGGATCTCCCAAATCTGTGGAGAGCTTCTATTTTTTTTCTGTGGGGTTTTGAAGTTGTAAAGTTTCCGATATTTTAACATTCGCTCTGTATAAAAGCCGTGGGGCACTTTGCGATCGCTACTGGGATTGCTGCTCCTATCTTGTTTTATCCGAAACTTTCCAAAGAAAGTCAGGTTCATCAAACAGTCCTTGTGTGTTTGTTCTTGTATGTGTATGTGTGTGTGTGTGTGTGTGTGTACTGTTCGTTTTCAAAAGCGAGAACCAACACTGGCGGACGATTCTACCCCGCAAAGGGGTGATACGCTAAGATGGGCACTTTCGTAAGACCTATGTTTTCTTTTTAGTACCGGTTATTTTTGCAATAGTATTTATTCTTTCCATAATTCTTTCCCGAAAAGCGCAAAAAGAATGCAGTTACTAGTATACTAGATAAAAAATAAACATCCCCTCTTAATTTCTTCTCACCCCTATTTTGAAGAAATTGAAGGAGACTTCCGCAAAAGCAGTGAAGGCTCGCGTAAACAAAACCGAACAGTATGTGTATTTGTGTTTGTATATGCTTGTAAATGTGTGTATATTCCCGTTAATACCTTTTCAATCTCTGGACGCATAGTCCTAAACTTGGGGTGCGCAAATTTACGAACAAAAGACCCACTGTTTCTACCCTTGAGAAATTGTCAGATGTGGGTCCCTTCTGAAAAAGTAGCTCGTTAATACAACAAAAACTGCCTTAGAAAAGCATTCGACCCGAAACCGTGAATTTCTCTCATTTCATAACAATAACAGATTATTGTGTTTGCCTTCAATAAATCTCTATTGAATTTTCCATTCTTTGATGTTAGAAGACACATGAAATTTTAATGAAAGTAGGCGTCAGATTCTCTCAGAAACTTCTTTTCTAACAATTATGCCCAAAGTCTATGAATCAATCAAATGAACGCAGCGTAAATTGGCATTTAAAAATTTCATAAGCAATTATTAAAAATCCAAAAGTTCTGCCAAAAAACAGATTAGGGATTAATGTGTTGGCCGGAATCTTTGCATTTTTAATGTTTTTAAATATACATTGATGTTGATTTTATTTGAATGTAATTTCGTATTCTGTTTCAACTTTTCTTTTGAGAGAATGTACAGGATTTTAGCAGAGCCTCCCACACTCGAAATCTACTAAGCTACACTTTTATTATTACTTCGCTGTTGCCTTGGCAGCAGTATATTCTACTGAATTTCTGTTAATATCCCTGGAATTACGTGAACCTGCTTAGTGAGGGAAAAGTAAGTGAATTATAACTAAGGCTGCAGTAATAAATGGAAGAATAAAGTGAAAAGAAAAGAATTGAGTAAGGGTAGGATTATCTACTCCGAATTCTCCTCATATTCACTGAACAAAGGTAGAGCCAATATATGGTATTGCAGATAGAATAACTGTGGCTCCTCAGAAAGATGTTGTCCTCATGATAAAACGTTTCCTACAAAGGATGTTATTATAAGAATGAGAAATAAGATTACACCAATAGTTCATGTGTAATGTAAGTTAAATGACATTATTATATGTCGTTATTTTATTATTATATGTCCTCGGCCAATATATTGACAATATAGACAAATGAAAAAGAAAGAAGCCCCAAGAAGAAAGAAGCTAAATAATTCGCTTATATATATATATATATCAGGGGCGTATATAAGGGGAGGGACCGAGGGGGCCCGGACCCCTCCCGAAATAATGAAGATATGTCCTCCCAACGTTTTTTTTTTGGTTGAACAGATAGGTTTCCATGGGGTGTCTACTTAATTATATTAATCTTGGGCCCCCCCCCGAAAATATATTCTATATACGCCACTGATATATATATATAGCTAAATTTAAACGAAAAAAGCATAAGTATATATTCTGAGTAATTTCTTCTAATATGGATAATTGTGTAGAACATTGGACCACTGAAATTAAGAGGCATATTTGTTATTTTGCAACGAAACGATTCGGAAGCACTTAATTAATATCATATTTATGGAAAACTTTGTTGTTTTATCTAATTTTTTAAAGAAATTTATAAATTTAGGTGGGACTCTTTAGCATGACAGAAACAAGATGAGAGAAAAACGATAGTTGAAATTGAGGGTTTTTGAGAATTATTTTGCAAGTGAAGTTCATTCCGAAAATGTAAGTTGTGGGCTTTCACACTCCCACATCAGAATCCGGAATCAACAAAAATTGACTCTCTGGGCCATAACAATTAAATCCCTCCCTGCAATAGTAAAGAGTGACAACTAAAATAAAAATGAAATTACGATGTAGTAGTACAGATTTATATTTTTGTCCTCTGCCCTGTCTTTCAGTGAATCATTCAACTCCGCCTTGTTTACAGTGAAGCATTCAACTCTGCCTTGTTTTACAGTGAAGCATTTAACTCCGCCATGTTTTACAGTGAAGCATTCAACTGTGCCATGTTTTACAGTGAAGCATTCAACTGTGCCATGTTTTACAGTGAAGCATTCAACTCTGCCTTGTTTTGCAGTGAAGTATTCAACTCCGCCATGTTTTACAGTGA
>JAFIDM010004315.1:61904362-61945376 GCA_023159025.1 Thereuonema tuberculata | reverse complement strand
TCAACTCTGCCTTGTTTTACAGTGAAGTATTCAACTCCGCCTTGTTTACAGTGAAGCATTCAACTCTGCCTTGTTTTACAGTGAAGCATTTAACTCCGCCATGTTTTACAGTGAAGCATTCAACTCCGCCATGTTTTACAGTGAAGCATTCAACTGTGCCATGTTTTACAGTGAAGCATTCAACTCCGCCTTGTTTTGCAGTGAAGTATTCAACTCCGCCTTGTTTTACAGTGAAGTATTCAACTCCGCCTTGTTTACAGTGAAGCATTCAATTCTGCCATGTTTTACAGTGAAGCATTCAACTCCGCCATGTTTTACAGTGAAGCATTCAACTCCGCCTTATTTTACAGTGAAACATTCAATTTCGCAATGTTTTACAGTGAAACAAATTAACTCCCAAATTCATTGCTATCCCTGGAGAATAGTTTCATGTAAATTTACAATTAAAAGTTAAATAAAACAGCACGGTTTTCAAAGGATATGACTTTTTTGTTTTTCAGATTCGTTTCCATGCAAAATAACCAATACTCGTCTTAATTTCAGTGGTTCGGTGTTTTACTACTTAAATAAGAAATGTGAGATTGAGCAATAAGCAATTTTAAAATAAATACGGCACATTCTTTGCATTACCTGCTATTACGTAATAACAGACCGTGTAAGGGTTTAACAAACAACTCGTGCTTGTTTGTCATGGTTTCCGTTGAGACCAAAAAAAAAAGTTATCTGAAAGCAGTTTTAAGATTTCAGCAATATCTACCCTATTGTTTTTAATCCTTATTTTTCCTTTGAATTTAATGAAAAGTATCAACACGAACAAGCTTGCACATTTTTCAGATTTGTACTACCATCCAGATCACGAGAACTTACTGATTTGTAAGTTGGTAATTAAAAAATTCATTAGTTATACTTGTACAGTCATGCTTAAGAAACAATACATGAAAGTAGAACTTTGATATTGACAATTATCGAACTTCAGTGCACAACTTAAATCTCTGGTGATTGGTTGTAATGAGATATGGCAGTATGAATCCGAAAAATATTCAAAAATACAGCAAGCTTCGTATTAAAGTTTTTCCTAAAATTGTCAAATATAAGGAGTAAAAAAAATTAAGATTCTTGCAAACATTCTTGAACTCTTAAAGCGGCTTTCAGAGTTTTTTTGTTTGTTTACTGTTTTGTTTGTTCGTTTACATTTTCAAAAGAAAAACCAGAGAAACAAATGCTTTCTGTAAAACTTTGCTATTCTAAAGTGTGGGTAGTAACCGGTTGCTTCAACTATAACGTCATGTCACCTGGTTTGTGACATGACACATAAACAGTCTATAAACATTGTTGTTGGATGATGGCTATCTTGATCATCTGGAAATATGTAGAAAAATAAGTCTTTTATGACAACTATAAGCAACGATGATATGCGCTTTAATTTATAAAGTATTCAGTATAAAACATACTATTAAATATACCAAACGTACAGTAAATCTCTAGTACAGTAAATCTTACAGTAAATCTCTCGAGGGATTATTTTACTGCCAGAAGCAAGCAAAGTGCTCGGCAAATAGACTTCCTTAGTGGAAAGTTGAATTTACTGTATAAAATAAATTTAGTAAAAATGACTGAATTCTGTTCTGTATAAAGTTTTTTTACATAATTAATGAAGGGAAAAATTAATTTACATTAATTTTGATGAATGTTTAATATGAGTGTTAGGAAAGTATTTAATAAGTTTAGTAATTTAGTAAGTTCGAAATTCAGACTGTTTTCTTTAAAGACATCAGTAAGGAAGGAACGAAGTGATTTCTTGTAATTTCATAGTGAAATTAATAAAACCAGTATCTTTTCAATACGAATTCGGAAAGCGGAAATTAGCTAACCAAAAAAAAAACTAAAATAAATTACAATAAACAGAGCTTGTAGTTAGAGCGTTCATTTTATCATATATTTTTTTTAGCATTATACTCATCATAATTACACAAAATCGGCATTTTTTATTTGCTAATTATGAGATTTAAATTGTATCAACATTACGATAGCGAATATTAGGCTTAGTTTAAGAGGGGGAAAAATACAAGGTATATATTTGGAAGTAGCATTAATTTTAATAAAAATTAAAATTTTAATCCGTTCTTTCATCATCGTTTTTTAGTAATAAATTGCCTCATTGCCATTCATCAGAATCGCAGAAATGAACCTGACAACTTTTTCAAGCACGCATGCGCAGTACTCATCTGTTGACAAAAACAGGGGACACGAAGAAAAACAGGAAAACAGAATATCCCATATGTCTGGTTATCATCGAAAATAAAAGATCGTTTTTCAAAAAAAAAAAGACATAGTTTGCGAAGAAATGTTAGAAAAATAATATTGAATTTTTATATTATTTTGCCGCAAATAATTCTGTTTAATATATTGGACCGAAATGGATATATCTTCCCAAAACTTTTTCATTTTTATTTCAGTCATTTTTATTCTATCTTAGTCATATGGTTAATTTGAGAAGAAATTTCGAGATCATTTACAGAATCAGAAAATGAAGAAATTATAAATTCTGTTTAGGTTCACAGATGTTAATTTTAAAATAAACGGAAACATTTCTTCGTAATGATTTCACAGCATTATAAACCAAAAGAAAGGTAATTTTTTAAAATTTTAAACTGTATCTGCAGTTGGATACCTATTGTCCGGGTCTATCATTCTCAAGAAAAAAAAAAGGTTATAATAAACACTGAACAATTTGAATTCTATCAAACACTTCCGTTGTAAGAGTGGCGTTATTGATTGGCGCGCAAAATCATTTATTGAAGCCTTTATAATTCAAGGACCAAGTACTATTTCCTCGATACACCAGTGGCTTACTAGTGAGCTTGAAGGAGAGTTGCTGCTGCACAACCATTGCAGTTGTAGGACGCGGGGCGTTGGGTTCATTCAGTATGTCTAGATGCCATTGTTCAACATTCGGCGACTCGAGTAAGTGACCAGTGGCTACCTTGAACCGGAAGTGGTCACATTGGGGTCGAGCATCTCATACTCATTGTCAACGAAGTCAATTCTAAATAGATAGACCACAATTTTGTCCAGTTGCACTATTTTCCAGACCCTGTCGGTTGTCACCTAAAACCGGAAGTGAGCTACACCGGAATCAGATTTTTCCCAAACCGTCAGGTCACGGTGAATCCAATTTAAGATATGATTCATGGGGCTCCGACTTGATATAATTCAGGTTTGATTCAGGTTTGGGCTGTGTACAAAAAGTTCGTTGACAGCCTTCCTGAACTGCTGTTTTTGAGATTTGAAAAAGAGATTGCGGAGCCTGCAAAGAGGCATTTTATGATGAATAAAGAGGCATTTTATGATGGTCTGCTGTATTATTTCGCATGGAGGAAGAACTTTTTTAATTACTTTTGAGAACGCTAATAAATTCACTCCCATTTTTAAGACTAAGACTAATACCTTTCTTTGCTGCAATTCTCAACACTTAGAAGCCGGAGACCCGAGCTGCACATCAAGGAAAAGCTATAGTTCGGGTTGCTCATTTTGAGGAAATTTTTGTAACTTGAAAATTCTACAAAGATACAGTGCCTTGTGGCTGCTGATACCATTTTATTTCTTCTTTTTTTTTTTCTTTTTTTTTATTAAACAGCTGAATTTCGTAAATCTACGAATTTTGGAGATTTTTAAGGTCCAATTTTGTATTTAGATGTGTACGGTCCAATTTCGATGTGTTGTTTGGCCACAAACATCGCTGTTTATCTGACGGAACCCTAATGGTTCCACGCATAAAAATATTAAATTACAGAGTGTTTCGTATCTTCCCGTAAACGAGTATTCTAAGTTTCAAGAAGATCTATTCAGCAGTTCAAACGTAATTTGGAGAGACACAAAGACATTCGCATACACAGTGTTTATATGAGCCTCACTTTCCTAGGAAAATAGAATGAAAACGAACAATGCAACATTATCTTAATGATACAGGACTCTAAACAACTGTTACTTAATTCTAAACTTACGATGTTTATTTTATTCTGACACTCTACTGAATTTATTGATTCTGAGAACTGTGACATGAGGAGAACGAGTACATTTTAGTTATAGACTGAATTATAAGTGAAAACAAGACATATGAAGAATGTAAAGCCTACTTTCCTTAAAACGTGATTTCTTAACTTTTTTTTAATAATATTCGTGAAAATAACAAAACTAAAGGCTTACATTTATTTTGAAATTATAATCCAACTAATATATCAAAGAAAAAATCTGTAAGTTTTTTTTTTTGTTTTTTTATATTCATTTACACCTTAATGGCGCAACGGATCGGACTAAAATTTTGCATGCAGGTAGTCTAGGATACGGAGTACGACACAGGCTACTTTTCATCCCGGTCGATCAAGTAGTTCCCGTGGGAGGAATGAAAAATTTTCCAAAGCTGTCCATAGATGGCGCTACCGCAATTTTTAAATGCAATTTTCAATGAGTGCATTTAAAACATTCCCAAAACTGGCGATAGATGGCTCGTGCCTTTTAAATCGCGCCACAGATCTGAATAAATATACGATACGGTTAATTAATATGTTGGATTTCAATACTGTACAGCATGTGTTGTTTCAGATTTAAACTTTAATTTAGTTTCAGTTCTAAGTTTCAGTTTTTACTTTACTTGATATCATTTTATTTTTTTGAATAACTAATGCAAGGCTTCCGAACGAAGCGACGGTAGCCGGCTAGTATCTAATAAATATAAAGAAGAAATGTTTGTATATATGAAGAACATATATACAAATTTTATATGTTCTGAAAAAAATTATCAAATCCTCACTATTGAACTATAAATTGGTTAATTTTAAACGTATGAAACCGCCCGTAAAGGATTAACTGAGTTTTAAATATTCCGTTAATGTTAAGATAATGAGAAATAAACAGAAATAAGATAGAAAGCCATGTTTAGATTCCAACCGCTTTTCTATGGGAATTTTTATTCCCTTTCTCGTTCTGATTTCTCTACAAGGACCCATTTGGCAAAGATATCAAATATAAAAGTTATATCGTCCTTAGACCTCCAATACGTATAACTAAATTTCAAGTAGATACATTCAGGGGTTCAAAAATTACCAGCGGGGAGGGGGCCTCCCCTCCCACACATAAACAGTAATTTTGATAAGCCTCACTTTCCTTTTGGGAGTTGGCTACAACTTCCATCTTTTGGTTATTTTTGGGTGGTAAGAAAGCAGTGTTCTATTGTGCAATTTTAATAAATAATTTGGTGACTTTAACGTTACAAAGCGTGTCTCCAAATAATGTAAAGACGAGAGGAAAAGCTTGTGAATCTTCTCCCAAAATATAACAGCGTTGAGGATTTGAGGGAATTCAAGGCTGCAATAGCGTTTTCACCTCAATTGTTCTTTTGTTAGGTCTCCACTCAACACAAGGCCAAAGAGAGGCAAATGGCGAGAAGCTCTTAAAACACCCGAGCCACCTCACTGTTCTCACCCATTTTGCATGGCTGAACGGGCAACGAGGAACAAGACTTCTGCGCATGTCTTCTGCTTCGATTCACAAAACCCCATTGTTAAAACTACAATAAAGGATAGAAAAAGAATTAGAATTTAAATAAAGATCCCTCTTAGAAAGAGTCATCACTTTATAAAGTATAAATTACCTTAACTTTTTTTTTATTAAAAAATTGAATTGGAAAACTATTAATAATAATCAATGCGCTAACATTGCGCTCGGCTTTGAATAAATTAACGACATCAGTGGGTTTTTTTTCAAATTTTTTCAGTGTTGTTAAGAACTTAAGACAATTGGCAGAACAACAGAAACAAATATTTGTAACTGAATCTGCCGTACGACTATTATCTTAACCTGACTTGAATTCTGAAATTGGCTTGGATATTCAACCTTATATGTTCTCGTAGACTATTTAATTTTATTCTCGTATAGTATTCTAGAATGTGATTACTTGACAAAATATTGGGTTGGACACAAAATTCGTTAGGTTTTTAAGTAAAAATAAAAGCACATTTTTTCATTATCACCAATAATTTTATTGAATAACATCTTCAACGGTTCATTCCACTACCTTTCGCCATCTTTCAGGCAAAATTCATAAAAGTTTTGGGAAGATGAGTTATCTTTTTGAAGAAACAAAAATGTTCTAGGTACTTTTGGTCTTCCAGGGAATTGAGATTTTTCCATTAAGAGGATTTTATAAAGACCGAAATCAATGGAAATCCGAAGGTGCAATGTCGGGTGAATACGGCGGATGAATCAGAATTTCCCAGCCAAGCTGTAACAGTTTTTGCCTGTTTATCAAAGTAAAATGAGGTCATCAAAAAAAAAGAGAAAAAAAATTTCTCATTTGAATTACAGCCAAAATAAAGAAATACTGGGCTACGATCTTTAAAAGACTTTTGCCTAAATTTTTGTCTGCAAAGACATTAGCAATTTTGGAACATTATTGTGAATAATTTTCTCATTTATTAACTTTGTATTACTTTTTTTTGTACATATCGTATTTTCTAAATTGATATCATTCGTCTGTTTTCGGATGCCTGCAGTTTTAAAAGGCTGAGAAGCACAGCATTTTTCGAACTCCTTCTTGAACATAATTCTTTCAAGAACACCTTCTTGAACCTAATTACGGTACTTAGTTACTTCTCGTTGTTATACTCCAGTAACAGCTAGTTGTCGTTTTTCCTTGTACAGATTCTGTAACTATCTATCTATCTATATAAAATATATAGATAGATACAGTACTTACAAATTATATATCGTTTAGGTGTACACATTTATGCCCATAGCTCAGCAGTGACTTAAAATTGGCTTTTGACGAAAACAGCCTGTATTTCGCTTCCTGTATGTGTCTCGAATTTAGTTGATAACTGCATCAGCGCCATCAGACGGTAGTTTTTAACTAATTGCTAAAGCACTTGGTTTTTTTTCGTGTTTTCCTTCATCCTTAATAACTAAATTTCTGTTAAGGAAAATGGTGGTAAAATACAGTTATTTAGGCATTAAAACTCGATTATTGGGTACCATTCAAGATTGGAGATACTCCATTTTTTCAGATACTCCATTCATATCCGTTCTTTTTCAAACTTTTATTAGAGAAAGGCAATTTTGTTTACAGTGGAATTGCCCGAGGTAAAAATATTAAAAAAAAAAACAACAGCGCTTCTACTAAAGTAGAGTTTTTACGAGTCTAGGGATTAGAGCAAACAACAAATATTTGACGAAGCTGATTATATGCAAACGACGAAGAGCATTTCATAATAGATGAGCTTTGTGCTTCGTTTCATAGATGAAGATTGATAATAAAGTATGTTGATAATCTCTCTGGTACCATTTTAATTAATAGAGTCTGGAGTGATCAAAAATAATTCATATAAACCAACACGAAACAGTAATATAGTGACGTTAGATGAAAAAAAACTATTTTCATCAATTTCTTTGGTAAGTTATGTTGATATTCTTGAAAAATTGGAATATACCTCTCCAGAAATGAAATGTGTGGAGAAATAAAACGAATTGAAAAGAAAAGAAAAAGGGTTATGAAATTATAAAAATAGTTATTTTATATTGCTTTATTTCTAAGTTCGATTTTTGAAATGGCGTTTTTAGCGATGGCCTCAAGAATATTTTTATAAATTTTATAGAAATTGCAAAATGGATTAAAATATTTGGTTAAAATTGATAATTTATGTAGTTATACACTCATTAAAATGTAAGAAATATTTTGATATCAAATAACATTATTTATTTTATTTATTTATTTATTTATTTATTTATTTATTTATTTATTTATTATTTTAATAAATAACATATAAATTACATAAATTAACCTTTCTGAATATAGAATTGCACATCATTAGGCTTATCAAGGATAAATGTGAAGAACATAATCATTTTTAGGTATTATTTTCATATATATATTTGTATATTAATAATATGATAATAGCAATTAAGGAAATAATAGTTAAGTTTAATTGATGTTTGACGAAAGTTCAAGCTGAATTTTTTGTGATAAGTGTTTTTATTAACAATAAACGGAACTTTCGTGATATAGAAACAGGAAATTTTAGTTAAAAATTAGGAAGAAAGAAGGTTAGGTAATGTCATTTGAGCAACTCGACTAAAGTGAAATAAAATGTAGCCAAGGAGATACATCGAACTTTAAGTGTATTGCCTTATTTAAAAAACCAAGATGTAGGTTAGGGACTGATCTCTCATTCACAAAGTTCAGTGTGGTTTGGACAGTGTGGAAGTGCACATTGTCATTCAAACAGAACCGCTTCATCAAATGCCGCAGCAGGTCTCTTGTGGCGTAGAAGTCCCCACTGTTATTTAGCACTTGACAAACGAATTGCCTGGGCCTTCTGTGTCTTGGTTGGCAGTTTGCGTTTGGAGACTCAGGTTCATTTTCCATCTGCAGAAGCATTCAGTGCCTTTTAATTAATTTATATTGTACGAAACAGACTTTAATCCCTCAAAATTGAATTTTGGGTTCTTGCAATAACACTAGCAATCATATCAGTATAAACGATATTTTATTTATAAGTGTTTTACTAACACTCTACCAAACCGGAAGTCGAATATCCATAACTCATATCTCGTTGAAATCTCTCTTTAGATCTGGAAGTTTGGGGGAAAAAAAGCCGACATCCAGTCTAAGCCCTTCCAGTTTTAGTTAGCTACTGACCGGGTCGGGAGAACAGAGATAATTGGGCAAAATTGGCATTTGCCTAGATTGAATCGGCTGAGAACGATATGATGCTCTCTACTCAGTGTAGCCACTTCTGGTTCCATGACACTAGAAATGTTTAGATGGCAATAGCTCTTCTGGAAACTCATTTGTACGCCAATGATGTATCAAGGAGGCCGTGATGGAAATTCCACTTGACCCTTGAATTACAACGGTTTAAATAAATAAGTTTTGCGCGCCAATCAATACCAAGATCACTTTTAAGAATGAAGCGTTTGATAGAATGAAATTGTACGGAGTCACTTGATTTTGTACCATTAAAAAGCCGTACACCTACATAAAATATGAAACACAATTTCAATAATACAAAAGAACACGACTAGTTTCGCAAATCTCGAGAGAGGGCATTTACAAGTCTTGTTAGTTTGAACAAAACTTGATATTGTTTTGTGTTTTTGTTGTTTTGCAAAACTTTGAATTTCAAAAATATTTGCAACGAATAAATTAAAAGCAAGTAGAGTGTTAGGAATAGATGTAAGGATGTACAGTAGGCTATATGTGAAAGTATTGTACTTACTATTTGTGCACCAATAAATGCTTCTATGCTGCTTAAGCAACAGACTATGTTGAACGTTCTACGATAAAAATTATTGTTAAAAAACGTTGAAACTTCACTAGTGGTGAGGAGTATCTCAAGAAAATTTGTAGGCGGTCGTCAAAGAGCTCCACCTTTCAAAAAATTCGCTCATAACTTAGTACAAAAGTTAAAATGAATAAATAAATAATAGTAAAGAAATATAATTACATACGCACGTACTATCAAAATTGGTTACGAAGTATTTTGAAATTTTTAATTCTTTTTATGCAGTAGTTGAGATATCTATTTTTTTTTAAGTTATTTTTTTTTATTTTTTTATTTGCTATTCTTAGAGGATTACGAGTAAATCAAATTGAAGAAAACACTTGAGCAAAAACAAAATCAAAATCTGTGAATTTTTGAGTAATTTTCACTTCTTACTTAATATTTATTTCCCTGTTTCACTTCTTCTCGTAATAATTATACTCGTAAATTAGCTATGTATCTATAGTGAACCCAGAGAAGGTTCTTATTGCCTCTCAGAATTTCGCTTTATCAGAAGTTATGCGCAGGCGCGAAGTGATCAGAAACGCTCTTGGATGAACGAGAGGAAAGCTAATTGGATAGCGGAAATGGATCAAGGACCGCAGTCGGCCCATTGTAAGCAATTCGACGAAGATTTATACAGTGACCAATCTTCCCTAACCTTATTCGGCATTTAGGAGAGATTTCAGTGTATTAACTTTTTGCATAGAAAAAAAAATACACACTTCTTGAACTATACTGACGAAAATGGAATCCCCATACTAAGACGGAGTTATGTTAATATTTGTGTACGTGAGCTATTACATTAATATCAGTTTCAGTGTCACAGTTCACATGATGCGGGTTAAGGGTTACGGCGAATGCGTAATGGAATTTTCCATTGAACACGTGTGGACCTGTTCGTAAGCGTTACTGCCACCTGTGGTAACAGGTGCTACGATTATACAGAATACTTCAAAGGCGACAACGAACTGCATATCGGCAATTAATCCAGTTTGAATGAAGCTGTGTGGATTTTCATTTCGTGAGGTCGTGGCAAGATTGGGTCAAGATGTCTCCACCGTGCAGAACTGTTGGCATAAGATGACATCCGACACCTCTACGATCGCCTGCATTCAACTTTGAATGTGACTACAATGGCTACTTGAGGACATTCAACTTTCATATTGCGCATCATGTGAGTTGTGACGTTGAAACTGCTATGAATGAAATAACTAATGTAGACAAATATTCTGTGTAATTTTCATTCACCTTGCGTAAGTCCCGTTTTGGTGTTAAAATTTCCATTTGCTTCAGTGTGTAACAAAAATTCTGTACAAAAAAAGTAATATAAATAATTCATTTCCAACTTTGCTTCATTTCAATAAAGGGAAATGTTTTATTCCTCTTTTTGGTTTTTTGATATTGTAAGCTCCGTCTACACTGTGTACATGAAGGCTTTGCCCCTGAAGGCCACATTTGTTTTTCTACCCATATGCAGTGTGTGTAATCTATATTACTAAAAAAATTTATTTCTCTGTCTGTTTGTCCGGCGCAATTGTTAATTTCCTGTGAAAAAAATTACTAGAATGAAACGTTCGCGACGGGAATCGAACCTGCAACCTTTTCATCGGAAGTCAGACGTCTTATCCATTAGGCCACGGGGACTATATTCAAATTATTGTTTCTTATCACTCCCTTTGTGTGTGTGTGGCGCAATGAGAGAAGAGCCAGAGAAAAAAAGAAAATAACTCCTTCATTTCAGCCTACTAGATAAAACTTTAAATTTCAATGTTCATTTTTTTAGCTTCTCTCCGTCAACAATGGCGCGCGCTATCAAATAATGAGTTCATTCAAAAAGGAATAAAATATCATTTTTTGCCAAAACCGCTTGGAATCGATTCTTCTTGGATTATCTCATACTTACCAGGGGGAGACAGGGGGATGGCCTAGTAGTACATAAGTTTGATCTAAGATCACTAAATACCCCTAATATTCATCGGACAGAAAAAAAAGGGATAGAACAAAGTAAAAGTTTAAAATGCAATTTTAGCTCGAAAAACGATTTCCGTCCATCATTCCGTCACTAGAAATCTACAAAATGGCTTGTAAAATGACAATGATACTTAAAGCTTTCCACTATGGATATTTTAAAAATATTAAAATGTCGGAAGATAAAAATGAAAAAAAAAAATTCCAGTTTAAAATCAAAATTCTACATCTACCCCAATAGCAGGACTACTTTGGAGCATCTTAAGAGAACTGGGAATTCCGAACTGACAGTTCTGGGATTTTATGTGTTTCACTGCGCTTAACATTCTGATATAATTTATAATTGTATATAATGTTAATTTGTAGACTAGATTAACAGCACTGGTCGAAAAAAAAACCCTCCTCTTAGAATGAATATCAGGATTTTACTTATAAGTTGGTGTTTCAGTGCAAAATAAAAACCGCCCTGAAGAATTGCTATTCACTAAACGACTTCCGGTTATAATTTAAAAACTATTTTTAAAGGAAGCTGCGAGAAGTTCTGACTGAACAAGAAACGTACGAGGAAAAATTCTTTCTTTATCATATGCAGAAGAAGAAGAAGAGGAGAGAGGAACGAAGTAGAGGAGGTGGAGAAAAAGAATCCCTCTGTGCCCTGAATTTTTCAATAAATCGTCCAATGTTTTCTCGGAATCTGGTTCTTTGAAAGTCGAGGCGCGGCATCTGCGGAACCTCTCCCTCCCGCCCGCAACTTAATCAGGGTTTTGCCGCGTCTGAATACCGAGATTACGTATACATAAGGTCCGAGCTCATACGGAGACCATGAATTCCACATGAACACTTATTGAATATGGCATTCCATCATTTGCATTTCACATGGCGCGTTCGAAAGAGGGGTGTCCCACTCACCCTCTTGTACTTCCCATCGGCTGCCAAATTCATAATTGAAGATCCTTCACAATTCGAAGATCAAATCTATGGATCTCGCACGGTATGTCGAATATTTAATGGAAATAAATCTATTAAACGTCCAGGATTTTTCATTGTTATTAATATTATACTACTTCCGAAATATTTGATCTGTAATCAAATGTAATAATTATTATAATAATTATCAGTCATGATGTGCGTAATTATATTAAAGAAGGACCAAACACACACAATAAGTAAAATAAGTAAATATAAACACTTCATAATAAAAATTTCATGACATGTTTCGAGGATCTTAATCCTCCTCCTCAGATGATAAACATAATATAAAGGAAAACTCTACGGCTCCGAACATAATATTTAAGCCAGAAAAGAATTTCAACAAATCAATACACGTTAATAATCCAATAGAATACAGTAATTGTTACAAAGTTAATAAAGATGTTGTGCAACATTATTATATGAACTATCAATACAAACAGTAAATGGTCATGTTAAGTTATATTGTAGGGCATTAGTCACCGAAATTTCGGTGTTACAGCATCTCAATGTTTTTATTAACAAAGTCTCCATGAATTTTCTTAGATATGTGTCCTTCTCATTAGCATAAACAATAGGTTCATTGGTAAGTAGCGTATGTCCCGTTTGTTGATGATGCAGAGCTGTTTGGTACCGCTTGTTTTTCCTCCTGACTGCCCCTTCTTGTTCCTTTATACGAATTTGTAGCCGGCGTTTCGTTTCGCCAATATATAGGCATTTATCACCCCTTTTGCACATTTTATCCCATAAATAATTAATGTAATAATTATTTGAGATATCATTAATCTATGTCATTTGGTTAAACGAGTTAATCTGTAGTTAAATAAAAAAAATTGCTCGTAAATATGGGCGATTACATTTCCGGCAAAGCACTGTGATTGATATGGTGGACTAACATAGTGATCATACCATTATTTCTTGACGAGAGGTGATGCCTCGAAACAGCTGATCCTGGAATACTTTAAGGAGCTGAAGTTTTTGACGCTCCTAGGGCTAAATTTAGAAGAAATTTCTCATTTTATCTTAACTGGGTAAAGGAGCAAACAAAGAGGGGCTAGGAAATCAATTTTTTGGGATAAATAATTGATTTCAAGCAGAGACATTAGTAAGAAAGTCAGTATATATTTAAAAAAGAGAGATAGTATCTTTTTTCAAAAGGTTTTATGAATTAATATTTATAATTACATTCTCTCTTAGAATTGTTAGTTTGTGGTCCCGGTAGTCAAGTGGTAAAGCGCTTGATTGCGGGTTGGAGGAGGCGGGATTTTTTTCCACGTTCAAATTCTCCTCCAGACGGGGCCTAGGATCCACCCAGCCCTCTGTAGAATGGGTATCAGGTTTCATTCGTTGTGGGCGAACGTTGGGCTGACCACCTACCTCATCTCAGTAATCCAAAGGTCAAAGAAACGTTGTGTGCATTAAATTCAGTGCCCCTCAGTGCGATCTACCAACCTACCTACTTACCTGTAATTATTAGTTTACATCAGACAAGGCTTACTTTTTTTTTTCCCCGTAGTACAACGCAAAGGTTACTACCAATAATGCAGTGACAGATGATGGAATAACTAATGGCCTTTTTTTAAAAAAAAGATATTTATTTCCCGAATATCTGTTTAAGTTTTTTTTATGGAAAACATTATAATAGTTGATTCTTAAATTTAATTTATCAAGCATTTTATTACTCAAAATGAACAATACAGTTAAAATTAAACGAAATTAATCTCAGATCTCATCAGAACATGCAGACGTTGTTGAGACAATTGCGGAGTAAATGTAAAAGAGGGTCGTAGTAGATTTCCACTATGGGAAATTAAGGTAAAAATCACTTGTAAACGGATAGAGATATTAAGTAAAATACATCAGATGTCCTTCAGGATGGAGAGTTTTAGTGTCACGTCAGGCATCATCTGAAAATGAAACGAAGAATAGCTAAACATAAGTAAAAGAAGTTCGGTAAAATGTAGATATAGGAAACTAGTTGACAACAATCAGAGAAAAACATAGTCTACTTATTGCTCATAAGTTATATATTTCTCAGCCATACTGTGAAACAAAATGGCAACCTTCCTATTTGAGTTAACAGTGATTCGTTTGCCCATTGGGATAATTTCTTCTTTCAGTATTACAGTTCTGATTGGACATAACAGAAGAAACTGTTAACTTAAACAGGTGGTTAGAGTGCAGAAATATAGTTAGCATGTTAGCCAATTAGTTTATACACTGACAGCACATTTTTTTTGTGGCAGTGTAAGATATACCGTAAAAATATACATTTAAAAAACAGTATACTTCCAAATTCTTAAATTAGGGATTCTTTAATCTGTTAAGTTCGCCTTCTGATGTCAAAAATATCTCTCTTCACACCAAACGTTTTTTAACGTAGCTTCCATTGTAACTAAGGCATAAGAAAAGTGCTTAGTAACGCGTTAACAATCATCCTTCTGACACCGTGACGTCACGAGACGTAGGACGACATAGCTAATACAGTCCATGGGTATTTCTCAAAACACGACAGAAATGTCGTCACCAACCTGTATGGAGAAAAAAGAGGCCGGAACTCTTCGACTTGTAACAATTGTGTAACAGTGTTCAATAGTGAATAGAAACCTTTCTATTAAGTTATTACGAAGTATTTTGGACACATTAGTTCCAAAGTTCTCAGACTGGGAAACAAAAAGAAAAAACCAATTACAACGAAATCGATTCGTCCTTAGTTTCCCGCCAAGAACTGGAGATCATCTTCTAGCATTAAATGTGTTTGGAACAGAGAAGATATTAGAACCAATGATTCTTTTAAAGCATTTGCTCCTCCAATTGCCATTACATCATCTCTACATTCTGTTCGCGCCTCTTCTTTCTAATTAAATGTTCCTGGTTGATATTCTTCCTCGAAATTTTTCCCATTCCTAGCGTTCGCGTGCAATTCCCTTCCAAAAATCCCGCTTGTTCATTCTTTCCTCCTCTTTTTTTTTTCTCTTCTTTTTCTACTCTCTCTATATCCTCTTTTTCGTATCTTAGGTAGCCAACTTTTAATTAAGTTCTTACCGCAATTATGAGGCGCTCTTGTTGCTGACTCAGTTGGGGGGAGTGGAGGAGAAGGTTCTCTGCTGGTGCGGTGGTAGAATATATTATCGGCCCTTTTTTATCAGCGTTTAGAGTTCATTGAATAACTTGCGTTTATGTGGGTTATCGATGCTACATTTTGTGACTGGCTGGTAAGTTTTGTTTGTGTATTAATTATCGTTCTGTCTTTTAAGATTTTACGAAAGAAACACCTTTTTATTATGCTCTCCTAAGGAAAGTGCGACCCACAAATTCAGTTTATGAGTGGTTTGGGTATGTGTGTGTCTGTGTAAGTTTATGTATATTTGATTTTGTGTATTACGTTTGATAGGATAACGTTAGGCTTCTACTTCAAATAATTTCTTCAAATTCTTTCAAAGTTTACTATTTTAAGTAAAAGATGTTGTAGACGTGCCAACTTTCGGAAAAAGATGATAAAAAAAATATAAAAGAGAAAAAAATGGCGTTTTGTTCTCTGACCAAATAAAAAAGAAAATAGAGGCGGTAGAAAATTAAATGGTTTGACGGTTACCAATATTGAGAAGAAAGTAAAAGTAAAAAACGTCCCAGAAAACCTTATTATAGGAAAACGAACTCTGATATAATGGTACTGGAAATCAATGATAAAGTATCTTCCAGGTTTTTGGCCACTTACCTGTTGCTCCGAGATCGATAAAAATATCTTCTTTAAAAGTACTTAAATATATTATTAAGATGTCAGCTTCCTAGGGCAAATAGTTTTTGATATACTGATTTAAGTTCGGATTGAATGCAATTTTATTTTTATTCTGACTTTTTTTTTTCTCTGATGAATATTAAGAAGCGTTACAAATGTTAGACCAAATACAAAATATCTTCTTGTAACCAGTTGCCATGAGGTTACAACTAAACTGCGCACTATCTGTAAAGCATCGAAATTGAACATCTTTTTTTAATGAATCTGACATGAAATTTTAACAAGATTTATACTATAAGTAGTGCAGAGGTAAAGTTATAACTATTTAAAAAGAATACGTGTCCTGTATCTTGTGTATTAGAGATTAACAATACATTATTATGAATTTAATTTTTCCGAATTTTTTGAACTAAAATATTAATGTGTTTTATGTACGTAATATTATAATTTATATGTTTTGAAACGCTGTTTTATCAGAAAAAGTCTTATCTTACAGATAATTCCCTCACTTACGAATGGGTTCTGTTCGTCAGCTTGGTCAGAAGTTAAAAAATATACACAAAAAAGCAAACTATATGTATGCATGTATGTATGTATAAGTAGACATAAAACTCCCTTAATGAACAAATGAATATTAAATTTATTCATAATCAACAAATAAGTGAAAAAAAATTATTTTAAACAAATAGGTACAATGAAATGTATGTAGATGGAAAATAAGTTGAATAAATATTTTCAAACAAATTCTTGCTATGGGTATTTTGTAGTGAACACCAGTTACGACTGTTGCGAAGAGAATGGAGAGCGGGACTTGGTCTCCACCAACGCCATCTACTTTCGGTTCTACTCGACATTGCCTAAACAGTTCTGAAAAAGTGAAGAGGGAATGAATATTGGTGCTACTACAACGATGTTTACATATGTACAGTACTTATAAATACATATATGTATGTTCTAGATACGTCAAGTTCCTCTTTACAAAAAATGCTCGAAGAAAATTGTAAATGTCAACTTTTTTTTTTTTTTTAAATGTTCGATATTTTGATATTTTCAAAATTTCGTCGTAATTGTGAATGTTCGGAAGTCTGGAATATCTGCACTTACGCGATTTTTGTTGTCATGTTTATTACTCTAACTACATCAATTAATATATCGCTAATAAGAAAAATTACATTTATATATTGACATCCTTTTAGCTGTTGAACAGAGAGCAAACGAAATTCTTGTTCTGTTGTCCACCGCTCCAATAGGAATGCAGATGAAGAATAATATGTCAAGAAAAAAAAAATTACTTAAATAATTGATTGGAACTGAATAAAATTCTATTTATTTTCAGAATAGGATGCATTGTTTGAATACATTAATTGCAAAACAATGAAAAATAATAAAGGAAAAAAATTCCAATCGTGAACATGCTTTTTTTTCCCCTAGTTTCTTCCAACATCTCATCCTGTGGTTTTGAATAGGTTTTCTTTTTTTTCCTTTCTTCCTAAACAGATTAACTTTTGTTACGAAATGGCTCCAATGTAATTTAACATCTGATCTTTCGCGAATTCGATGTCAAATATTTAGAGCATGTTTCTGAAAACTATACATAATTTATATCGAATAAAATTAAGAATCGAATTACTTCACAATGCGATCTAATTCTAAGTTCGTCCATTAATAGGATCCCTCTTTCAATCTTCCATTGTGATGGTCTGGTCCGTGAATATTTATTATCGTAAGAGCTTCGTTTTTTTTGAAGGTGCACGTTCATTTCAAAATAACTGAAGAGAAAAGGAAAAATCAAGAAATTCGATAGAACTTAAAGCCTACTTTCCCTGAAATGCTATTGTTTTTTTAAAGCCTACATTTATTAGAAAAATACGATTTTTATAGAACAGTACAAATTTTCGGAATTAAATTAATTAATTTTAACCATACTACTTAGTTGTCTAAATGGGGTTAATTCTTGTTGTATCAAACCTGATTAAGTAAAAGGATTTAATTTCATTTTTTAAGACAATGAGAGATTAACAGAAATAGGATATAAATCCATTTTTACCTTCCAATGGTTTTCTTTGGGAATTTTTGTCGCATTCTAGCACAATTTCTAGACAAAAATCCATGTGGAAAAGATTTCAGATATAAAATTACAGTTCAGTTCATGAAAGAAGAGCTTTGATGACGTAATTTCCTTATAGATTGATGTTTCCAGGACGTAAGAGCGCCATCTAGTGCTGAAATCCGTAACTGAATATTACGAACATTACCAAAACATTCTGATTTTTATATTTTATACAGTTACGAATACATAATAATAATTAAAATTGAATGAATTACAAACGTTCCACATTATACCCCTTGGCTATGCAAAGTTTGTCCTTTCTTGGTCACGCTTCTGCGATAACAAAATGACGCCATCTTGGAGTGACTGCTCCGATTTCAAGTTGATGACGTCATAACTGGTGACGTTTGTTCCAGACAAAATCGATCGCTTACATAATTACCATATATGTCAAACCCTTCTTTTTGAAAAATACTATAGATCATTTATTCCTCGAATATGAATACCAAGTTTCAAGAAGATCCATCTAGCGATTCAAAAATAGTTACAGAACGAACGCGTACAGAACGAACGCACATTAATGACTAAAAATGTGATGCTTAAAGTAATATTAAAAAAAAATGTAATAATTAGTTAAATATACTCATAACTAATTCAATAATTCAAGGTCAAAAGCAATAACAAAAGAGAAAATCATAATTATTAAAAGTGTTTAATTCGTGTGTCTTAATATATATGAATGTCAGAATCTATTTGGTGAAATGTGATGAGCACTTATTTTTACTGCTCGTTTTTAACCTTGGGATGAAGCGTAGTAAATTTCACAAAATTAATGTCGACGCTTGTTGCCCTCAGATGGCGACTCTGTCGCTGTGACTGAATCACTCTAGCTTGTCGTATTCAGTTAACGTGGTGCTTCCTGCCAACTGGGTGGAAGACCGTGACGGCACCCGAGTGCGAAATGTCTCACGATTTTATGAAAATCCTTCCCGCGTTGCTCCCCCGAACAAACAACACGCTGTCAACGCCATTGCGACTCGGATTTCTATCAATAAGTGACGATTTTACGCGAGCTTCCTATTTCTCTCGGCGCGGGAGAGGGGGCTGCTCTTTCCCTGTCGCAGCTTTATTAATAAAGAGTCGATGATCGCGCCTCAGCAATTAGACAAGGCGGTAATCTCGTGGCCGGTTCCCGTGCGAACGAGACAGCTCCGCGTGATTAGGGTTCTATAATGCCCTGCCGATCGTTATTTAGATAATAACTTCAGATGAGTGAACATCACAGTATTCAAATTGAATTCAGCAGTTTGTGAAGCTGATTTCGCTACGTGTAGGGGCTTTACAATTGCGGGTGGAGACATTGAAAGGCCGAGACCTACTTGGGAAGTGAATGCCGTGTCAAATGTGAACTGATCATCATCGTGAATGGCCGATTTGAGGGATCAATAATCAGACAACGTAGTCTTTGATTACTTGAATGTTTCCATTCACAGAATTAGTTTAATGGAAGCCAGAAAATGTATAATTCTACAAACCAGCAAATCCAGGAAACAACATGGCTGATATTTTGCTAAGTTATTCATTTACTTTTAATTTGTGAAGAAAATATTACTGACAGAAAATTCATTTAAATTTTAAATTACAGAGCTGTTAATTTATCGCCAGGAAAAAATACTTATTAATATAAAGAAGGTGTAAATTTTTTCCATAAACATACATAAAAAAGTTCAAGAAGATTAGGTTAATTTTTAACTACTCTCTCTTATCCATTTTATCCTGTTTTCGATCTCTCTAGAGTGAATCACGCATTTTTTTATTGCAGGTCACTAGAGTGGCCTCCTATTGTCTCATTTGTCTGCTTTCTGCACAATCTATTTTTTCTATTGCATTAATGTTCCTTTATTTTTTAAATTTGAAAAATTTCAAATATACGAATAAATATTTTTTATTCAAATATAGTCCTAAAATGGTATTTTTCATGTCTTTTTGGATTTTTCCGGGTATTCCTTTATCCACCTTTTATCCGGTCTCAAGGCTGAATATAAGCGAGTAACTTTACTGTGTAGTCCATTTCAGAATTTTGTGTGCTAAATGAGTAACAATCGCTTTCACGTATGCTTCCTTTATATTAGGGTCATCTCAAGAATGAAAAATGATCATTAAAATTCATTATTACGGATGGGTTGACAAAAAAAAAAGCATAATTATTAACTTCTAACAACATCCACACAAATCTACGACGGGCTATAATTAGAACTTGCCCATTTTATTGTTCAAGAAAATCTGTTCAATAATTAAAATGTTAATGATGATAAGATAGATATATGTGGTTTCCAAAGCATAGTAGGCTAAGGAGATTTATCGAAAGGGCCAGTTTATTTCGATTCCTTTTTATAGATGAGTTACTTAATGAAATCTCATATTGTTCAGCTTCTAACTTTAAACTCTTCTAAAAAAATTATTTTCTTCTTTCTTTTTAAAATAAAAAAAAAATAAAAAAAAAAAAATTTCCCATTTTTTTTAAATTTCTGAATTTTAAATTTCTGACTCATTACAAAATACACAGTTTCCTTTTTTTCGCATTTTTTTAAGTTGTCTAAATCCAAATAATTTTAATCAGATCAAATCATGCGCAAATCAGTAGAGTAATATACATTAAGAAATCGATAGAAATTCATTGTGTCTGTTCTAACGCTTTTTTGTGGGAATTTCTTTCCTCTTCACGCACTAATTTTTCGGCAAGGATCCACACGGGAAAATTCTCAAGTCAAATATTAGAATCGTCCTTGGTCCATAAATATATATGCAAAATTTCAAGAAGATCCATCCAGAGGTTTAAAAGTTATTTATGAATACATTGATACAAACACACAGACTGAGTGATTTCATAAGCCACATTTTAAAATTAGACTAAAGAAAAGCCAAATACTTCACTAAAGACTTTTCAATGCTATTATGTAAGTATACATTCGAAATGTAAGTCCAAAATCAATTCCAGTTATGAGTATACTGAAAAGGAGGTATTATCTGTACAGTACTTATATCTAAAAATCCGGTAAATTTAAAATTAAAAAAATTAAAAAGTTGACAAAAAAAAAATTCCTGTTTTTATTACTTCATTTCACATAATAATAATAATAATCGTAAGAGTTTATTTAATCTTACCTAAAATCTTGTTTTGTCAGAAATCCCGAATCCTGTTTTACCATATTCTTAAATATTTACAAGATAAAAGCAAGAGCAGCTGTAGGTTATAAGCTGAAGGTTTGTTCCTTTTGCTGTAACATTATTTATTGATAAAGAAAAGCAAGCTTTAGGAATATGGACCGATAAAATCTCGGGTGTTGGAATCTATTTTGAAGCTGCTTTTCAAGATTTATGAATTAAAATAAAGCTGTTAAGGCCTATTTTGAAAAATATCTATTTCTTTAATTATAAAATAGGAACAGATAATATTAGAGGTATTCTAATAAATATCGTTTATTAAATTATTGATTCTGTAGTTTTGATTACAAAGAAATACTGTCTTAAAGCATGTAAGTTGTAATGGCGAATTTTTTGCTGGATAATGGATTTTTTTTTGCAGATTAAAATGGTTGTTCCTGATTGACAAATAACCCTGTTCTTATTTTTAAATTGGATCATATATTACTATTGTAGGCTAATTAATTTCAAGGAATAAATAGCTACAAGGTTTTGGGTGTGATGGGAGTTAATTGAGAAAATATGAGCGTGGATCATCATAATTATGCTCGTGTTTCAGAATGGCCATTAATAAATTTTGATCATCCCAAATTTTTATGGAAATCAGGCCAGTCGTTTTATCGTTTGACGTGTAAAGACAGACAAAGAAAAAAAAAGAAACTATTCAAGTAAGATTGCGCATGTTCAGACAACAAAAAATTACAAATAGCTCGGACACTAGATTGGTTTAAACTGTACAGCATTATCAAGATATTTTAAATATCAAGAAATCATCATTTTGCCGCAATCCAAATCTTGAAATAGCTGTGTACATTGTATCTATCTTGTAGTGTAATACTATATGATTACAATTCATTTTTACGTAGTGAAGTGAATTGAATTGTAAGCGTAAGAGTTCTTTTATTTTCTCGTATCTCTCAATTTACAAAAGCTACGAACAAAATTTAAAAAAAAAAAAACTTATTGAAATTATGCTTTAATAATTTGTTGGTGTGGAAATTATAGAATGGCTTTTGAACTTCTCTATATCGAAAATTATTTTCAAATGTAAGGGTAATAAATGACTTTGGAGATTTCCTTAGTTCTCTTAAAGCCGTTTTAGATGTGCCATTAAAGTAAGCAATCTGTCTGCCTTCGGCTGATGACCAGGAGATTGTTGGCTTTGCTTAGGACCGGATCTACTTTCAAAACAGATTGAAAATCCGTAGGCATTACCAGTCTGACACTATCGCACGTGGTGTCAAATTTTAGAACTTGTGGTTCAATCGCATTTGCATTGATTAAATCAAAATCAGCTTTTCACAACATTTATTTGGATGCATTCTGAAAAAGCTACATTTTTAGCCAGGATCATAATAGGATTCGGATCTGAAAATCTGAGGCGGCAGACCGATAAATTCTCGAAAAATATATTGTTGCTGGTCGAGTTATTAACATGAGATATCGAAACTGAAAACCAAGAAATGCAAAAAATGATGAAAAATGAGTTGCACTTCCTCTTTTAATTAATGAAAAACATTCTCTCCTTTATATTTTTCTATCTTTTATATAAATCAAAGTTTATTTTCATAAGCAAATCAAAGATATGATGGTAATAATTGATAATGATCAAAAGCCTTCTTCTGGAATTGACAGGTGTAAATTTTAGATGCTGATGGAAGTTGATATGAAAGCTTGTAAGTTTTAAAGCTTTGTATTCATTGACAATCTATCCATTGCTGTTGCTTCCTTCAATGGCAAATCTAAAACGGCCTTTCGTAACTATTCTATAGTTTAAGACTAAAAATGAAATTCCAAGAAAACTAAAGTGCACGTGTTTCTTTTTGCATCTGTTAAAGGGAAAAAAACACACCAGTAAGTTGTAAGTTTGTTTGTATGCAAAGAAGGGTCGGTCGTCGGATGATAGCCTTGCACGGTCCCATGAGCGATTTGAATGCATCTCCTGCAGCGTTCCGTCCCCTGAGCTAATAGCAATCGATGACGGATGTCTGGCTTCTTTCGACGAAAAGCAGACGCTCCTCACAACAACAATTTCCGGTGATTTTAATATTCTCCAAGTAGTTGCCACTTGAGTCTCCTATGAATAGCAACAAGTAAATACTAAGAAATCCGTTTATCGTTTGAACAACTCGTAGAAGGATAGATTTCCTTCAAAGAATAAGTAAGAATAAGTAACAAGAAGTTCAAAAGAAGAAAGATGCTTACTTTTCTTAAATATTTATTAAAAATTTCTTTATTTTTCTTTTCTTTTTCTTTTCGTATTTTTTAGATTCGTGAAAATGATAAAAACGAAAAGACATTTATTTCAATTCTAAAAATCTACCGAATACAAATAACACAAAGTTTTCATTTTCTGAAAAATAAAAGAATTAAATCTGCAGTATTTACTGGAATTGTATAAATCGGATAACTTTGAATCAGATTAAACCATCATTGGATTAAAAAAATCTTATATTCAATAATACAGTCGAACCTATCTATCTCGAATCTCACGGGAAAGTAAAAACTTCGAGGTTTCGAGTTATAGAGGTTATAAATGCGGTCAATTAAAAAACGTTTCAATTGCTTTTGTTGTAGAAAAATACAGTGGTATGATCGCAGATTAATTATTATACATACATCTATAACATTTTTTTAACATACATACATACCTTTAACAATAAAAATAGTCTTTCAATGGCTTTTGACGTCTAACTTTCTTTGTTTCTATTAGCCTTCTAAGGTTAGCAAGAGCTGCGAATCCCTCGTGGCCAACATTTTCCTGAGATTCAACCTGTTTTTGAAGAAGGTGGTCTATGGGCATCGATTTTTGTAATTTACACTATCCGAAATTGACATACAGAGGTTTTGAAGGAAATTTTTTCGAGATAAACATGGAAAATACATTGTAAATGTAGGGAATTTCAGAGATTTCGAGATATAGAGGTTTTCGAAATAAACAGATTCGAGATAGACAGGTTCGACTGTGTTATGTTACCATCAAATAACACAAGACATTGATATATTAAAATAGGATAGAAATAGATTCCACATACTTTTCTACGCGAATTTTTATCTCCTCGTGCTTTGCTTCTCGCCAAGGACCCATTTTGGAAAAGATTTCAAATATAAAAGTTAGATTGTTTCTAGCCCAAAAATGTGGGTACCAAGTTTCAAGAAGATTCATCGAGTAATTGAAAGTTATTAGGGGAGAGACACAAACACACTTGGACATACATATACTCACACACAGCTGACTATTTCGATTAGCCTCAATTTCCTATTGGAATACAGGCTCATTATGTGGAAAGTTTTTGGTTATGTAACTTGGTTTGTTTTATAGCGTCTATCTAGTAACCAATCTTTTAACAAAATACATTTGCAGCAGACAGTAGCCATTCTAAAACTACCTTTAAATTTAAACACTCTAAGAACGTTAGAGTGTCGTACTGAATAATAGATTTATATAATGATCATAAAGCTCATTTTTAAAATCCCTACGATAGCTAGCTATAACAGGGTATCATAACTTTGGCATTACTATGGTAACTTCCCTTAATATTCGTTAATCACTTTTGATATGCATAACCGTTTGTCCGTCTCAAAAATTTAAAAACTCAAATTTTATCTTAAAAAAGATAAAATCTTAAACGAAAATGTAGTTGCCAAGAAGATAATAAAATCAATTTTGTTGTGGGCCAAAAGGTGAGGAACAAAGGACAAAATACTACTGTCCTACAGTACAAGTTGCTACAAGTTATTACAGTACAAATAGTATTCTGTAATCGCTATAATTCAAAACCAATATATCCAACTAAGCCAAAATTTTAGGGGTAGTGTACAATTTTATAAATTTTATTTTATTATATCTAATAAATAGATAAGGATTTAGAAGCTAAAAAAAAAACTATCAGTCTGTGAGATAATTCAAAACTATGATTCCTACAAAGCTGAAACTTTCGTATTATAAAGAAGATGAGTTCATCAACAGAAATGACGAAAGCAGTTGAACCGATTGCATAGAAAGCTTCTTGCTAAATTATCACTTAGATATTTACGACCTCTTAATACCTAAGTGATAATTATTTCAACATCTCTATTATAATATCTAAGAGATGTAAGTCGATCGAGAAGAAGATGGAAAGATCAGGAACGACGTAAAACAAGTCGTCCACTTAAACTGTATCAAAGTTAATGAAGATTGTTACTATTGACTTGGTAAAACTTATTGTCGGCGACAGCCTAACTTTAGAGCATTGCCAGAGATAGGAGTGTGTGCGACGGTTTGTCAATACGCATCAGAAAAGAATCCCTAATAAAAATCTTAATTTAAATAAATACTAAGATATTAATAATAACTTTATTTAGTGAATTTTAATATAAAAGTGGTATAATTATAACATTATGTTATATGTGAATTAATATCAGATAGAAATTTACATAATGCTCAGATACGATGTGCAATTTAACGGATTCAATAATGGCGTCCCCGCCAAAATTGTTTCGTCGTCCTGGTCAAGGAAAAGCTTTGAACAGTCAAGCGAAGCAAATCTTATTGAATGTTTATTGCAAACAGCGTACTGATAATCCTTCGCATTTCATTCGTGCTATCGTGGAGCTAACAAGCAGTTTTCCTGGAGTAAGTTCCTTCAAAATTTTCGGGATCAGAAAGAAAGCGAAATGCGTTGGTCAGCCATTGTCGGCTGTCAAGTCAAGTTCCCCGGAGTAGAATGCGAAAATATTATAGAGTATTTAGCATGGAAATTAACAAATAGTGTAGATCCTAAATATTTAAAAAATAAACCATTTGCTCCCTTGCAATTAACGGATTAAATCTAAGCTGTTAGCTTCCCCCATATGAAGTTTAAATCAGCCCACCGCGTAGGAATACTTTTTTTCCCTTCCGTGATGCGGCGCTAACACTTATAATGCTCTAAAGTTAGCCTGTCGCGGAGAATAGACTACTAGTAGGTAAAGAGTTGAGGGTAAAGGCCTTCCATCAATGTATGATTGAACAACTGACTTTTGAATGAATAACAATTTTTAACATCATTTTATTTTCACTCTTATCTTATCAGGATAGTCTAAAGTTGACATGTCAATCACATCTTGTTCGAAAATGATGTAAAAAAAAATGATGTTTTATATCAGCTTATTGTTGATTTATCAGTTTCTTAAAAAGGATAGTTTTTGATTACGGTACTGTATACAACGTAAGTACGGTATTTGTGGGTCTAGCTCATTACTACAATTGCGTCAATCGCTAAATTCTTGGTTAGTCAAATGCTATTATTTTAACCTCCGACAGAGATTGTGGATTGTTTTGCTTATTGTTTTTATTTTTTCTTTAGATTAACCTTAGGTTCACCAAGCCCTCTGTCAAACGGATAGGATTTCTTCCCTGACTAAAGCTGTCGAGCATCGATCTGAACCTGCGACCTGTTCGGTTGGTGATTGTAGGAACCTCTTCGTCCTGAGCTACTAATCCTAACAAATCCTTTCAACAAATCAACTTCCTCTCCCTGAAGGATTGAGTAGAGATTCTTCTTGAGTTGAAGGGACAAGAATAAAACGAATTTAAAATGGAATTTTCTTTGAACTTAGGCTAAAGTTATGAATTAATCCGTCCACATACTTTAATCGACAATATAATGCTTGTAAAATTCACTTACATTGGGTTATGAATATTTATATATTGGATCAAGAAGCAACTTCATAATTTACGAGAATTCTGATGAATAACAAAGCAGCCACCTTTTAATATTTAATGAAAATGGTTAGGTATTCATTGATATTTTCTTGTTAATCTAATTTTTATATTCTGAATAATTGGAGTTTGTAAATTTAGTAAATGGAGTTTTAATTTTTTTTTTTCGGAAAGTGATTTTTAATGAGTCTGAATTGATTAGCGTTTTGGCAAAGTTCCCTTAAAACAATGTTTCTGTAATTATTAAAGGAAATAAAACCGAAGAGAGGTTTCATTTTAGTTAAAGTATTTTGATTGTCTGAATACCCGAGAATTACTCAGAGTTTTGTAATCTTTAAATTTCAGCAATATGTCTTTACTTCAACCCAAGTTAAAAAAAAAAGATTATTGGAAGAATTAAAAGCCTTTATTTAACTCACACTATATCATGTATAGTCTGAAGAAATTGTTCCCGCATCGAAACTAATCATTATATAAAGGGAATTTTGGCATTTTAATTATGATGATACTTTTTACCTGTATTTTTCTCTAAATATATTGCTAATATAACAATAGAGTTTATATTATTTATTAAACTGAATAGAATATTGTTCTAACATGCTCAATATTCAGATATTGCAAATAACCAAAACAACATCTTCCCATTTCTGAAAACAATAATATTCTTTAATGAAGAAGATGACAAAAAAAAAATCCAAATACGCTGGGAATGCAAGAAGCAATAATGTAATTACGGCAATTTATTTTACTATATTACTACATGTTCTTCTTCTTACAGCCCTTTGTAGGCCCTAGCCTTCTTCAGGATTTTCCTCCATTGTTCTCTATCTTATGTTTTCCTCCATCAATTTTTAATAACCAACAATTTTATATTTTTTAAGATATCGCCCAGCCATCTTAACTTAGCTCTATCTTTTTCCCTTTTATCTTATTGAAGGTTAGTTTTTTGCATGGTACTGACTCTTCCATTCTGACTATATGTCTTAGCCATCTTAATCTTGACAATTTAATAAATGCCAAAGTGTCGTAACTGGTCTTCTTATATTATAAATTTTATATTTAGTGCCTTTTCTGAGCAGTTTTAAATGTAAATATCATCTCAGCCCAAAGCAAGTTCTATTTCCTGAAATTAATCTCCGATTAAATCTTACGTTAAGATCGTTTGTACATTGGCACCCCAGAATAAAGGAATCCCTTAACATATTCAGTGTTCTGATTTCTCTAGTTGGGTTAAATGGAATTTCCATAAATTTTTTTTTCGAAGTAGTAACTACAATTACCACCTACTTTTCTTGTTGATGTTTTAAGTTGTATAGCAGCTTCGATGATACCGAAATCTTTCAGTAAAAAGATCTTTCAATAAATTAATCTTTCAATAAAGTGATTTTCTTTATATTAATTAAAAATTTGTGTTTAAAAGTTAAACATTTTTTAATAATTAGTAAATTTTTAATTTATTAAAAACTAAGCATTTTTTAATTAAGATGGTTTGTTTGATAAAGAAATTTATTAAATCCTATATAGTGTTGAATACCTTTAATAGAATACCTTAAATACAATAAATTGTAAATGATATTATTAAGTGTGTTCTTTTGAAATTAATTTTTTTTTTAAATTTTTATATGTTTTTTGTTTATGTCGTAAAACAATAAAAACGAAAAGCCTCCATTTAAATTCTAAATATAATGTTTATTAAATACAAACCTTACATATTTTTTTCTGAAAAAAAAAATGAATGAAATCCGTATTGTTACGTACGTAAATTGTTTAAATCGAATGAATTTTAATTGTATCAAACCACGCGGAACGGATAAAGGATTTAATATTCATTGTTTAAGACAATGACAGATTACCAGAAATAAGATAAAAATCCATCTCTATAGAGATTTTGGAAAAGATTTTTAGTATAAAAATTAGATCATCTCTAATCCTGGAATTTGTTTAGCAAATTCAAAAACATCCATCTAGTATTTCAATGTGGGTGGGACTGACTTGATGAACCTAATTTTTTCTATTGAAAATTAGACTAATAATCATTGTTTATCCTACATTCTTTAATAAAAAAAACACAGTGGACGAAAATTGTATTTATCATTCCAAAAACTTAAAAACAAACACGCAGAGGCGTTTGTAAATGAGTGTAAAAATTCATAACCGAAATGTTTCGACCACTTGTTTTTGTTTCGACTTAGTAAAAGACTTGATAAATACTTCTTGCTTAGTTTATTGATCTTATCGCAAATCCGCCGAGGCTAAAAGGGTGTGAATGAGATAAATTACCCGTCCTCTGGTCGATAACCCGTAAGTGTTACATTTATTCAATAGAGCAATAACAATAAATCTACGCGGAAACAAACGACGATGAAATTCCAATGATAAAGAAGAGTACAAGACAGCGGCAGCGTGAAGCATAGTTGCGTGTCACGGAAGTTTTGTTAAAAATTGGTGTAGTTAATCCAGAGGAAGGTCCAGAACAAGCTCATTCACTTTGTTCTGCGGCGCCTCACCCCTTAAGGACGTACCACTTCGTAATCGTAGTGCTAAAACTTCTTCCAGAAAAAGCGTGTCTCTTTAGTGCATCAAGAGATCTCAGCACAGCAAAGCTACTTTTAGAAATAAAGAAACCTTTTTTCTTTTATATATTCTGCAAACAAAACAGGCGCTCGTTTAAGGAATAAAGGAGTACATTCTTGTTTATTTTTATTTTTCTAAGATGTAAGCTAATCTCAGAATGGCCTTCCTACTTTCTCTTTCTGACAAACCAGCTATCATTAGAGTTTACATTCTAAAGAAGAGATATCCCTTAAAACTACAATGGAGATAGCTATTCGTAAAATAAAAGAAAAAAAACCTACTAAATCCCTAAAAGAACTAGACATCTACTTTCCTTAAAATTTTCGTGGTTTTTTATTCTTTGTTTTCTAAAGCTGTGAAAACAATATAAAACAAGACAAAAAAGTGATTTCCTACTGTACACGATCCCGTATAGGTTTCATTTGCGGCCGCTTCCTCTGAAACAACAGTAGGCCGGAACACATATTTTTCCTCACTTTTCCAAGTCATAAGGGTTCCAGTAAAGTATGATGGCTGTAGAGGTCTTGACGGAAGGACAGAATGAACTTAAGAGCCCCCTCCCCCCTTTACACTTTCCTGTATGGAGTCGCTATAAAGGTCACCTGGTCATTTCAAATTTTAATATCTCTTGAACACAAAATGTTCCACAAATTCGCAATATTTCCTCCGCAATTACTAAATGGATTAATTTGTATTGTTAAGTATTGATAGAATTTCGTCGGGGTTTTCTCTAATAATGCTTTTCTATAAGATTTTTTTTTTATCTTCATGTGCGAATTTTTTCTAAAGGAATTCAAATGAAAAAGGTTTCAAATATAAAATTAGATCGACTCTTGCCCGTAAGTGCCAGGTTTTAAGCATTTCTATTTATCTGTTTAAAAGTTATTAAGGGAGGGATCCACAGGAACATACACATACACAGATATAGTCGAGATATCTCACCTTTCTTAAATAACGTTGTCTTTACAAAGAAGTTATTTATTCATACAACATAGAATAGTTCCTCACAAAATTAAGATAAAAAGAAATACAAGAACAGAATGTGGAAGTCGAATCCTATGTTAACTACAGCCTTACCACAGAAGGTCTTGATTTAAGTTCCGTATTGCTCTCGTATTTCTTTTTCCTTTATCTTTAGTTTGTCAGGATCATTCTGTTTTGAGTGATTACATTGCCTTTCCCCTCGTACGCTACTGAGATCCTTGCAACACTTAATATCCCTGGCTGATGAGAACCTGTTAAGGCATCCAAGCATCTATGCAAGCCTTTGAGATGTTCTTATCTCATAATTTAAAAAGCGTTTTATAACTTAATTGTCGTGACAGCTTTTAACTACTGATTTTTTTTTTTTACGTAATTGTAAAAAAAAAGAATCAGTAGTTAAAAAAGTGATGTTTAATTATATCGCAGGCAGTGGTTTACGAACTAGGATCAAACTTGGGTAATGTTAAATTAACAGAAAAAAAGATTCAGGCTTTCTAGGGTGAGTAGTTGGATTTGCTGTAAGTTTTAAAACAAGATGTAATTATATTGTTTACTTTACTGGCCCATTATTTTCTGGTGTAATTTACAACAAAAAAACAATGTGAGTTAACAATATACATTCCAACCTCTACTTTTTTTGAAGTTTCAGATCCATAGGATAAGCAGCTGTTCACGATTGAAGGACTATTTTTAATAGTTTTTCACGACCTCTCTTTACCTAGTAACTTTAGTTTATATCAAAACCATTGAAGATGTTGCATTTAATAGCGGAAACAATCATTCAGCTACCTATAATAGCATTTTATTAGTACTTTAAGTTTTATTAGTACTTTTATTGCAATGTTTAATGGCGATTTATTGCCTGGCTTAAAAGATGTTTCTTTCCTGGTTTTTGCAGTTATGATATATTTTTTACATCGTAATATACATCTGTAAAGTTGACCCCCTCACCAATTCAGAAGAAATATTTTTTTTTTTTTTTTTTTTTTATTTCTTAATTATTTTAAATTACATTTCAGTCCCGTTAGGAATAAGAATCCCTATCAAACGGGTTATGGGATTAAGTAGTTTTACAAAACTAACACAATATATTAAAAAAATACACAATAAAATGTAGTTAATAGATAATGTTAGTGTAGATTTTATAATGAAATCTTAAAAAGTTTTAATTATATAAAATTAAATTACAAAATTTAATTATATAATTAAAAATTATATAAAGAAAAGAAAATTAATCTCAAAAGTAAATATAGTTTTATATATAATTATACCTTACACATAAAAAACCCAAAAAATAACATTTAATACAAAATCCAATTGAAACCTCATATATATGTAGGCTATACCATTTCTTTCAATTTTTTTTTACTAGAGAAATGTGATTACTGTTTCAAATAAATTTACATTTAAATTATTAATAAAGTTTTCAATTTTATAATTAACATTTCTTATACCATAACTGTTATTTATGTAAGGATATGTTAATTTTATATGGCTTTCAGATCTTAAGTTATAGTTTTGTATAATGTTATCCTTTATTTTCAATATGTGATAGTAATTTTTCAATATAATATTATAGTATAATTTTTGTTTTGGAAATAAAATACCATATTTATTCAACATAAAATATCTTTTTGTTTTGTTCTTCCAATTTTTCTTAGTGAATATAAGTTTTAGAACCTTAATTTGAAGAATTTTTAAGCTCTCAAGATGTATGTCATTTGTATTTGCCCATATATTAAATAGTATAATTTAATAAGGAATCAAACAAAGCATAATAAATAAGTATTTTTGTTTTTAAAGGCAGAATATTTTTTATTTAATAAAAAATACATATGTTGAGTTTAATTTTTTATGTAAAAAATAGATATTTGAGAATTCTAAGTAAAAAGATTGTTTATAATAATACCTAAATAATAATTAAATACTAGAAAGAAAAATGACAGTAAAAATGCACAAGACTAAGAGTTCACTGATCTGCTTTTGGAAATTGCGATACTGAAAACCCAAGATGGAACATTTCTGGTTTTCTGACCTTCGTCAGTTGGGTCCATCTTGGGTTTTCAGTATCGCAATTTCCTGTCATTTTTCTTTCTAATCATGTTGTACGCACGTAAAATTTATGTATTATAATTAAAAACATTTACCGAATTAAGAAATGAACATGAATTACAGTGATTTGTACCTTTATGTAGACATGGATGTGAGTGGCAGTAAATTTTAGGTAAAAAATTTGTTAGTTATTTTTTGGGTCTTATTAGCATACTCTTTCTTTCAGGATTTATAATAATAATAATAATAATAATAATAATAATAATAATAATAATAATGATAATAATAATAATATAATATGGTTTGTTTGTGATGCTTTTGTTCCAGTTTGTTCCCAAAGTAAATTGTCTCTTCCAAATAAATACGGAGTAACATCAAACAAAATCCAATAAAATGGTGGTGGGGGGACTAGCTTCATACTAGTGTTACTGCACTGAAAATTTATTAAAAATATTACTGTAGTTCGCTTCAAACAATTTTAAAAAGAAATAAGAAAAACTTACTATATTTTTTCATCATTGAAAGTTTGCTGGTATTTATAAGTTTTTAATTCAACTTTATATTTACATACATTCGTTGTTTTTAATTTATATTCAGTTGTTTTTGAAGCCGCAATTCAGTGTATTTGAAAATGAATTTTGGAATTTCAAAAACACTTGCAAAATAAATGAATCTTTCTTTCTTTTCCATTTACAACAAACAACATCTGTGTACTCAGAATCTTTCTTTGAAATAAGTATCATGAATTACGAAGGGAAGTCTAAAATGTGTTTCTTTAACAAACAACATGAATTTAACATAAGCGGCGGCTTTATTGTTTTTAATATTGTTTTATTTCGCTGCAATCAGATTCCTTCGTGAATAAAATTAAAAAGTAAAGATGAATTAATATTTAAGAATTGCATCTTTCTTGATTTGGGAGATCGTAACCGAATAATACTTTCTCTTAAGTTCTGTTTCCGCTAATTTATTCTGCTTGATGTGAAAGACATAAAACTTAGTTCGTTAAGCGTCAAGAACACGGCAGTCTGTTAATGGTCTATACTAGAAGATGACATTCCAATACTCTTTGAAGTATGATCTCGTGCTACAGCCATCCACACTGCCACTGCATTAACACTTTGGTTTTTTTTTTTGGTTTTTTTTTTTTGGTCGACTCGTAGCAGTTGTTGGTTTTGCTTTTTCTATACATATTTTTCTATACATTTATATACATTTTTTTTGGTGGCGAGGACTCTGTTTTGAAATTTGCTAAAAAAAAAAAAAATATGGCTCTTCAAAATAAAAGTTTTTCAGACCTTTTATTTTTACCAGTTGTTCATTGGTGAACCCATTCCGTCATTTATTTTTTAATTATGAACCACCAACGATCCAACCAAAAAAAAATGGCGCATTAATGAAAATGTCTGTAACAGTCAATATTCATTAAATATCTATCCTATTGTTTCTCCTCTACGAAATAACGGTAAATGGCCATTTTTAACAAATAGCCTCAGATTAAAAGTATTTATTTTTCCCTGCATGTTTGCTTCGCTCTCTAGAGCATCTTTCATCTCTTTTGTTAGATACAGATTACGTGTGGCCTACAACAGAAGATCAGATGATCTTTTCAATAGCAACTGTAGTAAATCCTTTTATTTTTATTAATAAAATGCTCGTTTTCCTATCCTTACTATTTAAAATTCTGGAGGATTCTAGTGCACCACCCGTCAGTCAGTTTGAGACCGTTGACAACAGGTTCTGGTTGTCAGATTTGTGACGTCATTTCCGAATGCATCATTACGCATTTCCTCAACTCTGCAAAATTAAAGTGAACAAGTCAGAAGGAAACCACTATTTAAAAAAATCTTTTTGAGTGATCCTCAAACAAAATTGTCAGTTGATACATAGTTTTCTCGTTACGAAGCTTGGGTTAAAAATAAATGGTTTTTTTTTTATTATTTTTATTTTTTATTTTGTTGTTCTGAAATTTAGTATTCAGTTCTGAGTAGAAGGGATTATCATCTGATTGCAAAAAGCACCTGAATTTCACACAATCATCTGAAAACTTTAAAAGGATTTGAAATAAAACCTAAGTCATAACTTGGGACAATTTTGACTTACCAACGTTATTTACTTCTGATTTATGACTTCATCTTATGTCCGGGAATCATTTTACAGCAGAGGTTCCCAATCTATTTTTCATCGCCAACTTTTTCCAAAACCGTCCAACCGAAAACACCCAATGGATTTCATACTCAGGAAAGTTCCATTTTGTCTTCCCCTTCCCCGTCACCTGCATCCGACTGAATTGAGCTCTGAATTGTACCGAAATTGTCAAGATCTGTTAAAACGCAATTTTGCAGCATTTAATCTCATCTTAAAAAAAAAAAAAAAACAAGGTAGGATAGCGATTAGTAAACCAATCACAATGCTTCTGCTACGTCATTTATGTTGCGTTATTCCTTTAATTTTCTTATTATTATAAATGTGATTGTTGCGAATGCAAAGGCGCAATTGTTGCGATTGTTGTGCGTTGCATTGTGGGATACTTGTCCACAGACAGACGGACGGGATTAGTAGGCTTCCTATCAGAAGCCTACTTAAGAACTTAATGACTACCTTTTGTTGATTAGCGGCCGCCATTACATTTTTTCAGTAGTATTCATCCAACGTAAGGACTTCCGGCAGTTACAAGAATCGCCATTGTTTCTGCTAGCTTCGAGAACATTCCTCTGACGTAGTTGTTTCATTTGATCCCCGAGTAACCTTATTTTAATTCGTTTGTGTAGAGAAATTCCAAATGAAGTGACAGAATAATCCTTACTCCCTAACATTTCTCCTAACTTTGATCCGCTGCGAGATTTTTTTTTAATTGAAAACCTCTACTTTAAAATCCTGAGACACCGGGACGTAATGGACCTGGGAGCAGTGGAGGAATCTCGTTTTAATTCATGTTTGAGAACGCCACATTCCTTTAACTCGTTTCTTTCTGCTTGTTATTTATGGGAGCCGCTGTGCCAGGGGACAACCTGCTCCTGTTGCAACATCGTGAAAGAAAACGCCGCAAATCAATAGAACAGTAAATTTTATTTAATCTGATAAGAGTATTTCGTTTTCCCCCGTAACGATTTTTTTTTTTTATATTTTGCAACGTAATTGCGAACAGTTTTGAATCACGAAAGAAAATCCTCTGGAGATCTTTGTTAAGTTCAAATAATTAAAATGCAGGTTGATTACTTAAGATCAGGTTTACCAACATTAAACAGCATCTTATACATGTAAACAACATTCAATATACATCTGCCTTCAAATCACAGTTGCAGAAATCCCTTACAGACAGAAAGTTATTCATGAAAGTGAAACCGAAATTTTAAGTCACCAATTCGTATTTTATATTTTCTTTCCGAATAAATTGTTGATACGTTGTAAATAAACTGTAGTTTTAAATACAATTTAACTATACATTATCAGGGTTTTTTTTATATATTTTTCCTCAGAAATAAAAGAATTATTGAAAAACTCATTAACATGCACAAGTAATTATAAATGTAAATTTCAATCTAGTTCACCTTGACCCATCATCGAAACGAATCCGGCACAGCTGAGCCTATTATCGTGGGTAAATCCGGCTGATGAGTCTATTTAAGATGAAATGGCTGACCCGAATTCCCATCGATGATAGCTCAGGGTGCGAAAGGCATTCTTATGTGCACTAGATTGGAATCTTGCTTATATAAGAATTATAATCATGTATCCTACAGATCTTCCCAACATCAACATTTTAATTGTATTGCAATTTACGGGAGATTAGATTAGATCGTTATTCTGACAATGCAGAATATGTTTAGGCTATCTTTTTTTTTTTTTTTAACCTATAAATATTTGCTGGTCATTGGGGCAAAAGTTTTAAGATGTACGTCAACGTATTTTGAAATATACAAAAGAAACCTGTGGCAAATGAGGTGATTTGTCTTGTAACGTTGTCAGTGGCGGATTTAGCACTTGAGAGGCCCTAGGCGCAATTCAATTTTGAGGCCCCCTCTAAATATTTTCACTACCCCTACACAGTGACATACCAACGCCTTTGGGGGCCCGGGGCGGGAGTTCCATTATTTCACAACCAAAAAAAAAGAAAAAAGGAAATAAGCTGGCTGGTGGGGCCCCCTAGGCTTGCTTTTACAACCAAAAAAAAAAAGGAAATCTTGCTTTTACAACCAAAAAAAAGGAAATCTTGCTTTTACAACCAAAAAAAAAGGAAATCTTGCTTTTACAACCAAAACATTTTGAGAGCTAAATTTTTGAGGCCCCCTTGATTTATGAGGCCCGTGGCGCGCGCCTCCTGCGCCTATGCGGAAATCCGCCACTGAACGTTGTACTTCCTTACATAAAAACGTTTCCACTATACAGTATTCATGAAATTTCTTGATTGTAGTCAGTTTACACTTGGGATTTTATTTCTCGAACCTTTCTAGCATCTCAGAACTTAAATGCCTCTGGGAGTGTCAAATATTTCCCAAACTCTTGTTATAAATTATTTGGTAATAACGTTATATAAAATAAAATTAAATGAAAAGTTTTTGTTTTATTTTAAAATTACAATATATGATGTCGACCTACCGTACATCTTTTCCAATTTCTTAAGGAAAAAAACTAATTAAGTTCCCATTAATTACTAAAATTTATTTGTTCGTTCAATTTGCATCAAAAGTCAGACAAATTACTCGAGTAATAAAAGGATGCTTTTATCCTTTCTTAAGACTTCTACAGAAATCAAATTGTGTTGCTTCAATGTTTTTTTTTACGAAATTTTTTTGCGTTGTTTCTCCAATTGGACCCCCACGGAATAATTTCAGATGTAAAAGTTAAATTGTCTCCTGTCAGTAAATATTCAGTTTCAGGAGGGCCCATTCAGTTGTTCAACAGTTTGGAACACAGACTGAATGATCCGATAAAGTAGATTAAGAAGACCTTATACAGAACTTAAAGCCTACTTTCCTTAGTGCGTTAAATTAATCCAATTTTGACAACATAAATGAAGCGGTTTTGATCATTTTTATCGGAATGCAGAAAATTTGAACTGTTTGTATACACAGGGGATAATAGTATTTGAAAATAAATGTACATTTTTTTTTGTTTTTCTCATTTTCATAACTTTAAAAAAAAAAGATGTTTTAAAATTATGAAAATGAGAAAAACGAAAAAAACCTACATTTATTTTCAAATAATATTATCTGCTGTGTAAACAAACAGTTCAAATTTACTTCATTCTGATAAAAATGATCAAAACCGGTTTATTTATGTTGTTTAAATTAAATTAATTTTAGTCCCGTATCAAACAACGATCAAATAGCTTCCAATGATTGCATTCCATTTTCCTATTTTATGTGCAGACCTAAATTAAATAACGTTGCGATCAATACTTGCACAGTTTTTAAAAAAACAAATATATCCACAATAAAAAAGCTACACGTGGCGGAACTTCATAAGCAACTTTCTTCAGGCTTTAGAAAACAAATAAATTTCTAAAGCCTGAAGAAGGAAGTTGCATATGAACTTCCGCCATATGTAGCTTTTTCATTGTGAATATATATTTATTGTGAATTGTAATATTTATTGTGAATATTATATATATATTTTAAGAACTGTGCAAGTATTGGTCGCAAAGTTATTTGATTGTTTTCCATTGTTTAAGAAAATGTTCTATAAGTAGAAATATGATAGAAATCCACCATTTAGATTCCAATGCTTTTCTATCGGAATTTTTGTCGTCTTCTCGCACATATTTCTCGACAAGAATCCACTTTGAAAAGATTCGAATTTAAATGTTAGATCATCCTTAGTCCTCAAATATGCATATCACGTTTCATGTAGATTCATTCATCGATCTAATTCTATTTTACCTTTTCCATTTATTGTTTATAGTAATGCTATCACTCCCCCCAAAAAAATAAATTGTGTAAAAACTGTATAAAAATTCTCCTCGCTTTTTTTTACTTAAGATTGTTTATGCTTACGGTGAAATTGTCTCACAACAAAATGAATTGTTGAAACCACTAATAAACTTTTAACTTCCTAAAATAATTAAAGACTTAATTACCTTAATTAAGTAGCTGCTTTGACTCGGCGTCAAAAGTTTGCCCATTTAAAGGGCAAAATCTGGCCGACCTATTATACCTATATACTGAATGCCACATTTGAATTGTGGGCAATTACTTTCGATCGATTGACCGACGGTCAATCATTCTATTCGTAATTTAAAGAATAAAAAAAAAAAGCTTAATAAAATATGTGACATTAAACTACATACAATAATTATATGAAAAAGATAAATAAGTCCTTTAGATCGTTCTATTGTAGATGGCGCTGATAATTTTGGCATTGATTATTGAAACTTCTTTGGCGTACAGAGTTTAGTTGTTGATTCTGATTGCTCCAAGTACTTTTCATAATTATTTGTAGCAAATATTTTTTATTCCCGAGCGTTTATTTTTAATTGATCCAGTTTACGTCAAAATCAAAATGACATTTCTTTGGTATCAGTTTAAATTAAAACTTCGTAGGAGATGTATTTTGTTTTAATGGTTGCAGACAGAGAAACTGACAACTTTATTTTCAGACATAGCTTACAGAAATAATTTTAAAGTCTAAATTGCAGCCTTTTGAAAGCTTACAGAAATAATTTTATTCAACTGCAATTTTCCTTTTATGAAGTACATTACTTAATTACATTTGTATTTCCCTTGCTAAGTTCGCAAGTTGTTGTAAAAATCTATTGATTTACGTTGATTCGCCTTCACAAGGATCGGATATTGTAGATTAATTTAATGTTTGATAGCCTTTCCTTTCTAATAAGAGGTTGTTCAGTGTGCAACCAACGTCTACATTAGTCCAATGGATAGAAAGGAACACAGAAAACATAAAGACAAACATCTACCCCAGCACAGGATTCGAACTTTTAATTCCAGAGTATAAGCTACGTCAAACAGCTAAAATATTCTAGTAAACATTTTAAAAACATTTAAAATTTTGTGATGAAAAACAAAATAAAAGGAAAGATACTGGACTGAAGAGTTACTTATTTAATTATTTATTTACATAAATATTTATTGAGGTTTACTACACCATTCGAATTGTTTCTCGTTTGTTTGTCCACTTATCTGTTTGGCTGTTTAATCTGCTAAAACGACTGAACAGGTTTCCGTAAAATTTGATAACTACCCTACCGTATTTATTAACTTTTTCCCAAGTTCATTACGTTTGGAGTCTTTTCAAAAATATTTTACATGTACTCCTATATCTTCATAATAGAATATTCACAATTATGCGTCAGCTTCAAAAAATTAAGATTAAAAGTTAACACATTAAAAATATATTACAATCACGTGAATAATTTTTGGATTTCCTCAGATGTAAATTTGCGTTTATTATCTCTGTTTAAATACTCTTCAATCACCTGATTGGATATTCCATTGTTGATGGATGGGGTGGTCAGAATATTCATGATACTTTAATATAAGGGCAAATACTTAACATTTTAATAATTTCATATTTTAAATATTTTATATTTTCATATTTTCCATATTTTATATTTTCGTATTTTACATATTTTATATTTCCTTATTTTATATATTTTATATTTTTCGTATTTTAAATATTTTATATTTTCATATTTTAAATATTTTGTATTTTCATATTTTAAATATTTTATATTTACTTTATTTAGAGTCGAACTTAAACCGTAAGCCCTTTTCTCCTGACTTCATCTCTGAAATTCCTCAAAAATTATCCTCAAAATGAATCGCTTAAATGACTGGACTGATTTCTTTCAAATGATTCTTATTTATGGTCCAACTTAAAATGTAAACACGATTTCTCTATCCCTTCCCCGCAGTTCACGAAATTGAAGTTCCAGCAATGCTTACGACAGATCGGTAAGCGTATAACTAGTTTATTATTTACTTACGGAATCCATTGAATTTCTTTTCCAATTGTCTATAGTTTGTCCAGTCTATAATTGCACCTGGAAACTGTAAGGCTTTTATGTAGGAGTTATTACTTATCAGCTTAATTGAGGTCATTAAACGTTTACACATTTATCTTTACAACTTCATTAGCTAATTCAGTTATGCAACAAAAATAATTCATTGCCTGAACTTTCGTTGTCAAGCTTCATTTTCTCAAAAGAGCAGTGCTGTTGTGACCAGTCATTAAGAGAAACAAGAATAGTTGGCGTGCCAGTAAATGCCAAAATCTATACGGATCTTCCGTTTATTAGCCTGTCACGGATCAATAAAGTTTGAGTCTGCTGATACAAAATAATTTTTGAATGATGTTGCTTATACTGTATATAGATGATTAGATATTTGTTTAGTCTAAAAATGGCAGTACAAAACTTTGTTATTTTAATCCTATTTTTTTCTTTCCCATATACATTAAATTCACGATGTAGACAGTGACCCCTCAATGACTAAAAACAAGAAAATAAA
>JAFIDM010004315.1:61880085-61904352 GCA_023159025.1 Thereuonema tuberculata | reverse complement strand
CACGATGTAGACAGTGACCCCTCAATGACTAAAAACAAGAAAATAAAGTACATTAAATACATTTCATACACATTAACACTTATTACTGAAGTAATATTATACTTCAGTAATTATGTTTACCATAGAAGTACAAAAATAAAATTGCAATCTTCGTAATTCATTCCTGAATTATTTTAAACATTGCTAGACTCAAAATATTCACCAATATTACATTAAAAGGTCAAAAAATTAATTATCTTTCTGTCAACAAATAACTCATTGGTTCTTTTATCTACTGGCTTGTGTTCTCTTGGATAAAATTGATAATCCCATAAATAGGAAACTATTATACAATCAGCTGAAAAATATAAAAAATGAGTTTTCATTTAGTAAAGAAAATACAAAATTACTATTCTTATTATACTTTGGTGAATAAGAATAGTAAGTTAAAAGTAAAGACAAATACATAAATACAAGAAGTTCTTGAAAGAACATCAACCGTATTTTCCTTAAAATCTTGTCTTTTTTTTTTTTTATTATGATTTGTTTTTGTTTTTGAGATTATTTAAATAAACGAAATGTTCTTTTTCAAAAATTAATATCAACTGAACACAAACTAGTAGAATTTTTTATAATTTTTAGTTCTTCATAACATAATTAATTTTGTAAATTCAAATTTATTTTAGTACAATTTTCACTTAATTGCTTTTTTTTTTTTTAATTCACATTTTGAATACGTGCTGTCACATGGAGTTCCAGGAGTGATTAAATGTTATCCCGACTTCCTTATATGCCAAACATAAATTGATGAAAGCAACTATGGGAAAGTAAATAATAAAAAAGATGAAAATACAAGACATAACTGGCAGCCAGCTTAAAGCCACTGTATAATCTTCAAATTAAATATAGAAAATATGTTTTATTGTGATTTTTTGTACATTGTGATTGTTCTCAGTATTTCGGTTCGGTCACTTGTTCCTTTTTCAAGAGTTTATTAATGTCTTAACGATATTGCTACTTATAAGTCTCTGTTTTATAATACCGCAGTATTATATTTATCAACATGTTATTACGTTTTTATATTATTACTGTAATAAGCTGTAAGAAAGGAGGAATGGTAAATAATTCGAGCATTCGAACAATTGTTTAAAACAGAAATCCTCTTACAGTAGCAACCGTCGCAACATTCCATCTTTCTCTAAAAAGAACATTCTGGAAAAGGAAATTGTTGCTGTCCACTCAGCTTTTTGTCACTGAGCCAATTTCATTATTTAATCAAACTCAGACATCACTCACTCTCCAGTCGTTGGAGGGAGTTTCTGCCACATATTTAAGATATTTAATCAGTTGTAGAAAGAGATGTTAGTAGTGACAGAAGAAAAATCAAAGAAGGGAAATGGAAAATGTCGATCAGAACGAACTACTGCAAATCGAATTTTTTTTTAATATCTTCGTCATCAATACTCAGATCTTTCACTCTAATTCTCCATCTTGGTATTTTTTTTAAAGAATGCAGGCAGTCGAGTGGCAAGATTTTAATATTTTGCTCATTTGGAATATTAAAAGAAAAATAAATATATTTTGCTACATTATAATTTACTTACATCTTATGATGGCGTTAACTCTTTTCTTTTTTATCGTTTATAATTTTTAACTAGTATTTTGGAAAACTAGTTTATCTGTTTCAAAACTCCAAAGTTTACGATCTTTGAAATATTATAGTGTTACTGTTGTTTAATAGCAATGGTGTATCCGAGCTCGGACCGTTTTTTAAGACATTATAGATAAAGCAGAATTTTAAAGTTCTCTTTCTATAGAACGTTCTTTGATAACACCTAAAATATCTTCTTCTGGTAAAAGATGTATTTCTGAATGACAGAGAAGCCTTGATTAGTCATCAACGAAATTGATGTAAAGTTTAAAGTAAAAAGATTCGAGACGTTTATAAAGGAACCTTTATACTGATAGTTTATACTAATAGTTATATTATTCGATGAACTATTAGAATTCCAGTGTATGTTGAGTCTGTGTGCGCTTGTAAGTATGTTTAAAGCCCTCCACTGCTCAAAGTGAAAGTCGGAGAGCCCACCTTTGGACTCCCCATGGCTTGGAAGTTTCGAAAAAAATTCCAACATTTCATCCAAGCCACTGGCACTTTTAGGTAGTCATTGCTCAGGTCATAAAAATAGTAGTAATTGGAAAAAGTGGGGTCTGTCTATACTCAGTCATCAAGCTGAGAACGAATATGATACCTTTTACTCAATCAATTTCGGTTCAAGGTGACAAATGGACACTTAGTCAGACTCGCCCAAAAGTGCCATATGAAATTGTACTTGAATTGCAACGGCTTGAATAAATGAGTTTTGCGCGCCAATAGTAGTATCACTTTAACGACGCAAATGTTTGCAAACTGTGCGGGATTCCTTAATTTTGTGTTTACTACTAAAATATGAATTAATTTATTTTACGATTTGGGATTTTTTTTAAAGCCTTACCTATTTTACTTCGCTGATTCTTAATTTACATGAGATATTGTCTTTTCGATTGGCTATGTCATTTAAATGTTTGGCATCACATTAGCTTTTTTTTTTGTCCTTTACAAATCATTCACATGTTACTGTTTATATAGGACTTACACTACAAACAGAAGCAAACCTATCATGTAAATTGACTTACAAAGAATAATGTGTTCCTTAATAAGTCAAAATTAAAAGAAAGAAAGAAAGAAAGATAAAGATAATGTAGATAATTTTGATAATTTTTAACAGGTCCTTAGAGAGAACAATTATAATTTGCTTCGAAATCATTTGTTTCGTTTTGTGGATTTAACTTATTACAGAACCATAATGAAAATATTACGCAATAAGGTAGTAGTTTGCCTATGTAAGTAGCTTGTAATACTTGTTACAATTTGTTACGTCAACGTTAAGCAGTTTCACACTTTCTGAGCTCTTTTGCATAAATGTGACTGATAGTCGTAATATTTGTTTTGTTTCCAAAATAGCTGTCCCAGATTCAAGTGGTCCCCATCTTATTCAAGCTTTATTTATGTACCTCAAACCCCGTCATTAGCGAAGTTTAGAGGTCTTCGCTAGTGAAAAAGTTTACATTTACATGTTTGCATATTTTACTGAATATATTTTAGAAAAATGAGTCAACTAATATTAAATGTTATGTTGATAGCACGAGTCTTCTTTATCGAGTGACATCCTGGTGTCAGCAGATACTGTCAGCTTCGAAATCCTTACGCTTGGAATTCCGCAAGGATTACAGCTTGTGCCGCTATTTGAATATTATTTCGGACGGATTTCAGTGTGTGGATCAACGATCGGTCGCTGTCGGCGCAGGAGACTGTTAGAGCTGGCCGGGAAGACGATTTACGAGGCGCTTCGTACACCGAGCAAACTGCGAGACACGGCTTTGGATTTGGTCATCCATGGACTCCCCCACCTACTACCCGACACAAAAGAACATGCCGATTCGGCATTTTCTCTTTTCCATAATCCCATCGCTTCCCTAATAACTCGTGGACGACATTGGCGTTCTCTTTCACCGATTGCCCTTTTGTCGATAGCCGAGACAACCCAACCATGGCGGCATTGCCTCGCGTGCCAGTGCGTTCACGGATTGGCGCCGCCAAAACTAGTTTACATCTCGGTAGAGATTAGCAAAGGACACGTCGAAAAGTGTCTTTCTCACACCTCTCTGAAGAATGGTGCTTTAAATAGATATAGAAGTCCACGTGTCGAAAAGTTAATTTGCAGATAAAAAAGGAAAAAGAAAACCTTGTTTCCGTAAGAATTCTTTTTAAAAAAAAAACTCTACGTTTACTTTTAAATTATAAAATCTTCTGAATATAAGGAACAGAAATTTTTCATTTTTTGAAAACAATTAATTAAATCCGCATTGTTTAATTAAATTGTTTATATCATATTAATCTTAATCAGCTCATCTTCACCGGCAGATTTTTACATAGAGAATCATGCGGAGATTTCATATAAGCTAAAAAAGAATCATCTCTTGTTCATCAGTACGAATTCCAAGTTACAAGAAGAACTATTCCCTACTTCAAAAGTTATAAATAAGCCTAACTAATTCAGTAGACTTAACTTACTATGAGAAATTAAAAACGAGAATAAATCGCTAATAATTAGAACGAAAACTATATTAATATACTTAAATAGCTAAAAATGCAAAGTAAATGGTTTAGCTAATAATTTTTATTGTAGTAGTTAAAGTTTACTAGACAAAGTTTCTGCAAGAACTGAAAACCTACTTTCGTTAACCTGTTATTCCTCATAATTTGTGCATTTTTCTTTCAAGTCACAAAAACAAAATAGATGAGAAGTTTACATTGATTTTTAAATTGTGATATCTGCAGGTGATTTTTTTTTTTTTATTTCTGAGGAAAAAAAGAATTAAATCCACATTAGTAATGTAATCATCTAATTCCGATTAATTTTAATAATATCAAAATGAGCCGAAATACGTTTACGAATTAAAAGGATAAATACTCTTTGTTAGATGTCGTTGTTTCGTTTCGAATGCTTCTTTTTGGGAATTTTTGTCATCTTTTCGCTCTGGTTTCTCTACAAGGACTTACTTGGATAATATTTCAAACTAGCTGTACCCGGCATGCGTTGCAGTGCCACTCAAAGAAAGAAAGTGTTTGTGTTTATTGAAGTGCTTTTGGATACACATTATTTTTTGTTTTTCCGTCTGGTGCATACAAGAATAAATCAGAAGGTTTTCCGACGCATGAGCAGACCACATACAGCTGTCCATGTGCTGTCCCTGTGCTTTGTTGATGGTCATAACAAATGCGAGTCGCACCGGAAACTGCAAACGTTGAAACAGGATAAATCCTCATTTGTTGCAACAACTCGCGCACCAGATATTGTAAAATGGTTCTACTAATTCGCGGGGGTGCGCACAACAACTCACTAAAGTTTCATCGCAATCTGATGAATGGTATAGGAACGCATACGGGACAAACAAAAAAAGAAACATTCATTTTTAAGATATAAAAACTAGATCGTCTGTAGTCCTAAAATACCAATACCAAGTTTCAGGAAGATCCACCAGCAGTTTAAGTTATTAGGAACACATTTATTGATCAGCCTCAGTTATCTAGCAAAGCAGGCAATTAAGGAGAAAATTATAAGCAAACAAAGTTTAGATTATGGAATTATCAAACCTTTATATTTTGAAATACGGCAATTTTTATTGATTTTTTTGTCCTCTTTGGCAAAAGCATCTGGCAGTGATATTTCGTGGTTATGTTTTGTTATTATGGATTCTTTTGTTTTCTTTCACTGTTGGCTTACACTTGACTGAATTTTATCTTTGAAATTTTGTATTCCAATTACAACTGAAGCTTTTTCTTCATTTCCTCTCGATGTATTTTGTCTGTGGAATCGGCGGCTGAAGACCCAGTGATGGCTGCGGAATTGGCAGACATTCGAGAAGAAATTAAGAGTTTGGACGAGTTGAAAAGAATCAATGAGATTGCTATTTCATGCAGGCGCCCAGAAAGAAAAGGATTTGAAAAAGCAGGGAGGGAGGGAGCGCGGCAAAAGGAAGGAAATAAAAACCGAAGAGAAGAAGAAGGAAAAATTCTTCTTTAATCAGACACAAACGGAACAAATTAACGTCAAAAAGAGTTTGGATATGGGTCTGTCGTTCTCCAAGAGAGAGAGACGGAAAAAAATGGCAGTTTAATGTTGGAAAGAGAGTTTTTCGATAGAGAAAGGGCCAAAATCATGGGGTTGGAAGAATTAGGAAAAATGGAACAAGAACGATAACAAATCTGGTGCACAAATATCGTTCTTCTTTTCATTATTAGTTTTGTTTTGCCAGAGTTTAATTCTGTTAGAATATGGTACACTAAGAAAGGATTAAGTGTGTTTTGTAATAAGCAATAGCTTATCTCCATTCTAAGTCATTCCGTTTCTAATAACGATTGAATAAAAGGACGGATCTTTTAATCTGAAACTTGGCATGACTGTTTATCGAGAAGAGGCGATTGGGCTTTTCTATTTCAAAATTTCTCTGTGTGGGTCCCTAAGAAAACATTTGCGCGTGAAAAATGATAGAATTCCTGTAGAAAAGCATTATCATTGAAATAAGTTAACTAGCGTTCATGTGAACCAGTGAAGGTTAATTAATGTTCAGCAGTAGGTAATCGTGGCACATTTGTTCCATATTAGAGCCATGTATTTGGACTTGATGGAGATTAATTGGGTTTAGGCATTTATGGCCAGTTTCTCCGAATAGTATTAATATTACCTCATATCGCAACGCTGTTAGATTGAATTGGACTTGATCAAGGCTATATGGAGAAACGGGCTATGAAATTTCGGAATTCGGATTTAATCCAGAATTAAGTAATTTTGAGTTTATTTCTAAACAATATTTTTTTAGCCTAGTTCCTTGGGAAAGTGAGGTTATGAGATCCCTCAGTCTGTGTGTGTGTGTGTCCCCTTATAACCTTTGAACCATTTGATGATCTTCTTGACACTATTCGAGGATTAGAAACCTTCTAATATTGATATTTGTATTTGAAATGTTTTCCAATAAGGGTCATTTGTCGAGAAATTAGCATAAGAAGATCACCGAAATCCTCATAGAAAAGCATTGGAATCTAAACAATAGATTTCTATTCTATTTCTATTAATGTCTCATTCATTTCAGCTCCATTGTGCGAGGTTTGATAGAATTAAAATGAATCCTCTTCTAGAAAATTCAAGTAAACACTAAGGTTTTAATTCATTTATTTTTTAAAATAGAAATTCTGTGTTTGTTTATATTCAGTGGATATTAGGATTGGAATATAAATGTAGACTTTTGAATTTTGTCACGACTTTAAAAAAAAAAAATTGAAAAATTATAATTTAAGGAATGTAGACTTTAAATTCTTCGAACTTCTTGTTTTTGTTTGGTTTTTATGTCGTAGAGACTCCTTCTTTTATTTAGAACAATATTGTTCTGTTATTTGACGCCTGAGAGTACCAACTCTTAATCAGTGAATGTTACAGCCATTGGCGCCCGCATGTACGGGCAAGAGCGGGCATTTGTCCCAACCTGGAATTTTTCTCTCTCTAAGAGGACTAAAAGGTAGAAAAAGATTGTAAATTAAAACTTATTACTTTAGTTTACTTAAATTTAGTTTACGTAATTTCGCAATATAAAGTATAATTTCTACAAACTTTTCTTACACTGCCAATATATTTCCGCCCCTCCTAAAAAAAACTCTGTGAGCGCCCATAGTTTCAGCCCAGATACGTATGTACTTGCCGTTCAGGCGTAGTCAAGCGATCTAGTCGATAGCCTACTGATACGCCTGAATCTGGATTCGAATCACGAGGCCATAGATGTTTCTTTCGTTCCTGTGTTTGTCTGCTCATCTTTTTCTCCTTCTTGCTGCCTATGGTCATTTGTTCATTCTTCGGATCAGTACAATAAGCCTTAGCAGTCGCAATGGTAACGAGATTTAATCACGGCCAATGAAGATCGAACAGAATAGAAGAAGTTTTCACTTTTTATCGAACTGTGTAAAGTCCCCTAAATTTGTTTTTTCCACCCTGGCAAAGTGTAATTACAGTTCAAGCGCTGTCTATAAGCGAGGTCCAAACGAATTTAAAATCTAACACAATTTAAAGTGCCTACCACGTTTTACCTATAATTTGAAAATGTTGTCTTGTAGGGATTCGTTTTCTATCTGAAGAATTTTAGTATCTATTTGAAGTTCTAGATCCTAGGACTAACCTTTTAAGTTAATTTTTATTTTTTTGTAAAAATTTTTTTCTGTAAATCATATAATAGCAAATTTCTTGCAAAATATTTCATGAAATAAACGCATTTTGACATTTCGAAAATGAATTATTTGACAGTAAGTTGTTAAAACATTTATAATATACTAGGTTTTCAAAATATGTAATAATTTTGAAAGCTTATAGTTTATATATGAATATATACATATTTTAGTCAAATGGCTTTACTCGGTGTAAAGATAACCTTTTAAATAATGTAATTTTGCAGTGGCTGTCAACTTTCTCTCTCTGCCTACTGAAGCAGGGAGAGTTTTATTGTTATCGCTGATGAAGCTAATTTGGATACCATCCAAACAGTTGCTGAAAAGTGTTATAGTGGAAACATTTCATAAAGGGGACTTCGTGTTAATGTTTTTTTTTTTCACTGACGCACATTTGAGGATACCTTGATGAGCTCAGTAGCCAAAGGAAAGGAGAATGAAGGAAAAGTATAACGAAACCGTAAAGGAATCGAGTCAGACATCTCTGAAGTTCTAGTCTAGTGTAACTATTCACTTAATTTGAAGTTCTGCTACTGGCTCCATTTTGGTCCTGCAACTGAATGGTTTATTAAAAGTCCAATATTGCATTTTGGACTTCTCCGGAAGTTAAACATAAAAATACCTCGCCACTGTCTAGACGCTAAACTAAACTACCTCCCCTTACAGCCTATTAAAGTTCAAGTCCTAGTAAAGTGCCAACTGCAAGATGAAAGATAATGATTATTCTAATAATGAAAATAGTTTACATGTATACTTGATATCATTATTACCCACTTTGTAGATAAAAATCCGAAAATAACAATATACACCCAGCAGCTGGTATTTCAAGATATATTTATTTTGTTTTTGTTTTCTGAAATATAACTTCTACATTTTCTCAAAGGGAAGACAGCTCCAGGACACAAGGAAACTTAAAATTTCATGTCATATTAAAGAAAATAGAAGCATCAGGCATTAAAGAACTAATGAAGTCTTTAGAGTCTAGTTTTAGATAAAAATACAATAAGTTTATAATCAAAAAGCGAATGGAAACGATATAAATGTTTATAAAAAGATGGTTTGCTTTTATTGGCTTCAAATAGTCTTTGTTTTGGAAACGCATTGTATCTTGTCTAACAAGTATGCAAATGCCAATGAATTTTTCTTAATCAATTGATAGAACAGCTTTGAAGTAACTAGTTACAATTAAGAAAAAAAAAACCATCTTCATTTGTGTAAAATCTAACGAGAAATGAACTATCTGCTTACAGAAAAATGTTTGGTGAGATGCTAAATCAAAATAATTTTTCATCGTAATGCTAAATAAACGAATAGTAGTAATACTAATAGTTAAATGATGTAATCCTGACTATAGTGATAACACTTTCTTTTTCCGGGTACTTTTTGTTTCATGTTTATCCGGTGTAGTTGTTGTAGTTTTGTATCCGGATATATGATACTCGAGAACCAAAGAAGCAATATTTTTAAGGATTGATTTGAAGCATTTTTCAAGTATTTCGAGAACTGTTTGCGAGAAATAAATCCTAATTATTTTTTTAATAATATATCACGTTAATCGTGCAGTCATTTACGATTACTTTGATCAAAATCAGTTGTTCTCCAACACAAAAAAAAAAATATAAGCATTAGCTGGATCTTATAGGAGTTGCAAAGTAAGGGATTCGACTGCCATTAGTGGATGAAGTATGCGATAAATAAAGTATTTTCCTGATGTATTACATATAAAAAAGCTTCATTTTTCATCCATGAATTATGTACTTTTTTTTTAGTTGTAAATAATGTGAATCATTATGTCTACTTTAGGTAAATTTAAAATTCACTATTATATTCTTTCAGAATCTTCCCTGAGGAGCTACAGAGGAACCTTGTGGGGTCCTTAGAGGCTTGCAGAGAATGCCACTTCTGAGTCAGCGGAAAACAAAAAGTTTTAAAATTAAAAAAAAAGAAAAAAAAATCTAGACCATAACATCAATAGTTTACGACTTTCCCACCAGAGTGGCGCTTCTATCAACTGTTGCAGACTGTCAGGGATGCAGACGTTACAGAATGACGGTGCTGGGATTGTACTTGAATAATGAAAGTAAAAATTTTGTAGGAACGTTTAAAGTGAACTCGTTGATCCAGTGGTGTAGATACTAGTCTGCTGATTGGAGAAGCCTGGCGAAGTCGGAGATTTCTCCAGACGGGATCTTAGGATTCACCCAACCCTCATTAAAAAGAAAACAATGCTTCTTTCCTTGGGTTAAAAGTGGGATGACATGGGATTGACCAAACGAATGTAGCCTAACTTCATCTCGATCGTCATCTAGCGTTGCGATAGACCTGATATAGATCATTTTAACTTTTAACCATAGAGGAAAGTTGAAACCTTTTCGCAGATTTATTTTTACATAAGTTAATTCTTTAGATATAATGTCACGGTTGTTTATTCAAATTCCAATTTAAACCTACTGCTTATTATCAGTAATTACACGAAATTGAAATATTTTTAATTGAAAATTTAACTTAAATCTTGATATTTCTTACTTCAAGAGCCATCGTAATCTTTCCCTTATACATTCATTTTCCAATTTTCGTTTTACGAAGAAAGAAAAGAAACACAAGAAGAAAAAAAAACACCCGTAAATCGAAGAATAATAGTAATGTTAAAAAAAAATCATTTTTCCAAGCTCAGTTGCTTAAACAGTTAGATTACAAAAATATATGAATTATCCAAACTTTAATCAAAATCCCATTTGTAATCGGAATCGCTGTTCTTTCTCTTGGATTCATTCCAATAACCCATTAAAGTTCTGCTGTGGTTTGTTTTACGATTTGTCTCCTTTAAAACTACTTTTACTTTAAAATAAGTTTTCTTTGATGGCGTCTGTTAGTCTTTTGTTTTCCCGCTGGTCTTGGCATTGATAACTGATTCCAATTTTTCATTTGTGGTTTTGTCAGTCTTATTTGGCAGAATTCCTCTAACCACGCTGTGAGAATCGTGTTTGTGTGATAACTATGTGTAGATTATAGTCTACCAGATTTAAAGGGACGAATATCGTTTCTCGCGAGATTCACGTGAAATTGCGATATCGACAGTAATCTCTTTCACAGTGGGAAAGAAAGATAATGCCATGACTGCCTGGAAACAATAACCTGAAGAGAACTTAACGCTAACTTTTTTTTAAATCTTGCCCTTTTTTTTTTTACTTTTTAAAGTCTAAAACTAATGTAAAAGCTCCATTTTTTATAATAATTTTATTATTTGAATGAAATTGAGGCCACCACACTTTCAAATATAACTAAAATTTATAAACTTAACTAAACAAAATACATTTCACGAGTACTTTCCGGGTGATCACACCCCGTTTTCAAGTGATCGGTTACAAAATTTAAAAATAAAAAAACAACAACATTACAAGCCACAGAGGAACAATTGGGTCACGTGCGCCGGGGTCCGTTCCATTTTCCTTTCCGGGGGTTTAAAAAAAAAACAAATTTAAAATATTAAAATTATCTCGTCTCTTGACGTTCAATGTATATATCAAGTTTCAAGAAGTTCATTCAGCAGTTCAAAAGCTTTTAGCAGGATACAAATAAACACACAAACACACACGCAGACTGAATGATTTGATAAACCTCATTTTTTCTAGAAAGAAGACTGACATCAGATCAATGTCTCGAAATGTCTTTTTATTTTCTTGTTTAAGAAATTCAGCCGGGACTTGTTGAATCTAAAGCTTAGGTAACCTCAGCGAATAAGAAATCTTTCTTTAAGGTAAACTAACCCATCCACCTACCTTTTTTCCTTTCATTCTTCGACTCGTCTGTAACTTAAATACAAATGTAGTGAGAAATATGAAACTGTGCTTGATAAATGTGAAGACATTGTAGTTTCAATTTTTTAAATGGGTTTTTATTTATAATTGATATTTTTCATATAATTCCTCGTGAGAAGAAAAAAGTGTTATTAGATATACAGTCGGACCTCTATTTAACGAAGTCGCTAAATTCCGAAAAAAAGTTCGTTGTATGGAAAATTCGTTAAATAGAGACTCACCTTTTCAAATTACTTTAAACTACATAAAGCAGATTTAAAATAAATAAACAATAAATATTATTAAAAAAAGTAATAATTTTAATGACATAACGCATACATTGCCACATGCGTACTTAATTTTAAAGTCTTGTTAATTTTGTCTGAGCTTTTTTTTATGAAAAAGTGTTTTCGCTCATACTATGTCTCGCATCTTTGCAATGTACCAAAAACCCCTTCAAGCGTATTTTCTTCAAATTGTAATCCGCAACGGATTGTTTCAAATGATTTTAGCATTTCATCATACGAAGGTTTTTTGATTTCTGCTTCATCATTTCCATTTTTATTCATCTTTATCGCAATTCATTGCTATATTGTTTTTATTTTTCACACAGTCCAAAATATCCGATTCAGTTAGTGTTTCCGAAGTCCCAACTTCAAAATCAAGTGAAAGATAATCATCAATCAGCACATCATCGTCCATTTCTTCTTTTTCCCTCAGCTGTACCCACATTTCCTTCATTACCTCTAAGGGAATATTAATAATAAAAACATTTCAAGGAGAAAAAAAAATAGATACACGAAAAAGTTCGTTAAATAGAAAATGCACTTTGCTATTTGGAGGTTATTTTACGAAGAAATTAGCAAAATGTTCTTGGTTCCAAAGAAAAGTTCGCAAAATAGAGAAATTCGCAAAATAGAGGTTCGTTAAATAGAGGTCCGACTGTATATCCGCAATGGCCGAGTTCGAATCCCGGCATGGGCAAGGCTGTTTCTTTCTTCTTCTGTGTTTCGTCCGATTCTCTCTGGGACTTTCAATCTCAGAGTTATTTCTGGCCGAGATGGAAATCTCGCCCCCTCCCCCTACTTCAATTTCTGAGCCTCACCCTGACGTTCTCAGGGAGGACTAGATCGTGGTCTAAAGTTGACCGTTATCGATGAAAAAAGAAGAACAATCTACCAACAAATTTTAGTGATAATAGTTACAATGTATTATAATAAAAAAATAATTGAAGTTGTCAAAATAAAAGTTTTATTTACTTTTCTCAGTTAAAAACAAATTATGTCAAAGGAGTATTTTTTAAGACTCTCTTCTTAAATTATACTAAAAACTAAAAATTTAGTTAAATAATGGTGTTCCTAAATTGTTTCATAATTTTCAATTTTCAAAATTCTGTGTAATTCACAAAATAAGAAACAAAATATTAATTAATATTTTGTCCAAAATTAGAAATTATAGTATTTTGATTAAAAAATTAATACAAATTAAAAAAATTAAAACAAATTTTTAAATTCTCTGGCGTTGTTCCTCTTCTGCCTGTGGTCTAAGTACGTTGACCTCTTACACGCAGACCCCAGAAATAACTTAATAAGCTTCCGTAATATCTTTCTGTCTGCTCAGAAAAGAAAGAACTGCCAGAGAAGTTTCTTCGATTTATGAACACGGATTTTGATGGACTTACAAAAATACAACTTCTATTTTATTTAACTTCTATTTTACAAAGTTTTAGGTTTTTAACGATAGTAGTATTTAAATTTACTTAAGTTGCAGATGACCCGAATGTAGGAAGAAAACTGTGGGGGGGGGGGGGAGGTTCCGGCAACTTAAGCAAAAAAAATATTTATTATTAGTGCAACAGTTAATTTTTTTTAAAAATAAAAATTGTTTTTTTTTTATTGTGAGATTAAATTATTTTTTAAAAAATTAACTATTGCACTAATAATAAATATTTTAAACACAAAACATTATTTTAGAAATTTTTTATCATTTCAGGCTTTTGTCAAATGTTTTTGATTTGAAAATACCAAGTACTACCTCACAAACACCCAAAAAATTGAATGTTTTTTAATTTTCATTTAATTAATTGCAGAATATTTTGAAAATTAAAAACAAGAAAATAGAAATCCCAGCTGCTTCACAAGTTCATTTTTAAATTTTCAGAATTTTAGGCGCAATGGAAAAATAAATATATAAAAAAAATAAAAAGTTTGCAGTCGCCTGCATTTGATTGAGTTAGGATTAAAGACAGGGATTAAAGACAGTTTCTTGGAAGTCGATTATAAAATCGCAAATATTTAATAAATCATGTGTCATCTAAAGTTCCTGATTTGAATCCTGAACAAGAAATAACATAGATAGACATGGGCGTTCGTAGAGACGACGGGGATATCACGAATTTTGACCCAGTCCCCCAAAATCTCGAAATATATATACTTGCCCTTATTTTATTTTTTTTAATTGAATGGTCGTTTCAGGAGATGTTTGGGCCTCCCTGTTTTTTTTTACTTTTAGAGTTCGACTCTCCTAAACTTGGCCCCCTCCAACTTATTTTAATATAAAAATAGATGAGTTTCATAGATTTGATGGTTGTTTTGGTTTTCCTTTGCTATTTCCTTTTGACATTTAAACCACAAACCAGGACAATCAACATTCGTCCCATTTTTCTATTCTTTGTAAAACCCTGCAATCTTTTTTTATCCTGATTGGCATCGGAGAACTGCGGTTTTCTCATCGTAGAATTCCATTTTCAAGAGACAAGAGACTGGAAAAGCGGGGATTCCTGAAGGAGTTGCTTCGTTTTATCCATCAATTGTGATTCTGTAATCCCTTGTAATCGGCTTTATCCTTTTTCTGTTAACAGATGTTTTAACGAAAGCCTCTATTTGCCATCACCCTCCTAGCAAATAAGGAATAAGAATAAACTTTATTTGTAAATTGCAGTTCATTTGCGAAATTTCTTGGAGGAGGAGGACGGGCTTCCACAAGCAATTAGTGAAAACATGGCAAAAAGTAGAACGAATACAATATTTTCGAATTTACAAATAAAGACTAATAACAAAATAAGAAAAAAAAGTTCGAAAGAACTTTAAGCCTACTTTCCTTAAAACGTTAGCTAAAAGGATTTAATCTTCATTGTTTAAGAAAATGAAATATTAATAGAAATTGGATAGGAATCCATTGCTAAGATTCCAGTGCTTTTCAATGGGGGTTTTTCAATGAACTAATCACTTGAAGGACCTGCTTGGAAAAGATTTCACATATAAAAGTCAGATCTTCTCTAGTCCTTCAATGTGCATACTACGTTTCAAGAAGATATATTTAGCAATTCAAAAGTTATTAAGGATAAGGAAGGGCTACCCACGTACATACACAAACAGACTGACTGATTCATATGCTCGCTTTCCTTTTGGAATGTAGAAACTGAGTGCACATATCCTAAGGAAGCCTGTAATTTGAACATGTGATTGATTTTAAATGTGGACCATTTTAATTTATGTGTGATGACTTATTTTAACCTTTTAGGCTAATAACAGCTATAATCTATTTATTAATCTTCTTTAATCTCAACATGATAGAGAAAATTCTTGAAGTTCTTCTTTGAATCAAATCTCAATAATACGTAGGTACTGATTATAAAACAGTGGTCATAAACAAAGATAAATACTTTGTTTTGATTGGTTCTAAATAATTCCAAATTTCAGAAATTTAAGAAGCTTTCTTAATAACTTTTTTTTAAGTCTGCCACAGTACACATTTAAATTCGATGATTTTATTATTGTTAAAAACATTAGGAATTGATCTAATAAATACAGATGCAATAGTTGCTGAACTCGGAGGATAGCAAGAGTGTTAGAGGTTTGATCTAACATTTGTAACAGCGCTTCATTTCCGTTGAAGTAAAAATAAATGGTTAGAACAGAAAAATGCATTAAAAATGTAATGTTAAGTCAAAATATGAATTCGTAACACAAAAACTGTAACTTTTGTAGACAGTCTACGTAGTTATAAGGAAGATAGCTATGGATATTTCTAGTCAGTAGATACGGAGCTAGGGCCACACGCTGTTAACAAGAATAACTCCGGTTTTTTTTGTTTTTTTTGAATGATTGTTTTATGCGCTCTCACAATAGGGTTTTCCGAAAGTTGCCACGCCAACTACCGTATACTCTCCATATCTCGAACTTCGATATCTCGAAAAATTATTTTTCCCCTTAATATTATATATTCATCTAATGTTAATTTTAATTCTTACGTCGAAGAGTTTTCACTCAAAACCTTGTTATGTCGAATATTTTTCGAAGTAAAAAATTAATTTTTCCGGAAAAATCGCCATTCAGTTTTGTCGAAGCAAATAGAGGTATTTTTTTTAAGAAATTCTAGCAATGTAAGTTCATTGTATTTTACTAATTCTTTTCAATTTAATTGTATTATTTTCGACTACTTTTAAAAATTAAAATTATCATTGCTATATTTAGACTTATTGTTAACTATCATTACATATTTATACTTATTCTCATCTATCAAGACTCTAATGTTTAGAATATTATTCAGTATCTTGTGTTTTTACGTGAATTTTTATGTTTTGGTTATGACCTTGTTATCTCGAAAACTCGCTATCTCAATTTTTTTTTAGCTTCCCTTCGACTTCGAGAGATCGAGAGTCTACTGTACATCCTCGTCTTTTCATATCATCCAGTTGTTTCCTAGGAATGTTGACTTCTGTTTGGTTTCTTCATTACAATGGAATCAGATTCATTAACGTTACCTCTTTTGTCTCTGTCCAAGTGAATTTTCTATTGTATTTTGTGTAATACATTTTCCTCGTTATTCGTTTTACTTCTTACTATGTAGATGTTCAAATTTTTGCTAGTAAGTCTAAGGAAGCCTTTTCTCAATACACGAAAATTTATAAATAAATTACGACTTGCAAGGTTTTTTTTGTTTTTTTTGTTTTTTTACATGGTGAAAAAATCTTAAAAACCACTGAAATGCCTCAGTATACTTTGAAATTTTAATATTTGCTGAATACAAACAATGGACATTCTCGATTTTCTGAAAGAAATATTATCCGCTTTATTTACTTAAGTTGGTTAAAGGCGATTTCTTCTAATCGTATCGGAAGTGCTCGTAAATTAATGAATTATTACTTGTTTATTATGCATTGTCAGACACTGATAAAATTCTTTTTTAATGTTTCCAATCGGAATTTTGTCATGTTCATGAATTAATTTCTCGACGAGGACTCACAATGAAAAAATTTCAAATTTCAAAATGCATCTTTTGTCCTCAAAGTTTCGCAAAAAGTTTCAACAAGAGTTGTTCAGTGGTCAAAAAATTTTAGAGATCTAACACACAGACTGACTGAGTGATAATGATGAGTCTCACTATTTTAGGCTACAAATTAAGCTACAAATAAAAATAAGTAAAAAGAAACTGCTTATTATAATACATGTTAAATCCATTTTGAATTTTTTTTAAATTTGTAAATTACATCTCGAAATCTAGTGTCTTCTTCTTCATCTTTGCTCTTTCTTGTCTTAATGTTCAAAAACGTTTGGCAGTGTACTGTTCTAAGCAACGACTTTCTGTAAATACTGTATTTTTTGTTTTCACTTTAAAATCTACTCAACTTATAACTTCATCTTTTTTTTTTTTGTTAATTTCTTTTTTCTTGGACAGAGCTTTAGAGTTTTGCAACGACAAAAAAAAAGAAGTCTAAAATTGTCACTAAAAAACTCTCTGTCACAACTGTTTTCTTTCAAGAATAAAAATTCATGCACCAATGAACTGAAAATGGAATTAGGATCCCAAAAATAAAAAGAGAGATGGAATCAGAGCTGAAAAAGAAACACCCCTGTACATTTTTATGAAAGCAAGGAAGCACAGTCGTTTCAAATAAGATGTCTAGTTGCAGTTAGAGAAGATTGACATCTGAAAAGCAGCTTGATTTCGTAGCGGAAGCCTGGGCTTTATGGTGCATGAAGTAGCTTCATAATCTTCCATTGATTTATTGTTCTGTCATCCGCCGTGATGAAAAGCCAAACTGGCCTCTATGTTACAAAAGCACCTCGCACTATTAAAGCTGCCAGGAGCCAAAAAATAAACGGAACTCCTGTAATGACACCCGCGAGACTTAATGTAATCCTTTCTCTCCAATCCCACCCCCAAGTTTTAATAATGAAGACACTCTTTCACGCATTTGTTTTTCAGTGAAAAATTGATGGTAAGAATTTTTTTTTATTAAATTTCTAATAACGTTAAAGGCCGAATCTGTAATACTTAAATCCTCAATCTTAATACCGTGTATTTTTTGGAAATCCTGCTGTTATGTAATCTCAGAGTACATAACCCAAGACTCAGGTTCAACTTTAGTAATCCTATTAATTTATTTATTTAATTTTTTTCTGTATGCTACTCCTTTATCCACATGAAGATACCACATAAGAGGAGATACCACAGATACCACATGAGATACCACATGAATCATGGGAATTTTCAAAATTTATTTATTTATTTATTACTTTGTAATATAACCTGTTGTTATATTACAAAAGTTATCATAAAGTCTCAAATTATCATTTTTTTTTTTAATTCCCGTTGATTTCATTCAATCGTGAAGTGAAGCGAAGTAACACCTTGTACTTTCCTTAAATTTTGTGACGTCTGTACATTAAAAATCAACTAACAATCTCGACTTTCAATTTTACTTTAAAACTATTAACTTTTACATTAAAATTTATAGCATATTTTAATGTTAAACTATTAGATAAATCTAATATATCTTGTAATATACGTTCACCATTCTGGCATAAAAAAATGCGTTGACTTATCTTTATTGAAAACATGTTTACTACCAGACTAATGTCCCCAAAGGCTTCTTTATTGATATTCTGTCTTGACCTGGGTCAGAAATGGGTTGAAAACAAAGTAAATAGAGAAGCTTTACTGAAGAATATTGGTCGCAGTAATCTTCTTCGTCCAATTTCTGGTTTTTTTGTTGTATTTATATAATTAGATATGCTAAATATAAATATATTTTTTTTTTGCTTAAGCCATCAGTCGTATCCGAATCTCGGTGATTTTATGGGTAAACCTACTGAATTTTCTTGGGAAAGATACTGAGGTGGTTTCCCGTTGCTTTCCTTAGGAAGCCATTCCCGAGGAGAAAGTGAAGAAGAGGCTGATGAAACGCAGGAACGTAAATTGAAGCATGCCGATGCCAGGATTCGAACCCAAGTTTAAAGGCTTCTGCCTAGTGGGATGTCGCTTCCTAGACAACTAAGCTAAGCCGGAACGGCATGTTAAATATCTCCGTTCTATTAATCATCTATGGCCACTGCCTATTCCAAATACTTTATTAAACGTTCGCTGTTTGAGAAATATGAGAAGCAGGCTACTCTTTGAGAACTGTCTCAAAAATGTTTACTTTTGTAAATCTAATAAATATCAATCCCTTAAGAAATCTATTCAGTCAAGTTATTGCTTTTGGAAAAAAGATATTTTAAAAAGTGTAGAAGAGGTTCTTATTTCATCTAGATTCGCTTCACAGGGGAAGGAGGGATCAGAGCAACAATTACGTAAGACAGACAAACATGCACGAGAGTGTTCACGCTGCGCGAGATTTTCCTGAGAATTTCATATTAACTTTTAGATTTAAATTCAGGAGAGAATATCATGTAAATTTGACTGTTTTAATTTATTGTTCAGTGGTATTTACTATTAATAATTTGACAAATCTTAGGTAAGCACAACAGGGGAGGGGGGGGGGGCTAATTTTTATGTCTGTACATCGATGAAAAGATATTGTTAGGGTTCAACACCAAAATAAAAAAAATAAAAATATCAAATGGATTTGTCTATTTATATAAAGTTCCCTATTATTTTCTATGGAGTTCCATGAAACACCTCACTGGACTTTTTTGTAAAAATACATCTCATACTTAAAATAAAAATAAAAAGAACTAATCTTTTTTATATTTCTAAAAATAATTCTCAACAAGTTTTAGAATTTTCTTAAACATGAATAAAAATTTGATTAATTTTGTTTGAACATTAATTAATTTTTTTTTCCGTAACTATTAAATGTTTGAAGAAATATTAGAAATAATCCTGAAATTTCTTCCGTTTGGGATTTAAGGTCCAGACTCAAGCAAATGCAGGCGACTGCAAACCTTTTATTTCTTTTTCGAATGCACCTAAAATTCTGAAAATTTAAATATGAACTTGTAAAGCATCTAGAATTTCTATTTTCTTGTTTTAATTTTTAACAATATTCTGTAATTAATTAAATTAAAATTCAAAAATATTTAATTTTTTGGGTGTTTTCGAGGTATTACTCGGTATTTTCAACTCCAAAAAATTTGACGAAAATCTGAAATGTTAGAAAATTTTTGTAAAATAATATTTTGTTTTTAAAATATTTATTATTAGTGCAATAGTTAATTTTTAAAAAAATAATTTAATCTCACACAATTTAAAAATATATATTTTTTGAAAAATTAACGGTTTCACTAATAATAAATATTTTAAATACAAATCATTATTTTAGAAATTTTTTTATCATTTCAGGTTTTCGTCAAGTTTTTTTAAGTTGAAAATACCTAGAAATACCTCGAAAACATCCAAAAAATTGACTGATTTTGAATTTTAATTTAATTAATTACAGAATATTTTGAAAATTAAAAACAAGAAAATAGAAATCCCAGATGCTTCACAAGTTCATATTTAAATTTTCAGAATTTTAGGTGCATTGGAAAAAGAAATATATAAAAGAAATAAAAGGTTTGCGGTCGCCCGCATTTGCTTGAGTCACGACCTTGCCATTAGTCATTTTAATGTAATATGTGTAGTTTCGCAGAGAGAAAAAAGTGGTGAACATTTATTTTAAATAATAAACAATAACTAAAATAAAAATAGTAAATTAAAGAGAAAAATAAATTTCACACTTCTTTTATTACAAAAATATTCCTTAGTAAGATAAATAATTAATTAATATGTAAAGATTGAAAATCTCATCAGTTTAATAAGAAAATTCAGGTTACAATATTCGAATTTAGTTTAAGATCTTGTAGTTGGAATTTAAGCCATTAAAAATTAATGGAACTTCAATTCTCTTCCAAATTTCTTTGTTGTCTTTGTTTTATGTTGTTCTGCGCCATGGATTAAGGATCTCGTTAAGAGATTAAGAACAGGATTATCCCACCTAAAAACAAACAAACAAACAATTACTTAAATCTCAAGTGTCTCTTAAACATAAATACCTTTTATTCCACTTTGGATTAAGAGAGCTTTTAAGAGATTTAAAAGAACTGATTATAATAAGAGTGAATCAAAATTATGATAAATCATTTTTTATTAAACCAAAGAAATTGTAAATTATATGAAATGTGGATTTCAATCCTTTAGATTAAAAAAAAAATTAATTTCTAAAAAGAAAATTTAGATTTTTTTTTTTTAGTATTAATAAAGAATAATTTGTATATTTAATTTAAAATATTACGATTAAATGTTTTAAGCTTATAAAAACGATCAATATTAAAAATAGTCGAATTTAAATTTTTACAAAACTACAAAAAGAATTACAAAAAAGAATAGTCAAATAATATTTTCTTAATTTAAAATTCATTTGCACTGAAAACTATAGAATTAATTATATTAAAAATTTCAAATAAAAAAATAAACTATTTAAAAGTCGTTTAATTTAACATTGCTCCAAAGCTAAGTAATTCTATAGTTAGTTCTGTAGACTAGAGGTATTTGAATAATGAAACACTAACTTACTTTTCAATAATGCTTTCCATATCCTCCGGCCTTGAAACCGTAATTAGAATATTCCGCATGTGGTCCCTTCACAGACACATCCACGTGACTGTGAGGACCTTTATAGCCGTAACTGAAGGGTCCATAATGATAGTGGTCCTCATGGCCCTTATAGCCTTTGTCGTAACTGTCATGGCCCTTATAGTCTTTGTCGTAACTGTCATGGCCCTTATAGCCATGGTCATAACTGTCATGACCTTTATAGTCATGACTCTTATGATAATCAGTGGCAAGGACTGCGCATGCGTACAGAACTACGATCAGGGTAACCTGTAAAATAGAATGAAAAGTTAATATATTTCTTTACGAATATATTTTTATTTAAATGGGTCCTGTAATACTTCCTTGAAAACTATTTTTTCTTAACATGAAACTCGATTTCTTTTTTTTTTAATGGAACAGCTGCTTTGATTTTTTTTTAGCTAGGCCTAACTAAATTATTTTAAAGTATATGATTATTGTATTTTTTTTAAAGGAAAATTAGATATAAGTTTGTCTGTATGTCTAGTGCTTATATGCTTCTCTATCTATTAACTATTGAACTATGAAAAGCATCTTCTGGAAGCATGACATACATGTTTTTATGGACAAGGAAAATTTCTACATAAAGGATGCACATAAAGAAATTCCGCCATGAAGGTGACAGAACTTCACACAGATGATTCTTATATACTGGTTTTACGGAAGAAGCACTCGTTACATGTAACTAGATTTGCTTTATCTCGTTTTTTATGCGATTACGCGGGAAAATGGAAAACTAGTGTTGTTATTTATTTTTTGTAATGCATTGTGGGATTATTCAAATAACCAAATTCTTGTTCTCCAGGCAGTCCCAAAAATAACGTTTATCAATGATGTTTAGATATTCACAGATCAACAATGAAGTTAATAAAGGGGTAAGGCTTTATACTAATTTTCATAAGCGTAAAGCAGAAGAACATTGGACGGAAATGAGGGAATAAATACACTGATTTGAGTAAATCAATTTTTGTATAAAAGACTGAAGATCTCTAATTTACTGTATGTATTAAAGACATATTTAACTTGAATAAGTAGGTTAAACTTATAAATTCCAATATAGAAAGAAATTTGCCATACAGAATTTTTCTGTAATTACGATATAGTTTTTAATTTCGTATTTTTTTTTTCAATTATATGGAACTTCTTATTTATTTTTTTTTAGCATTTTTTACGCAATTTCGTTTTATTCATCTTAAATATTTTATATTGTCTAAATAAAAAACGCTTTAACGCCCTTACAGAATAAAATTACCCTAAAACGAAAAATAGAAACTGCACATTTTATGCATTTTATGTGCATTCATTATTTTTGGCTTTTAATACTTTTATATTGTCTCTTCAAATTCAATTAAAATCCGTTTTCCACTCTATTTGGCATTTTTGCTTTTGCTAAGGCGTAATGAAAGGTTTTTGGACTCCTTATTGCAGTAGTGACTTTTTTTGACAGAACCGGGTTTTGAGAATGAGAGTCGCAATACTGAGTTGCCAATGATCTAGAATCGGAATTCTTTGAAATCACTTCAAATTTGCTCTGCTATGATTTGATTACAGTTATTTAGATTTAGACAATTTTTTAGCAACTTTTCTACGAATCTGATTAACTGTCAGCAAACGGAAAATTTGAAGGTAGATTATTTATTTCAGCTGACATTTACAATTTATAAATATTAATACTTTTCTTTTGCAATATTATTCAATGAAAAAGGAACATTTTCAGGAATTAAGATTTAATTCCTATAAATGGCAGCTAATATTGTAGTTACAAATAATTAGCATAAAATTAATTAAGTAATTTTACCATAAAATGACAAAGGCTATTTGCCTGTTTGACTTCTTAACTGATTGCACTGTACTAATTTTTTTTTAATTGTTATTTATAATTAGAAATAATAAATCTTGTTACTAAGTAATAAACCGTTAATAAATCTCTCTTAACAATTAAAAAAAAAACCTCGATTTTTCTCTTTTAAAAAAGTAAAAAGAATGAATTAATTTAAAATTCTATTAATAAAATGTTACAGACAATAGTTTAAGAAAATTGACTATATTTCTCTGTCCAATTAATTTTAAAGAGTCTCTAAAATACTTGTCTAAATAAAGTCCTATATTCGTAAAGAATTGATAAATGCATTAGAATCAAAAAATACTTTCATTTTAATCAGGAAATATAAAGGAATACTATAAATACGTTATTTTCTTACCTTGATGGCAGACATGTTGTTGTTGTTGTTCTTGGAGGTGAGTTGTGATTTCGACAATCCAAGTATCAGTGCTTAAATACTTGAATTCTAGTTGGTACCCGTGGTACTGACCCGTCCTTCTATTTACGCTCCAACTGATACCATTGGTATTTCTATTGTATTTTCAATCTTTACTCAACCATATTGTCTTACTTTCTCGGAGAATCACTTAGTGTCCGAATTTCTTAGTTTTCTCTTCCACTAATTAAATCAAGATTCATTTTCGTTCACTTGTTTCTTACCATATTATCAAAGAGTTGTAATAATAATAATATTTCTTTTTTTTTATTAGTAACAAAAAAAAAATGCGCTTTCAGACCCGATTGGGATTTAAGATCGTTATCACACAAGTTAATAGAAATACAATTTATAATATATTTTAACCATTTTATTAATAAAAATAGTTGAAAACACATAACATTGGTTTGCTGCAAATATTAACAATATATACATGAAAAAGAAGTAAAATAAAAAAAAAAGGAGGATGTATAGGATATTTTAATATGCTATATTAAAGTTGTTATTGTTAAATTTATTATTATATAGCATTATGAATTAATGTAAGCAATGCTATATAATAATAAATTTAACAGTAACA
>JAFIDM010004315.1:61869240-61880075 GCA_023159025.1 Thereuonema tuberculata | reverse complement strand
TTAATGTAAGCAATGCTATATAATAATAAATTTAACAGTAACAACTTTAATATAGCATATTAAAATATCCTATACATCTTCTTTTCTTTTATTTTTACTTCATTTTCTTTTTGATTTGACAACTAGCCGGCTACCGTCGCTTTGCTCTGAAAGCCTTTCATATGTAAAGTCAAAAAAACAAAAGCTTTTTTATATTAAAAAAAAAATACATCAAGTAAACTAAAAACTGGAACTTAGAACTAATATAAGTTCAAATTATAAAAAAAATGCAGTATAACTTTGAAATCTCTTTATGACAGTCGGAATTTTCCTCAGTTGAGTCGATCACGGGTTTCTGGCGCGGTACAAAGAAATCGGTGCGTTCTAGGACCTAAAAAGTGCTTGTAAGAAATTGTTCCCCCCCCCCTTTCTCGTTTACACGCTTTATGACGCGAATATGGAAAATTGGTCGAATACGTATCTTTTTGATTTTGACAAAGAACACCCATGTGAAATTTCGTGTTTCCAACTAAAGAGGTTTCAGAGATATTCGTACCCTTCAAGAAAGATTGCTCCCACGCCCACCCGTTTACACCCCTTAGTCCGGATCCGGTTTTTCGTTGTTCATGCATTATTCTGGGATGCTTGTGAAACGCCGTGGCAAAATTGGTAAAGATCCATTGAGAAATGGCGACGTTATTTTAAAACAAACGCACAACCAGACCAAACAAACTTTCGCGCTTATTATGTAGATTACAGTTAACACTAACGGTAAAAATAAATTACATCATAGATTTGTAATTATTTAATACATTCATAAATATCAATAAACAATAGTAGAATATCTACATAAAATGTATTATTTTGTAGGTTAATTTTGGTTTTTGGCTTTTAAGTTTTATGTAAGCATTAAAGGGGGTGGGGAGAGGAGTCAAGCTTTGTTTATTTTTGCTGACAAGTGGAGATTGGGATCAGAACAATGCTTACTTAAGACAGATAAACATGCACGCGAGAGAGTGCGCTGCGCGAGATAGACTTTTTCCTCAGTATTTCTTGTGTACTTTTATATTTAATTTGTTACATTTTAATTTAAGAATGAATATCATATAATTTTGACTGTTTTCGTTTATTGTCCAGTGGTATTTATTGTTAATGATTTGGCAATTCTTAGGTAAGCACAAGGGAGGATGGTCTAAAATGAATAAAAACGTGCTTACGTAATACTTGAACGGCCCCATAACTTAAAATAAAAGTAAATATTAAAAATAAAAATTCCAGGGTTCGCGACTTTCGAAATATAAAAAAATCGTTTGATTACATGTTTTTTTTGTTTGTTTATTTTTTAGCTTACTTTTTAAGGAAATATCAGGTTAATAAAATCACCCACTGTGTGTGTTCCCCTTATAATTTTGAATCTGTGACTAGATATTCTTGAAAATTGGATTGCACGTTTAGAGGTGCATGTTCTAACTTTTGTATTTGCTAATTTTTGTTGGTGCATCCATATGGAGAAATTTGCACTTTTAATGTGACAAAGAGTTCCCGCAGAAATTCTTTAGAAACAAAGCTTTCCTGTCGATATGTAAGAATGTACAAAATCCTTTAAGTAATCCACTAATTTCGGCATGCTTTGATTCTGTTAGAATTATCGGCTTTAGCCAACTGAAATAATACGAATTTAATTAGCTTTTAAGAGTAAACAAAACACGACTTAAGTACAAAACCAGAAATATAGAAAGCTTAAACACTCAGACAACGTTAGCAATACAAACATTTCGCTTAATATTTTTTTCTTTATTTACAGTAATAGTTTCTATGCCCGCAAAAGAACATTCTAGGTTTTGTTCGATTGCTAAATTGAAAACCATAGAAACTATTTCTTAACTGCAATGCTTCCCTTGTTTAAACTATGAACTTTGGCAATTATTTGGAGCAGATATGCAGCTTCGCTTCAGTGACAGAGAAATTTACGATTGGAAAGAGGCAATACTGTGAATTACCGGTTGACTTCACTGTGGAAGTGCTTTGGGGCAGAAGACAGAGATATCAGAAGTTGAGTTACAATTAAGTTCAAGCAATTTGAAGTCTCAGTAATACCAACTTTACGGCAACTCTGTTTACTGTGCCGTCTGTATATTCCTTCTTTGATATTTCAATAACATCACCTTCTCAGTGATATTTACAAAAACTAGCAAAGAGGTTTTATAGGCTCTTGTTGATATTTCAGTTCTTCAATTATACGATGGACTACTAGATACGATCAAAAGAACGTCAACCGCACAGTAAATAAATAACTGTTTTGAATATTTTTAAACACTGTTATGTGCAGTTACCATCTCGGCATTTTGAAAGTTAGAACATCAACTGCATTTTGCTCTGACTAAATTGCAAGTTATGCTTTTATTATCCTATCCACTTTAAAACTTTTTGTTTTGGACCAAGGGCAAATCAAATTTCAATAAATGGGTTTATGTTTTTATTTGAAACCATAAATAAGTCGCCTAACAAATTTTCTGGAACTGGGTCCAGAATTTTTAACGTGATGCCCGTACAGACAGACAGAGAAGACTTCGTATTCTCAGACAATGACCTTGAATGAAACTTAAGTTACCACTAACTATAAATTTTTAAGGAATGGAATTGAGAAATTGAATTGTGTGCTTTTAATAGAATTCATAATAATAATAATTTGTTAACAAACTATTGAATCTTCTGTCTTTTCATTCCATTTCATTTATAAATAAATTAGATTCCATTTCACAAAGGACTTCAGGAATTTACTACTTTGCATAATGCCGCAAACAAATAGCTCCAATTTAATGCTTTTAACAGAGGTATTACTCATGGATTTATAATGTCCTAAATGTTTTTTTTTTATTAATCAACGACTCCAAAACATTTATTAATCTTTATTTTTATAATAAAGCTTTTAAGTTGTTTTCCACCAATCACAGAACAGAAAATTTCAGAGCAATCAAAACTTAGGAGGCGGAAGGATATGTATGTCGTATTTAAGTACTTCGTCTGAAAGTAGAAAATGAAACAACGTACAGTTAACCATATGTGAATAAATTCCTAAACTACCAACGTTTCTTTAAAAAAAAATAAAAGCCTTATTTATTTATAAAAAGCGAGGCTGATAAAAAGATTCCTAACCCTAAATTTCCTATTTTATGTATTACAATTTTGCTTTTTATTTTAAAAATACAAGGCACAGAAATAAGAGAAAGTAAATAAAAATTAGGTAACTACAAACTGGAAATAGTATTTTTGTGGCTATACTATATCACGATTGCATTTTAAAAATATTTCTGATGCCATATTGTAAAGCAACGCTGTAGAATGTTCCTAAATCACAATAATGAACAATGAAACTGGCAGGCGGACATTTTGAACATTTATTATTTTGATAATTCATGAGTATTAACCGTTACAAATTTTTTCATCGTATTTTTGTTTGTTACCTTTTTAAGCTATCGCATCTCTCATGATTCTCTAACTTTAATAACGATTCTAATATATGATGAAATGGATTTCTGACTTGTAATGACCTCCAGAATGCTGTGTTGAAGTTATGACGTTTCGTTCTGAATCATCCTGTATATTTCTTTCGTGTAGAATAACTGTTTCTAAAAATGATTAGATATAGTAAGCTTGAAGAACATATGCAGTCTGTCCGTCTGTTTGCTCACTTCGACTAAAATATATACCAGTATCGGACAGGGGAACACACATTTGAAAAAAACATCAAATTAAAGAAAATCGCCTTGTTTTCTTACTTCAATTTAAAACAAAACAAACAACAAACTATTTTCTTTGTCCATGTTTCTTTGGAACAATTTCTTTCTCCTCCACTTTCTTTCATAACCGTGCATTGTAAAGATGGCAACTATAAGTTATGCCATAGTGGGGGGGGGGGGTGAAATATTGTGGTAGGGGAGAGAGTATATAGATACATTCTTCGGCTGTCCCTTGCTGACAAATGTTTTCTTTTCTGTTGAGGATTTAGGGGGTCAGCGATTTAGTGCGTGCGTGTGCGGGGGAAGGAGACTCATATTCTTTGGCGCTGCACTTTTTTTTTTATTCATATTTCAAGCGAGCGCTTTACGTCTTGTGAGAGAAAAAGCGTCTCTTACAATCGCCCGCTACACCCCAAAAGCCGTTCCGTTTTTTTTATTGCCTTTGTATATTTTTTGCTGCCTTCTTTTTCATGTTTAATGCTCACCTAAGACATGTATACGTATACGACTTCAGCGGTTTCCATATCTTTGTACTTATTGCTCAGTCCTGTCACTGTATATTCATGTTTGCTTGCCTAATGCACGGATAGACTAATTCATGTGGATTTCCTTTTCTTTCTTTTTTTATTCTAGGCGTGACAGCTGCTTTCGTTGTGTAGTTATACACGAAAAACATAGCAACGTTCTTCAGTACAAAGAAAGTAAGTACAGGCCTTTATTTATTAATTTCATGGAAATAACCTTCCTTATTTCTTGTACGAGATTTCTCCCGAATGGATTCATCTTCTGCTTTAGGTTGAAACGTCAAAAGCAACCTTAGTTTACCTTAGTTAAGGTACTATCTTTCCTACGTTTCTCACGAAACATCTCTCCATATCTACATCCAACAGGAACATAGTAATATAATATAGTAATGCAGTATATATTAAAATAACCCAGATATATTATTTAAAAAGAAAAGCACTTATATTTATTCATCACACCAACGATAAATCAACTCTAACAGGCAGACATCCTAACAGGCTGCTTCTTCAAGCTATATTATAACTCCTTAAACTGGGCATGTTTGTAGATTATGTATTTTTAAAACATCGCTTATTTTTACTGATTGTTATTCAAAATATTCAGTTTAAGAAGTTGTATATGGCCTGAAGAAGCAGCCCATTAGGATGTTTAAGAAATATCGCTGTTTAGAGTTGATTTATAGTTGGTGGGAGGAATAAATGTATGTTGTTTTTTTTTTTCAATACTATAGTAATATAGTAATGCAATTAACAATATAGCTCTTTAAGGGGATGGTAAAGTCTCCCGCAGGCTTTTGTTCCCGATATTCGAGTCCTCAATAATAAACCATATCTGCAAAACTATTGCAGATAAGAATCTGAAATTTTGTAAAACGTAAATGAAGGATACAAGCTACTTCAACTGACATCAATATTTCGTCTTTATTCTTTCAGTTGAAGTAGCTTGTATCGTTATGAATTTATGTTAGTTTGACATTTAAAGTTTTAGAAGATTTGACGTAAATGAAGGCTTTGTAGTTTGTTATTTTCAAAGCATTTTTAACTTTTAAATTATTAGTTTTAATAACAATAGCGTCCAAACTTACCGTAAAACAAAAAAGGAATTATCATTTTGCAGACATCAATTGATATTTTTTTTTTTTATTCAAAATTAAAATAAAATTAAGAAACTAATTCAATTTCGATGTCTGGTAATTTTTTTTTATTTTGTTTCTATTTAAAAAAAAGTAAAAAAAACTGGATCTGTAGTTATGATTTTTATCTTTTCATCTTTAATATAAAAAAAAAACGATTTTTATACTCTTCTCTAAAATTAGATTGCAATTTTCACAGCCAGATTGAAATAATTAATTATTTAAATTACAAAATTACAATTGTTATTATTTTAATTATAATTGAAACGTATTTCTTATGGGGGGGATTTATTATAATTATTAATTAAAAAATGCGGTATTTTGAGATTTAAAAATTGTTATGAGATTTTTGAAAGCCTTTATTTCAATATAATTTAAGAGAAGAATTTTAAAAAAAATCAGATTCAGTTTTCTCCTTTTTTTAAAAAAAAAAGAAAATTTTTTTATATAAAAAAATATAAAAAAAGAAAAATTTACCAAATATCGTAATTGTAATCAGTTCCTTTACTTAATTTTAATTTGGAATAAAAAAAAATAATCAATTGATGTTCTGCAAAATGACAATTACTTTTTATAAGTTCTAATGCCATACTTCCTCTTCAATTCACATCTTAACATATTTGCAAAAATAAATACTTCACCTAAGCTTCATATTATATAAAAACGTATTTTAATTCCGAATTTTCGGAAGAACTTTTTCTTTCTTCCTTTTTCAATTTTGTTGGTTATAATAATATACATCCAGGTGATATCATACACGTACACTTCTTAGATATAGTTGGTAACAAACATTTTCTTCCCTTAAAATGCTACAAACATTATTATTTCAGTTACAATTATTAGATTTCTGCAATTAAATGCTACAAAACCCTTATTATTTCAATACAATTGTTTTAGTTGAAAATAAGAAAAAAAAAAAGAAAGAAAAAGTTCTTCCGAAAATTCGGAATTAAAATATGTTTTTGTATAACATGAAGTATTTATAATTACTTTTTGTTTACGGCAAGTTAAACTTTGGTTATTATTTTAAATAATTATTTTTTGAACCTTCTGTTCAGTGTTTAAAGTCCTTTCATCCCTGCGAGTCGTAGGAAAAGGATTTTGTTGATGTCGTGAGACACAACAATTTATTTTTCTTGCTTTTCCTTTGTTGGGGGGTCGCTTCCAGGTTGGCGGTGACTCTCATCAATAGGATCTTGCCTTTCCTAGTCTTTTATCGGGAGAGGCAGGGTTGGGCTGATGAGTCCGTTGAAGGACGAAACGGCCGTACCCAACTCCTCTCCTAAATCGGAAAGGCAATTTGAATTTGATTCAGATGCTGCTCTTTTGTTTCTTTTCTTATCTTTGTTCTTGTTTGCTGATTTCGCAGCACGTTAAACTTTGGTTATTATTTTAAATGTCAAGATTATTTGAAGTAAATTTAAACCAGTTAGAATTTAATCATATGTTTTAGTGGAATAATATAAAATTGAAAGGAAACTTTTGTTTGAAGAAAACATTTCTCTCATTTCCATTAGCTTTCCAGAATACTAACATAGGCAAACGAGAGGTTCCGTTAAACAATTTCTTGTTATAAATTTTTAAGTAAGAAGAACAAAAAGAAACAAAAAACTATCTCTTGTTGTAGTAACATATTATTACGAAGTATTATTACGAAGTATTAATATTACCCGAAGTTACATTAGATAATAATGTGTCACACGAAGTATTCCACATTTAATGTTATTGTTGTATAAAATTCTGATTCGTATTTTGTTCTTTTAGTTGGGAAAAGATTAAGATGGTTTCCTTTCCCATTTTGTTTATATGTTTTTATGTAAAATCTGAAGAAGAAGGTCGATGAGACCTTAGAAATATTGTTGTGTACAGAGAAGTTTGTGATGTTTTGTGATATAATAAATTAGTTGAATAGTAATTTTAGTTTGTTTTTTGAACATTCTCTATATTTTCACTCACTTCCAAAAGTTAAGCACGGAGCGGTAAAATGCGAAAAAATGGACAAATACTGCTTTGATTGACATGAAATGCTGAAAGTAATTAGCTCTATGTTTATTCATGAAACAAAACAAAGAATTACATACAGAGATAAACAAAATATTGAATTTTCATAAATTATAAGATAACGTCATATTTGCATCATTAACAAAATGATGTTTAAATTCAAAACAAACAATAAAAACCGACATTAATAGGGTGTGAGAGCACCCCTTGCCTGCATACAAAGTTTACAGCGTGTGATCATGCTTGTTACGAGGTGATCAACCACCGCAGAGAACAGTAATCGCCATTCCTCCTGTAGGGCAGTTTCTAAAGCTCTGAGAGTGGCTGGAGGTGGGAAACGTCGACATACAGCACGGCCGAGGGCATCCCAAAGATTTTCAATTGGATTAAGGTCCGGCGAGTAAGCTGGCCACGCAATACGCGCAATCCCCTCATTCTCCAGAAAGTCGTCAACGATGGCAGCTCTATGGGGACGCGCATTATCGTCCGTTAAAACGAAAGAAGGACCAACTGCTGCAGCGTACAGTTCCACAATGGGGTTAGGACTTCATCTCGATACCGTACAGCAACCTCGCCTGTAGACGTACAGGTAGAGGTCGGTGCGATATCCCAATGAAATCCCTGCCCAGACCATAATGCGTCCACCGCGGAATGCGTGATGTTCGGTGATGTTCTGGGACCGATTGCGTGTACCTTGTTCCCTCCAGATCCTTACACGCTTATTATCAGGTTGTAGGGCAAATCTGGACTCATCTGTGAACATAACGTTACCCCAATCAGACATAGTCCAATTCACATGCTGGCGGAACCACTGTAATCTTGCCCGTCTGGACTGGGCGGATAAAGGAACTCAAACTCGTGGTACCCAGGCGTACAGATCATTCATGTGTATCCTTCGACGAACAGTAGTGGCGGATATCGTCTTACCAATGGCCGCTACAACCACAGATGTCACACGTGTGGAGGTCGATCTTTGATTCCGCTTGGCTACAACAGCAATATATCGATCTTCTGCGATGGTCGTAACCCTTGGACGACCGGCTACAGGGCTTCGGACAACTGTTTGGCTGGTTTGGAATTGTTTCCATAATTGTGAAATGATGGAATAATGAACGAAGAAACGAGCAACATCTGTTATAGACTGTCCTGGTTCAATGCATCCGACAGCCCACCAGCGCTCAGAATCTTCCATTCGTCTTCTGGAAGCCATAGAAACACGTCTAGCTTGAAAACAAATCGTACGAATATTCTAAACACCTTTCATCAGCACTTACATGCAACTCCTATAACCCTTCACAATGCCGGCTTCTTATACGACTGCCTGTTTTGCATATTTCTCGACGCGAAACCGTGATTGGCTGTTACCTATATAATTTGCATACTTCCTTCTATCTTTGCAGCAAATTTCAGCTTCTTTAATTCAGATCTCTTACGGAAAATAACATTTTTCCTCTCCGTGCTTAACTTTTGGAAGTGAGTGTATAAAGCATAGTTTGTATGTCCCGTTGTTTGCTTGTTTGTTCGCTATTCATTCGGAGCCGGTTTGAGCTACCAACTCCAAAATTGGTATGGTCATTAAATACTATCTGGATTACGTTTAAGTCAAGTTTGGTTCCCATTCGACCATATTTTGAGAACCAATGCTCAAAATTCTGTTAACTCTAATGACGGGTTCGAAACAAGACCAACAGATCCAATTTATTTATTTTCGATTTCGACAACTAGGCTCAATCATTAAAGTTAATGCATAAGCGGATGCCTATTATTTCGCTAATTCCAATGCACCGGGCAACATCGGAAACTTCCGCTGGTATTTAAATAAAATATACAGCAACTTTATTTTCAACGTATGTTAAGCACTTACAGGATCGTTCAAACGCTATATTAAATTTAATAGTGCACAACCTACACATTTCAGAAAGACACGTAAAAAAAAAAGAAAAAAAATTATGCATTATTTATATGTTGCTGTCTTTTGTCATCATAGTCATTTAACAAGACTAGCTACACATCAGTACTTTACATAGCATTCTGATCTTTAATCTTTAGATGGATCTAAGTCTATTAACCACTGTTATTTTAGCTGATACCTTTATTTCAAAATGGAAGAGTCCAGTCAGTCATCAAGCGTGCATTTTTTTTAATGCTCTATGTTGATTGAATCTGAATGAAATTGGGGGGAAAAAAAAAGACATCGGCACGAGATAGCGTATTTTATTCTAGCGTGCAGAGACCCTTTACTGCCAATACCTCATTAACTGGCCTACATTTTTTTTTATTGTTTCGTACTTTTTTTTTAACCGTTTGCCCTTACTGGCGTCTTTCGAGGTGCTTTACTTTGTATATACTTTGAAGTTACTGTCGTCTCACTTTCTGTAGCCCAACATTGCGTAGAAGTATTTTAGAAGGAAAAAAAAACGAAAAAAACTAAACAATATACTTCACAGGTCCATGGTTCGTTTTGATCTCATCGGTGTATTACAATCAATAATATCAATGTAATTGGGGGCGCTCTTTTCCATGGCGTAATTGTTTGAAAAACAAGACCCGGTTCTAATTACTTGTAACAGGGACCCGAAGATCGTAATAGGATCTTTTCCCAGCCGATCGAAATAAACCAGGCAGCCTGCTTGGAAGGAATCCGGCGGGAATCAATAGTTACAGAAGACTCTCGCAAAAGCACAAGGCTTTAGGGATTAGAATGCGGAGCTAAATGGCACCTACCACCGATTCCACTATTTCTGTGTAGACAGCAACATCTTCTTCTTTTCGCCGTTCTTTTAGCTTCATTTAATCACAAGCAAATTTATTTCCAATTTACTTGCAAGCCTCTTTTTACTTACAAAGCAACGTTCCAGAAAGACTTGAGTACAAATAAGCAGACTTTGAGTAGTTCTTCCTCCAATTCATTATAAAAGGTCGACTAGCCTGTTACTGTTCTGTCATTACAGTCTTTCAAAGCAATTATATTATCATCATAATTATTATTAGATATATGCGCAGTTGTCCATCTTGTTGTGGGGACTGAATATGCGCTGGTGGGATCCATTTGAGGACTGCGGGGGAGACCAAAGTATTCGTATTTACATTCTAAGTTGGACCACTGCTAAGATACTGCCAAATTTTAAAGGAATAAGCTAAATTAGGGAGGGATTTCGGGGGAAGGGCGAATTTCTGAGCAATGGAAGCGTGAGACCAAAATAAATGCGCCCACGTTTTAAGGCGGGTCCTAAAGCAGCTGCATACTAAATTTTATGGAAATCTGTCCAGTCGTTTTAACGTTATGCAGTTACAAACAGACAGAGAACAAAAATATTCAAATGAAATGAAAAGATTTTAAAAGAGTTTTTAACGTGCGTTAATTTGATAAAAAAATAAAAACACAATGATCACATCTTAAAATATTTAAAAATACTTAAAAATGTGGAGCCTTTCGGGTCCCTATGCGGTAACAACCC
>JAFIDM010004315.1:61840038-61868840 GCA_023159025.1 Thereuonema tuberculata | reverse complement strand
TATTATTTTTTATTATTTCTTAAAAGTATAATTGTATTTTGATTCATCATTGTTTGCCTTATTCTTAATTCACAGTAAAACCAGTAGTAAGTTTACATATGAAAAGTCTTAAGTTCACCATTCCAATATACTGTGAACAGTTCAGCTTCATTCCTAAGGCTGTGAATCGTTGGGCGCCTCTATCTCCCAGCGACCCTTCTTGACCGTCTGTTGGTTCCTTTTTAACCATAGACTTTTTAACCTTGAAACATACGGATGTAAAAGCTAACGCTATGACTGTTCAGAACTTTTTAACGAGAAAACCTAACAGTTTTCGTTGCTCTTTTTTTTTCCTTAACACCATTTGTCTTAAAGCTCTTTAACCGATTTAAGACTTCATGAAGTGTCACGACACCGTATTTTTGCTAATTGCTTCAGAACGTGTGCTTTTTTTTATTATTTTCTACTTAATAACTCCGCTTCCTCAGTTCTTGCAAATTGCGTTGGCGGGGGTGTGTTTATTCTAAAAGAGAAAATTGAATAAGCTTAACTCTTTCCGCCACGGGTCGCTTTGCTGTCTACGACGAAATAAAGTTAACTGAATTATTAACCTTTTTTTTCAACGCTTCCTTTTAAATACCACCTTTATTTAATTTCATTTTTCGGTAAATACAGGAGTATTGACAGTGTGGATATTTAATTAAATTCATCATTTGGCGAATCCTCGTCCAAATTATTAAGTTAATTTCCTTCCGGAGGATTACGTTTTAAATGTTTGGCCGAAACTCAGTTCGGAATGCAGTGGTGTAGATCAGAGATTCTCAACATTTCTACTTAAAATATTGAGAAATTAATGATGATTTTGTCTCTTTCTTTCTCAGAATTCTATGTGGACCATTGTTACTAACAATAACGCATGTTTTCTTTTCATTATACAATCGTAACAATGAACTTTATATTTTATGGAGACCAATATAATCGTCCACAAATAAGTATCGTGTTAAATATTGTTAATATCAGTCCATTGAGTCCATATCAGTCCAGTAATATCAGTGACGTTTTAGTGAGGAATTCGGCTGAATTTTGGCGAAAGACCTAAATAAATATGCCAATGTTTGAAGTTGGACACTGAATAGGCAACGTACCAAATTTCAATGAAATCTATCGAGCCGTTTTGGCGTGATGCAAATAGATAAATGGACAAACAAGTGAATATAATTTTGTGCTATAGCATAACTTAAGAGTGACCCGTAATAATAAAAAGAAATTAAAATGATAATAAAAAAAAAGGAAGTACATTATCGTAAGGAAAAATAAAAAAAATAGTTAGAAAAAAATAAAAAGAACATTACGAAAATAAGAAGAAAAAAAAAAAAAACACGCGGACATTGAGAAAAAAAGATTAAGAGAAAAAAAAAAGTAGATATACAGATTCGACGTTCAGTATAGGAATCCGGGACCTTAAGCTTCAAGTTATAACTATCAACTGAAATGAGATGGTTGTATTCTAACATTTAAGCTGATAGCGAAAGCCAATGAAAATAATGCCAAATATCTCGAACAAGGGAGTGGGGGTAGGCGTTGAAAATTTCCCATTCCTATGGTGTTTGGACCTCAGAACATGATTGTGAAGTTCGTTTGTCGATCCGATCTTCCGTTCGGGAGTTGTTAGGGGTGGACGGACAGGACAAATTGAATAGCTACCGATTTTGGTCGCTATTATAATAGCTCCCAAACGGGTCGCTAATAAAAAAAAAAAGACAGACAGACAAACACGAGATACAGACAAACACTCATGTTCAAGTAGAATAAAAAGACCATGTGCTAAGTTAATTAATTAAGTTAATTAAATTAAGTTAATTAATTGGCTGCGACTACTACTCCTAGTATCGTGAAAGAGCGTGAAACAGCTGTTATCATCGCCAAAGAGCGTGAAACAGCTGTTCTAGGATGTCAGTTAGTTAACATTTGGTCTCACCCATTCAAACTTAAAGTAAGTTTTTAAGGACTTACCTTTTTTTTTTTGAGAAAACAAAAATTTAAACTGTATAAAAAATTGATACGTTCAGCTTTTCATCGCTTACTGGGCGACTCCATTTTACTGATTTGATTTGAGGGAATGAAGACCATAATATTCTTGCTCATATTTTAAAGAAATCAATTCATCCAGTTTAGCAAGAAATTTCTGGGGTCATCTTTTGAGAAATGGTAAGAGTTCAGACAATGTGCCTGCGTTCAGTCTAGTCCTAAATAAACAACGAATTTTATGAAAATCCGTTCAGTAGTTTTAATGTGATGCTCGATCACAAACAGACAAATAAACAAACAAGAGAATAGAAATGCCCAAGTGAACATAGTGTGACTTCGTGTGCACAGTCAACTTTTCGATTTTATTGTTTTCACAACTTTAAAAACAAAGAAAAAAAATACCAAAATTAAGTGGCAAAGTAGGCTTTCAGTTCTTTCAAATACTTCTTGTTCGTTTTTCAACACGGACGATTCTCGAGATACTCGATTTGTTAAAATATTCTTTCATGACCCAATGTTGGCTTCAATGTCCTTTTCCTGAACCTTTTTTTTTTTTTTTGCCCTTTTTCTCTTTTCTGTTAAGTCTTCCGATACCATTATACTTACGGTTCCATTAACGTTATCTCACATTTCCTTAAGAGCAATCGACCTCTTAATAGGCTCTTCCTTTTCGCTGAGATTAGACTATCGAAGTTTGACGACAGGATCGGATTCTGTTATCTCAGTCTAGGAAAACAAGGCCATAAATGAAAAATAAAGCTCAGCTTCTGTAATAATGGGAAAAACCAAGTAAATAAAAGTGTTAATCTAGCTAATTTGATACACTGCAATTAGAGTATAAACTTCCTCTCTCGTACTACTTGTTTCTGGACGACGATCGTACAGCAAATCGTTTTTAGACGATATAACCTAGGCTCAAAATGGAGGCATATATCCATGGGCTGGTGGTTCAAGGTTGGATTCTCGTAGGATCGCCATTTCTCTCTCTCGTTAGGCTGCTGATCATAAGAGTCTGCACCTCCTGAGCTGCTCTTTTTTCCGATTTCTGGAAGAGGGGAATGTTAACCAAGTATGACATACAGCGAAACCTTATTTTTATCAGCTGTAGTTCGGTATCAGCAGTATCGAAATATTAACGCAAATTTCAGTTCTCGTTATCCATTTCTCTATCTCGTAATCCAGATATTGGAGCTGGCCTGTGGGCTGAAGGAGCCGAGTTCAATTGCCGGAGGAGGTAGGGCATTTCTTATCCGGAGGATTCATCTCTTGACAGGTCCTAAGGTTCACCCAGCCCTCTGTAAAACGGGACAGGGTTTATTTCCAAGAGGCGGGAGGGAATCCCAACTTCATCTCGATGATCGAGAATCGCTGAGGCCTAAACCACCACGGCTGTAAAGTTGGCTCCTTTCACTTTTTTTACCATATCAAAGCTAATTAAATGAAAGAGAACAAAGATAAAATATTTTCAATTTTTTTTTACTTGAAGCCAATATGGACGAAAGGAACCAAAAATGCACAGAAGATTTTGTAGACTTAAAAAAAATAAGTCACACAATTTCACCTTTAAAAATTTTCCTTTTCATTTCGGAAAAAAATCGGCTTTTATTTCTTCTGTAGATTAGATTAGATTAATTGAAAGTAGGTGGCATGACTGCCGAGCACGTCGACCTGAAAGATCTTTTATACTATCCCACGGAAAGGAGGACAGACGGAGAGAAAGACTGAGAAAGGATGGTGTGAGAGATGCAGGTGAAACGGGTGAACCCCGGGAAAACCTGCCCAGCGCGGATCGCCACCATCAACGAAACCCACATGAGGACCGAACACGGGCTCAGAGGTGAGAGCGACGTCGCCAACCGCGAGGCCCTATTTCTTCTGTAAGTTCTGTTATAGAGTTTCTATTTGCCAATCGTCTTTAGCTATGCGGAAATTTATTTCTTAGATTAGATTTAAAACAATTGTCAGTCGTTGATACAAAAACTTGAGTTTACAGAGTGACTCCTGTTAAGTACGTGTGGGAAATTAAAATTCGTAATGACTGCTAAATCTACTAAAACCATATTACTGCCATTTCAAAATACAAGGATGTCCTAATGTTTTTGGTCAGACGGTGTGTAATTCCAATTATTAATTAAGTCCATTTTTTGTGTGGTAACACTGAAAAATATTCTTTAAATTAAATCAAGAACTTCGTAAGAAATTATTCTATTAATACAAAAGCCACAATACGAATTCCAATAAACAATATATAGACCGTAGAATGGTTCTCATTAAATTCGTAGGAGAGACGGATTTGCTTTTAAATTTTTTAAGAAACACTTAGATATATTAAATATGTACTTTATCACTAGTCCCTATACTTATGTGTTATTTGTATATGCGTGTGTTCTTTTTGATATTATATTTTAAGTGAAAATATATGGTGATATGTCGTTTTTATTATTTTCATGATTTTAAAATCCAAGGAGGGGATGGAAAAAAGGTGAGATTTCAGGAAAGGAGGCTTCGAGTTTGTTTTTTTTTTTTTTATATATTAAAACTATAACTTTAATATAATTCCTAATTCTCTACAAAAATTTCTTTCTGAGTAAAATAGGTTTAAAAATATGAATACAAAACGAATAAAGAGGATCAGCTAAAGCTAGATAGGTCCCTTTATTAAAAAATAATCTGTCAATAAGTAGTAGTGACTGTATCCTCTCATGGGAAAAATTAGCGGTTTTTTTAAATCCCTTTATAATTGGAATCTTATCTCTCAAGACTGCTTTGATCCAAGAAAAATTCCTCATTTAGGGATCAACCGGGTCTTCAAATCTTTTAGCCTTTTTTTTAATAATATTTTAAGAAAAAATTGTTTGAGATTAAAGTCTAATTACATTTAAAAATCACATATTTTATTCTTTATGGCGTACATATCCAGGAAGTGAATTAGATGTACTTTCAACTTTCCAGCGCTTAATAGGAGTAAATCTGCAGCCCTGAAGAGTTCATTTCGAGGATTGGAGGGGGACGGGTGTTCAAGATCAAAATAATCGCGCCCATATTTTTTAAGTCGGATCCGAAATAAAAAATCTTGCCAAATATTAAAGAAATCCGTCTAACTGTTTAAGCGAGGGATCATTTTCGAGAGATCCATTTAAAGGTGATGCACATCTAAACAGATAAATGAGCTGACAGGGGACAAAAATGTTTGATTTGAAAGTAAGGCTACGCACTAACGAAGGCAGGGTATTGTAGTATTGGTGCAACATTTGTAACTTCCCTTGCTATGGTTGGCGAGGAAAACAGGGTTAGAATAAAAAAGTTAGATTTTGGTAAAACTCGGACCGTTAAGTAGCCTTTACGGATCAGAAAAGCTAAATATAAATGAATGAATAATCTTTTTTTTTAATGAATAACTGTATTTTTGTTTGTTTTCTTTTAACAACTTTTGATGCGCTTCTACCATTCGGCTATTCTCAAGTAAATACGCCAACTATAAATTTGTGAATAATAGTAAAATAAGTCGTTATTTAATTTAAGGATTATCCCATTCCTTTATTATATAAGATACAGGCACTATATAGCGAGGATATCTTTTATTATATGCATTGATGAGATTTTCCACCGATATAGCGTTTGATTTCATCCAATTACCTTGACAATAGCCGCCTCTCATTCCTATGAGTCCAATTGAGAATTCGCTTGATGGTTTCTTCTTGCTACTCTGTATGTGTAACTCTCCATATACAGATCTCATGTGTTTCTACACAAGGTCCTGTAAGGCCTCTAGTGGAATCTATACCTTTTACCTATTATAAAGACGGTCACTCTCATCTATTTTCACAGCTGTATATTCATTTGCTGTGTCTCATCTTGTAATTCCTACACTGGAGATACATTTCTAGAATCTATGAATGACTTCATACGTTCCATATCTTTGTAACTAACATATGGTAAATACACACTTCTTTTTACCATCTATACTGTATTTATGTTGTATAAGTAAACGCTGTGCTTTCCATCGCTTAGTGGAGCTTGAGCTTGCAGTAATGCAAGTCTCACTTCAAGGACTGGTGGGGTGGGGGAAGGGATGGATACCAAAATAACAGTTTTTTTTTTGTTTTTGTTTTTTAAGATAGACCACAAATGAGCATTGTTCTAAATTTAAAACAAAAATACATATAGTCATTTGTGAGAAATGGGAGAGATAATAGACACCCAAATAAATGAGCCTGTGTTTTTAAGTTGGACCATAAATAGCTACGTATCAAATTGGATGGAAATCCCTTCAGACGTTTTCATACGATGCGCGTACAAACAGACAAATGGACAAATAGAAGACAAAAATGTTGGTGTGGGATAATGACACTTCCTATGTTCAGTAATGATGTCTACATATTTACAACAAATGATCTACATTTTGTTTCTGTGGTTTAGATAAATTGACAGCAATTACAAGCCAGATAGAACCATGAATTTTGTAAGTGTCTAATTCAAAATCCACATTCTATTTCTGCATTTTAGATTCTAGAGGCCAATCTATCACAGTGCCATCAGCCGCAACTTTATTAACTTTTATATTCTAAAACGTCTATTAGACATCAATAGCCGCTAATGAAGCTACGTAAATTGGGTTCGAATATCAGTGTAGAAATAAGAAATTGGATTATAAAATAGGAACTTACAAACTCCATATTTCTATCCTCATTGTACGAGGTACTCATTATGGCGACGTAATAGTGTAAGTAATAGTATTAGTTAATATATTAACTAATAGTGTATATTAGTTAATATATTCTTAACTTATCAGTTAATTTATTCTTTATATTTTTTTACTATTTTTTAAAAACGTAATTCACTTTTTTTATTATAAACTTTTATATATATTTACTGTGGTTTATAGGTATATATTCTGCTGCAATGTAGGATCTTATATTTATACGATTTATGTACATTTAGTGAACTTGTTTATTTATATTTAATTACGCATTTATATATTTCTGTATTTATGCGCTAATTTCATAATACATAGTTATGTATCTACATATTTCATCAGCTGTATACGCTGAGTATTGTGTATGTATATTATCCTAAAATAACAAGCACAAGGATATTATTAATAGACTTGTTAAAGTTCTTTGTTTTTTCGTTGGAACCCTTTTTTTACCTCTTTATTTCCTCTGGACATTTACTTTCTTCGCAGTTTATTCATTCTTAATAAGGCTTTCTCCTGCCTCGACTCCTGTCACTGGGTATATTCACCGCCTTTGATAAGAAAGTAGTAATGCTTTCCCGTCCATCTTCTTCCTTTCACAGCGAAGCCTTTGCCAAATCCTCGTGTGTCTCCCTGAGGCATTCAGCGTAGGTCGATCAAAAGACAGTTGGAGAGCTTGCCGAGTCGCGGCCCTAGGGACTCAATGTCCGACCTAACAGGGACCTCTGCGCCCGAGCACCAGTTCTGGGACCGAAAAAAAAAGAACCCGTTGATGGAATGCGCAGGATTTGACAATTTTGAAAGCAGCTACAGCGCCATTTATACAAATCCTCCTTTCGCTAAATCAGGGCACAACGATTTTAAGAAAAAGGGTTCCATTTTGCTAGATAAAAAAATTTTAAATTTCTTGTTTTGTTTCAGAAACAATAGTGATACAAATTTCATGAAAATCTGCCTTTTAGCAGTAGTGGCGACATCTGCTGAGCATAAATGGAAACTCTAAGAGATTATAAATATGAGACTGCTTTTGAATTTAAAAATAATAATAATGGAAGAAATAACTTTAATTATAAGCATGATACTTCCAAGGCTTTTTAAAGATCTAAAGTTTGGTCTAAAGATTGAATTACTTCCTGTCTATTCATCGGAGAGGAAAGAAGTGTAAAATAAATGTTTAGAATACGTATTAAATCAAATTGTGCATGTATTTGATGAGAATAATTCAATGGAAATATCCTTGCAAACTGAAATGTTATGGATAAGTTTACGTTGTTAAAAAAAAACGATTCCTGTAAATGTGGGCTCTGATTCGTAGAATTAAAATCAAGACTGAAGCCGATGAGAGCTGTACCTGAACTGTTTAATCTGGGACATCCAGGGTTTAAATAACCTTATGTACAGGGGCTGCGATTGGTTGGCGTGCTTTACAATTGATTGGGGGATTTAAAATACACGTGGTCTTTAACTGAATCTTTAAATGATAACGAATCAGAGGGATAGCACGCCAACGGGAAAAATTGAAAATAAACAAACAGAATTAACGGTTAACTGTCGAATTTGAATGTACAAAAGATTATGTAAGGATAAAAAGAATAAATGGATAAATATGGATATATAAAAATCAATACAACTACAGAAATCCTTACAATATTTACTGTCCAGTTTTTTTTTTCTTGATTTATGAATTATTATGGGCAAACCTATCTTATTTTTATACTGTCACGAGGATATAAAAATTGACGGATTTTATTAATTTTTTACTATGAGGCTGTTCCAAAGCCTTAAATGTTCTGTTATGTAAGATTCAGCAAAGCACAGTGCATGGAAGCCAATAAAAATAACACAAAAGCCATTTAATTAAAAGGAATTCTTTCACTCCAATTCCATCGCTACTAATGAACACGTTCATTTGCGGGATGAGTTTTCCTGCTGTTGCTTTTTGTTTTTTTCTTCTCTTCTTCTGCTGTATTTTTTTTCTATTCTTTTCTCTTTCTCGCACTGTTATTTTCCGCCCTCTGCTTTTCTTTATCTTGTTACTGCAAGTTCACTGTCCCGCTGGCTTTATTAAAAGTGTTAACCTTCCGTGCTCTTAATATAAAAGAAATAAAAGTAATGGCCGTGTTTATAGTAATCCAAATATTAAAAAAAAGAAAACTGCTTTAATTTGCTTTAGAAAAATACATTTGTGTGAATTTTGTGCATTATAATATTGTGATACTCTTCTAGACCACTGATATTCAGCCTGGGGATACGAAAAGACATCTAAGGAGTTACGCGAACAAATAATAAAATAAATATTAAGCGGAAAAAAAAAATCTGCCAATGCACTGTCCTGAAGGGGTTTGTTATTTTTCATTATTTTTAGTAAATTTCTTTTAGTACTTACAAGGGAAGTGCGTGACCTCAAACGCTGAGAACCGCACGAAAATGTGCTTAGAATATAAATAGCTCATGCCAAAAACAGTGGTATGAGTCATTCTCATGAAAAACTGCACGTCTTACCACGAGAGATATTTGAATGATCATCTATTGAAGGTCCAAGAGAGGAACTTTGGTAACGCGAAGACACAAAATATCGATATAATAGGACCAAAAACACATATATTTCAATGTCGTGACTATATTGCTATATTTCCATCTATACGTTTATCGATTTCAAAACTTTTAACTCACAACAATAATATCTTCAAACACATAAGATCATAAAACGTTTTTTAAAACTGAATCCACATTTAATTTCGACTAAGGCAGATAGTGATTTTAGATAAGATATATTATATCGATAAAATGAATTCTTCGGTAAATGACACTTCTAACTATAGTGTGATCTCAAAGGTTCAGAGGTTTCTTCGGCGAGATCTTTCTGCACACCAAATCTGTAGTCCTTGAGTCAATTGAAACTGATATCGGATAAATAGCACAATCACAGAAGCAGACATTAGGAATATTATTGAACACAACAGTTGGCATTCAACACGTGAAATGATGATCTGATATCGACTATTGTGAAATAATTAATGATAGTAGGGCACGAATTGCGTTTTTCAATGAGCAGCTGAACTCCATGAGTATATTGAGGTGGAAGCAGAGTAAAGAAGGTGGGCTTTCAAAAGCATAAAAGATGTATCTCCCAAAAAGTGCCAGTTATAAATATAGGATGAGGAAACAAGAAGATGGAAAGGATGACTGTCCATTGTGATTAAATTAAGTAGATCAAGATCGCCGAGGATCTAATCTTCCACGATCAACATAGAAATCTATCATTAGGGCCTAAGTGTAAAGTCTTCGATGGAGAAACGATTGGATATTGGAAACAGAGATATCCAGAATCAAAGTAAAGTTTACCAGTTATAAATACAAGAGACGAATATATGGAAAGATAATAAGAGTCTAATCCAAAGTACGTTATCTGAATCGATAGAACGCAATCTAAAATTGAGTTAGAAATTTAGTATTTAGCGTGTGAAAATTTCTATTACTTAAAAATCTCAAAATTGAAATTAAAAATCGGTTAAAACACGTTATAAAAATCGGTTAAAAGATTAAAAATTATTAGAAAAATAATAGTGAAAAACTTAAGACCTGCCAGAATGTTAGACATCTTCAGCTGAGCAGGTTGAAACTGTCCTATTTAACGTTTCTAAATTTTCTAACCATTTTAAATTGTAATTTTTGATTTTTATAATGTGTGGATTCAAATTTGAGATTTTTAAATGAATTGTGCTAGGATTGAAGTGAATGACTGCACCTGTTGATTGAAAACAATTTATGTAGATGAACATTAATATACATGTATATTTTAATAAATGTCACCCATATTTTTCCCATAGAATAAACCATTAAGTGAATTCAGTGTCATTCCTTAGCATACTATACAAACTCTACAGATAACATTTGAAATATATTTAATAATAATATATAATGTACGAAGATTAACTTGAAGTAGCAAAGGAGGTTTTCGACAAATTTCTTTAACAAATTTAAGGCTTCTCGCTCTATATAAAGCGTAAAAACAATGAAAAACAACTGCAAAAACATTTTTTTAAATTTTTTTTTACTGAAATACAGAGGTTCTAATCCTAATCTCATTTTTTTTTTGTTTAATATTCGCTAACGCTAATCCATCAGTTATTCCACCTTCCAGTTACCCTTCAATAAAAAAATATGGTTAACAAAGGCTGTCTGTACGCTTTTCACTGACCTACAACCCGATCTGCTTTGCCTAACACCGATTCCCTGGCACCCCCACTGCTGACGACCGACGAACTCCCGCTGGCATCAGGGAATATCAATGGTTACTCAGCAGGATTGCATCCATCCACCACATGTGGTCAGATTCGACGAGATCGACTTCAGGAACCCATCGATGAGTAGCCGATGATGAAAAGCTCGCGGTTTGTTTTTTCTTCTTCAAAATGAGCATATAAAGCCTCGAAAATTGCATCTCATCTATCCTAAATTTTAGTACATTTGTAAACAAAGTTCCTTACAGAACTTGATGAATTTCCTTAAAATGTTTTATTTTCATTGTTTTTTTTTTAAAGTCCTGCAACCAAATCAAAGGAAAAATCTATGTAGTTGTAAATTAAAATATCTACATAATGCAAACAGTATCTTCAAATTTTCCGTTTGCTGGAACTCAATTACATCCGCAAACAGTTAAATTGCCAACAGGTATTTAATTTTAATTATATCACATGTAATTACTAAATATTATCTTTAAATGTGGAGACCAAGTTTCAGGAAGATTCATTTAGAAAGAGGCTCAAAAGAGGCTTATGAGAGGAGGGATACACAAACACACTGAAAGATTTGATGAGCCTTACGTACCAAGGAAAATTATATATGTAATGATCTTACATTTATGAGGACTTAAATATATCCAGAACTTTGTAATATATATATTTATCCTTTAGTATCGGTTTAGTATTCAATCTGTAAAACCCCCTAATGAGTCGTTTACTAAAACTTAAATTTTACCTTGTCGTTTCTCGTAATGATTCCAGAGAAAATGCCATCCTTTTCGTTCAATATCTCCGTTATGTCTTACTTTTGTATGAGATCTATTCCATTTTTTCTTGTTGCGTTCTGGTATTACAACACAATTGACGTTTTATTCATGTTTTCCACAGTTTCCTTTGATAATAGCAAACGTTCAACGCTTATTGTATATTTTCTGACGTTTCTTCTATATTTATAGATACTCTTAAATCCATTATATATTTAGATTCATTGAGTTGTCTGTTGACTTCAGCCATATTGGAATTCACTGCGGGATTGTTTTCAGCAAGCATTGGCACTATTTTTCGTTGTCTCAGCAACCGATTGTTTTGCGCGCAGTCAGTTTAGTATGTGGTATTTACTCTTGCTTGAATTGCTCTTTAAAACATGCATTATATTTACATCTCCTTCGTACCCGGTATCACAGACTATCATAGGTTTTTCCTAACGTTTGTAACACCCTTTATAAGTCTCATCGGAGGGGGGAAAAAAAAAGAATTATTACAAAAAAAAAAAGTCAGAATGTAAATTTAAACAGATACTCAAAAACAAAAATCTTAGGAAACTGAGTACGTTTAGGTTGATACAAGGAAGGATCCTAAAAATTTTGTTGCCTATTAGAACAATAGGAGTGAGTGCAAAGATCCGTCAAAGTTCGTGGAAGTTATTAGACTAACTAAACCTCTGAAATTAAGACGAATGTTCGTTACTTTGCAACAAACGATTCGAAATCACGTAGTTAACATTATATTAATGGAAAATTAATGATTATTTTTCGTAGTTTGTAAGAATATTAGAGATTTACCTGGGACTCTTTTGCCGGACATGGTGGCGTTGTTTTCAATGTAAAAACATGTCTTAGGTCGAAATGTGAATCTATGACGCCTTATCAAAAAATTCATTTTACATTTGTCAGCGTTTACTGTTTACAGGGACTTAGTTACGATGGTGAGAAGATTAGTTTCTGTTGGTTCCCGGAGGGTTTAGGAGGACACAAACTCCACAATTTGAAATTTCGGAATGATCGTCATTTCTGTTGGATGTTTAATCTGGCGCTACAGCGCTTTAATTATAATTTGAATATCAAGAGCCAGATGGCGTTGTATAACTTTGTGTTTTTTATGTGTTTTGTTTTTTCCTGGTGGAAGCCAATCTGATTTTATCCTTGTATATAGTACTGACTATGTATACATATATAAAAGCCCATAAGTCTTATTATTAATTTTCAAATTGTAAATATAAATAATCAAAAACTTGCTTCAATATATTAATACTTAATAAATAAATATCAAATGTTTAACGTTAATAAGTTGTATCCGTAATTTGTATCCTCCGGTTGTGTATGACTTAAAAATCTTATGTACAGGGATACCTTCACAGTGCGTTGATCCGTTAGAAAACCCTATCGCACTGAATCTATACTGAACGAGGTATTACATGTTGTATCTATCGTACGTAAGGTTGGTTAATGGACGGTATCGTTAAGAAATTAATTCAAGGTAGAAGTAAATATGGTTGATTATTAGGGAAACATATAAAACCAATTACGAAGTAAAAACAGAGAGATATTTAGTGAATCCGTACTAATTGAAACCGCACTGTGCCAGGTATTCCTGTATAATAAATAAATTCAGTTTTGTAGTAAACACAAAACCAAGCGACCCTGCACAATTTCCACCATTTTGCAACATTTTGGGCGACTTTGAGTAAGTGGTCAGTGGCCATATTGAATTTGAAGTGGCCTTATTGGATGGATCTCAGCATAGTCGATTCAGTACAGATAGATCCCCCAATTTTGTCCAATTATCACTGTTTACCTGACTCGGTGGCCACCTAAAAGCGGAAGTTACTTGTACTGCTAGTCGGATTTTCTCCTCAAACTTCCAGGCCATGAGGACTTCAGGGATAGATGATTCAAAGGACTCCGACTCCCGGTTTGGGCAGAGGAGGGCTTTACATATACGTATACACGGAACTCTCAAAGCGTCTCCCTACGACGACGGAGCTAAAAAACTCCAAAATAAGATCTAAAAATTCAAATGTAAATATAAAAAATTCTAACTACCCAATTAAAAAAAAAAAAAGACCAAGCTGATATCTCAACCAAAAGAAAAGAACTTTTCAACCCCGTTCGGGACTAATTTCAGGATTTCCTAATACTCTATTCGATGTACTTCTCTATTTAAGTGGGGCGAACACGATAAAGCAAAACCACTTGTCCGGCGATCAGCGGCCGTGTGCGACCTTGTCTAACAGGTTTTCGAGCGACCGTTGGTCGGCCAACGTGTTGACTAGAAGATTCTATTTTAATCACATACGACCGCTGATTGGCCTAAAAGTAGCCAGTCAGAGTGAAGCTTTGGAACACGTCAGTCGTGACGTCACGCTCATTTAGAAATGGCTCATTAGAAATCGCTCCGCTACGAAATTAGCTTTAAATCTATTTTAAAAAGTGTCGATGTTAAACAATGGGTCCTTCTTTTGTTTGAGTTGTTTCTTCTAATAAGTTCCATTGTGCCGTTCAGGAACAGCCTTGTGGTCAAAGCGACGGCCTGCAATGAGACTTATATGTCTGAACTTGGGTTCGAACCCGGCGTGATGCTTGAATATTTCTTTCTTCTTCTGTTTCTCTTCATACAAGGCAAAGTCACCATGCAGAAGCGTCCTGAAAGGCTATCCAATTAACTACTCCATTACAGAGTGTATGTCTGTGACTAATGATCCGAAAAATGGACCTGCGGTTAAGTCACTACACAACAACACGTAGTTTTGTTTTGATAACTTTCCTTAATAAAATTTCTATCAGTTGGCAATTCTCAGTAAGAGAAAAACTAATAAAAACCATCCTTTGTTTCTTCTTTAGAGATGCTCTGTGGTCAAAAATCTTTATTCTATATTAGTATTAGGGAACTATAATTACACTAGGTCATTTATTTATCTTGATTACATAGTTTTAACTTCTAAATACAAATCAGACAAGATTTATAAGCCGAAGATCCAAAACCATCATTTCCATGCAGTTTTCAAAATTATCACGCCAAATATATTTAATATTTAATATTCGAAATTCTTCGAATATTAAGCGGTTTTCGAAAATGAAAAAAAAATAATTTCCATAAATATTTCATTATTTACAGAACTAAAGTAAATCATTTCGTATTTATAAGGGTTTTTTTTCATTTTTTTTTCTCAAATGTTCTTTTTTTATCGAAGCAGATTCTTTTGGCTTCCATTTACCTAATAAAGTAAAAGCTTTTTCAAAGATGAATATCAATTTGATTTTTCAAACTTTTATCTGATGAAGATGGTATGTTTATATTTCGTGAGTTTTATCTTTTCTTTTTCTATTTCATTTTTCTGTCCTATTTGTACTGTCTCGGAGTTCAATTTCAATCAATATAATTTTATTTATTTTATTGGCTTATCTTCTTTGAACAAAACATTATCCACAACGAAAAAAATCTACTGAAAAAATCTAAAAATTAATGTTGGCAGCAATTCTTTGTCTCTGCAGTTTGTATAGATTTAGAAAATGAAGATGCCTTGTTGCTCTGAATTGTCATGACAACGATTTTTTATGTTCATAGTAAATACAGCAACAAAGAGTTTTAGAGATTTGATCTACCATTAAACTTTAGAAAAAAAAAATTGACAATAACAACAAATTTAGAATGTAGTTAGAATAAAAAAAAGAGATTTAGAATGGAGTTAGAACAAAAAAAAAAGAGATCTGTTAGGTTGGCCAAAAATTCATTCGTTTTTTTTACGTAAGTTGGCTCTACTAGTGCTTAGGTATCTTAACGTCATTCCATACCATTTTGTTAGATTGTATTGTGACAGCTGTGGATCAGTGTGCCTTTCAAATAAAAACTTATCAAAATTGGTTAATTTTGTGTCGCCAATTTAATATTGATGATGGAAGAAATGAGCACGCAAGACCGCATGTTTCTTTGATGACCAGGCAAAAACTGTTACAGCTTGGCTGGGAAGTTCTGATTCATCCACCATATTCACCAGACATTGCACTTCGGATTTCCATTTATTTCGGTCTTACAAAATTCTCTTAATGGAAAAAATTCAATTCCCTGAATGATCCATAGATACCTGGAACACTTTTTTGCTGAAAAAGATAAAAAGTTTTGGAAAGATAGACTTACGAAGTTGTCTGAAAGACGGCAGAAGATAGTGGAACAAACTGTTGAAGACGTTATTCAATAAAAGTATTGGTGACAATGAAAAATGTGTCTATTATTTTTACTTTAAAACCGAACTAACTTTTTGGCCAACCCAATAGAACTCCATTAGAACTGACAAAAAAAGATTTAGAATCGAATTGGAAGAAAAAAATATTAGAATTCAATTAGAACAACAACATCAAAAAATATAACTGCATTTAGAACAGGAAAAATACATTTAGAATGCAATTGGAAAAAAAAGGTATAGAATGTTGTTAGAACAAAACAAAAATAAAAGATTTAGGATGCGTTTAGAACAGCAAAAAAGTATTTAGGAAAGAGTTAGAACAACAAAAAACAGATTTAGAATGCAGTTAAAAGAAAAAAATAGAATGCCTTTAGAACAAAGGAAAAAAAAAGATTTAGAATGCAGTAGAACAAACAAAGAAATTTTGAATCAAATTAGAATAAATGCAATGATTTTGAATAGAATTAGAATAGAAAAAGATTTAGAATGTAGTTTGAAGAAAGCATGCGAACTGCTTGCAATAAAAATAAGACATCAACTTTTTACCCAAAAAAGCTGAAATTGCAGTGGTAGATTCTGAAAGAGAATCTAAAAATGATATTTTCTTTTTTAATACTTAAACACAACCTGTAAGCTTTCAATTCGCTTAGAAGAAGTTCAATTCACTAAAACATTTAACCCTTCCCCCAGAAACAAATCACGTGCTTCCATATTGTAACAGTGCCTACATTAATAGAAGACTACCTCTTCTGAAGGTGTGTTAGAAATTCTATTTTATCCAACCGTTTCGTCATTTTTTCAAAAACAAATTTAACTACAAAAAAATTCGCTTCGAATTAGCTACCATAAGTTTTGTATACACTCAGCTATCTATTGCTAAGTAGGGTGTGAACATGTAACTTTGGGGATGAATTTTGAAGAACGGCCGAGAAGGGAGGCGATGCATCGATCCAAAATAGTGGTGTTCTACATTGGACCAAAAGTAAGGATTGTAGCAAATTTTAAAGAAATCGTCCCAGCCGTTTTAGCGAAGGATTTCTGGGGTCATTTAGGAGGGATGGAGATCAAAATAAATGTGTCTATGTTTTAAATTAGACCCATAATAGAGAACATACCAAGGTTCATGAAAATCCGTCAAACCGTTTTAGCGTGGACAGACAAACGAACAAAGAAGATAAATATTCATGTAGAGTACTAAACATTTTCATGCTAAGCCATTATCTATTATAAAAGTATTATTTAATGATTTTTTTGCCTTTTCTTTTTCCATTAAACATTTTGTTTTTCAACTTTTCTTAAACTTTTCTCCAAAAAAAAAATAATCTAGTAAGTTTAAACCTAATAAGTTTTTTTACAGTAAAACATGAATAGTAATTGGTTACCATTAATAAAATCTTAGGATATTTTTAGGGGATTAGCATAAAAAAAAATCTCGTTCGTATCTCTGTCTGTAAGTGCATCTTCTTTCAGTGGATCTACTTGAAGATGATACAATTTCCTTGTCTGTTTTTTTTTTCTCTCTCTCATCCTAATATGCTTTATTTTATTTTTATTTTTTTGGAGAAAGTTGGATTACAGTCCTGTTACATCACATTTCTCGAAAAGAACTCCGAAATAAATGGATAAAGAGAATTCAGCTCCTATTTTGATGTTTTGTTTGATGCTATTTGAAAAAAAGACAGCAGCCTAATACTTATATCATATGCATGAACAACGTCTGCTTTTGCAACGGGATTTGAAATGAGAAGAGGCAAAAACAAAACCGTGCGCACTCCTCGTCGCTTTTCGCATTTCCTCGTAATGCCTCGTCTTTTTAGAAAATCTAGAACTAGGAGCGCTTGCGTTATTTCCAGATTGTTCTTCTCGCAGCGCCTCATACAGGATTACGATCACTCGTCCTAGCGACGGTCATCCTATTAATGCAGGTAGTCCTCGTTTAATACGTTCTGTGTGAAGCGAAACCGTCATTATTGAGATTATACTAAGGGGTTAGGTTCCCAAAAATTGAACGAGTCAAAATTTAATTGGTGATTTTGAAACGTTTATAGTTTAAATAAATATGTAACTAGGTATTTGCTCAGTTTTCTGTGGGACTAAACAAGCAGCGCTAGGAATATCGTTTGTTTTGTTTTTTTGTTTTGAGGACTGGGGAAAGAATGGAGACCAAAAATAATCGTGGTCATATTTTAAGTACATCCTGCTAAATTTTATAGAAATCCTAATTTCAACGTGACACTCGTATAGACAAACAAACTTAGTTAAGTTAAAGTGTCTCGCTATAGGTCTATTTAAGCCATTCGGGTCACGTAGGTTCCCAGCGGGACTAAAGTGAGGTCGAGTGGAGTTTCTTTAACATCCGGGTTTCATCAGAAGTCTGGGTAGAGTCTAGGACCTGTCTCGAATTTGAGCGTGAAAAAAATCCCCGACTACCGTCTTGCCCCTTAGGTACGGGGTCCACCAGTCAAACAAAGAAGGAAACGAAAAAGTGGCAATTAAGTCAATAAAGTAAACTGAACTAAATTAGAATAAGCTATTAAATAACATACAATGAAATAAGCTTTATTAGATGTGTAAGGTAAAAAATTCTAGTCTGAATCATCTTTTCTCTTAACAAGCCAATCATATTGCTTACTCACTAACCAATCACGAAGCTATTTAAAAGTATTGCCAATCACAGTGATGTCATCGTCTGCTATTGATTATCCATCGCACGGTTTCATCTCGCCAACATATCAAATTAAAAACGTTACTCCTAATTTTTATTTTGAGTTGTTTTGAGTTGTTTTATTTTGAGTTGATTGAGTTGTTTTTTTCGAAAACAAAACCCCCTTTTTTTTTTGTTCAAATATAAAAGAGAGACATTAATCTTCATTACTCATATGTAATATTTCGTTCAGGTAATTTCCGAACTTTTTCAGGCTTTATCCGAAAAATATAAAATAAAATAAAACTGTTCATACATAAATTTTGAACTTTACAATAATATAACAATGTAAAACAGAACAGATATATAACATAAGACAAAAAATATATGTGCATTAAGTGAAAGCCTGAAGAAGTTCAGAAGTTATATGAACGAAATATTGTAAATGAGTAATGAAGATTAATACTCTCTCTGTCCCATAAGAATAATAGCAAGTGAATATTTAAACGGGAATTATTGGCGAATGCAGCTATAAGTTATGTTGCAGCGCAAAATTGCGAAGCCTTCAATCAAAATCAATGTTTCAAGACATCTGTCATTTGTTTTGACACATTTTTTTTTTTTTTTAGGTTAACCTAATTGTTACGATTTATAACTATTTCTCTAATTTCATCCGCTGATCGAAATCAATTGGTTTTTTTAAGTTGAATATCAATCTATTGTAAACGTAAGATGAAAAAAAGAATTTTCAAGCAAAGATCGAGAATTGCGATTGTTCAGTTCTTGATACATCAAAAGAAAAACGAAAAATTAGAAAGGTGCAATTACGTTAGCTGCAAAACAATAACGAAATGATTGACAAATCCAGAAACTATCTGAACACTCAAAATAAAAATTAGGAGTAACATTTTTAATTTATTGTTTAATTTAATCTAGTTTTTTGATAATAAATGTTGCCTTCTACATTTATTTTCTTTTGCTACTATTATTATAGGACAGAGGGAGTATCTTATTTTGGTATTGAAGATTAAAATCGTTTTGGTGAGGATTGATAATAAAAGAGACTAAGTATGCATGGCAAGTTTCATGTTTCAAGAAGATGCGTTCACTGATTAACAAGTTAAGTAATGATACGTAAGAAGAGGGGGAATGCACACAGGCTTGCCATCGGAGAGTGGACTGGAAAAGTGCGCCTTACACTCGCGTAAATACGGTATTTCGTTACATTCCCGAAAAGAATTGCTTTTTTTGGAAATATCGTTGGGACGATCAATGAACAAGTGACAATAAGACGACGCTGTCTTGTCGCAACTTGAATTCCGAGGCATTGCCATTAATTAATTATTCGATGACAGGTGGGATTCGCCAGCCCGGGCAATGCTACACTCAATGGGCCTCGTTCCCACTGTAATGAATGGAGCTTGGGACGAGTTCTCCAGCTTTCGGGAGACCTGGTCGCTCGGGCCGTTTTTATGACTGCTGGGATCTGTGCAAGTGGCTTCTCCAATGGAAAGAAATCGGTTTGGTAGCAATAAATAAATACAGCGGAAGAAAATCGGTAAATATTGGGTCTAGTGATTCCAGGGCAGGATTTCAATTACGCCTAGGCTCGCAGGAGAATATTGTAAGAGGTTTCACATGAAAATCATTTCAGTTGACTTTCATCAATGTTATTTATATCCTGGGGACGCTACAACGAACGGTAAATAAATAATGGAACTTACTCGTATGCATTGGGTGTTTGTAGTATTTTTTACAAAGTAATCCTATTCCTTCCATTCGTCTTTCTGTCTTTGTGTAGCAGTTCTTTTTTTAAATAAATACATTTCTAATCCTCATTTACATGTTTATAATTAAGTAAATCCTAACCATAAGCCTTTGAAATTATATTATTATTATTATTTCTTTACATAAGCTTAACTCCATAGAATTTATTCCAATTGTTATTACAGCTACTGGACTCATACATAAAAATTTACCTAATCACTTCATCAAGCTACAGTTAAGCCCAAATAAAATTTTATATACAGCACAAAAATCAGTGATTTTGGAGACATGCTGTTAGTTCGCACTGTTTTGAACATATCATCAAGCAGCTTAAAATAAGGTTTGCTATTTTGGCCCCTTAATTCTACTATACGGCTGCATCGTATTATTATTATTATTACTAAATTCTATTCGAGTTGCAATTATCTGTAGCATCTGTTGATAGGAGTCTTAGCTCCTAACGGGACTCTCATGTAATTTAAATATAGATTCAATAAAGAAAAATCATTTATACCTGATTTTTCAAAAAAAAATTAGTTCAGAAAATCATCATGAGAAAATGTGGCGCTGTTGTCATATTTAAATGAATAGTCACATTAGTGCAATTACGTTAGTCGACATAGCAATAATTTCATTAGCCACTGACAGCTATTCAGTTCACAGAACTGCCCGTTTTCTCATTCGCAGCGCTTTTTGTGCTGATTTGGTTTTAGTATTTTTTTTTCAACAATCTCCTTTCTTTTTTCCGGGAGGTGTTCTCACCAAATGGTGCTTTGTTTCAGCCATTTGTATCTTTCTGAAGTTGTTTCCGTGTAGGAATATTTTGATTTAGAAAGACTGATTACCAAGAAAGCGGTTTTTCATGCGCTTTAAGTAAACATTGAAAATTCACAATTAACTTCTTAACTTCCATTAATCTTAGCCTGATTTCCTCGGATTTTTCAAGGCAGTTTTGTGAAGAAACCTAAATACAGAAAAAATAAAGAGCTGTAGGAAAACAGCTCATCGAATTTCTCATTCGAGACACACAAATAAATAAGAACTAATTTTCTATTAGAGTTTTAAATTTAAAAATAGTTTTTGAGTTATCTTGATTATGTGATGGACGGACAACTGTCTGACCTGAGTATTCCCCTTTACATTCTAAAACCTTCTTCTAAGCCCTTTCCTCTCTCCGATTTAATTAAAGGCTTTTACCCAAAATTACTTATACTAAATAAAAATTCTTGACTTGATGTCATGCAGTTCTTGAAAATCCAGATTTTATTGTCTCAAATATTTGACATTAGCTCAATGTCAAATTCTTTAATATTCAGATAATTATTTCACATTTCAATGTTTCCCACATTCTATCGTGATGTTTGCTTTTCCATATTTTTATTTGTCCTTTGCAAAGACCAAAACTCTGAAATGTTACCACGAAAGTCTTCACCTATCTACGAAGATGTTGATGTTTTGTATTATCTGTCGAGCGGCCATGTTTGTCGAATTTTACTCTTAACCACACAGAAGTCAGAGCGTTTTATTTGGCGCCTGGCTGAATTGGGTGAGAGTACAATTGCCTGGGCAAACAATTAGGACCTTTAGGGTGTGGAGAGGCGGTAGGGAGAGAGCACCACCACCATTTCTCGTGACTCCTGAATCGTAACGCAATCAAGCAAAATGATCGGTGCGCGACGTGCGCTGGGACATTGCCTCCGACTGTATTGGTGCAACTCCCGAAGGCGGAATAATTGTGTTATTGCTTGAGAGATTATTGTCAGATGGCGAAGTTGGGTCCTATTGTTGTCTTGACGAAAAGGGGCAATTAGCAAGGGCGATTGTGGCTGCCCATTCCGTGCCACTAACAATGTTAGGCGAAGAGTTATGGGCACTTGGCATACACTGCTGCCGACCACAATATCCTTCCCTGTAAATAGCAAACTATATTCATAAGGGAAGTTACCTAATTACCAGCAACAAGTCTCTGACGATGCAGGAAGGAAGCGGAGAACCATTCAATTCTGCCGAACCGAGTATTATTTTAAATCACCACCAAGGTAAGGAGGAACGGTGGGGGCCGAGGATTTAACAAGTCATAAAAGTTTCCCGAATTACGAGTAATTCAGCCATTGAGACACGTTTTCTTCGACGGTAATTGCATCTACTTATTAAGGAAAGGCTGCTAAAGAATACATATTCGCATTCGCCGTCTTAATCGTGAAGGTGTGATTCTGGGATTATTAAAATAAAGTCTACCCTAACAAAATAAGAACCACAGAACACCTAATTATACAGAAGAATAAGAAAAAGAAACATTTAATACAATTCAAGGAAAGTTTCTGTGGTTTTATTTTAAATGTAAAGCAAAACTGCGTAAATACGAAAACTTAGGTTCAGATAAAAGCAGATAAATATTGAGAATGCACAATTTTTCCATTTACTCCTTGAATTGTCATCAAAGAAAATCTTGGACAGCTGTTTCGTACTTATTACAGCGCATCACTCACTTATCCTTTATCAGTCATTTATCCTTTATCAGACAAACTTAAAAAGATTATGGATCTCACTCTCGTTCCAAAGAGTGGACATCCCAAAGATAAAGGCTTTATGAATAAGGACGAAACAGCTGTCCCAGATTCCCTTTGATGATAACTCAAGACGTGAATAGAGAAATTGTTCTTTTTAATATTTAATTCTTTTTCAATATGTATCTTTTTTCATGTTTCACTTTTTGCACGTTAAGCTTTTCTTGTTTAAAAACCTATTCAATATTTTAATTTGTACAGTCTATTATCTTGTCGAGCAAATCATATGCATAGAAACAGCCCACTATAATGTTTAAGTTTCTTTTTTTCAATTTTGAGATTTTTTTCCGCAGTTTTACCTTTAGTCAAAGGGAAATTACGATAAGTGAGTGGTTCTCCATTATCAAATGTAATTAAAAAGTAATTTTTTTTATGTTTGTTATTTTCTTTAAAATTCTATTTGAAAACCTGTCTTAGGATTGGCAGGGGATGGCTTGAAAATCAGCAGTTCGGCCCCGAAAAGTTTGAGTTTGTGACATCACTGATAGAGTGAGTTTATTTTTACATTCGTTTTCAGATATTTGTCAAAGCCATGACAATTAAAGCAATCTTGATTTCAACTTCAAACTGAGTTCGTAGGCTTGTTGAAGGTAATGCTCTCTGAGATGTTAGAGTAGAAGTCAGAATCCTGAAATACAAAATTTAAACTAAAAAGCTTTGTAGTATTGAGCACATTTTACGGCACAAACCTGTTTGAATACCACTGGTGTATCTAAGTTGTCAGCCCTAAACAAGCAATGGATGACAGAGTTGCATTTATAAATTTAGGAACCAAAACATGAACAGAACAACATATAGTTTTCAAATTTTAAAATTATCCAACACACAAAATTAAAATTATATACAATTAAAAAGTTCAAACTGGTTTCTGCCAAATCAACAGACCTTCACTGAGGTATGTCTGTTAAACATACAGAAACTAGTTTGAACTTAATTGTATATAATTTTAATTATGTGTGTTGGCTAATTTTAAAATTTAAAAAACGTTAATTACACATGTTTATATCTTTCAAATAAGATATAGTTGGTGCACCAAGTTTCGAATACCAGCCAAGTAATAGCATAAAATATTGTTGAAACAAAAACAAAAAATAATTGTTCATTCACTTGTATTGACGGGTTTGATCTTCCTTACCGGTCCGGTTTTTACCACAATCAATAGTAACCTTCTTTGCAGAATTTGCATTATCTCTAAAATTTCAGCTGGATAAGATGTTTAGTTTTGAATTTCTACGATAATTACGCATTAAGGACAATGATTTTTGACAATTTTTTGTCCAAAACTTCTTACCTATTGGTCCGACAGATGTCAAAATTCAATGGGAAACTTCTTGATATAACCTACACCTTCGTCCAAAATTTAAGCTTTCTAGGATATATATAATTTTTTAGTTGGATGAACATGCAAATTTCGACTGAAAAATTGCATTTTACAACTTGTTTCTGTTAAACAACATGAAAGGGTGTTACAAACGTATCTACTGGTTTACCTTTGCTGCCGCAGCATGGTCATCGTTGCTATTGCGTTTCCTAGTCAAATTAACTTCCTAAGCAAGTGGGTACTCAAACGATAATTACAGTTTTTGTTTTTTTTTGTAAAAGACGATAAAATAAAAACACGATTAAAATAGAGGCAAAAATAATTACGAAAAGATCACTTTAATTGACCCCTGCCAGTTTTCGGCGCTGCCTCGTTATCCGTATTAGGTTAGAGTTGAGATTTGCACCACAGGAGAAGGTTTGTCTTATCTGAGGACGATCAACTATGCCTGGACTCAAGCCTCCACATTTGATTAACATTTAAGTGGATGACCATTGTATTCGATCATCTGTCATTCGATCTATCTTCAGTTTAGCCTGCAAATGTGGCATTAAAGCATGTGCAACATAAACAACATAAATAAAATATTTCGATCTTTATAGTATAGATGGCGCTCGTAATGTTGGTAATCGATTATCCAGTTACTGCTTTTTATGGTGGTACGGTGATTAGACGTGATGTAAACATTAAAAAACGATAAAACAGTTTATCAAACTGACATTCCTTTCAGCAAAAGATTCAAATTTCATTTCTATGCAGATTTGTTTCGTTTTCAGTCGAGATTTCTAATTTCTACCTTTTTTTCCCTCATTTTTCCTTGTGTATTTATTCTTTCCTTACCCATTAATGATCGTCCTTTTTTTTTCCGAGTAAAGCCAAATTCATTTCAAAAGATTTTTTATGTTAGAAATATTTCAGAAAGAAAGATTGCCTTTGTGTGTTTATGGAAAGGAGGAGAACGTATACGGTTATTTTGTTCATCCTCTATTCTTTGTTTTTTATCTTTTCTTTGTAGAAAAGCACGGAAGATTTATATTCCCCAAACTTCATAAATAATTTCGGATTCAAGTCACTAGTTTTCCCTCTAGATGGCGCTGACTTAAACATTTTTATGCAGAGAAATTAGACATGAAGCTAAATAAATTGCATTCTTAACTCTCATCTCCTCAAAGTCAGTCCCTATTGGAATTGTCATTAGACAGAAAAACAGGAAGAAAAAAAAAATCGATTTCTTTTTTTTCCTCGGTCTTTTTCTTTTTATTCGTAGGTAATTGAAGAACATTAAGCTGAGATGCTCTTAAACATTCTATAAGGATTTTTTTTCTCTTTTTATTTTGAACTCTTCCAATCTAATCCAAAGAAGAAAAAGAAACGTATTTCAGTAGATCTATAGTTTAAATTTGGCTAATGTATCTTGCCTTAATTTAGATCTTTCAATATCCAATGCAGGCCTACCTTTTAATTGGAAGTCCAATTCTAGAGACGGCAAAACAAGAAATGACTTTTTCTGTATTCTGAAATGTAATTACTGCTCTGCTTTTTACAAAAATGGAAAACAAACTGAAACGAGGACTAGCAGTGAATTTTTTCATGTAGGATTTATTGTAATGTTTACCTCTGATGATTTTGAAATGTTTGACTGATTGTAGACCAAAGTAAATTACAAAAAGTTTGTGTGTAATTGTACATAACAGTTCTGTAAACGCTACACAGTGACGATACCCTATGTTCAAGTTGCTTTACATGTGCCGTAATTCAATGCTATTCAGGTAACAGTTTGCCATGGAATATATGCTTTGAAACACAAGTCATACAACTTCATAGCAATTTTACGATCACGAAAACTTTCTCTGAGAATAAGTTGCTTTGTTATTAATTGAATGCTGACTTAACTTCGCTTTGCTACAAAAATAAACATTATTTTCTCTATAAGTCATTTATTCAGTTCAATAAAATTCATCACACTTTTTTTTTTAATTAATTAAAGGAGGATATTCATAGTTGTTCTTTCTTTTCGTTGAATTTCTTCATAGCCATTCCCAAGATTTCGCGAAAAAGTCTCGTCATCTGTGAGACTATGTATTATTCCGCTTTCTTACTGCAGACGAGTTATTGAAATGACGTCACATATCCTTGCGCCTCCTAACTTTAAACTGTTCTAAAATTTCCTGTTCTATTATTGGCGGAAACAAATTTCAGATACCATGATGTAATTAAAAATAAATTAAAATTGATTATAACTCACTGATTGATAAAAATGCAAACAAAGCGTTCAGGCTATAAACTCACGGATAATAGTTCTGTTATAAAATTTGCACTGGAGCTATTTTGTTTGCGGCGTTATACAAAGTAGTAAACTCCTGAAAGTTCTTAATCAAACGAATTCAGTCCGCCGCTTCTGATGTTTGGTACTACAGTAAAACCTCGCTAAGTCGTCACTCAAGGGACCGAACATTTTTGACGACTTCAGCGGAGTGACGACTTAAGCGGAGTGGGCATTTTTGAAAAAAACAAAAAAAAAAACAAAGCAAAACACTGAAATACAATATTTTTATGAGTTGCTGTAGGATTCGGTGAGAAAAATTTTCAGAAATCAATACATGCAAATGAATGAGTGGAAAATAAAAAAAAAAATTTATACTTACCACATTTTATTTTCTTTTACTGGCATTAAAATAATCCAATAGTGTTGATTGATGAAGGTGCTGATTACTGGTAACAATTCGAAACACTTTGTAATGAAATGGAACTCCAACTTTTGTGCACATAGTTAATCGTATCTAAAACCGAAACTTCTAGCTTTTCGTTCCTATCCAAGGCTTTCATCATGTCCTTTACAAGCATTTTTTTGTACTTTCGTTTAAAGTCAAGAATTATCCCTTGATCTAAAGGCTGAAGAAGTGCAGTTACATTTGGAGGAAGAAAAGCAATTTCGATCGCTTTTAAATTTACTCGCTATGAAATAAAATCACACTCAGTAGCGGTCAAGAAACATGTCTACTCTTGACAAGAGTCGCAGCGAGAAATGTGTAATTTCCCAAGAGAATTTCCCACGTGAAAATTCCCCGTAAAGGCTAAGAAAGGCTAGGCTTTCTTAGAGTGAAGAGGCGGGGCTGAAAAGATAGCGGGCAAAATTGAGAATAAAGATGCTTTTCGCCATTTTTGAGGGTGACGAGTTATCCGGAGTAGAATTAAATTTGGTGACGAGTAAAAGATGGTTATTTTACATTATTGTCTATGAGACCTTGTCGGGACCAAAGGAAAACGACGACTTAAGCGGAGTGACGACTTATCCGGGTGACGACTTAACGAGGTTTTACTGTATATCTGTTAACATTTTTGTTTGAATCATGTAGCTTTGTGTTGTTATTTTTTGTTTTTGTTTTGGTTATTGCAAAGTTCGCACGGCAACTGTATCTGGTTGTAAGACGATCCTGTTGTGTCTGAGGAAGTGGTATAGGTTGTCTTCCTCTGCAATATCCTGCTTCCTTTCTCCTCTTCACTGAAAGAATAATACTCGATAGGTGTAGATTGGAGTACTTGTGCTCTCACTTGCCTCGACTTCCGCAAATTAAATCAATGGAGAAAGGAAGTAGCGTTAACGGAGAAAGTGCAACCTCAGCCATTAAAGTAATCACGTGTCAGCGTAAACGTTACCTTTCATAAAGGAAGGTTTCCGGTAATTTATGAGAGCAGTATCAAAAGCGCCATTATTAACATTTTTATGAAGTGAATTTAAAGAGGTTTGGAAATCTATCTTTAAGTCTTATTTAATAGTGCAATGAAAATGAAGAAACATGAGGATAATGCATTAACTAACTGTATTTGATGAAATATCAACATCAAAATATATTTAATATGAATACAGAGAAGGAAAAATTGTAGTAAAGATATAACTGGATTTTTGAATATTTTTTGTGTTTGTTTGTTTATATACTATCATGCATTTTCTGTGTTTTTATATATTTTATTTCAATGTTTATATACTTAGCCTTCTTCCTACGAGAAAGAGGCTCAACAAATCACTTAGTCTGTGGGTGTGTCCGTGTATTCTCTTAATAATTTTTGAACCGTTGAAGAAATTTATCTTGAAACTCGTAACGCACATTTCAGGACACAAGACAATCAAACTTTTAGATTTTTTTTTTCCTGTGTGGATTCTTCTCGAAGGTGAGAAAAATCATGAAGGTGACAAAAAGCTTCATTAATTTCAACCGGGATGTTTTACAATCTTATAAACCTAGGAGGAAGTAAAAACTGACCATCACATTTCCGCATCAGTTATCCGGTTCCGTCGCTATTCCGGGCATAATATTCCTAGCGTATCTTCAAATTTCCCGGATGCCTCAATCCAGATTACATTAACTGTCACTTTGGTACTACGAGAGAGTAACGCAAATACAGTGATTTAATATTAATTATGCCTCGTATTTTATTTTAAGCGTATATTGTTTACTACTATTTAATAACTTTAATTAAAATTTCACTTGCTTTTCATTTCGTTTTTATTTATTTTTTCTCTTATTAATTTTTAGCGATCCTTGTAGCCTAGGGTGACCAGATTTTTACATTGGCAAAGCGGGACACCATTGACCC
>JAFIDM010004315.1:61771080-61840028 GCA_023159025.1 Thereuonema tuberculata | reverse complement strand
CACCCTATTGTAGCCATGATTTATTAAAGTTCCCATGTTTGTATCTGTGTGTGTAATGTTCTCCACAACACAAACCAGGAGTCGGAGCTCCATGAGCACAGCTCTTTGGACTCCTCGTGACCTGGAGGTTTCAGGAAAAAATGAATCTCCGTTTTTAAGTGACCCTTGACCGGAAAAAGTGATAATTGGACAAAAGTGAGGTGCATCTGTACTGAATCGACGATGTAATTGGCTGAAATTACAGCGGCTTGAATAAATGAGTTTTGAGTGCCAGTCATTGTTGTGTAACTTTTAACAACTCAAGTGTTTGATAGATTGCAAATTGTAAGGGGTCGCTTGGTTTATTGTATATTGTTTTATTTTATAGTACACATAGATTGTAGATAACTTATGGTTAGTGAGAAGTGCAACATTTTACGATTTTTAATCAAGCCATCAATAATCCGGAGAATCGCTAGTCCGAAACTTCCAGAATGTCGGATTACTGGTGATCAATTTATATTATAGTTATTGAGTCGTACAAGTATTAATCTTTGTACCCGTTTGATAGCCAGTTGCAGGGCTTGCTCTAATGTTTATAATATCTCTTAATATGTGTCAGAGAAAAAAAATGGTTAGAACTAAAAACGTTTCATTGTAATTATAAATCGAAATAGGCATTGTCCATCAATGTTTGTTCACTATAATTCAAAAACTACATATTCTAGAGAGCTGAAAACTTAAGGTAGTTGTAAGTTAAAAAAAAAATTGTCAAAGTACAGTCGGACCTCTATTTTGCGAATTTCTCTATTTTGCGAACTTTTCTTTGGAACCAAGAACGTTTTGCTAATTTCTTCGTAAAATAACCTCCAAATAGCGAAGTGCATTTTCTATTTAACGAACTTTTTCGTGGTATCTATTTTTTTTTTCTCCTTGAAAAGTTTTATTATCAATATTCCCTTAGAGAAAATGAAAGAAATGTGGATACAGCTAAGGGAAAAAGAAGAAAATAATGATGATGTGCTGATTGATGATTATCTTTCACTTGAAGTTGAGACCTCGGAAACACTAACTGAATTGGATATTTTGGTCAGTAGGAAAAATAAAAACAATACAGCCATGAATTGCGATGAAGATGATAAAAATGAAAATGATCATGATGCAGAAATAAAAAAAAAAAACAGTCGTATGATGAAATGCTATGATCATTTGAAATAATCCGATGTGGATTTCAATTTGAAGAAAATACTGAAGGGATTTTTGGTGCATTGCAAAGATGCGAGACGTAGCCTACTATGAGCGAAAACACTTTTTTATCAAAAAAAAAAAAACTCAAGACAAAATTAACAGACTTTATTACAGTAAAACCCCGTTATTACGCTCCCGCTTATAGCACTATCCCGTTCTTTACGCTCTTTTCATACGGTCCCTGGAATTTTCTATGTAACTCTGTATACTTTTACCCTCTTATAACGCTTCAAATCCCGCTTGTAGCGCTTTTTTTATATCGGAAATTTTGTATCGAAAAGAAATGTAACACTGTAAAGATTCTTTTCTTTCCCTGGTAGGAGGGAATCTTTGAAGTGCGGGTCAGTGATACAGTAAGTTAGCGCAAAATTTCGAAGCGAAAATCCCTTTCTATAAGTGAAAAATTGGAAATTCTCCGTAAGTATGACGAGAATTCTACACTAAGTCAGAAGGATTTCGCAGAATCTCTAGGAATTCCCTCATCCAGTCTGAGAACAATAATAAAAAATAAGAATGGAATTACCAATGCAGCGAAGGGTGGTTGCAAACGTAAAAAAGTAAAGTGTGGAAAATATTAAGATGCTGAGGAAATTCTAATTGAATGGATTCATCAGTGCCATTAAGTGGCCCAATCATTCAAGAATAGGCGCGTGAAATAGCGGGCAGTGCACTAAATCTGCTCCGAAAATATATTAGTGTTGCTCCTAGTGGTGTATCAATTGATGTTAATAGTTACTTGAACCGCATTGAAAATGTCATAATTCATAACAGTAGCACACACACACGGCAAACCACAATCAAAGATTTTTTTAATAGGAAATAAGCTTGCATTTGCACTATATCTATTGCAGAATCAAGTATCTTTCCTGTAAAATGGTGTCTAAATGTTTCCCCATCTCATAAATCATTTCCCGTCTATAGCGCTATCCCGCTTATTACGCTTGTAGTTCATGGTCCCTTGACGAGCGTAATAACGGGGTTTTACTGTAGTAAAATTTAAGTACGCATGTGGTAATGTATGCTTTATGTCATTAAAATTATTACTTTTTTTAATAACATTGAATAATAAAAGGTGAATCTCTATTAACGAATTTTCCATATAACGAACTTTTTTTCGGGATTTATCAACTTCGTTAAATAGTGGTCCGACTGTATATTGTTCTTATGGCGAAATAATCGCTATATTTCACAATCTTTGCACTAAGTAAGTCTTAGTTTTATAGGTAAATACATGATTTTATAAGATTCCGATTGATGCATAAACAAGTAATTCGATATGAACTTAGGTGCCAACAACCTTTCATTGTCCTCAGTTGCTAATTCAAAACATATTTGTGTTAGGAAGCTGAAACTTTTATAGACAGTCTAGTGCTTTCAATGAATAAAATCATTGTTCCCTTTGTTTTGAATAAAAATATTAAACTTAATTAAAGAGAAACTGGACAAAAACCATCAAAATAAATAAATAAACAAAGGCTTTTTTTTTTTTTTTGCTTTTTTTTTCAATTATTTTATGCGTTCTCACCATGCGGACATTCGAAAGATGGCACGACAACTACATCTTCTTTTATCAAGAAGATCGCTTTAGCTTGGGAATAATAGTTACAGCCCCTACGCTGAATAAAGATCCTCCCAGAATGCAACGTAGCTTATAGATTGAGCTTTCCTGGCCGACCGCTAACATTGAAAGAGAAGAGGTCGCTTCTCTTCTCTTTCAATGTTAGCGGTCGGCCAGGAAAGCTCAATCTATAAGCTACGTTGCATTCTGGGAGGATCTTTATTCAGCGTAGGGACTGTAAGCATTTACTTCTTTCTCATTAATTTTTTTAGTTACTTTCTAATAGGAAAGTCTGCCAGTATGTGTGTGTAACCCATAATAACTTTTGAGCCACTGAATGATCTTCTTGACACTTGGTATGCACATTTAAGGACGATTTAACCCTTATATATAAAATCTTTTCCAAATGGGTTCTTGTCGAGAAATGAGCACAAGAAGACAACAAAGATTTCCACAGAAAAGCATTGGAATCTAAACAATGGATTTCTCTTCTATTTCTGTTTATAATTTGTCTTATACGAAGACAACTCCATAATCTCTTGAGCGCGTTTTGATACGATTAAATTTAATCCGATTTAAACAATTTAAGAAAATAATGAGGATTTAAGTCGTTTTTTTGAGAGCATGAAAAAATTTGTAGTATTTTCAGTACATATAACAAATTGAATATAAATTGAATATAAATATAGGCTTTGCTACTTTAATTTAATAATATTTAATAATTTAATACGTAATTTTAAGAAATACTACTTTAAAGTTCTTTTAAGCTTTTTTTTTAAAACCAATAAACCTTTTGGTAGGTTCAACGAGCAAATCGAATAAATCCGAAAAAAAAGCAAAAAAAAAAACAAGCCAATCTAAGCTCTCTTGAATCTACTTAGCATGAGAAATAACTACTTTTTAACAGATCTACTTCAACGTTTCTGATACAAAACTTTATCGTAACTTCAGGATTATACTCTGGAATATTCAGTTTTATTATCATTACATATTTCGTATTTTCCTTGATCTTCTTCTATCTTCTTTACTTATGACAACTAATCTGATAAAATTTTTAAACAATTCATAAAAATATTAAAGCCAAAATATTTTTAAAATATTAAAACTTGACAAAGCGCAACGAGAGCTTCCGCGAAATATCGTTGTGGGAGTTCAAAATTGGTGGATTTGAAGAAGTGTATTTTTGTATTAATATGTAACGAAGAATTTCTTATAATTAAAGCCAAAAAAATTCAAAATGAAAATTGGAAACATTTTTCAATAAAGAAACTTATGATGAGAAACTTATGAGAGACATTATTAGCCTACTTTCCTATGAAAGTGAGTTTATCAAATCATTCAGTTGGCATGTATGTTCCCCTAATAACTGTGGAACCACTGGGATGGCTGTTCTTGAAACTTGATCTAAGTATATTTCAAGACTGTTTGGTGAAGCAAAATAATATTAGGGCTGTAATTATATTATATAAAAGCGTTATTCTGTCTGTCATTGTCATAAGACTTTAGTTTTTCCAATTTTGTGACCAAACTATAAGAGATAGAATGGTCATGTAAACGGATGTAGAGCTTTTTAAGACAAACAAAATGCTACAAAAATCTTTCGAAAAAAGTTGTTGGTTTCCAAGATGACTTCTTTTAAAGGGTCAAATTTTGACTTTTTCTCAATTTAAACGAAAAGTATAAAAGTTGGAAGAGAACGTTATATTGAGGAAATGTTGGTATTTGAAAGTTCTATTGAACGGTATATCAGTCATTAACAAATGTTTCTGCGTTTGGAAGATACATGCAAAAATGAAGTGTTTTTGCGGCAACCCCCCCGTGTGAGTGCCAACGCGCAATACACCTGAGTTAAGCGGAGAAGCCCACAACGAGCTGGGAAGTCGTGTATTCTCCGATCTCCATATTAATTTGCTAAATAAATAAAGGTTTTTTTTTAATGCTATACATGCAAGGGTTCCGGAGCGAAACGACGGTACCCGTCTAGTAATAAATGGTAAAATGAAATGGAATGAGAAAAATCGAGTAAATGTAGGATTATTAACAGCTAATCCTCCTCTATTTTAACATTTGAAATATTCCCCAGGGGTTCCTTGAAGAGAAAATAAAAAAAAAGCTACAATAATTCCAAAGAAAACGTTAGAATCGAAATAATGGATTTCTATTGATGTCTTTAAAAAAATGGATATTAATCCTTTTAGCTAATCCTTAAATTTGCGCGAGATTTGTTCTGACTTCAACTAATCTGATTTCAAATAAATAATGCGGATTAAAAAGGGTTTTGTTTTTTTTTAATCGGAAATTTTCCACTCTTTGTATTTAGATAGTATAATTTAAATACAAATTTCTCTTTTCATTTTTAACGTTTCAAAACTTTAAAAAAAAAAGAATTAAGGAATAAAATTTTATGAAAAGTAGGCTTTAAGTTCTTTCAGGGACTACTTTTTTGTTGAACTAGAAACAATACAAGACACCACAGGAAGCATGGCTTATAAAAGAATTACTTTGTTGTATTTGTGTGACGTCACAAAAGCAAGAGATGTAAAGCAAGATGCGAAAATAATTAATATTCTTTCGAACAAGAAATCTCAGTTTATTTGGGATTATGTTCATCATCATTTATGTTCCACTAATGATACCAAGAGAAAAGATAAAAAAAATCAACAACAAATGCAGAACAGCTGTCCTGGTGTACCCCACTTGTGAAAACTATGTTATTGGTTAATAACTACCCTTAAGAAAGAAGTTGATTATCTAAAAATCGAAAATGAGCTTGGATAATTGTAGACTAGAGCAGTGGTTCCTAATCTTTCTATCTTCCCGGTATCCTAAAAAAAAAAAAAATAATAATAGGGCATTCTACAAATTTTTACCTGTAGTCCGTCTCAATTTCTAATACCTAACAATGATATTAGAGTAGCTTTCTCTCTATGAAATCACGGTAGCAATGAATTTTAATCATTGTTGCAGCACTATAAAGAAAAAACATATGTCTAAGTCTCTGGATATTAAAGAATAATTTTCATTCACTTATTAAAATTTCTTATGAGATAATCCAAAATTCCTGAACTCTAAATGCATTGTCACTAACATAGACTATTTCAATGTTTATCAAAGGTTATCGTATATAACTTAGGTTTGAATAAAAAATATAATTTGAGGAATAACGAATTCAGACTTCTTAAGGATTAGCCAATCAGAATTTATTGTAGGTTTTTCCTGATATGTCCCAAGGTTTCGAGGAATGTCAGGTGAAACAGATGCACTGTAGATTGTAAAAAAATTAAAATTTTGAGATTGGTTAGCTTCTTCTAGTATTTGATACTCGAAAGGATGATAAGCCTTTTTTTTTTCAAATTCCCTGAAAAAAGCTTAAAAGTCCACTTTGAATATATCGACTGAGAATAGGTGGAGAAGCTGTTTCCTCTCCTTTGGAAGCTCCCTAAAATTTTAGCCTTTGTGAAAATAACTGTATCATTTGGAACAAAGGGGTTGGATTTTATTTTATTTGAAATTTTGCCAGACAATTTGCTATTGACAATTGTCTTCTTCGAAGCATGGAAGACGAAGCAGAGAAAGAAAAGAATTGGGCGAGGGGAGAATAAAAAAAAAAAGAAGCCAATATCCACCTGATGGCTTCGTCTTGGGACAAGATTTCGTCTTGATGGATCCAGGGTCTTCAAACGATAGTAAACACATTGCCTTAACCGTGACGAACAAAAGGGAGGACCCACTCTGACTGGATCGATTCAAAGCACGGGGTGGGAGAGGAGTTTGTAGACGAACAGTCATCGGTGTGTTTCAAGCATTCACTATTCATGAGAGTGGAAGCAAACCTGAGACAGCGGAGGATTTGAGAGAGAGAGAAGAAAAAAAGTATTGAAAAGCAGAAGAAAGAAAAGGAGAATGGGATCACGTGTCTTCTGGTTACTGACGATGCATGGCAAACGACCCTGACCCTACTCTGAACCAGCTTCCATCGAATGGTGTTTTTTTGTTTTGTTTTTAAGAATATTTCTGTATTAATTCTTTGTTTTTAACTTTTTGAATATGTTATCCAAAAATATTTAATGGGATTCTCAATTACTTGTATTTCCACCTGAATTCGATTTGAAGCGATTCCAAAAAAAGATTACAATTGGTGTGCGAACTTTCGAATGCAGAATATGTTTCATTGTACAAATAGTATTTTTGAATTATGTTATCAGGAAAGTTTTAACCTAAATAGATAATCAGACAAATTTACAACTATAATATAAATTTCAGATTTGTATTTTATGTCTGTCTGTCTTTAACAGTAGTGTAACCTACGCCTGGAATCGGAACGGTATCCTTAATTAGATTTCAATTTTTAAAACGTCGATGTATTTCTCTAATAGATAGTGGGATTGTGTTTTGTTCTTTAGGTATAAATTATTAATTATGTAAAATATGATACATTTTATAATAATATCCATTCAATACAGATTAATAATTTTTTGATAAATAAGAAGTGCATCAAACTTCAGTTAACTTTGATGACTGCATGTTGCACGGAGCTAAAATTAGTGGGTGGGGGGAGGTGCTGCTCCAGAAAAATGTTAGCCTTTGTTTTAAAATTGTGTGAAAGGAAACAAACATGTATAAAAAGAAATTTATCAAATTTCTGAATAAATTTTCTTTTTTTACATGTTTCCTTTCACACAATTTTAAAACAAAGACTAAAATTTTTCTGGAGCAGCACCCCCCACTAATTTTAGCTCCGTCCAAACTGCAGTCATCAAAGTTAACTGAAGTTTGGTGCACTCGGGCATTAGCAAAAGAAATTTCCATTTTTGTCGTAGACTTCCAGAGAAATAATAATATAATCATTGATATATCTTTTTTTCAAGCAATTGTGGATTGAGCTACTGACTAGTTTTTTAGAAATAAAACTTTCTTAAAAACAAAATAAAGAAATAGTAGTCCAGTGGTACGTACACTAGCCTGCTGGCTGGAAGAGCCTGGTTCAATCCCCAGTGGAAATCGGGAATTTTTCCTAGGTTATTTCTGTAGAACGTGCCCAAGGATTCACCTAGCCTTCTGTACATTGGAAACCGGTTTCTTTCCTAGGAGTAAACCGAACGAGCATTGGGCTGACCATCCACTCTTAACGAGCCCTGAGAGTCATGGAAAAGTTGGAGTCTTTACCTTGGGCGCCCCACGACACAACGGAGGCTCGCACAGGAAATATCTACTTATATCTATAAACAGGAAGATTGTCTACCTCTGGTTCTGAAATAAGTTAACCTATTAACTTCGGAAGCTGAAATGTTAATGATATTTTTAGAATAATAAATATGAGCTCCTTCGTGACTTATCTACGTAAATATATCCCTAATGCGGTATATGGCATATATGTGAAACATTGTGGCGATTGGAGATACGTGACACTATGAAACGTGACACGATGCGTAGAAAACTGAATTTAAGGTACGGATATATTTAATATATATCTTAAATACCTGAATTAAGGACATATTTTCGAACGTTTTTACTATGATTCTTTTAATATTAATGAAAAGTGATATTGTAATTGTAATGTGCCTAATTTAAATCCATATTTATTTAGCTTTTGTTGACTCCTTTTAAGTACAAAGAGCAGTACAGACCAATCTAACAGAAAAAGTAAATGCTTTTTATGGATTACCTATCAAGATTAGTTTAGTTTAGGCCATTTATGTGCGGATAACTCACAACACGTTCGTCAGTACCCTGTAGTATTAATCAGCTTTTCGTAAAATGAACGCTACCCAGAGGCGTAGTTAAAACGTATTAATAATTTTCTGGTATTATCTAATTCAAAAATGCAAATTCTACATTAGATACGTTTGAACTTACTTTTAAAATACTTCTGTCTGTATCTGGTCTTTACGTTTTTCAATGCATTTATCTTTTGACTGTCTCGGGAGTCTTTAGGTACCTTGGTATAGTATTTCTTGTAGCTGCATTGTAACCTTGGACATGTTGTCGAAAACGTGCTCTGCAATCCAACTACACTTTCCATCTTGTAGAAAAGGAAGGAAAAATCAATGTGTCGTTCTCCAAGGGTTTTCGCAGTCTCCAAAAACGGACTTTAAAGGGTTAACTAGATATGTATGACAATGCATTTATTGTCGTTCAGCTGGTTGTGCCTGCGTATGTGTTTTTTTCTTCTTCTTCCGCTTCTCTCCTTGTGTTTCACACGTCGTGGCAGTGGATTTGTCAAGGGAGAGAAGCGACAGCGTGTTCCTCCTCTTCCTCCGCATTTGTTTTCTAATGCAATTACGTGACGAGCCCAACGTTACAGCCCTGACAGCGGGGACGATTCGAATTAACCCTTCTATCTTATTCTCTGTACAGAACGGAGGGAATATCAATGAGGGGTCGTCCCCAGGCACAACCCCTGCTCAATTGGGAATACTTCACCAGTCGTTAGTGCAGCGTAAAGAGGCGAGAGCAGTTGACGTCTGGGTACACGCCAATGCTGTTAACGACAATACCTATTGGGTGATTAACTCAGCTCCAAGAAGCCTCATAGACGGTTGAACGAAGACACGAGCAAAATAAACTTCCCTTAAATGATTTACATGTCCTTTCCTGAAAGAATTACAGAGTATGTTATGTAAACATGCTTATTTTTCAAGTGTCAAGAACTTTTACACGCTCTTTCAGTTTTTCGGATATATAAAATTAATTGAAACATAAAATTTTCTTTAAACTACTGCCTCTTTTACACTATTTCAATCGGCTTCAACACTGCCGATCTTCTTCAGGTAAAGCTTATCTCTACATCTTCGCAAAATGTAAATTAACAAACAGCAGTAAACAATACAATACTTAATAGCTATGACCTTTAGAGCGTGAAAGAATTCATACATGATAAATAACGTACATTAAGTGAATTTCTGTATATTTTATGCCTACTAAAATGTTCTAATAAAGAGGAGGAAGTAGTTAAACTACTTTTGCGCAATCTCAAAAAACAAAGGTGTACGGGCCCTTTTTTTCCATTGAGAACACTATGACGGGTTGTCATACCTCGATACGTTGATTTGTGGCTGTTTCTGCAACTGATAGATGATTCTAGCAACTTCATATTCCACCCAGATGGGGCTCCACCTCATTGACACGCTGAAGTGCATCGCTACCTGAACGACCACTGGATTGGGCGATGTTCTGGGGATGACTTCAGATGGCCGCCCAGGTCTCCTGACCTAAGTTTTCCCGTTCATATTCCACAATAGCATGAGGATTGCCCAGGCCCCACATCCAGACATTGTGACTATTCACCTTTAAACTACTGCTTCAATTACTGTTGAATAGTAGGAGAAAATATGATATTTATATACAATTCTTTCAAATAAATTAAAAAATTAGGAATACGTTCAGGAATCCATCACACTGTGGAGTGATCATGCAGGGAATGGTGTCAATAATGATGATGAGGGCAAAGGTAATGGGTGTTCAGTTGGACCATAATAAGCAATTTTTCAATTTTTAAGAAAATCCGTCCAACTGCTTTTTTTTTATCGTGATACGCATACAAACAGACAAACAAAGAAGAACAAGAAAGTGGTGTAGTAGGACTTTATACGCTCAGCCAATTGCAATTAATTAGTTTCCAATTTTCGTTTATAACCACCAGTTTATTTTACAGACAGACAAATAAAAAATGTTGAAAAATAAAACTCTTCACATGTTAAGTCACTTAATTTTACTCTTTGTTTAAATCATAACCATAACAAAATAGCTTTAAAATATCTTAATGTATACTATTAAATGTACTAAATGTGTACTATTAAATGTATAGGATGGTCAGAAAAGCAGCCTCACCCCAGTTTGAACAACAGCAAAAACAGTGTCGCTAAATCGGTAGCCGCTCCTGCATTTAGAATGTTCATAGACTTGCCACGAGCGTTTTAATATTATTAGTTTGTCGGACTTGTCGTCTTGTGATTTTTACCTCTGGGCAATTTTTAGAAAGGAAAGTACATAAAACGCGAATCTTCAAGAGTTGAAGGACGACAAAAGTCAGGGAATTCAACACCTTGGAAGATGAAGTGAACTCTGTTTTCATGAATATGTTACGGCGTTCTGCCATTAGAGACCAATTTCAGTACAACTTTTAAAAGGTGTTAAGAACATTCTTTAATACTACAACAAAATTTAAATGTAATTTAACATTTGTTAGCCTATTCCTCTTTCGGATCTAAGTTATATGTTTATTAATGTATATATTATAATTAGGAATACGCTCACCTATCCATCGCATAGGTGTCTGGCGGGTCCATTTTGTGCACTGGGGAGAGGGGAGGTTTGGCAGCAAAATAATAGTTCGCATAATTTAAGTTCGACCATAAATAAATGTTGTACAAATTCCATCCAGCCTTTTTAACTTGATGTACATACAAGCAGACAAGACGAAAAATGGTCAAGTGGAATATTAAGATTTTGTATACTCAGTGAATAAGTGAATGAGTACTTTTCTTACTCCAGTTAATATTTACTAATATTTCGAGTCGGTATTTTCAGGATTCTTTAGGAGATATTGAAATTAATGTAGTTTTGATTATCTCCTGATGAATCCTCCATGTACAGAACCGAAATATGGAGCAACATTACTGAAGAAATAAATTTTCTCATTCATTCTTATATGATTTTTATGTGTTAAATAACATTTATTATACTACTGTTAAGAATAATAATTCTTCACAAATTTAACTAACTCAATTTTTTTTCCACACTTTCACATTCAGAACTTAAAAGCTTTTTGTTATTATAAACAACGGAAATATAACAACACAAAAATCGTTGATTAGTTAGAACGGATTTGCGGACAAACTATTGCTGAAGACGAAATTCAGCCAAAGTGTGCTAAAGGCAATTCTCAAAAGATTGAAGTTGCCAACTTCGAATTGCAATTCCTGACCTATACCCATCTAAGAAAAAAATTAAGAAAAGCACTTCTCTGTGTGAATGTAACATGATTTCTAACGTCTCAATATCTTGGCCTCTTTAAACTATGCTATGTAAAATCACGTCCTAAAGTAGGTGATAATTACCTCTGTAACTGTTCCTCATCGCCTTTTTTTCTTATCTCTGTCTCTTTTCCCCATTTTTTCCCCTATCTTAGCAAGATATTCCACTGAAGAAACCTTGTCATACTGTGCGAAAGCTATGGACTGTTAGTGTTTTTTTATGCTTGTGTGCAGGCTGTAATTTTATCTAATAAGTTGTATTTACATAAATAAAATTTCATATATAGTGGCAATTTTAAGATAAATCTATCTGTGGTGTTCAAACAGAGTCTATAATTGATTAATGATTAATTTTTTTTAAATATTCATACAATTTTTTAAAGTTTTTATATGTATTGTTAATTAACCATTTCATTAGGATTTTTATTTTAGTTTTGAAATTTTTGAAAACGATCGAATCTTGTTACGCCAATTTTGTTTATGGTTTTTTTTCCAAAACCTACAAGAATGCAATTTTCCATAGTTATTATTAACTTTTTGATATCCTAATTGTATTCTGTTTATGCTAGGTATATGTTAAGTTGTATAGCATAGCGGGAACTAAGCAGGCAGCGTTGCAAGGGCTCCTTAAGAGGAAATGGTTGGAGAGACCAAAATATTCGTGTTCAAATTTTAAATTGGACCGGAAATAAGCATCGTATCACATTTTAAAAAATTCAGCCCAGCCGTTTTAAGTGATGCGAGTACAAACACAGACAACACAGAGAGGAAAAACGTTCAAAGTAGAATATTAAGAAAAACAGATTTTACGCGCCTAATGATTCAATGAAAAGAGCAGAAACGAAGGCACAACGCAAATAACAAGAGAGGAAAGGATTCGCACCCTGAGTCTCTTCCCGATGGCAAACTCAGGGTGCGATTCCTTTCCTCTCTTATTTGCGTTGTGCCTTCGTTTTTGCTCTTTTCATAGAATAGTAAGACTTCGAATAATCAGTCAATTAAAAGTTAGTGAGCCAAATCTGACAACAGACCCATATGGCGCTTGGGATGCGGGAGGGAAGACTTCGACTTATTCTTGACCAACGAAACGCAGTTGAGGTCGGATGATCGTCCGACGTCTCCCACCTTTAACCGCCGAGAGACAAATCTGGTACCCATTCAACAGGAGACTGGATGAACCTTAAGACCAGTCTGGAGGAGAATTCAGCGTGGAAACATCTCCGGTCTCCGCCAGGGATTCAGTCCGGCTCATCCAGCCCACAGTCAACCTACCGGGTCCACTATCAGTCAATTACTTTATATTTTCAATGGATAGTGTCAATTTCTAGCCAGCTTCTTACCAACAGACCCAAAATCAAAAGGCATCTGGTTTATACTAGCTAATATATCCCGTAAGGTTCAAGCTTGCTAGGATTAAAAAGTTTTCAGTAGTTTTGATACAGAAAGACTGTATCAAAACGAAATTATTTATTTCATTCTGAAATGTTTTAATCTAGTATTCCACTTGATCATTTTTGTCGTCTTTTTTTTTTTGTCCATTTGTCTGTTTGTACGCCGATCACGTTAAAACGTCTGCACGGATTACAATCGTATTTGGTTTGTAGCTTCTTTAGGGTCCAGCTTAAAACTAGGCCCATTTGTTTCTGTCTCTGCCCTCCAATCCTTCAAAACTGACCTCCAAAATCCATCGCTTAAACTGCTAGACAGATTTCTTTAAATTGATACGAAGCTTACGTATGGTCCTAAAAACAACAGCTCTGTTAGTTTGATCTCAATGCAATGGAAGGCTTAGGGTATACTTACAAATAAAATTAGATAGATTTCCGTTTCATCATATGTTTCCATACTTTCTTTGAACTCTTATGAAGATAATTCACTAAAACAATCAATGAAGTTTCTGTAAATGGAATTGAAATTTGAAGCTATAATTATAATTTTAAAGAAATATAATAAAAAAAGTCGAGTCTTCACTACAGTAAATATTATGAGTATTTGTTTTGATATTCATAATGAATCTCCATGTGACTTTAATTGTTACCCGTGCTTAAAACAATGGTTCTGTAATAATAGTTGAATCACATTTAGTCGAGCATTCGGTAGCATTCCATTTTTATTTGTTATAATCTGTTTACTGTAAGTACTATTGGAAAATGTTAATTTAGCTTTTTAAAATTGAAATATACTTCTTCCAATGGACGCATATTTAAACTGTTAGTTTATAGGCCCTGGCCTCTTTTATTTTTTTCAAAATTCCAGTGAATAACCGTTGACACAATGTGCCCAGACATGGCCAAGCTTGGACAAGTGGCAATTTTTGCTATCTTTTTCGCAGACTGCATTCTCCTAATTGCCTTCTTGATGGATTGGGTGTAACAGTTCCATCCTGACAAAAATTGGAAAATGTTAATTCTAGCCAACTGGAGACGTTCATCATTGCCTGTTCCTTTCATCGCCTGAGATCTAACGCTGGAAGCATCACAAGCCCAGTTTCGTAACTGCTGAGCCTCTCCTGTATTCTTTCGTATTAGTGATTCCTCTTCAAAATCGTCTTTCTCTATTCCTGCAAGTCCACGAGCCTTCCGTGTGTGATTCATGCATTCCGAAATATTGTCAAGATTTATATCGGGTGTTGAAACTGCACCAAGTTCAACTACTACGAAGAAAACGAGATAAAGAATCGCAAAATCTGCAGAAATGTTTGGGAACTCAACAGTTTGACTATTTCTTGCTCTTAATATGTGAGGAACAAGTAACCATATGATTGGTTTTATGTTTGATTTAGATGTGCATAAGTTTAGTTGCGACTCAACACAGTAAGAATATGGTGTTAAAGCAAATATTAGATTAGAATTTAAATACTGGATTAGAATGCATTTAAAGAAGTACGAAACTCAATGTTGATTCTGGCAAAATTTTATATCCAGTTAATAACTCAATAAAATAATCCTGTAATTTTTAAATATGTGGAATCATAGCTTTTGGAATATCCTGTATTTATCTTTAAAGTATTTGATCTATTCTGAACAGATGTGTCTTTTTAATATGATAGCTGTGAACTTCTAAAAGGATTAAATTTTAACATTTACTCGACTTAGTGTCAAAACATTAATCTGAGAAAATTGATTGTGCAAACAATGTAGCATTAATTCTACCAGTATTTTAACTTTCTAGTGTTTCAATACAGTGTTAGATTTCTTTAAGATAGTGAAGAAAAAAAAGACATTTGTGGCTTATGAAGTAGTGCATTTTGGACTTAAGGTGTACCTAACAATGCGACTGTGACTATATCCCAATATGTCTCCTTATAAAATTATTTTGAATCAAAAAAACATGAAACTGGATGATTTATTAAATGTATTCAAGTGCAGTGCTTGCATAAGCTGTATTTACTAGAATGAGATTAAAGGAATCTTTCTTGAACCTAAAATAAACAGAAATAAACCATTTTATCAAAAAAGTAACAATTTAGAATTTACAACACTCATTGGTAATTTTTTCCCACTATTGGTTCGAATCTTTTTGTGTGTGAATTAAGGAATTTAGCATATCTTTGAAAAGATTCGAGTAAGTCAAAGAAAATGTTTAGTACCAAACATATAATACTTAAGCAATTCTAAAGTTTATATCTGTTAATCCCCATGAAAAATTTACTTTATATATCTTATGAAAATCTTGGAACGGTGTACGAAAAACTAAGGACGAAAATCTATTATTCCTTTTTCTCACTTTATAAAGGTTCGTTTGTTCCTTATTTAATTGCTTCCAAATAAGTTGTTAAATTCATAAGGGAAGTATCAGAAGATACCTCGATATCTGGATCTGTTTCTATAAGAAGCTTGGAATTTTGTTCTTTCCACAATCTTTAAATAATAAACACTTCTTTTTCGTTCACGAAGCCCTCATCAGTATAAGTGATTATTTTGATGGGTCCTGTAAAGAGATAGCTTTTCCACAGCTCTGTAAACCCCAGAATATATTTATATTCTTATTCCGTAAAACAATCACTCATGTGTAAGTATCTTAACAATCTCCTAAGAAAACCTTTAAATGAGAATTTTGTAATATGTAAATTTCATGTCTTTTTGCCAAATGAAGTATTTTTACAATATTTCTGCACATACTTAATTAAACAATGGTAATATGTTTTGAGGTCACTGTTTTTTAGTTCTCCGTCAACATATTCCAATAACATATTAAGTTCAGATCGAGTTGATTTCGTTCTGGTATCGTAAGATACATCTTTCCTGTTACTATCAATGGTACTGAATGTCTTCCTAAAACCACAAACCCAAATGCTACATAGATTAGATGAACCTAATGACTTAATTTACGGACGAAAGAAATAAAGGATTAACGTTTTCAAATCTTAGAACAATAGAAAAAGTAGCTCCTATCGGCGTCTTTGAAATCACTATAATCATATGAAACTTGTTTTGACAACTCCTATTTTCTTTCTGAATGTTAATTTTCAATTAATAGTTCTATCCTATTGACAAGAATTCATGTTCTCTTTGAATAAAATTAGTCAATCATATTTGTAGAGTACTTTATTTTTACTCAAGTACTTTATATATTAATTTCTATACGTTTATTATACACCCTGAATTTGCTACAAAAGATAATGATAATTGAAAAACCCTGATATTTCTGATATCTAGATGTTATGTATTAACACTTATAACCTACACTGTCAGAATGCCCTTTTACACAAACATAGTCAATTTCAGTAAGTTCGATGTAGGTTTTTGGCTAAACTTTACAATACGACAAGAAAATTACAGACGGTGAACCAATTCTCGAATGCCTGAAGCATTGCGCTTATGTACTATTTTTATTTTATATTGCATGGTTTGTTTGTTTTTGTGCCAGATTATTTTCCTACCAATAAAGAGTACTTATTGTATCCAGGTATCTTCACTATCACTTCAATTCTTACCAAACTCAATATCGGATATCATGGTTTACTATCCTAAATTAGCTTCGGAATGTCAGCAATGTAGGATAAGTAGTTGTAGTTATGGTTATCAGAGTGGTTATCGTTATGGCAAAGTGGTGGAATGATTTAAAATGCTATATTGTATTTCTGATCTGTGGATGCAATTGGTACCTATGTCCAAAAGATTTATTAGATTTGAGAGTGAAAATCTGTCCTTAAGCTTCCCGGTTTAAACAAGGTTTTCAGTTATTTTTACCATAGAAAGACTAAAAGGTTCATTTTGATTTAAAATAACATTGGTAATTTTATTTTATATCAACTTAGAATTCGGCCTCTTTTCTTGGATTTGTAAAACATTATTAATAAAAAAGTTAGGTGAGAAAAGCACTGAAATTGATAAATATGTTAGAAAACACTAAGATAATATTTTATAACGAAATTTGATAAAGGAAAACAATTCGAAGAGTTTCAAAACGTGTCAAACGCAATAATTTAGTTTGTTTGTTTGTTTTTTCAATCAAATTTTCATTCAAAATCAAACCTTTTTATTTCGTCAAAATTGTTCACATTTTTTACTGAAATAGTTTCTTCAAGATTTAATATCTCTGCCGCGCATCCACCGCGGTAAATATATTTCCTAAAGGTGAAACACCTTGAGATTTGTGAATAGTGATTAAATAATACCATCCGAGTTCTTAAGAATATCTAGTACTGATAAAAGATTTAGCTGAAAAGCTGAAAATGTACGGCAGTTATCCACGTTCTAATTTTGAGGTCGCGCCCGATTTCTAAGCCACGTCCCTAAAAACCCGTGAACAGATGTCGACTTTTTGTTACTTATTTGTAGTTAAACGAATGCCCTAAAAGCTCTAAATAAAACGTGCTGTAGTTGGTAGGCCTATCATCTATTTAGATGAAACGTGGATAAATATCGGCCATACACTTGGAAAAGTTTGGCACGATACTACCATAACATCGAAAAAGGAAGCTTTTATGCGTGAACTTTCAACAGGATTGAAGGCACCGACCGGTAAAGGTGGACGTTGTATTTGTGTACATGCTGGCAGTGTTGATGCCTTTGTTGAAGGAGGACTTCTGATGTTTCAGTCAAAAAGCAGTGAGGATTATCATCAAGAGATGGACGGTAAGTGTTTCCGTAACTGGTTTAGCTCTTTGTTGAACCTAATCCCGTCTAATTGTGTCGTAGTTATGGATACCATAGCGTGCGAGAAAAAAATACTGACAGCGAATTGGCGTAAACATGAAATTCAAGCTTGGCTGACAGAGAAAGGTGATCAGCTCAAGTCAGAATTACTTCAAGTAGTTAGGTTTCATGTCGATGAAATGGCAACAGCAAAAGGGCATCACATGTTAAGGTTACCAACATATCATTCAGAATTGAATCAAATAGAACTGGCTTGGAGTCAGGTGAAATGCTATGTAGCTCTACATAGCACTATCACTATCAAATTGAAAGACGACTTTGCAATCTTGACTGCTTGATAGACTGTGACATTAGTCATTAATCTGAACTGTGATTCTTCTGATAGTACCAACGATATGGACTCATCAATCGGAAGTGAAGTTCTCACAGCGAACAGTGATTAATAAAGCTAAAACTAATCAAAAACGAAAACAAAAGTTAACAAATACAATGAAAAAAATATGCAACCAAAAACAAGTGAAAAAAAAATAAATTAAAAAATAAAAAAAGTAAATAAAAAGACAAGAAAAAATAATAAAAAAAATATATAATAGACAAAAAAATTAAATAATAAAAAAACAATGAATAAAAAGTAAAAAAAAAAATAAACATTTTTTTTTGATAATATTGGGAATCGATCCACCATCCTTTGTCTTACAAGCTGAATGCTTTATCCATTAGACCACCACAGTATTTATTGCTCCGCCTGACATTACTTTTCATGAAACCGACTTTAGTAGTACAGCATGGGTACCATGGGTACTCTCTCTCTCTCTCTCTCTCTCTCTCTCTCTCTCTCTATATATATATATATATATATATATATATATATATATATATATACAGTAAAACCTCGTTAAGTCGTCACCCGGATAAGTCGTCACTCCGTTTAAGTCGTCGTTTTCCTTTGGTCCCGACAAAGTCTCATATACAATAATGTAAAATAACCCTCCTTTACCCGTCACCAAATTTAATTCTACTCCGGATAACTCGTCACCCTCAAAAATGTCCAAAAGCATCTTTCTTCTCCATTTTGCATGCCATCATCATGTTGTCTTTTCAGCCCCGCCCCTTCACTTTAAGAAAGCTAAGCCTTTACGGGGAATTTTCGACCATGCCTGTCACTTCATTCCTTTCCTACCGCTTCGGAGGATTTGGGTTCTTGGAATCTCGCTGCTAATCATTCAAAGCACTCTGTCGAGTGTGACGTTTTTCTTGACCGCTCCTGAGTGTGACTTCATTTCATAGCGAGTAAGCCCGTAGCCTTCGTAATGTACCGAAAATAGGTGCAGTATTATGAAGGCTACGGTAAGCCCCGCTATAAGGGGTTTTTTCTCTTGCAATTTCGTGGTTCGATTACGTTTTTAACATGTCAGGGAAACGAAAACTTACCTCGTTATCTTTTAAAGAAAAAAAAAAGACTTAATTGCACTTTTTGAAAAATCAAATGTTTCGAAAACAGCTTTTTCCAAAGAATATCATATTCCCAGGACTACATTAAACGATATTCTTTCATCGAAACAAGTAATTGAAGAAGCTGACTGCAAAGACAAAAGAAAGAGAATGAGGAAATCGAAGTTCGACGAGATCGAGGAGGTTTTAGTTTCATTGGCTAAAACATGCCAAATCGCAAAATGTGCCGATTTCCGCCGTGATTCTCAAAGAAAAAGTTATGAAAATTGCTAAGGAGTTGAACATTGGAGATTTAGGCGGCAGCAATGGTTGGCTGGAACGTTTCAAAGACAGACATTGCCTTTCTTTTAAAACGATTAAAATGTGGTAACTATAAAAAGTGTTTTTTTTTCATTATTATTTTCCACTCCTTCATTTGCATGTATTAATTTCTGAAAATCTTGTTTTTCTCACCGAATCCTACAACAATTCATAAAATTACTGTATTTCAGTGTTTTTTTGTTTTGTTTTCTCAAAAATTCCCATTCCGCTTAAGTCGTCAAAAATTTTTGGTCCCTTGAGTGACGACTTACCGAGGTTTTACTGTTTCTCTCTCTCTCTCTATCTCTTTATGTATATATATATATATATATATATATACAGAGAGAGAGAGAGAGAGAGAGTGGATCCGGCTGTTCACTCTCTAGACTGTGGACTGGAGAAGCTCGGGTTTAATTCCCTGCAGTGGTCGGGATTTTTCCACGGTTATTTCTCTCCAGACAAACCCTAGGGTTCACCCAGCCCTCTGTCGAATGAGAACTAGTTTCTTATTCGGGGGGTTAAACGCTGCGAGCATCGGACTGACCATCCGACCTCAACGAGTCCCTTTGCTCAAGAATTGCTGGGAGCCTAAACCTCTCACGGACCCCCAGGGACCTGCATGGCCTGTTGTGTACAGATTTAACTTTAATTGATTATATATATATTTTGCTTCAAGTGTTCATAATTTTTTTTTCCTTTTTTAAATGTTGAGATTTTTACGTGACATGTCTTTTTTTAGCTTATTTACTCCTTTTATGGATGGTTGTCTCTACCCATTAAGTATGAAAGATCATCCATACTTATCATGCTTTATTTTTTATTTTTTTAGCATTTCATTTCACGATATACAAATGTTTTAGTTCATTTAAAAGTTCTTTCATTTTATAAATGCAGCCAAACTATTTATAAACTATCAGCGCTTTTACATTGCTGAAAAATGTTGATGTTATTGAAATGGTGAAAGTACATTTAATTGCAAACCTCCGAATTGTTTTTCCTTCACATTAAATTAATAAATCGCAACTTTTGTCACTGGATGACAACGCTCCTAATATCCATTGTTTCCAAACAATCTGTCTCACGAGGTCGTGCATTTATTTTGCTGCAAACAACAACCTCTTACAAATCCATTTTAACGCATAAGCTGAACGGAAAACCCATTTGTTAAAATGTTTGATTTTCCAAAGACAACTTCTTAATTCGTCTGAGTTTTCAAAATGGCCCTACTTTAACCAAATGTCATCTGCCGCAAGAGAATTTCTTGGCATGTCAGGGAAGTTCCGTACTACCGTAAGCTTTTATTAGGAATCTATTAGTTTTCATTGACTTTCTGTTTTTATAGCAGATTTTGCGATGGGATTTCTGGAAACGATAGCTTTATTTGTTTTGTCATATATTGCTTCAATTTTCGTGCTAATCTTGGTCTTAGTAATTTTCCTGATAGCATTTGTCTTCGTGGCATGCGTTTTGGCAATCTATCTATCACCAATTTTTGTGGTGCTGTGTTTACTAGGCTATTGGCCTGCTGAGTGGCTATGTCTCTTTGTGCCTATGACCGCCATTTTGGCGCTATTGTTAGTCATTTCGTTTCAACAGAACAATGATGGTGACGATACTGACCCCGTTCTGCTGCGTCTCAAGCACAAAAAGTTTTGAAGCTATTTACCAGTATTTATTGTTTCATATACAAATGATTTAGTAATTCTTATTTTAGTAAATCTTATTATTAAAACTCATTTATTGCTTACATTTTATTAGTGAATTTTAGAGTTTTTGTATACAACAAAGGATTAATTACTAATTTCTGTTGTCATTCGTTTAGAAACGCCAAAATTGATGATATCCGTAGGTCGTTATTACATCACACTAATTAACAATTAGATAGCATAGTGAAGGTTAATTTAAAATCATTTCTTTCCCCTTGTTATTTTCGTCTTGCATGTTTTGTTTTGATCAATTGTTAGTAATAAATCAGTTCGAATTCTTTATGAAATGTCGTGAAAGTGAATTTGCAGTAACATGACTCAAGCTTTTCCTCTAGATTTCTAAAATTTATTGTAAAACACGGAGTTATTCTTAAACCTCAATTGGCTTGGATTTTGAATTTTTAGTTTGGAATGTTAAATTGGGTTTGCGAGAGAAATATTATTAGCTTTCAAATGGAATTGTAAGTATATTATGTGTCGTTGTTTTCTTGGTTTTGGTTTAAATTTTTGTCTTTATTTCTGTAGCGTAATTCTTGTTTTTCCTGTAGAAAAAATAAGAGTGTGGAACTGAAGAAACACAGTTGCTGTCAGAACAATGGCTGCTGAAGTAGCCTTATCTTTGCCTATGGTGATTTTGATTGTGATACTAATAATCTTGTCCCCTATTCTGATCCCAATGTTTTTGGCTCTGATTGTTCTGTTTGTGGCAATTGGAATTGCATTTCTCTGTTTGCTGACAGCTGTTTTCATACCACTGTTAATTTTCATTGCAGCCCTCCTCATTTTCTTTGCTCCTTTGATTGTCTTCCTCTGTTTATTGGGAATCGTGAAGAGCTATGTCCTGTTTATCATTCTGCCTTTCGTTGTGGTTCTCTGGCTATCGGATCTCCATATGCGCCTCTTCCATATGGCCAGGGTCTCGATACAAAACGAGTCCCAAGCATATTCAGTCGAAGTCTCGTTTTAAGGAAAAGTCAACCTTAAATGCATTACATTTAGCATTTTCTTCATGCATGGTAACATAACACATTCTCAATCAACAAAACGACATAATATGGAAACTTTTATTATTCTGCAGGTGAAAATTTTAAGCATTTATAAGCAAAATATCATTAACAGTAACTTTTAGAATCCTTTAGCTTCAAAAAGCTAGACTACGTAAGTTTGAATCTTGTAGAATTCCTTACTATTTATTGGGATGTTATAATCAAAACTATATTTTTATTATCCTACATTTACAGACAGCATGTCATCATACATCACTTTTATTCCTCGTCTCAGATTCAAATTTTAAAAAAAAATACTAATGATAATATCGCAGAAGTCAACTTCTGGCCAAAATTTCCTAGTTCCTTTAACTTACATTCAGATTCACTTACATAATAAAAGAATTTGTCGTTCTGAGAGCGATCATGTTGTAAATTGCACACAGGGTTGAGACGGGATGGGCAGATGAAAAGAATGATGAGGAATTACTAAATGGGCACCAAAGAAATGAGGTTAACACTATTTACTACCCAAAGTTTCGATTGAAAGAGTCAACATCTTCGTTTCTGAAGACATTGTTACTGATCCCATCTCACACCCAAGTGCAATTCACAACTCTCATTTCCTTAGTAAACTTCTATATTTTATCTGTAGCAAAATGCATTACTTTGCCCCTTTTTATTTATTTATTTATTTATTTATTTATTTATTTATTGATTTGTATCCTTCTAAGATAGTTTATTTCGCGTTCAGTTAAGATTTGATTTTTTTAATAATTGTTTCGTAAGATATCCGATAAAAATTGTAAGGGGTCATATTATCCACTTTTGTTAAATTTGAATATTAAATAATTAATTTAATATTAAAATTATTCGTTCCTTGATAAAAGTAAGGCGTTTCTGTTAGCAGAATTCTAATATCGGTTTAACAAATGACAGGAAATCGAATTTATAGATATAATTCGTTTTATTGATTTGTTAGTTTTCTTTATAAAAAATAATAAAATATATCAATAACTTTACATGCTACGAAATTGGAATGAGAATGTTTTTTTTAGTTTTTTTTGATTATTTTGTTGTTGTTTTTTTTAATTTTGATCATTACTGCTTCATATTATCAATTTACAAGTTGTTAAGTTCTTTCAAATTAATTTAGAAATTTCAATTATTTCTCAATTTGAATAATATTCGTTCTGCGAGTAAATGAACAAATGGGTTCCATATTATTTGATTTAATATTAACACCATAATATTAAATTAGGATTAATGGAGGCCTGCCGTAATAATGCACTCTAATCTGAATCGTAATTTAGTAAAATGTAATTTAGTTCAGCCATTCCATTAAATCTGATGTATTACATTACATCAGCTTCATCACATTTCCGGTTTTATCGTAACCCAGCAGCATGTGACGTTGACAATCAAGAGCGCGATGTGTTTGCATTTCAGATTGTTTGCAGAAGCAAAGCTGTATTTAAATCAACATTTAAACAAAGTTATCCCGTTCAGTCATCTCGTGTTCACACACAAACGCATATTCCGACATGACATACCATTATCGGGACAAAACTCGCGGAATATCTGTATTGGTAAATTAGAACGCGTTTAATTCTTCCGATTATGTAATTAGAATGTAGCAGGTCTTATTCCTCTCCAAATTTCCTTGGTATTTTAATTTTTTTTCCTCCTCTATCGTATAAATTTTAAGTATTTTTCTTGGTGCTGTGATTTCGTTCCGAAATGGAACTGTTTCTATATGTAATTCGCTTCTGACGACCTCCTTATAATCAGAAAGGCCTGTTTCTAAAATTATAAAGAACCTTGATCATTTTAAAATGTCGGTGTGGGAGGTAGGTTATAAATTTCTTCTTGTAAATGTTTGAATTTCTGAGCTCAGATATTCCTGTTAACTTTGCGTTTTTATCTTTATTTCCGCTTTCTTTTTGTTCGCTTATTCTTTTCAGTTGTTGTATCGGTCTTAGAGTACGCCAGTAAATTGTCTTTGTATCTTGCAAGACTTTGTCTTTATGTTCGATATTACGAGTTGTTAGGCGTGTTTTTGTGGGTAGTTCTGTCTTGCAATGGCTCAGACTCTGGATATTTCTGCTAACATATGCTGTGACAACGTCTCTCACGACTACCACGTAAGCATACCACTGACCGACAGCTTCCGCCTGACCGTGTGTTTGCTGTTCATTCTGATAGGGCTGTACGTTGTGGGTCTCGTCCTCTCAGCTCTTCTGCCTCTTCTGCATTTCCTCATCAAGATGTTTCTGGTGATACTTGTGATTTGGGGAATCTTGAAATCTATGAATGCCAACCCCCCTCCTCAGGCCGCAGCAAGCCAGGAACACATTGAGTAGTACAGTAAATCCCTTAACGCTCAAGTACACACAGTCAAAATTTTCAGCAAACGAGAATGTACAAATCATATTTTCAGCCAAACAAGCAGGACTAATTTTGAATTGGATATCAGAAGTCCCCAGTGTTCGTAAGCCTTTTTCCAATCTAAACGTAAGAGCAAATTTCAGTTAGGGATAATAATTCAAACTTTTTGTCAAATTAGGTTTCAAATTATAAAATAATGTTAGATTCTAAAATAAAAAGGAAAATATTTTTATATTAAGTTCAAATCTTTGTAATGGTTGATTTTTTCAAAGTTAGTTATTCAATGTTTTCGTCATTAAATTCTTTAAAATTATCCCCTCTACAGGGATTCAGTTATTTTCTGTATTAAAATAATTTAGTTAGCAGTTCTCATAAGTATTTCCTTTATGGATATTGGCTACTAAAATATATAAAAAATTATTCTTAATATATTTGAATTGGAGTCTTGTTCCCTCCAGCTAATTCCTTTACCCTGTGCAGTGATAGATTTTGATAATTCTTTAGATTCCATTGGATTTCATCTCTTCTTTCTTGATTTCCTGAATTTTGTTTGCTGTAGTATTATTGTTTAGTTGTTGTTTCCTTACGTTTTCAATACAGGAAATTGGATTCGATTTTTATCTATAGTCTCTATTCTTTCGCTCAGTACTTTTCTGTATAAATATTATGTTGTCCAATGTTTTCTTATGAAATTCAGTCTAAATCAAAAATAAGTAAGGACCAACTCTGCTGTTTTTGTACCATTACGTTTCGTATGGTTCTGTTGTTAGTTAGCTAATGCATCTTCTTTCTTATCGCAAGGGTTTATCCTTTCTATGGATTTTAATAAAAACAAAAACAAAATTTAAAAAGCTGCTGGTATTTTTTAAAATGAAACATTTTCGCAAATTTACTCGGTCGTTTTGAGAAAAAGAATACAGCTGAACCCTTCCTGTAAAATTCATGAAGACTTCAGGAAAAAGAAAAATTCTGTTCTTTTCTGTGGTGAAAATAAAAAAATTGTAGAACCCATCGTCATCGAGATCAAGGCAATGGAGTCTAACATATCTGTTGAACTAAAAGAAATCTGTTCTGACAAGAGAAAGAAAAGAAAAAAGGTAAAATTAAATAATAATAATAATAATAATAAAACCTTTATTTAGATTTTTCATATTGATAATGATATTGATAGATATACATTAGTAGTTCATCTAGAACTTGTAGTATTGAAAGTTCTCATACCTCTTTTGCTTTGTTAAAACTTTCTTCACTTACTTTTAACATGCTCAGCATCTTTAATTTATTATTTTAAACTTCGTAATCATTAACTAAAGTTGAATTTGTTGATTATCATAAATTATTTATGTACTTTTAAATCTGTAAGGTTAATAAATACTTCTGTGTTTTTCCTTCGTTTTCAATCCATAAACGTCCTGATAGATTTGCAAGGTAAACTTACGTGAATTGGGGATACAACAGAAAAAAAAAAATCTCATTTCCAGGGCCGTACTTAGCAGGCGCTTGAGGGGACCAGCCTTGGGTTTCGCAGATATAGGGGACCTAAAAGTTAAATTTCACAACGGGTTTTAAAAACTTAGGAAGGTTAAAAAATTATAATAATGAGCATCAAGATCAAATTAATATACGTGAATAAATTATATAAATAAAAACTAAAACAATACTTTACCAGAGCCATTGTAATTGCATTTATACAGTATATATACATATTTTTCAAGTCTTACTCTGGTTAAGGGTCCTACAATTTAATAGCTTCTTGGATGCCGGGAAGGTTCAGTAAGACCTTGCTCATTAGATAGATTATCATTCGATAGTTTTTTTTTTTTTTTCCTGTTCTGTATTAATTACACTCTTCAGTTAATGAACACATTTAACAGCGTGTCTAGAATTAAATCGGAAGGTTTCTTTAGTCCAAAGGGTCACTATCCAAAGAAAGTTTATATTTTTGTTATACATACTAAATAGTTTTAAGAAAATGTTGGTGTAAACCGCACAGTATATAAATTTCAAAGAAATCGTTGGTTCGTTTTTGTTTCCTCGTAATACTAAAATTGACTCGATTTTCAGATTTTGCAGGAAAAGATCCCAGCTAAAATAAATTACTATGAAGACCCTCAGCCAATCACAATGGGACTGAACAGGCAGGGGTAGGGGAGAGGGTCAATTTTGAAAGGTGGGGGGGATCGAAGACAAAATAATTGTGCAAAATCGTAGAAAATAATTAAATAACTAGGTTAGGAAACTGGAAATCAGTCACCCGTTATGCGATTTTTTTTTTTTTACTTGAATTCCACTCGTTTGATTTGTATGTGTATCACGCTAAAACAGCTGGACTGATATCCTGAACTGCAAGCTCAATCAATAATTTAAAAATAAACTTTGAAGGTTGAAACAAAGTGGCAATTATCAGGATCTGCTTTGATTTGCGCGTTTTTGGGACTTTAACGTAGTTGTGAAAAGTAAATTTATAATTACGCTAATACGGCTGTTAAATACGGTTGAACGGAGACAAACCTCAATTAACTGACAACATGATTGATTTGCCAATTGCGACACAGACAGCCGTTTAACACCATCGGTAATCGGACTGTAGGGGATTAGCGAGTAATTGCTATACATTTTTATGTTTGCAACTGTTCAGAGAAATTAATTATAATGTGAGAATAAATTGTACAGAAGCAGATTTTTTTTTCTTTTTAAGTTAACCAAATCTTTTCAATTCTTCCGTAAAAGGATTTAGCCCCTTGCTTCAACTATTATGCAGCGAATTCCATTTCAGAATTTAAGAACTTTATTTGAAAGGATTGTATTTAAAAATGAAATCAACATATAATTTATAATACTAATTTAACGTATCTTACAGACAGTCTCCCATTGCATCAATGGGACCTTGGGGTACAGGAAGGGGTTGATTAAAAATTTTCTTTATAGATTGCCTTGCTAGTAAATTTACTGTCTTTTATTATAACATGTTATGTGAATATTCAAAGTTTATTTTTTTTTATTTTTCTAATTTTATATTTTAATTTCAAATTAATATTAATATTAATTAACATGGCCAGTATTTAAACTCTCTCTAAACTCACAGTACTAAACTCTCCAGCAGTTTTAGCGGGTTGAAGCTGGCCTTGTTAAGTATTTTTAATTTTTTCTACCTTTTTAAAATGCATTAGTTTTATTTTTAATGTGTGTAAGAGTTTTTAACTCTGTCCATATTAACTATAACTTTCAATCTATACACATTACATTTTTGATAACATTAGTTATTATTTCTGAAATTAAAATTAATTTTTTTTAAATTAAAATTATAACATAAATTTTAGTAAATATTACTTTACCTTTATGATTTCTGGTCATATATTAGAGAATATATTTATTTACTACACTTACATCAAAGAAATATTTCTAGAACTTTTCTTATTACCTAACTATCAATAGATTATAAATACAACTGGACTTGATATTAATTCGAGTGAAGCAATTGAAGATCATTTATTTTAATAATTATATGTTGTTGTTTGTTATACAGTAATTACTATTAGTGTATAAATTACATGATCCTTTTTTTATTATTTCAGCATACTGTAGTCCACCAGATACCTTAGAAAAATTGTGCGCCAGCATAAATGGAGATGCACAGTTGTTTTCAATGTTTCGAGGTAAGTTACTTAGACCTTCTTCTTACAATTGTTATTGAATATTAAAATTCAAGTTTAGACTGTATTGCAAGATGCTGTTTTGTTTGATAAAACTGACTTATTTCATTCAGTACCAACAAATTTCGAAATCTCAAAATAGAATAAATGCTGTAGGCTGTACCAGTGGTGTTCAAGCCTCTTTGGGAGAGAGTACTGCAAGTTTATTTGCATCTAAAAACGTTATTCAGACGGGACACTTGTCCAGTTTGTCCCATTTGTTGATGATCGCACGAGTCTATAACTTCTATATTACATACAAGCGAATGAGGATTCATATTTTAGTTTATTATTATTTTATTTTAATCATTTAACAAATCAGTTCTACTAATTAAAATAGTTTACCTGTATGTATGTGATGGTATCAGTTAATATAGTTCAACTATGGATATATTAAGTTATATTTTTTTGAAGATTCTATATTAAAATACATAATGCTTTTACAGTGCAACAATAAAATTAACTGTTTTAAATTCCATTTGGGAAATATAATAAGCATAATGCATAATATAATACATCAGGTCTTAATAAAAGTGGTCTATGCTTTAAGTTGTTTTTATTCTAGAGTTATTATTTCAGTAAACATGTCAATATTAAACTAAATAACATAATTTTATTTTTAATAATGACTAATTCATTAATCTTTATAATTGGTTGATGATATTCTCTCTGAAATTCTGTTATTAAGATCCATGTCATCACAGTTTGTTAACTTTCATTTAGAGTCATCAATCTGATACATTGAGCTTAGAAATTTGAAATCCTTTGCCTGACGTTATATCAGACTTTTACATTCCTTATCGCTCATCATATAAAACCCTTGGAATTAACAAAACATAAACTCTTCAGCAGCAAGTAGCAGCTTGTTTCTGCTGACGAGACGTAAAAACCACCAAGTAAACTGTCTTCGGTTCCGTAAAATATCTTACAATTTTTTCGGAGTAAGATACAAAAAGTCTTTAACGGATTGAAATGCATTAGTTGTTGGTAAATTATTTAATGTTATATTTATAAATTTTGAACAGTAATTGTATGAATATCTAACCTGTACCAGTTAAGTTGATTTTTTTAATGATACTTAAACGTGAAGGTAGTGTACTTTTTAAATATGCGTGATTCTTATTAAACATGCGTTATTTGTAATAGGGAAGCAGGGCCCTGGTTTTAAGCCAATCACAGTGAAATTTGGGACTTGTCGCTAAATTTTAGTGATCTTTTAGTGTTCATGAAAACCAGGGGGCGCAGTTAAAATCTATATCATTATTTCTTTAATATTGACATTTCTCGCTGAGAGATCTTAACCAGATATTTTTGTCGATGATTTGTTTGTTGACAACGCACCAATGTCAGTGGACTTTTCCTCATCCATTCCCTGCACCAATGGGATCTGATATCCCCCTTAGAAGAGGTGTCTGTCACAGGAATTGATTACACAGAGCATTCGTTCCCTTTCATGCTCGCGGATAAAACTGAGCAAGGAAAGTCACAGTCTTCCTCTCCACCCCCGTTCTTTTCTTTTTCTTTTTCTTTTCTTTCTGCAACAGAGTTTGTTGGAAGCTGGACGTGTGCCAGTCGGGGGTCGAGCAATTTCTCACCTGTCCACTTACATCTTTAGGTCGTCTGGTAATTTATATTTCTGCGTTGCAGTTATAGGGTCAGTCCTAAGTACAGCCTCAGACTTAAATAATAAGATGACGTACGGTTTACTTACGGAAAGAAAGGGTCAGATTGCTTACTTTTTTTTTTGTAAAGAAAAACTGAGATCCAAAACAACCTCAAGTCCTTATTAAAACTGAAGATGTTAAGAAAAAAAACATCAGCTTTAAAACACTGAAATATTCTAAATAACATAATTGACTAATTTCGTCCATCACAGTAATGGAAAGGCGTTAAGTCGATGTGTTATAAAGGGTGTTTCGGTTTTCAATGTAAAAACGGTTTAGGTTTACAGTCTCTAAATGAACTTAGCTTTGAAAAAAAAAAAAAAAAAAAAACCACAGTGTTCTGAAAGAACATTGCCTCGTTTCCTATTTTTTTAAGTCTTGAAAACACAAATGAAAGTAAGGGCAGAAGAAAATGGATTAATTAATAAAGTGCTCTGTTTGATATCAGTGGAAATTCCTTCTTTTGCTTCCAATGCTCTTCTAATTGACTTTTATTTTTTTTTTTACCATATTCATGCGCAAAATATCTCGTTCTTCAGTTAGATGAACATTATGCATTTTTATTGATAATGACTTAAGAACATCATTTGTGGCCCGATAGCCAAGTAGTAAGGCACTTGACTGCTGCATGGATGAGGCGGGTTCAGTCTCCGATGCCGGCGGAGGTCGGAGATTTTTCTACGCTGATGGGTCCTAGTAGTCATCCAGCTCTCTCTCTCTAAAATGGTACTGGGTTTTCTTCCCGGGAGTTAAAGGCGGGCGAGTGTCAGACTGACCACGAGATCTCGTTGGTCGCGAAAGGCCGGAAGCCTTACCCAAGGTGCCTTCCCAAGGTGCCTATAGGTTTAACATTTTAAGGACATCAGGTCCAAACATCCGATAAGTATGTATGTAGATTTTAATTTTATTTTTTTATAAGCTTTTCTTTTATTTTTTATTTTATTGTATTTCAATATTTGTTTTTTAAATTTAAATATATTTATATAAATATCAAAAGTTATTGAAAACATTTTTATCCCAACTCCTAAACATTTTCCTTTTTTTAAATTTGCTTTGAATGTTTTAAATGTAAAAATAAATTGCGAAATAAATGTAAAATTTCAACGTTTTAAAACGTTAAATGTCAGCATTAATGAGGTTTGTCTGCCGCTTGTACTAATATATTTCATAATGGGCATATGGAGCCAAACGACACATCTAGTGCAGGAAAAATGAACTACAAAATATATATATATTGTGAACCATATTAAGTCCTTAGTATTCATAATCAACTGCAAATCATTATTGAAAATATTTTAGAATATTAGTGCTGCATGCAGGGAATATATTTAAAAATAGCTCATCTAAAAATAGCATAATTAGGCAAAATGAAAGGCATTCTGCCTGAAAAATTAATAGTAATCTGTATGATTCATTAGATCTCGCATTAAAAGAGTTGCAGGCCGGAAATCATCAACTGCGTTCAAGGCTCCGTAATCACAATTAAGTTTAAGAATTTTCTTTAGAAAGCGGAAACTTTATTTGTAGTTTAAGACAACCAATGGAAAATTCCTCTGCATTGTTGACTGTTTTAATTAAAAAAAAAATCATTCTGCAATGCATAGTGAATCAAAACGAAATCAGAAAAGCTGCATTTGGGCTATACTGCTATCAGCGGCATCTGGTGTTCAAATTTGTAGATAACTATCTCCAAACGATAGAATTGGTTGAATATGAAATATACGACGCAAAAATATACCAATGTTAAAAAAGAAAATAGAAGAAAATAATTTTTGGGAAACGCTGTGTAGTGTGTGTGTAAAAAAATAAAATTCCAACTGTATGTCATAGCTTACTTTACAATATGAAAGCGAAGCTACTGAAATCAGTCAGGTTTTCTGTTTGTGTTCGCGCGTGTGTCCCCCTAATAAATTTTTAAACTGCTGGATGAGTCTTCTTGAAACTTGATATGCATATTTTAAATTTTAATTCTTTTCTAAATGGGTCCTTATTGGAAATCGGAGAGAAATTAGCAAGAAGATGAGAAAAATCCCCCTCAGAAACACTGGAATGTTAACAATGGATTTCTACCCCTATTTTTATTAATATCTCTTTTCGAAAACAAAGAATATGAAATCTTTAGCTAATCCATTGGGAATGGTTTGATCCGATTTAAAATCTTTCCCAACTACTACTATGCTTTTAGATTAGCCAAGTTACTGGCTAGAAGTAAAATATTTAATATCCTTTCATATAGAAACAAAAAAAATTAACAAAAGTTGTATTGCTGTTGGGTGAATTTAAAATTCCATTTTACATTTATTCATAAAGGATTTCAGTATTTACAAATTAGTTTTGAAACTTTTAAAAAAGTGAAACAGGCTTAACCTTTTGCCATTTTGAAATATTAATAATGATTAAATAATGTGACAAAATTAATTTATTTAGAGGGGCTGTAGGAAACTCATATCGGAGTAGCCCAAGGCGATCTTTTTCACTGGATAGTGTATGTCAAGATGCTTTTAATTAATCAGACATTTTTATTAATTTTGGACATCATTAATAAGGTATAAGTTGTCCCAACAATCCATATCGCTGATCGAATGTTTTATTGGAAATGTGGTTATTATTACTACGCTTTTGTGTAGGTTTTACTTTAATTATTATTAAACCGCTTTGAATTCTGCATTGGTTGTTTGGGATTTTCTTTTTTTAAGAAGATTCCAAGAAATTAAAGTAATTAAATAAATGTCTTTAATATCCGCAACGCAGCAGGCAATTCATCCCAGCATCTATTGAAATAGAAAGAGCTGTTACTGAATTATTGCAAACAGATACCATCTAAGTAGTGTAAAATTTTAAGATTGTTGCTTATCTGTTTGGGGGTTTTTCCACCTAACGTGAAGGAACGCAAAATAGAACAAAACCACGAAGTTTTGTTTTTGTAAATGGCATTGTATAAAAGGGCTATACGCACTATTACGTCTTCCGTTATGTTTCCGCAACGTAATTGCTTAAGTGACGTAGTTATGTCTTCAGGGTCACAAGAATGGGGACCAATTATCTGAAATTTTTAGGATGGTAAATTTTTGAATATAGATTAATACAAATATATGGTCAAGTGTGATTTTTATTTCAGGTAATTGTTCCCCATTCTTGTGACCCGGAAGACATAACTACGTCACTTAAGCAATTACGTTACGGAAACATAACGGAAGACGGAGTAGTGCGTATAGCCCTTAACACCGAAGATTAAAAAGAATACCTACAACTATTTTCAATAGATGTAAAATCCTGTGTTCGGTAAAAAAGTAATGTAAATATAAAAGAAAATCTCATGTAAATAAGTTAAGAGCTTTTAAAAAGAATCAATGCACACAACGTCTATTGTACATTGAACTCCGGAGTTGATATTCAAGAGACGCTTTTAATTTTTCCTGTCACCCTTCAATTGCATATCGTCTGCATCAGCATCAGAAATGACTGAAACTCGTTGAGGTAGATCGAATTAAAAGACCCACTAAAAGCAATTGACTTTAAAATACCTCCAAATAAGCTGCAATACAAAGTCCCGTCAATTGGAAGAGAAAAATGATTCTATATATTTTATTCATTTGCTGTTTATTTTTGCGGGAAAAACATTTATTTCCGCTGTTTTCTGTATAGTTTTCGTCCGTTATTTATTGATGTAATCAATCACACATTCTAAACATGTCGGCTTCGTCGCTTTCCGGCAGTTGCCTGCTATTACCCATTCTGTCTTTTCATTGGTCGATGCAACAAAGCATCAATCACAACTGATGATGCCCAAAAAGGTTTACTTCGTCAAACTGTGACGAAGCAGAAGATGTCACCCTGATGATCCCTTTGTATTATGAGTCTTTCCTTTAAAAACCTGGAAATTACGCCTAGCTACCATAAAATAACAATACACTGACGTACCAAGAATAGAGAAGATGGCGTTGTAGCCTCCCCCCCTCAATTACGTCCTAAAACAGGAAGAACTCCAACACATTAAACTTTTTTTTTTTTTTGGTTGAAAAGGATACGAAATAATAATCATAATTCTTCTTCCATTCAAAATTCCTGGGTACACTAGTGATCTAGCATTCGTAATTCGATTACCCTTAATTTTTTTTTACATTTTAATATGCTTGTAATTTGTAATATACAGGTAGTCCCGACTTACAAACATTCGCAGTTACGACCAAAATTTTCAAAATATTAAAAATCAAACATTTTAAAAAAAAAATTGAATATTTCCAATATTCTTTCGAATATTTTTTGTATAGTCTAGAGAACTGGGACGTATCTAGAACATATACAGGATGGTCGGGAATTTCCCGTACACCCCTTATTATGTAATTCTTCGCGGTACATATTTAGATTATGTTGCTTCTCTTTATATAGTTAATGACCTGTATATCACTTGAATGTATATGTAATGGGAAAGTTTGACTATTGATAGGTTGCATCCAATGCGTAAACGAACCACTTTTTCTTCCAAGAAATTGCTTCCCGCAGTTTTTAATTCCTTAAAGATTTGTCTTTAAAGATCAAAAGCTAACAGAAAAGAAGTTATCATCGTCGTATTCTTAAAGCATTTGTAACAGAGGCTATCTTTATCAGAAACTGCATCTGGACTTTACAAGAGATAAATTCATCTGTTTACATCTGGATTCTATTTTAGTCTCAATCTAAATGTCGTTCTTGATAAGAATAAAGAGATTCATTATCAACAGTTACTTAGATATAGTGTTTGTATCCCCTTAATACTTTTTTATATTAAAGGTGTCCGGGAAATTCTCGTTACCCCTTAATATAATAATAACATAATAGGGGATTCGGGAACTTACTCCGTATATATCATATATAAACATAATATGCACATATATATTTATAGACCGTTGTCGTAGCGCCATTTTTCATTCCTTCTCCACGTTTTTTCAGAATAGTTTAGGCAACGTGAACTAGAACTAGATGGAGACCGAAAAGGATTCGCCGCTCTCTGTTCTCTTAGCAACAGTCGTAACTGATGTTCACTACAACGGATGGTAGCAACTATGTTCGTTTGAAAATATTTACTCATTTCATTTTATATCTATATACGTAATATTTATATTTATTATACCTATTTATTCAAAATAAATTTCGAGGGTCTCAAGTCAAAAGGTTCTATGTGCGTTTTGCCAAATTTTTGCCCATAGAACTTTCCGGCACAGAGAAAGCTGAAAGAAGTAAAAGAAATGAAAATTGAACCTTTTGGAACAATCAGCTGACAGGCTAGAACTAATTTTTCAAACAAAACCTTCTGGAACACTACAGAAATCGCCAAAATAAACCGTTTAGCACACAGAACTAAAATTTATCAAAAGTGCACATAGAACCTTTTGGCTTGGAACCCTCGATTTAAAATTTACTTGTTTATTTCATGGGTTACATAAGATTAAATATATATATAGCCGGACACGGTATTTATTGGAAATGCTGATATTTAAACTATATTCACTGTATGTTTGTACATGCTAGTTGTGGGTAAATTTGTACTCCAACTATATTTTAATCTAAATCAAAAATTGCAGGTACTTCCGTTGTGAGGAACTATAAATTCGTTCCACACAATTACTTTACATGAAATTTTGACCATAGTGGGCGTGGCGAGCAATTTCTTGTTTATGTAAGCGTGATAGCTAAGTATTATAGGTTTAGTCTATTGTTTGTAACATCCCTTAATACGCGTCGGTGAGGAAAAAGGGTTTTAAAGTACTCGTTTCCGTCCATCTGTGATCACGATAAATCAAAAACTTTACATCTTACAAAACTGAACATAAGTTCTTTTCCGTGTACGAAATTGTAACCTCTTCTTTCCTTTTCCATTATTTTAAACATTTCATTTTTAAATGTAAATCCTTTAGAACGGGCAGTAAATATGTTACCGAAACGTTAGGTACGTTTTTAATCCATAAAAGTTTTTTTATAAGTTGAAGTGCAATTTTTAAATGCCTTCTCTTTTTTACTCAAAACTACTCATGCTGAAACTTCCTAAGACAGTAAAAATATATAGATTTATATCAGGAAGCTTCCTATTGATTTTGGTAGAATTCGGACCAGATTGTAAAGAGTTACGGGTCAAACGACATCAATACAGATGAATGGACAATTTTTTTTGAATGAACATCTGGGTTTATTTTTATTTCTTTTTTACTTTCTTTTTTTATTTTTATTTTAACGTTGGTTTTTTTTCTTTTTTGCGGATATTCGAAAGTTGACATGCCAACTACATCTTGTCTTTTCTCGTATTTTATTAACAATATGGCTGTTTATTTTTGGCAGTTTCCTCATCTAAGGGAAACAGCTTCGATTGATCCAGCGAACAATGGCCGTTGCTGTTGTGACTGGCAATTTTGCTTGTACTCGGTCTCTTAAAAGCGTTGACCCCACCCTGATTTCTCTTCCTCTTAAATGCATTCCAATTCGCTCGCGACAGACCGAATCCGTTCGCGGTCTCTCTACTCTATCATTAGCTAATCAGAGCCAACTGCTTTCCACGTCGTTGCTCTGCCTCCCGCTTTTTACGACAGCTCTACCGGGGTCCGCACCTCCGCCGCCTCGAAGGGCCGCGTAATGGTGTCGTTGCGGCTCCCATAAGAAAGTCTGCTCGGGTAACAACAACGGTGTTCTTTTTATGCATGTAAGAACCGGCTCTTAGGAAAAGGTGGTAAGCGAGGTGTAGCGTGCGGGGGTGTTTGGGGACACTCACTAAAAGAAAGCACGCTGGGCTTTTCGGTTTTTCGCTTTTTTCTTTGGATTTTCTTTATGTAAGTGGTGCTGTCTCAATGAAAACATTGCGCCATGCTCTACTGTTTTTTTTTACCTTCAAAACAATTCGTGGCAAAAAGAAAAAAAAATTGAAAGAAAATTGCTTACGTTTCTAAATTCAAAAATATGTTCAGTAAATAAATGAAGTAAACAACACAATTTGGATTTTCAAACACAATTCGATGGAGGGGCATATATAGGGTTTTATTTGTGGATGGATCAAATTAGGGAGGCGACCTCCATCAGCCAAAAAAAAAACCTAAAAATAAATAAGGCCTTCTATACATTTTGAGATTTCGGGTAGATAGGACATCTACATCCTTCCTATATACGGCTATGATTCAATGTTAAATAAACATTGTTAAATAAAGTTGGTAACTGTTAATTATGTTGGCGTTTAAAGTCAACCCTCAATATTCGGATTTCATTTTCGGTCCATGGAATAAAGTGACCCTATTTTCCTTCAGTGACGCTTTTCGCAAAAGCTTTTTCATTAGAGGATAGTTCCTCATCTGAACGCTAGGTGACAGCCATTTTCACTGCTAACGCTAAATTCAGCAATAATAAGACATGTAACTGTAAGAGATTATACATTTTTAATAAATCTTCTACAATAATTGATACAATAGGCTACGTTTAATTAGGAATGTATGATTACGACTGCAGAACTGTGACTATCCTGAAACGCTTGGAGGCTTTTAATTCACTGAGAAATTACAGTAGAAGTTGACTGTGCAGTAGCTTTATAATAGTGTCAATTTTACGGAAAGCCATTTTTGGTTTCATCAAAACTGCTTGTATTCTTAGAATAAAAAGGTACATTTGTTGAAGCGCTCTGATACAGCCTTTTCGCTAGATAAAACTTCACTAGTATAAGCGCAGCGCAATATAGAAAGATGTTATTGATCTCATAGTCGACCAAGTGCTTCTCAAAACAGCAGCACATGCATGGTAAACCTTGGCTTTTAATTAGTTCCTTCGCTTTCGGTGTTCCAAAAGCAGCCACAAGAGGGCGACACATTCTACAGGGTCACAACATCACCTGTAAATGGTTTGTGGAAAATTTAAACTTTTGACCCTTAATTATTATCCAATCTAACTGAAATTTGGGGACACACCTTAAATTTTATTTGATTTCTCTGTACACCAAGTTTGATGAATGTCGATCCATCGGGAGTAGAGTTCTTCATATACTGCCACTATCGGTAGAGCGGTGATAAGAGAACCGAATACATCCATTCAGGAATCTTGTCCTCTGTTATCTGCCTGACTAGTATATGGCGTGAATAATAATACTGATATATTTTAACCATATTTGAACAAGAACTGTCCGAATAACAAATTCTTAAAAATTTAAGTATATTGAATTTCACAGGTTAATTTCACAAGAGGAATAGAGCAGTAAAACTATTTCAACAAATATTAAACATTTTAAAGAGATGGTTATTACCAATCATATTATCATATTCTCAATCAAATCAAATTTTCCCGCCAGTTAATTACAATTTTCTATAAGTATATAGTTTACGCAATCTAAAATCATAGAATCCTTCTATATTTTGAAACATCTCTCCAGCTACCAGAGCAGCAGCATTCTTCAACTTAGCTACTACCGATTTAACTGCCATCTGCTGGTTGTTTTTTTCTTTCGCCTTTTTTTATGTCTTTTCTTCTTTTCTTCTGTTTTTTTCCCCTCCTCTTTTCTTCCTTTGATTTCTATCTTCCATTTACACGACCGAGCAACATTTAAAACAAAACCTTGGCACATTTATGGGAAGTCTATCAATTATGCAGGTGCCACTTTACCTACTTGTCCTTTTCTCGCTTCTTGGCTTTGAGGTAGTTTTATTTTCGCAGCAGCCATTGGCTTGGAAGGCCTAATTTTAGTGTTTTTCTCTTTTCTTTTTCCACTTGGACTGAAACATAAAGATTGAACCCTTTAAGTTGTATGTTTTTGACTGTGGGCGTGCACGTTTTCTTGCTAGTGCTTTTGTGCAGTTGTAGATGTGATTGAAAAATCTTTTTTTTTTTTTAAGTAAACGCATGAAAAGCCTTTGATGCCCTTCCAAGCTTTTCATTCCCCTTCTTTCTATTTACTTTTTTTTTTTAGAAATTGATTTTTTTGCCTCCCAACCCTCCCCCTTGCTTCTCATTTCTGATCCGAATATGCTGCAACCACTATTGGAAATATACTTTTCGGTGATTGATAAAAGCAAAAATCGTTGACCTGTAGCTGAATGACGCACAGTTGCGCAATTTACCTTCCCTCCATCCCCCCAAAAAAAAATGGAAATAGGAAAAGTTGGAGAAGAAGGGGGTATTGAAGCAGGATTATTATTTCGCGTTCTTTGGTTGGAAATCCCGATATATGCTGATTGGCTTTTTAAGAAATGTCTATTACAGATTCTTAGTGGTATATTTGACTTTCAGAGCGTAATTAAAAATCAACTTCTTAAATTAAAAATGCAGAATCATAAAGTAACATAGCTACGAAGGAGGAGGAGAGATGAAAGATGACGTCACTGTGGAAAGGGGATGGCAAAATGAGGAAGGGAGGAGGTATTAGACTCCTGCTGTGCGTCACTGATTTTTTTCTTTTGGTTGGAAGGTAAGACCTTAAGAATCTTGCGGCGACGTTTGATCATAAAAATCTAGCAGTGCTGCTATTACAGCAAACAAAAAAAAATTCAAAATCTTTTCTGAACTATACATTTGTCAGTTATTTTAATAAGCATTATGATCAGTGACGCTATTTAATAGGAGTATCAATAACAGAGTACATATTCAGTTTAAACAAAGAATATAATTATAAAAGGAATAAACATGTTTCTTAGACTTGGACATTGTCTCTTCAGTGCTGATTTAAGAAAAAACTTTTAAAATTATTTTAAAACCCTTTTTTTATCCTATCATTATAACTTATAATTGGTAAAAAATGAAAACTTATCCATCGATCATTTACGAATATCGCATTCACAAGGAATTAAATACAATAAGGGAACACTACCTTAAAAATAATTTTAATTTCTTTGATCGTTTAGACTAATTTTGAAGTTTATTTTAATTGCAAGAGATGGAAATTAAACAGGTGTTATTCAGGACGAAAGGTATCTTCTAGGAGGTCATAGTATAGGTCATTCTAAGTAAGAAATCTATCTAGTATAGGTCATTCTAAGTAAGAAATCTATCTTATTCCAAAGGGGTTCCGAGTTAGAGCTGTCTGTATGTAGAGTTGCCAAAGTATTGACAAGAGTTAACTGAAGCTTTACTGTGGGTCACCATTGATAGAGCAGTAGACAAAAGAACTATAGAGGGTGTCCCAGGACAAAAGACAGTTACTTGAACAATAAAATATTAGAAACAGCATATTACATACCGTTTCTAATATTTATTATGCAAGTGATTGCATATCCTCCTGGGATATGTCCACCTTGTATAGTTCTTTGGTTCACCGCTCTGGGAATGGTGTCGCCACAGTCTAGCTTCCCGATACAAGGGATAGCATACAACTTTGGAGACTTACGTTACGATATTTTTAATTGGGAAGCCTGATGAAATATTTGTGAGCTTTTAAAGTTAATACTAATTTTAATAATTTGCAGCACCTACAATTTTATAGGAATCACTATCATATGATTTCAATAAAAATTTGGCTTCATATTGAAAAATGGAGACAGAACAAAGATTAACAAAGAAAATGTGCTTTTAACTAAATTTTTAGTGATCCATTTGAGAGCTATTGTGATAGCGAGCAAAATCAATAGCTACTGCGTTTGTCCTGTCCGTCCGTGTCTGTCCTCCCCTAACAACTCCCGAACGGAAGGTCGGATTGACAAACGGATTTCACCATCAATTCAGAAGCCCAAAAACTGTAGGAATGGGATATTTTCAAGGGCCAACGGCCCTCCTTGTTCGAGATATTTGGCATTTTTTTCATTGGATTTCCGCTATTAGCTTAAATGTCAGAAATACAGCCATCTTATTTCAGTTGTTAGTTATAGCGTGATCGGTTAGTTCTCGGACTCATATGCTGAATGTTGTCGGTTCGAATCCGTGTATCTACTTCTTTTTTCTATTTTTTCTTCTCTTAATCTCTTTTCTCTGTCCGAGTGAATTTTTATTTTGCTTTTCTTGTTTCCTAACTTTTTTTATTTTTTTTCTTCTTTTTTTTTTTTATTTTTCCTTTCGTTAATGTACTTTCTTTTTTTTTATTATTTTAAAATTTTGATGTTATGGATCGCCCTTTAATTTATGCTTTAGCACAAAATTACATTCACTTGTTTATTGTGTTTTTGTATAAATCTATTTTATTAGTAAATTGAGGTTTCTCAAAGCGTGTTTCATTAATAAATTTAAACCTCTGGATGGATCTTCTTGAAACTTGGTATGCATATTTAAGGACAAGAAACGATACATTTCTACTTGATTTTTTGTTTTCTGTGTGGGTCCTTCTTGAGAAATTAGGACCAGAAATTAGCAAAAACAAATCCCATAGAAAAGATTAGATATAACACAATGATGATTACTTATTTATTAGTAGATAATGAAAATTTTTACTGTATATTTATTCAGCAATTGTTGCATTTTAAAAATACATGGAGGTTTTTAGTTCTATCATAATCACGACTTTAATGAAAAGAAAAAAAAGAAATTTTACTGATCAGTGTTTTAAAGAAAGTAGGTTTTAAGTTCTTTCGGTAATTCTTGTTTATTTTGGGAAGGCGCAAGTGGTTCTCCAACTTTAAAAAAACGACAGGATTCCGTAAGTTAGTTTTAAAAGGTAAAGTAGTAAGAAAGAAGGCTTCCTAATTTTTAACAATATATCCCTTTTTTCCCTACAACTACACGAGCCATGCTTCATCTTCCTTTATATATTTATTAGAGGCTGGTCTTATTTATTTTATGAGGCATCGCATTGTTTTTCAGGTTAGGGTGAGAGTGACGTGAATGATTCATAAATTGAGCAAATTTATAAACAGGCCGCCTACAAGACGCGTTAGAGGCGTTAGTGCTGACACAACAGCGCACAATGGCCATTTCTCTTCACCTCTTGTGGCCCTTAACGTAGACGAGCAGCATCCCTAATCACGAACTCGAGGGGCAAGGAGTCCTTTTTTTTTTTTTGAAGGCGAATTCTCTGGTCTCCCCTCAAAAGCCACGAAATCAAATTTCTCCTTGGTCCCGGTAGCGTTATAGGGCCGACTTCTAAAGTCAAATCACCTTCCCCCCATCCACCCGTGTACGAATTTATTTATCAGAACGATGGAAGACACTTTGTGTGTGTGTTATGGAGTACCGTCTGGGTTCATTGGGCATTATTTAATATACTCTTTATGTATTGGGCTGAGGCTGGCTTCAAAGAGACAAGAAGTTCCTGCAGGAATTAGAAGCCTAATTTCCTAAAAGTATTATGCATTTCTATCCTTTATTTTTATCCTTTTTTTAATGTATCGAAATTATCTTAATCCACGAATACAAAAACACAGCATTTTCATTTTTTTCCGTTATCTGAACAATTAACAAATCGTTATGTCTTAAGCCCCGTTAATCAAAAAGCAACAATATTTTTATTTTGTGATGTTTTTTACGAATAAAAAAACAATGCCACTGATCATGCTTAAAGGTAGTGTGTTCTATGATATTGGAATGCCTCTTGAGTCAAGCTGAGATCTTGGGACAGCTGTTTCGAGCTTATTAGACTCATCAGCCAAGGCTACTCAGCCAAACAGCTGCCAGAAGGTCTCAGCTTGACTCAAAAGGCATTCCATTATCATTTTATTATGAATTGGTTTCTTTTGTTCACCCATTAAAGGTTCTCCTTATTTTCTTTCTTTCTTTAATATTTTTTTTCTTCTTTGTGGTCAACTTCCTTTTGTGGTGAGCGTTTGCTGCCCAAGGATTTGATTTCCACAATATATTGTTTTTTTTTTGTTTTGTTTTGAGGAGTAATTTGTCATGTGTAGAATTAATGTGTTCTATGTTGTTTTCTTATGTATTATTTACCCCATTACAATAATGACATTACATATTTTATAGGTAATCTATTAGTTAAATACAATGTTCTCTTTGTCAATTAACAATACAGTATAGTCATAAACTTCAATATTGTTCATTCTGAAAAAATATCAAATTACATTTTTCACCTGTAATTCTCTTTGTAATACCTCATATCCTGAGAATTGCTAGCCGATACTTCTAGAAATATTGATGTTTGCATAAAAGCGTTTGAAGAAGTGAAATATGTATTATATTTGGATATAAATAAATAAAAGTGATAGAACATGCAGCGATAGGGAGGGGTACTTTTGAGTGATGATGGGGTGCTGGAAACTTAACTATTCGTGCTTAAAATAAGTTAGAGCAAAAATGAATTAGCAAGAATTTTTTTAAGAAAATCTGTCCCAACGTTTAAACAGAAAAAAAAAGTTTAATTAGAACAGTAAAACTTAGGATGTTTCTTATTCTCAGTCACTAATAATAATAATAATAATAATAATAATAATGAAAACCATGCATCACAACAGACCAGACATCACACTTATTGATAAGGTCAAGAAACAGACCTATCTCATTGATATTGCAGTGCCTATCAGCAAGAACATGCAGAAACCTCATGCAGACAAGATCAATAAATACACAGACCTAGCACATGAGCTCCTGAAGCAGTGGAGGCAGGACCGAGTACGTGTTGTACCCATCGACTTGTCCGCCACTGGTCTGTTGCCTCAAACATTGCATCGCAATCTCAGCACTCTAGGACTTCACAAAAACACTTATACACAACTTCAGAAGGCTGTGATACTCAACACAACACGCATAGTTAAGAAATTTACGACGCAACCACCCATCCCTAATCATTCCTGCACACGTCTTTACACTTGGTAATATGTGCTTTGGTCCTTGACCCGCCATGTTGTGTTAGCTGGGGAAACCCATGATTTGAAACTTTTACATAATAATAACAACCTAACCTTACAACAATTTCTACCATCTTCAAAAGTTCTCTTTTGTTTTAATTCATGTACGCATTTTAATTTTTTTGTTTATTTCCAGTATCTTTTAAAAGTGGTTCATGTGCAAGTAATTACTCTCTATGCCAAAAAAATATTTTTTATTTCTCGGCTTCGAAAATAACCCTAAATAATTCAGAAACCGAACCGGAAGAAAAGAAATAGGAAAAAAAAAAATTGAAAGGCTTCTTAAATTGTTAATGTGTTTACGATTTTGGTGGTGTTGCATTCATCTTTCGTATTTAATGATTTCATTTGAGTTCAGAAAGAAACAGAGCTTAGAGCGTCTTAACACTAGGAGTGCAATCACACCAAATTCTTTGTAACGCTACAGAAAGGGATTTTTTTGTTTCTAATATTTTCTTTTTTCATTTGTAGTGAATGCATCACCAGTCAGCTGTCCCTTTCATGGTACATTTACCTTTTCGTACAATCGGGGGAACGGAGAATGTCGGACGCCCATGTCTACTGTTGACTTATGTACCGAAGAATCCCGGCTACTACTAAAGTACCAAGCCTGCCCTGATGTTCCAGGAACAGAAAGTACAGGTAGATACCAAAATTTATATTCTTCTTTGTACTTTTGTTTGTAGGAAATGTTAGTTGTTACGCGGTTCGTGAGCGCTAATTCGCAGTAACGCTGCTCTTGTATTGCCATCCGTGTCTCACTAGAACGCTGAATAAGAGGGAAAAAATTTGCATTTTTCGCAACAACACCTTGAGAGCTATTTTCAGTGGAAATCTGTGACAAGTGTTTCCCTCTTATTACGACTCGTCAATTAGTTGTAAACAATTGATGATTAGATGATTTAGGAGTAAATTCCACCTTTTCCTTTCTCCAGCTATAAACCTTTTTTTTTTTAATGGAACGTAGATAAAACTTATACAAATCTTGTAAATAAAAGGAAAGGAGAATGGGCAGATCTGTCCCACCCATGTATAGCGATAAGATATATTCGTAAGGAAAGATCTCCATCAATAGAACATTGTTTATCATTACGACTTGTCTCAATTATTAGTCCGTTCGGAATTATATAAGGCTAGATATGACGTTTGAGTGATTGATTGTGGTGTATGTGGGTGGCAGGGAAGCCAACTACCAACAGCCGGGGGGTTCTTGGCTGTAGGTGGTTGGCTTCCCTGCCACCCACATTCACCACCATTAAGCAATCGCATTGTAAATAATTATTATACGTAATTAATAATTAAATTATCATTTATTTCAAGTGAATAATAATTATTTACATGTAATAAATGAAAATAATATTTACTATTACTGAAAATAATTATTAAATTAGAATTAATTAATACATCCGGGGAGTAAGATCTCAACTAGCTAAGTCATATCTAGACGTATATAACTCCGAACGGACTAAGAATTGCGACGAGTCTTAATAATAACATACGTTCTACGTAAGGAGATCTTTCTATAGGTATATATCTTATCACTATACAGCGTGTGACAAATTCCCATAGATTTTGCCCATTCTCCTTTAGTATAGATTTCTTTAAATAAAGTATTTCTGTAGAAGCGTCGTTACTTTAAAAAAATCCCTGCTCCTTTAACTACGCTGTAAAATTGTTCTATTGTTGTACAAGAAAAATACACACACTGCAGACGATACTCTTGGTAATTCCGAAGTTTATTGTACTTTGTTGAAGATTAGAAAGTAGTACATTACCAGTTTTTACTGTATATAGATAAGAATAGATAGTGGGATATACAGATAAATAGATTTATTAACAAATAGATAGCGATAATAATGTAATTTTTTTCATTTATTCAAATTTCGTTTTGGAGATATTTACTATTATCCCTACGTTACTATTTGACGTTATTTTGAAAGTTATGAGTTTGCGTTTTTTTTCTCCAATTTATAGTATTTTAATAAAATAATATGGTCAAAAATTGAAATAGTGTCAATCATAACAGACTACTTGCAAAAATACCATTATAATGGTACAGAGCATAAATATATTCACTAAATACATTTATAATAACTTAATACCTCTTTGTGAAATAGACTGGGAAAAGGATGATATTAGTTTTTTTCTTCTCGAGGCGGAATTTGAAGGATTCGGTTGTATTTAATGTTGAGTGGGAAGGGCGCATGCGCAGGGAAACTTAGTTGCTTCTGTCAGATCAGATCTTTTTAGAGTTGAACCCAGCGAAGCGTCACGTTTCTAAGATAATATCATCGAAATGCAGCTGCCTCATCTTTCCTCAGAAGAAACTTTGTTGATTTTAGAGAATGTATTTTCTTTTTGTATGAGATACTTTTTTTTTTTTCATATCGCTGATTTCATGGTCGATTGTGTCTTTTTCTGTGATAAAAATAGAAAAAGAGAAAATGGTGCCCAAGAAAATTAGAAAAATCCGTTTCGGAAAAAAAAGCAACATTGTTTCTCCATCAATGCCATTTGCATTTCTGACAACTCCGAGATTCAATAATCATTGAAATCCTTTGTTTACTTCAGTTTTAGCCAACTTCCAATAGTGAAAGGGAGTCTCATGAAAGCCACACACACACACACACATACGCAAATACCTTTTGAACCGAATGATGGATCTTCTTGAAACTTAGTATATATATTTAAGGACAAGGGACTATCTAACCTTTATATTTGAAATCTTTTCTAATTTGGTTCTTTGTCAAGAAATTAGCACGTGAAGACAACAAAAATTCCCTTAGAAAAGCATTGGAATCTAAACAATGGATTTCTACCCTTATTTCCGTTAGTACTTCATAATTGTAAATGAATTTTAATCCGTTTTTAGCTAATCCATCATCTGATTAGAATGAAGTCGATTTAGACGAGTTAAGTAAATAATATGAATTTGATATTTTTTTTTTAAATAATACATTTGTTTTGTCAGACTTCAGTAAATTTGAGAATTGCAGTGTAAATGTAGGCCTTTTTGTTTTAGTCGACGACTTTAAAAAAATATAAAGAAATAAGAAATTTTAAGGAAAGTAGGATTGAATTTCTTTCGAAATTCTTGCTATTTTTATATTTTGAAGTATTATTAGCAGATCCAAAGACGAGGGAAATTTTCAGATTTGTTGCAAGGAAAATATATATATATCACTTGAAATATACCACAGTGTTTTTGCAAACTTGCACAACGAATAACTTGTGAACCGCTGACTAGATTCTTCTTGAAAACTATATGGCGTGCTCATTTAGAGTTACGGGTGTAACTTATCTGTTTGAAAAATTTTCCTTGTAAGTTCTTTCGAAGAACTTTGTGAGTGAAGTTATGTTTGTTTTCTACATATTCATACGTTATGTATGAAATTTACCCATAAAAATCCAGTACTGTCATTTCGGAACTCTCACCGATAGTGCAGTTTCTAGCGAAGAGTCGAGAATTATTGGTGTCGATACTCATTTTCTTACAACTTTCTGACCCAACTATAATAATAATAATAATATAAATAGGCATACTGTAAGATATCCGTCGGGTAATGGAGACTTCATGCTACTCTCGTGTGAGGGGTGGAAATCAAAATAATCGTGTTCACATTTTAGGCTGCACCATAATCATGGTACCAAATTATAAAGTAATCCTTCTAGCCGTTTAAGAAAGAGATGTCCAGGATCCATTTCCGAAGGATAAGGGATGGATATCAAAATAAATGAGCCCATGTTTTAAGTTCCATGACCATAAATAAGTTACGCACCAAATTTGATGGAAAATTTGTTTAGTCGTTTTAACGTGATGTCCGTAGAGAGAGACAAATGGGCAAACAGAGAAGAAAATTGTTCAAGTGGAATAATAAGACTACGTAAGCTCAATCGATAAAACTTTAAAGAAGGTTAAAATAATCAATTTCATTTCTGTTTCATTTTGTAGATTTCTATTACTATCCCGTTATTTTAAACAGTTGAAAAAGTTTATAAAGTTGAAACCTTCCTATATACGTTTCCCACTATCCTTTGTTGTTACATTTGTTGACGTCGATATCAGGTTTAAAACCGTCGCATCATTATCTTGCCATTTTGGCGTACAAAAATAATAGTATATACAGTGCATATTTACGTGTTCTAAAACTATATAGTGTTTCCTTGTCAGTCTTTCAGTATCATACTAATTTAGAATCTTTTGAATAGCGACAGGCCCTTTTGAATATTCTAGATCATATTATTATTACTGAGATCTCCAGAATAGCCTTTCCCTGAATTATTATCCTCGTCAGCGTATGACCCAAAAATGAGAAAATAATATAGAAACGGAAATTCTTTCTGTGTCACATTTTGCTTATATATATACATATATATATATATTGTTCATTTTTTTGTTGAAATAGTCCACAAATTAAAAAAAAACAACCATTTATCGTATCATGAAACATTAATGGCAAATAACTGTTACCACGTGTGATCTCCCTGTCGATTTGAATCGAAATTGGACTGACAAAGAGTCCTCAACCTACCAATAGTCGTACAGCGTTTTCTGTACTGTATTTACATTCCGTACTATTTACGATTACTGTACTTCGGTGAAGCTGTTTTTTTTTTATTTTTCTTTGCCGGTATTCGAAAGTTGGCACACCAATTATACCCTTTGTTTTTCCTCAGGCCCTCGCAGATAATGCTACATTCCATCTAGCAGCTGCTTGTGGAATAACGGAAAGCGAACGCGCCCAAAATTAAATGCCACGGTTTGCCATGCATGCTCTTCTGTTGTTGTTTTTTTATTATTCTCAGGGCTTGGGAGACATTGGACGATCTCGCTAGCCGTAATTTAATTTCGTTGCTTCAGTTTGGACTGTAGCTATAAAAAGTAGCCTATCTTAAGAGCATATACGTTTTCCCGAATGTGGGTCTGTGTGTGTTGCCTGATGCCGGCCGTAACCAGGCTTAGGTCAGTATAATTTTCGTCGAAGCTAAAGGTGGTGCTGGAGGTAGGACGAAGATTGCCGACGCACTTACAGCAATGCCTCATCGCAACCAATTTACACGGAATGGACAGGCTAATCTGGCTGAGAGGTTCTCGAGGCAAACTTGGGTGATAGTTGGATATCACTTCCGCTAATTAACTTCTATATTACGTGATAATTTTTACGTTTTCGCTGGAAGAACTTTTTAAGTTAGACGAATAGTTTCCGTCTTGCATTTACCTTATTGCAAAAGAGAGGCTTTTTAGATAACATTTTTTGAGGATCTTTAAAATGAGCATTCATGCACTTTCGACCTAATAGGTTTGAACAGGCGAATGAATCTTCTTGAATATTGGTATGCATATTCACGAGCATCAGAGTGCCTACCGTTTTTATTTGAAAATTACTCTATGGATAAATTTGCGCAAGAAGGTGACAAAATTTCCATACTAAAATAAAACATGACATATATATACATATATAAAAAGAAAAGTCCTGACTCACTCACTCACTGACTCATCAACACTCACCCCAAACCCTTGGACCTAGAAAGCTGAAATGTTGCACAGAGGTTCCCTTTATGATGTAGACAAGGAATAAGGCCGGATTTTTCGAAATTCCCACGGGATAGGGAATAAAGAGGATTTATATTTTCGCTTTAAAATGACCATCAAATGTGTGGCGCCAACCCTCAATATATCTGAGTTATCCTGAGAAGGCCACACGGGCTGGGAACTCGCATATTTTACGATCTCGATATTAATTTGCTAAAAAAATAAAGCTTTTTTTTTTTTTATGCTGTGCATACAAGGGCTCCGGAACGAAGCGACTAGTTAGTTAGGAATACCCGGCTAGTTAGGAATAAAACAATGAATTTCTATGATTGTCTAATAATGCATATTAATCCGTTTACCAATTCAGCCATTTGCGCGTCCTTTCATATTATTAGTGGGTATAGACTCAGTTATCCATCGCGTTGTGTAAATTTTGAGCCTGCAGTGCTTGCGAGTGCTTGCAGTTTAGGTTGGATCTTAAATAATCATCGTACCAAATTATAAAAGACATCAATCCAGCGTTTTACGATGAATTTTAGTCAATTTTTGAAGGATGGAAACCAAAAATAAATGTAGCTGGGATTTAAGTTGGACAATAAATAAGCCATGTACCAAATTTTATGAAAATCCGTCCAGCCGTTTCAGCGTGATGCTGAACAAAGAAGAAAAAAGGTTCAAATGGGAAAGAAAGACTGTGCACTATCAGTCAAAAATTTAGTAGATGTGTTCAATGCAAGTGATTACTTGCAATTTTTTATTAACTTTGAGCAAACGGAAAATTTGAAGATACTGTTTATTTTCTACAAATTTTATAATTAATGAATATAGAAACATTTTGTGTGTGTGTGTTGCTTTCAAGACTTTACAAAAGAAGCAAAATTAAAGAACCGCAAAGGATACAAAATATTTTTTATAAAAAAATAAAAGAAATTAGTGTTTAAGTTTTTAAAGGAACTTCTCGTATACATTTGAAATATGGATCATCTACATAAAAGATCTTAAAATTGAAAAGTTATCAATCACAAGCGATTATTGATAGTCGTATTCTGTAATTTGCTTTAATGTTTGTTTAAGCAGTTATAGAGGAAATCATTTCTCTCAATTTTCATCATCATTACACGAAAACTGTTTCTACCTTTGTAAAGACAGTCATAATCAGAGAAGACCAGAATCTTCTTTTTCTATTTCAAAAGAAAGGTAATAATTAATAAGAAGTAAAACACTTTCCGGATGGAATCTCGCTCTACTTTTTAATGTAATTGGACGGCAGAGAAGGCGCTGTTCAGAGATGATCTATCTACATGAGTAAGAGCTGCTGATGAAAGATGATAATCTCGAAACAGGCGTATCCCATGTAATAAAGATTGTAGATCTGTTAGAAATGCACTAATGTTAATTAAAAGATGATAGACAGGAAGTGATTAGTAAATAATGGTCCTAAATTAATCATGGTTTTTTTTTTTATTAGAATAAGTATTATAAAATCGGAGTGTCCGAAAGGCGTTATTGTTAATATTATTCAAGACACATGATCGTTGCTCCTGAAAGTAGTTAGTTTTGAAACCCTCAAGCGCCTTATCTAAGGTTTAAAATTGGAACGTTTTTTCCCTGTAGATCCCTATCGAGAAATTTGCTAGAAAAGATGAAAAAAAAATTCCCATAAAACAGTTATGAACTTTTTAACATAACGTGCAATGATAAAATTTAAAATATAGTCATACCATGAAGTCATATATTTACAATTAAAATAAATTAAAAATAAAAATAACACTCACGACGTTTCAGGCCTCACTAATTGGAGACCTGAAACGTCGTGAGTGTTATTTTTATTTTTAATTTATTTTTTAATTGTTAATATGTGCCTTCGTGGTATGCCTATATTTTAAAGCTATGAATTTACTATTACAAATTATGATTTTGTATCGTTGGTTATGAATCCGTTAATGAATCCATCATCTCTGCGTGCTTTGATTGAAATGAATCGGATTTAGACAACTTAAAGAAGTAAGGCTTAACGTTTCACGGCATTAAAAATACAACGAAATATAATAACGCAACCGTATAGAAAAATAACTTCCAGTTGTATCATGAACTTTCTTGTTTTAAAGGGATATCACTTTAAATATTTGTGAAATTGATCGATTTGGGACGTGAAATGCAGTGTCTTTGCAACAGTGAAATAAATACCGCTTTTATTTTGCTTCGGAGACGAATAATGATGGTAATATCGAATACACTGTCGATAAGTGTTGCATACTTAACTATACGGGTACAATAGGTGTCAATTGTGCGCTTGCTATGACAGTAAAACCCTCCGGAAAGGCAGGCTGCGGCCGGATGTAGTGGGAATAGCTCTAATTACAGCGGAACGTCAGTTGCAGCGGACGGGCTCCGGCCTGTTATGCATACAGAGAGCCCCGCTCCTTCGCCCAGCAGTCTAATTCAATCTCCCGTTCACCCACGTATCTAGTTATCTCGTCAGCGCAATAACAGACAGAGATGCGGAAAAGCGTTGCCTGCAACAAAGAAACCTCTTTCAAATAGTGACACTGCTGGATAAATGGCGTTTTCATTTCCCCGCGTCGATACATCAATGCGGAATGGTTTTTCAATACAGGCTGTTGCATTTCTCGCTTGTGTGTTTGCCTATTACATTGGCATAATAAAATTGTGAATGCATCTTCAGATCTACGTTTATTCGGAATATAGGGGACAATAAAAATAGTGAAAACACCTCAACGTTATTACTGTTCTTGGCCTCCTATGTCTAAAAGATCCAATTTATTTTTGTTTATTTTATATAGACAGTTTCCACTACTCTTTCTGCAGTTCAAAATAATGATGAATTCGTCCAACAAACAAAGTTGTAACAGCATTAGGAAGGGGTTCAGTGCAAAGAGACCCACAATTAATAAAAAATTAACTTTGTAGGGAAATCTGAATATAAATCTGAATATTAATATATTTTCATTAAATTACTATAGTGAAAATAATTTTTAAGTCTGGAAAATAGGATTTGAATAAAATAAAATCAGTCGCTCTAAAAGCCAGTGGAAAACAAAGGTATTCCACATATTTTGAAAGCTGAGTGCTGATTGGTTGGCTACTGCCAGCCTTAACCAATAAGTAAATCCCTTAATCATGAAGGATAGCGAAGAAAAATAGATCAAAACATGAATAAATAAATACCTTTATAAATCCAGGTAAATTAATTCAAAGAAATACCTCGAAGGGAAAAATGAAATCGTTGACGAGCCTAGATAAAATAATGCAGCACCCACGTACTTTATTTATTTACTTATTATTTTTTTAATATTTTTTTAACAATTCTAGAATTCTCTAGAAAAAATTGGTATCTCTGCAGAACTCAAAATACACTGGGTAAGTGAAGTTAGCTGCACGTGTTCGCGAAAAACAACTGATGACTGGCTCTAATAAACACAGAATACATACTGTACATACCGAAAGTTAATCACAAGGTGGCGCCACCATCAAATCTTCTAGAACTTCCGGAGCTTCCCGAATAAGTGAATATTATAGCAAAATATTGTAAATAATGAAGTCAACTATGCCAATTAAAAACAATAAAAATTACAAAAGTAATTGAAAATAAGTAAATGATAACTTAATTCAAAGAAAAAATGTTAATATAAAACCACAACAATATGAAAAAGCCTAATGTTATGATTTGATGTTTGTGGCATTTCGTATTAATAACATTTGATATTAATATTCGCCATAATTACAATCCAAGATGTACAATTAACATACTTTTAACCTGTGCAGCAGTATAGTCAGGATTGATCAGGGCGGTGGCTATGCAGGAAAAAACAAAAATAAAAAATAAATAAAAAATATTTCGAAGAACTGAAAGCCTATTTAAATATCAAAATTTATTTACTTGATTTTTTGTTTTCTGTTTTTTGAGGGGGACACGACAAAAACTAAAAAACTTACATTTATTTTCAAGTCGTAATATCTATTACTTCAACATTTTCCATTTTTTTCTGAAAACAAAAATTAAATTCGCATTATACTTAAATTATTAAATCGGATTAAGCTTAATCGTATTTAAACATGGATTAGCTGAGATTGAACATTTATTGTTTAAGACGATGAGATATTTATAGAAATAGAATAGAAATCCATTGTTTAGACTCCATTGCTTTTCTATCTTTGTCGCCTGATTTTTCAAAAAGTACCTATTTGGAAAAGAATATCAAATATAAAAGGTAGATTGTCCCTACACTTTCAAACATATCCATTCAGTGGTTCAATAGTTATTAGGGGGAGGATAAATATATATTAAATATAAATATAGAATTGCTGCATGTGATGAACCTCACTTTGCAATTGGGAAGTAAGCTAATAATAATAATCTAAATATATCGGACAAAGTATGTTTGTAGTTCGTGATACATTTCGAACGGTACTTTCCCATTGTGTTATGATGCTCCACAACTTGATAACAATGCATATTTTGAGCGTTTGTTTTATGATTTGAGTTATGACTTGAAGTAAAGGGCAAACTTTGTTTTATTTTTAGTGAATTTAATAACGTCTGCAAAGATAGAAAAAAAAGTCAACGGGAATAAACTTAATGCAACATTTTTCTTGTAATCGTTTCCCGCTGGGGTAAAAATCGAGTTATGTCTTCTAGCATATCATATTATTGTTAGTGGATTTAACAAGGACTTCTTGAAAGAACTTAAAACCTACTTTCCTTTAAGTGTTGCGTTTTAGTTTATTTTTTTCAAAGTCGTGTATTATCAAAGAAAAACAAATTCTATAAATTATGTTCTGTAAATACCCTCCGAATATCAACAGTGTACAGTACCTTAAAAAAATTCCATTTGCTGAATATTGATTAAATCCTCAACAATTTTGAAATCTAAATTCAATTAATCCTATTCAAATCAAAGCAATCGGATATTTACAATGACTTACAAAACAAATTAAAGCTGTATTAATGCATTTCAAAAGAGATTCATTGTTTGCCGTCAGTGAAATTTAATTGTTTCCTTTTTCTTGCGAAATTTTTGATCACCTACACTCGCAGATATCACCCCAAGGATTCGTGAAACAACATAGATCGTATTCCCTATGTCAGGCACGTAGCCAGGGAGGGAGCTCGAGGGGCTGAAACCCCTCCCGACATCGATACAAAGTACTATACAATATAAAAATCTCTCTCTAAATTGAAATCAAAAGAAATTACTCATATCAAGTCACTTAGTACGACATCCAAGGGAAGCCAGGAAGTGGTTCTAATTCTTATTATACCAACCACGAAAACGCACTTTTTCGAGGAATGAGCCCTTCCCGAAAGAAAATTCTGGCTTCGGGCCTGTCCTATGTGCAACTATGTATCTCCCATGTTTCAAGAAGTTTCCGTTCATTTGTTCAAAAGTCAATAAAGAAACACTCATCTACATTTTCTGGGCCTAATTTTCCTTTCGATAGAAGGCAAAAAAGAAAAAAAATGTAAAGTAACTTACCTTTTATAGTTTTGAAATTTCTATTCAGCATGTTTTTATTTTTTTAAATAATACTGAAAACTGTCTGACCCCAAACCCTCCTTTGTCTACGCCACTGAGTTTGAACGCATCTATTGAACAGAACTTCGTATGTTTAGCATATTGGACTTATCCTATTTAGTTAACTACAACTTTGAGACAAATAAGCCTTTACAATATCTGTCTATAAAATGCCTCTGGAATATAGAACTGTCCTTAAAGAATTGCAGCGAAAACTTATTCACAGCGAAATCTATTAAAGAAGACAGTTGCTGCAGTTAGTTTAACTCAGCTTTAAATATGGAGAGACAAAATCTCGTCTGTGGCACCTGAGTTTCCACTGTTAAGATTTTTTTATTATTTTTTCCCAGGAGTATTTAAATCCCTTGAAGTACGTTTAAATTAGATGTGTCGTTCTTGGGCCTTTTTTTTTTCATTGTTTTAACTATTTTTCTTTGCAAAGAGCAAGACGAGGGGTTAATGCATCCAGACAGGTTCTGTGTCTGTGTTTGCCCAAACGCTTTATTGTTGGATCGGAAGTCTCTGTTCCCTCTCTTAAGGACTGTCTTTCAGCGTCATGTCTTACGACAACACCCTTACTTATCCCAAGTTTTAATAACACCCAGTGGAAAGGCAATAAAACTCACTCGACAAGTTGACAGATAATCAGAAGAGGAGAAAAAAAAGGAGAGAGTGGATATTGTTATGATATGACATCTCCATTTGGTCATTCGACACGAGAAGTCAAAAGGTATGTTGGTGTTAGGTTTGTAAGAGAGAGAAAAAAAATATCTCAATGCTATCTCAATAAAGTGAAGAAAGTCGATATCAGATGTCGATAGCTCTTCCACAGTTTGTGGATAAATGAAGAACTTGAAAAGATTTGAGCATGTAGTCTTCAGTTTAAAAAATTTGAGATATAGACAAATAGAAAAAAAAGTATCAAAACGTTAAAATATTGGAAGTAATTTTTTGTCGCTTTTTATTTTTATATCTTTCGGTTTATTTTCTGCGAAAGTTACATAAATGAAGAATTATTTAAGGACGTCACACATATCCTTCCGCCTCTGAAACTTTTAACTGCTCTAAAATTTCTTGTTCTGTGATTGGTGTAAAACAAATTCAAAATTATATTAGTAATTAAAAATAAAGAGAAATAGATTATATAGAATAACATTCACTAATTGATAAAAATGTAAATAAAACACTCACTGTGCTAGAAAATCCATGGATAACTATAAACTTTGTTTATAGGACTAATTTTGTTTGCGTCCTTACACAAGGAAATAATTTCTACAAGTCAGCGAAGAAGATGTAATGTTATTTATTTAATGCTCGCTAATAATTCTCTTGTTATTTTTTGGTTATTTTTTAGTGCATCTCTTTAATTTTTTGTGACCGTGCGCAAAGCTGTAGCTGTGCGTGAATTAATGATATCGAGTCACAGTCAATAGGTTTTTAGAAAACCTTTCGAATAGGACAGTAAACTCATCAAATCAGTCAGTGTGTGTGTTTTCTCTTATAACTTTCGAACCGCTGCGCTGGATGGATCCTCTTAAAACTTGGTATGCACATTTGAGAACAAGGATCGATCTATCTATTAACATTTGAAGAATTGAATTGCTCGGCAAAAGTTTAAGAGTACATAGGGTGTCCCAGGAGGAAAGATCATATATCACTCATTCTACGAAAAGATGGTTTAAATTGTGTCCAATAACAAACGGTTTCCGAGGTAGAGCTATTTGATTATACAGTATTTTGAATTTGAAGCCCAATATTGTCCTTCCCTCCTGCCACCGTCTGAAAAACATGAATCGATATGAAGCAAAGTGCATTGATGTTAACGGTGGAATTTCTGAAAATTTGTTATGAACTATAAAAAAATTTTAAACAATAATAATTATTAGAAACAGAACATAATATTTCTTTCTTATCAATAATTCTGCGACGGTACATTCAAATAACTCTTATCTCGAAAATCGTTGACAGTAGAACACATATTCATAGAAACGTTCTTCTATTATCTCGCTTGACCTTTCCTCCTGGGATATCCTGTATATTCAGAAATTTAATCACAATGTGGCACCGCCAACATTTCTTCTAGAATCATTTGGTTCCTTCTTGAATGTTCTAGATAAGTGTACAAAAATCTTTCTAATAATACAACAATTACGTTTATTATTATTAATAGTAATTACAAAAATAATTAAAAGAATTACAATAAAAAAAATTTAAAAAATGAACATCTTGAGGAGAGAAAAAAAAGCAGCAATTTAATATATTTAGAGGGAAAAAAGAACAGCAATTAAACAATGCGAAATTGTTTAGAACAATGAATTCTCGTAGGAAGCCATTTATCATGGGATCAGATTATTTCGTTGAATCACGAATAGTCTCTAAAACCTATTAGTATTTTTTTAATCTAGAATGAAATATATAAAAAAAAAATCAGTATATATTACTTTTAGGGGGGAATTACAACAAACATTGTTTTTAATAACCCATTTTAAAATTAACAAATGTTATTTGTTTTGTATATTCTTCATAGTTTACTTCAAAAAGTTTTAGGAAAATTTCACGGTATCTCCAAGAACAGCAGCGTCGTTTCTTTCACAGAAACCTTAATTTCTGCGACAATCTTAAAATTCCATGAAATTACATTAATAAGCAGCAAAGTTATTTGTTTCGAAAATGCTTACTTTTAAAAACGGCAGAAGGACTTTTAATTTTCATACAAATTTCAATTTTTGATTTGATAGATAACTATTAATATCTTACCTACCATTGCATAACAAATTACATAACAAATTTCATGAAAGTCTGTTTTCTGGAAAGCGACTTATCTTATCCGAACGGGTAGACAACGCCATGGCAAAAAGAATTGTCCAGTATGTTTTAAGCTAAAAGCAGCTAAATATATCCACTGTTGAAGTATTACATTATCACGCTCTTGTCCCTGTTATCAGAGACTTAACGACTGAAGACACACACGGAACAGTAGTGGACAGCACAGAAAAAAGTGTACACCATGTCTTCAAATGACGTAGATGACACCAGTACAAGCGACAACAAGTCACGATAGCTGAAGAAAACTTTGGAGAGACTTGTGCTCCATGTTAGAACAGAATGACCGCTACAGATAGCTGCTGTCGTGTAACGAGCAAATTAGGCGAAGCGTACATTGTATCTTTCTGTGTAAATCTGCAAGAATTTTTGTGTCATACTGTTGTTGTCATACAGGCATCGCTGCTGTGAGCTTCAGCAAATATTTTAATTTTTTTTTGGTTTTAGCCTACCTTTGCTAGCAAAGTGACACTGTATGAACTGCTACCTTCTCCTAACTTTTGAACTACTGGGTGGATCTTCTTGAAACTTGGTATACAGGCGATTTAAGCTTTAATATCTTTGCCCGTGAGACCGTGTCGAGAAATTAATGCGAGATGGTGACAAAAATTCCCACAGAAAAGCAAATGGAATTTAAACAATGTATTACACTTTCATACCCAGAAAAATACTTATGTTAAAAATTTTATATATTAATCCAACCTCTTCATTATAACTTCTTCTACATAGTATTAAACGAATTAAGAGATGCCTGAAGAAGGCTGACATTACAGTGCAGCCGAAATAATGTATATAATCAGATATATTATATAGAAGAATAATTTATAATGAAGAATTTGGTTAAATATATAAACAATGGATTTTTCTCGATGTGTTATAACAATGGATATTAACCGTTTCAGCGAATCCGTTTTCACGACGTTAATAAAAGAAAGATTAGGAATAATCATTTTAACGAAAGTGGGCCTTAAGTTCTTTCGAATTTCTTGTTACTGAAGCTGGTTACTATAAGATTCTGTTTTCTAATTCATGAGTGGTTTAAGATGTTTTATTAGAATTTTCTTGAAGAACTTGCATTTTAATTTAATTTTCTTTCTTTTTTTTTATTACATAAAGAAATTATTTTCTACCAATCATAGTATGGTATTTCAAAACAGTTAGGAGATGAAGGAATATGTCCTATCATTTATGAACTAGTCTATAACAAAAAAAAGTACATACTAATGAGTCGCATTGCAATAATAATGTTAGGTTTGTTTTGTTTTTTCAAGTTTTCTATATTTAAATTCATTTGAATAATTATTTTAATGCATTTTTTTGCTCCTGATATCGATATTTCGTTTATTTCGTACTCCATGCCTATGATCTACAAAAAGTGTAGTAACTGCAAAACTTTTTATATAGGAGAATCAGGTAGGCCTATAAAGAAACGCATGACAGATCATGATGGGTATATCAGAAAACTGTACAGAACTATTTCTGAATGATGCGGCACTGCGTACTCAAAAATGCAGCATCCTGAGCCTAACACAGACATTAGAAGAGTAGAAAATTAAATTGAATTTAATGAAATATCCTTTGAGACGTTGACTTTGCACGAGTAGGATATATCGCTTCACTAATGCTGAGAGGGCAGATATATGCACCTAGCCCACGGGGCAGCGAATGGAAACGGACGAACCGCTGGACGATTGTGCCCAATCATCAAATGTTTGCACGTTTGCACCCAGAGATTATGTGAAGGAACCTTGAGCACCTACTATGAACCCTGTAAGTGTACACCTTTCAGTCAGATCATAGAGCTTATCTACGTTACTTGTTGTCTTTTATTTCTGAACCTTAGTGCATCTTCTAGCACATTCGGGTGGCGTTTGCGGAAGTACGTTCCACTATGAATACGGTTTGTTTTTGTATTCCTGACCTACCTTTAAGTTTGTACAGGGAATTTTGAATCACCCTGTATTTAAAAGTAATACTGTATGTGATTGATATAACTATATATGAATGATTGGTTTAATTGTGGCACTTAATTTCTTGTCATTTTTACGGATTATCCTTGAGTTCCGTATAATCATTCCACGATGAGATTTGATAAATGTAAGGAATGCTGGGATTTCATTAATGAATTGTGTGTGTTAATGGAGCCGCTGCAGGGGAGTGGTTTGCTGGTGACAATGACTTCGGCAATCAGACTAATTGGCCTCCATTGCAAAATGAATCGATCGTTTAATAAGGGGACGGATCTTAGGTTTTGCTAATTGTCATAGCCACATTTCAGGTAGCGTTGTAATTTGATGTCTTCATCAACACGCTACTTAAAAACCTATTGTTAAGGGCTGAAGTGAGCCAGCTTTGTTGCTTCAGTGGGGTTTTTTGTTTACGTTCGGCGGGGAAATAGATATGCGATCCGCGAAGGTGTTGATTTAACGAGCAGTGAAGTATCTGCACTCACACCACTCTTAATTAAATTGAAGGATCTTAACTTTTTTTGTTTTACCTTTTAATTTAGGAAAATCATTGGTTATCGTGTCTTTAATGTTGATTCTCGCTTTTAAAGTAACCATTAATAAGTATAATGAATAGATAAAAGCTCTTCTCTTTGGGATTGATGAAGCCGAAATAAATTAGAAAGAAAGTAAGCAGATTATAGTTGACGTACCAATTGTCGAATACCCTTGTAGTTCTCAAATAAGTTATTTGTACATGTTCTCATTCGTTAATGACTTTTTGAAGTATTTTTTTTTCTTTAAAAATAATTGAACATTGAATAAAACTTAAACCTAAGAATGTTTGCCTCCTATGGGCATGACCTGGCCGATCGGTTATACCTGGAGTGTAAACGCATTTGTATAACATTTGATTTGTTTTCTATCGTCGATAATTACAAAGATACTGCAGTTAAGAAGAAAAAAAGCTGGAAATATGTTATATTAAATTAAATGCAATAATTATAGTAATAATAATTAAAAGATGAACAACCGTAAACCAATATTATATTCTTTCCTGTTTTTTGATGGTGCCAGTAATATTATCTTAATGCTGCAATAAATTTGACATAATTAAATGCTTTTATTTTTTAAACGGCGTAGACCTATAGTGGGACACTTTTTATTTTTTAACAGTATTTTTATTTTTTTACCATGTAATTAATAGCACTGAATTATCCTTTTATGTTTAATTATTATTTTTATTGTGTATATGAAATTACCTGATCTTGTTGATTTAATATTTTATTATTATTTTTAATTCTGAGATTAACTTGTATTACTGCATCTGTATCTTCTTAAGTTCAATGAGATGCCAATAGATTGTATAATCAGAATTTACCATTAAAAATTTTACTTCAAACTAGAATAAATAGTTATTAAGTGATTTATTATAATTTTAAAGACAATGCTAATTGTAGTTTTTATGGTCTCTTATCGATTGGTTCAATTTACTTCAAAATCAAGAAGTTCACATTTTCGGCAGAAGTATAACCGATTTCACCACTGTTAGTTTTCTGCACATTCATAGGCCTTTACTTTGGTACGTGATGGCTACATGAATAAAACATGGGAAATCACAGAACCTTAGCATCGATAGCTATTATTCTAACACCAGATGCTTTTTACCAAGCATTGGTCTAGCATACATAGTCATATGAACTCTTCAAATACTTCATTAGACCGAAATATAAACAGCAAGCTTTAAATTGTTATTATATTAAAATTTCTGTTCTGTACGTTTACTATGTTTTAAGCCTGTACCTTTAATACATCCTATGCCATTCTTGCCATTGTGTTAACAATTGGCACAACTTTAAACTACAATGATATTTCTATCTGTAAAAATCGGTTAACTGTTTTGAAGCATGCGTCTGCTAAATTCAAAATATAATTTAATGAATACGAGATATTCTTTATTACTTAACAAGACACCACACATTTACTAACTATAAACACTCTAAAAGTCCGATTTCCATTTAGGACAGTTCTTATCAGACTTAAGAGATTTAGGGTAAGTCTAATTTACTAACTGTCACTGTAAGTAAATATGTTTAAAAGCTATCATCAAATATACACACACACTGAATGAACATTACGCAGTATTCTTGCAAAAAAAGGCAATTAAAAGTGCAAATATTTTTGTGATCATAAGTCACGTTCCTAATTTCAATATTTTTAGTTGTATTTCTGTGACCTTATCAATAAATTGTACAAATTATGCCAGGAGTGGATTAGACCGAATGTCCATTTCAGTTGATATGTTTTTTGTTTCTAATGTACGTTTATTTTGTAGTGTTTTTCAATTCAGTGTTGTTTGCAGTATATGACAAACTACTGTAATTTCAAAGGAATTACTGTAATATAATGATGGTTAAAAGTGAAAATCAGAACCATCTCGAAGCACAGTACAGTCCCTTATTATTAGCTATCTAGCAGTGAGATAGATGCATGCTTTTTCTCTTATTAGATCACTGTAACAATGATTTTAATTATCTGTATCAATTGTTCAGCTGACCTAATAGCAAGAAAGCAGACGTCAGTGTCACTGTTAGCAAGAAATGAGCCACAGAAACTTCTCAGATTATTTAAAACTGTAAGTAATTCATTAATGAAAGAACCACAATCTTTAAATGATTCAATATCTGGCAAAAAGATTAATTTCGAAACACGCTTTGGCTGATTTCCTTTTCTTTAAAACTGTCCATTTTAAAAAGGTACCTATTTACCCCCATTTATTTTTCTTGACGGTAAGATCAAACAAAATCAAATAAGCTAATATTGTCATTTGGTATTGATTTTTGTTTCTTTGATGTTGTTGCCCCATTGATGTTATTTGATTGTTTACTTGCAGTTGAAGAGCTAGTGTGTTTAGCAATCTGGAAGGAGGGCTCTACACGGTTCCTCGTTGGAAAACTAGAACATAGCCTAGCGAATAGCAGAGAGGACAAATACCGATGCTTTGTGAGTAGAAACGGATTTCTGCCTTTCTTTTCTTGATAAGTTCTTTTCTTTTTCCAGTCTTTCTTCATTCTTCCAAGTCCTTCGCCGACTTTCATAAAAGCTAACAATCAATACAACGTAGGAAGAAAGAGGGTGTTTTTTTTTCTGTCTTCCTTCTTTCACCCCCTCCCTTTTTTTTCTTGAATTTCCACGAGAAAAATCTTTTCCAAAGGGATATCATTTTTAGTTTCTCACTCAAGGGGGCCAAAGAGGTTGTAGCTAACGGAAAAAAGAAAAATCTCTTAACCTTTCGAAAGGGAACCAGCCAAAAAAGAAATGATTTCGACTTGAAATCAATGAAAATCATCATTCATCCTTAACACTGATCTCTGGATTTTTTTTTTAAATAATCCAATTTTATTTCGTAGATTTTATTTATTTATTTATTTAATTATTTATTTATTTATTTATTTTTATATGAGACAGAAGTCTGACGTTTATTTACAAAACGAATTTAAATTTCAATTTCCTCATTTTGCATCCAAGAAGTAGAAGAACCTCTGCAGCTTCATTAGTGACACCTCGCGGCACTTTTAGTAATTAATTTAAAGCGTATTACTTACACGACTTCTACTTTTCTATAATCATAACCTTAGTGTACTAAATTCTTTAACTACCTACTTAATCATAAAAAAATATAAAAATTTAAGATGCATAACAAATTTACAGAAAACTAAAATTCTAAATTGTATTTAAAAATATTATTAAATGTTTATTGAAATATTTATTAAACACTTTATAAAATAAATATAAATTCACAAATAAGAAAACATATTAATTCATTAGATACAAGTTACTGAATTGAATGAAAAGATTTAGTCAAGAAAAATGTTCATATTAAAAATATTATCCCAAAATGTTAATTCCTGTTTTTACCACTAACATTCTTGGCGCTGTTTACAAACTTAACGTGAAATGGTTGAAAGCGTTGTGGCTTTAGCGTTGTGCACTCTAGAGCATAAGGTTCTAATGTATTATAAAACGTTAGTTCATAAAAGTTTTGTCCAACTTCGAACCCAAATCCCTGCCGGCTTGATGATGTCACAGGTTCGAAAACGTTTACAGAATATAGAAAAACAACAAAAATTAATTGCTGCAACTTTTTTGCTAAAAATGGCTTTCACGATACAAGATAAGTCCTTTATTATGGTGGCTTATCACTGCATCTAGGATACTACTAGAGCAGGTGATAAGAAGCGCACAGTAAGAGAATAAGACTTGGAAAGCTACACCAAGGAGATTACGTTAGCTTTGTCCCAAACCTTAAAGCCAAGAGGGCGCTGAAGATAAAGCGCCAACGATTCTATGACCAAAGGAACTGAAACGAGGTCGGGTGGTCAGTCCGGCGCTCGCCTAACCCCATTTTACAGAGGGCTGGGTCGACCCTAGGACCGTTTGAAGGAGAATGGGGCGTGGAAAAATCCCCGCCTCTGCCGATCTGGAAGATCTGACAGAACCAAAACGACAAAATCAGAAGCCAGTGTTATTGTACTGGAGCTTGTACTGTTGAATCCTGAGAAATGCATCTGTAAGTAATACATGGTTGAGTCGTGTCCATCTTATTGGCTTCATTAATAAGTATCAGCGCGATTAGTGTCTGGACGACACATGGAGTTTTGAATGTGTGGTACAAGTATCTGGTAGTGGTTACAATAAGGTCGTATTTCATTGTGGGCGAGTACTGTGTAGGCCTACGAACAACAGTCAACTCCGAACATAATAGGGAACTTGTGGTCCGTTCTTTTGAACAGTACCACAATTTCTTCAGGGCAGATAACATTCTCTTTGAATTACAATGGATTTTATAGGAAATAGCCAGAAGTATCTACATGAAGCTTTCTCAGTGATAGGTGACCGACCCTCTCTTTGTATGGCGCTTTTTTTTATCCCCACATTCAGCAGATCTACTCCACCGGATGCTTACTTGTACACGATGATGAAACACTTGATACGTAATTAGAAGCAGTGTACTTTTTTGTGGAAATCCGCCCAGTCATTTTAACGTGATGCGTGTACAGACCAAGAAAGGAAAGAAAGATGTTCAAGTAGATTAGTAAGATGCGCATGTTCAGTCACACTCGTTGCGAATATTTATTTTGTATCATATTTAATTTTCTATTGGATTAAAAATTGATTCTTTATTAATTCCTTATATTGTCCTAAAATTGTAAAGACTTGTAAAACGCAGTATTCTTAGCTCATCGTTTTTGTCTGATATATATCGTAGTACTACGTTCCCTAAGATGAAAACAGATCAATTAAATCAATGCTTAAAATAGGATTTTTTTTTTTATGTATTACTTGCCAACATACGCTCCAAAAATGAAAGGCCGGATCAGTAATTCCTTTTTGAAAAGCAGAGATCTGTCGTCTCTTCGCTAATGAGACACAGAATGGAAAATTGATCCAACGTTGGTTTCGAAACATCAGTTTTTGAGGGTTGATGGTGTGAGGAGTGCGGTATCAGGGAAGGTGAAGAATTTTTTGATTGGAAAATTTTTAGCGTTTTATTTGAAGTATTCCGAAATAAAAGCAAGCTGTTCTCTTGAAAAAATGGAAATTTGAAGTTTAAAATATTAGATTCTTCCTTATATGAATTGTAGAAGTAATTTCTTAGTTACAGAATTATTCCGTAGGTGGCTCTCCTGGTAATTGTGGGATACTATGCTAACGAAAACAAAAATCGCTTTTATTAAAATTAGGACATAGAAGATTTAAAATGATTAATGGAGTACTATTTCAGTTAATACTAGTATATATAAAATGTCCATAGCATAATGGAGATTGAACATGCAGCCTGGAAGACCATTTCGTGGATTGCAGACCAATAATCGTGCTCTTATTTTCAGTAAGCATTGTATCAAAGTAGCACTGTATCAAATATTAAAGAAATCTGTCGAGATGTTTAAGCGAGGGATTTAGCGGGTCAGTTTTGAGGGATCAAAGGAGTGTAGACCCAAAACAAATGACCTGTGTTTAACGTTGGATCATATCTTAAGCTATATACCAAATATGATGGAAACCGTCCAGTTTTTTAAACTTGAAGTACAGACAAATGGAGGAAAAAATATTTAAGCGGAATAGTAGTAATACTATACAGTGACTCAAATTTCACTTTACGATGAGGAATACATTATGACAGTGATAAGATAAACTTATACATATAACTGAACGTAATTCTAATGTTAGTCTACGAGGGATATAAATTCACTCTGGTCCAAAATGCTTTCATTGTGTGCATGGGCACGTGCTACAAAAATCAATTGTGATTGAAATTAGTGTTTAATTTAAGTATTCAGTATTATAATTTTTACTTTTTATTTCAACAGTAACTGTAATGGAGACCAATCTCAAAATGAAACTTGGAATGGAATGTTGTTGGCAAATGGAAATGGAAATTTTAGAGGGATACATGTACTGAAGATTTAAATTATAGGTTTCTCCAGTCCGATCTCACGAAGTGAAGATTTGGAGCCAATCAAGAGACAGTTCAGAGATTACAGACAGCATAAGGAAGGATGGCAAGACGTACATTAGGAATTTTAGGACGAGTTTTAAGGTAATGTGTGTAGGGGTAATCACAGTACAGAAACTGGACAGGAATTCGATGAAATGAGTAAAAAAGTGAAATGAAATGAGAAGAAAGTGAACAATAGAAATTCAAAATGGATTCTTAGGAACGAGAATAGGTCATAAAAACGTCCTCATCATGGAGCATCATCACGCTATATACTCTAGTGGAAGTAGGCAGGAGGTAGAGTTACTGGAATCACCTCCATATAGAAACGAAATGGATTTAGAGCAGCAGAAAAGCAAGTAAAAAACTTGACGCCCCTGACAAGTGCCGCACCACTTGAGCCACTGTGTCCACTTTCTCGATCTGTGATTAGACGAAATTAAAAGCCATTTTGGAATTCATTGGAAAAGGGAGTAAAAGCTTTTGACTAAACGAACAAAAAAAGAAACTTGGAGATATTTAGTCTTTGGAAAATGGAAGAGAATAGTGAAGGCGATGATGATAAGTATGTTGATAGGCCGTTATTTAAGCTTTAAAAGCTATGAGTGTTAGGTAAAACTTTTAGAATTGCCTGTTTCTTTGCAGGTCAACTTAGGCCTAATTGGGGGTGCTATTTGCCCAACCTCAAAGGAAAAATAAACGTACAAAAACCACCACGAAAGAAAAGTAATTGTGAGTTCTTCTTTAAGGAGTCCAGATGGTTGGCATGAAACTCTTAAGCGTGGATAATCCAGGCTTGTTTTCGAAAAGGAAATAGCAGGACTGGAGATTTAGCAGTGGAGATTCCCTAATGATTACAAGTAAAAGCTGTAAAGAAATGGAATGACTGGGAATAAGCAACGACTTCGTGTTTTATTGGTAAAATTCTTACTCTAAAGTAGGCCCTAAAAGCAAGCGAGCAACAATATTTAGACCAGCAGGAAAATGATTTCTTTGAGAGCACAGGATGCAGACGATAAATTGTTACTTCCACTTTTATTCCTATAAATGTTTAATGTTGTGAAGATTATAAACATTTCACATTAATTTTTAATATCTAATTAGAAATATATAGATGCACATAATACATATAAATTAATACAACTAATAATTTATGGGTGTGTATGGGGGGGGGTCTTTATTTTTTTTAAAAGTCCCGAAAATAAAGCAGATGAAAAGTCTTCTTTTATTTGTAAGTTAAAATACCTTTCGCAATACAAACATTATCTTTCAAGTTTTTCATTCGCAAATGTTCACTTAAATCTGAATTCATTTTGATGATTACGGAGGAAAGGACAATGGAGTATTCAATGGATTAATAAGTGTTGTAATTCGTTTGTAATGCTCGTCTTTTATCCATGCAGAGTTTCAAGAACACTCGCAAAAGTTAGTAAGGGAAGACAGCCCACTCACGGACACACACACACACACAGACAGCTTGATTTTGCAAGTTCACATTACTTAGGAAAATAGGTTAAAAGTAGGTTTTCTGTTTTGTTAATTAAAGTTACAAAGAATAAAAAAATGCAAAGAAAAAATATAAACATACTAGCAATTCTGCCTGCCAAAAAATAACAAAAATGATAATACATATTTTAATTTCTATTAAAAATTTTGATTTCTATAAAAAAACAATCTATGATTAGAAACTGATCTAACACTGATTTGATGAATTCATTAAAAAAGAAATAGTACTGTCCTATAAAGACCAATTTCAGAAAATATTGTTTGGCTGTGCCTAAGTGAACGAAACAAATTGGAAGGTTTAAATAAAAAATATGTGAAGGTAGATATGTATTGTGTGTTACAATTATAACTTCTTTTTAAATTTAGTCTTTATTTTTAATGTAATTTTAAATAAATTAATTCACCCCTACACCATTTTATTTTGCTGTGAGAGTACATCTACTCTCTAACACACATAAGAAAATTCTTTTTGTGTGTGTGTTTTTTTTCCGAAAACTTTTTAAATATCTACTTAAAATCCAAAGTCAATTAGATAATTAAAATTAAGCCATTTAAACCATTTACCGAAGCAGACATTGGAAGCCTAGGTCGTCATTCACCCGCCTTAACCCAGCAGTTTTAAATGAGGAGAGTTTTGTAATATTTATTTGGAGAGATGTCGGAACTCAAACCATCTAACCAAAAAAAAATTCACTTGTTTGTTTTCTGATTTGAATACAGTCCTTAACATCCACCCAACAACGAAATATATCTGTGGTAGTTATTGTCGTACATTATTTCCTTATTGTAAAACTTTACTAACTCATTCTTTATATAGAAAAATAAGGCATAAAAAATAGAATTGTTATTAAAAAGTTTATCTTAATATTTTTTAAAGGAGGGGGATTCTTATTCTCATTTGAAAATAAAAACTCACTAAAAGATATCCACGAAAAAGAAAAACACAATCAGAGACAACAACCCCAAGCTCTAAGACACACGGAGTGCCTGCATTGCTAATGACTTTTCTACCGCTTCCTTTAATCGCTTGGGTCTTGAGAAAAGAGGATTTCCTAACCCACCCACCCCCCTGCTCTCCTTCTCTTTCGCCATTATATTTGGGCCTCGATCGCTGCCTCGGTTTAAGTCGAACAAATGGATTTTTCCATTAAGCGATGGGTTTTTACCTTAGTGCCACCAACCAAAGAACTAATGGAGTAGAAATTCAAGCTGATACAAGTACATCAGCGCCATTCAAATACAGAATCGACAACAAACTTACGGGGCATTGTGCAAGCCTAAGCTAAATGCAGATGCCATCTATCATGCATAAAGGAAGGGGCTGGAGGTGGTCTGTTTGT
>JAFIDM010004315.1:61731923-61770680 GCA_023159025.1 Thereuonema tuberculata | reverse complement strand
AAAAATGTGACAAGCGCTTATATAAGTTGAAAACCGAAAAAAAAAAAAAACATCGGTATCTCCATCACAATCCCTTCAATGACGTTTTTCTAATTGTAGCGAGAAAAATCTGAATAAAAAAAGTCTCAAAAACAAGGACTACGCCAGATTAACGCAGATATAGCAATCCACAATACAGAATTCCTAATTAAATTGCTGGAAATGGAAAACGCCACGCAATTGGAATGGGATACATCCATCTAGCACAAGAGAAGGGTAGGCGATAATGGATGCCGACAAGTTTTCAATTACAGCTTGAAATTACTAATTAAATTGGTGATGGGAGCTGAGATTTATGAGTAATGGGATTTACATGCGATAACAGAAACAAACCGCATTCACACACACAGGCAGCAAAAAGTGTATTATGTTGAAAACAAAGTAATTCCTTAGAAGAAATGGAACCGCAGTTGTTTACGAGAAGGCGCCTCATATAACTCACTTAAAAAGTTTAATTCGAATTAAGTCTATTTTAATTATTAATTAGACAAATGGAGAGACATATCTTAATAAAAAATTTTATTAATGCTAAATATATGTAGGTTTAAGTTAGCTGTCCATCGTGTCTGCGCATGCAACGATATTGGTGGGAGGGGGAGTTCATTTGTGAGATCAAGAGGTGGAGATCAAAATAACCGTGCTTATGTTTGAAGCGGGTTCCTAAATTAACATCGTACGAAATTTTAAGGAAATCTGTCTGGCCGTTTGTGCGTGATGCGCGTATCAACAGACAAAGAATAGTGGAATAGTAAAATACTTCGTTTTTCGTTCGTAATAGAGTTTTTGCTTTGCTATTCATCAGCATAATCTTAGATTGTGAAGGAGATTGGTAGACATCAGCATTATCCGCTTTTGCTTGGCGAAGTTAAGTGATATTTGAGCATCTGCATGACTATGTAGTACATAATCGTTACTCTTGCCACAATCTCTGCCAAAGCAAAAATGTATCACCTTTATTTTTAAATAGTATCCTTTAGAACGTGTAGTAAACCACCTTTTAACAAGACCAAAAATCAGCACATCGTAAACCCTACATTATCAAACGTGTGAACGTAATTGAATGATCATTTGCTTATTCCACTTGCACATTTTTTTTTTCTTCATCACACTGAAACAGCTGGACGATTTTCATAAAACCTAGTACGTAGCTTATTTGTAGTTCAACTTAAAACGTAGACCCATTTCTTTTGATCTCCACTTCTCCCATCCTTCAAAACTGACCCTCGAAATCCGTCGCTAAAACGGCTAGACAGATCTTTTTTTTTTTTTTGTTAATTTTGGCACGATATTTTTTTATGGTCAAATTAAATATGACCACCATTATTCTTCACCTCCCCTGAACCCTCCAAATGGGCCCAGTGCTACACGCCTCACTAAGCAATAGATAACTAAGCGTATACGTAGTGATAAAATTAATGCACAACAGGCAGTCAATTATCAAAACTACACTATTTCATAATGCACTGTGGTAATGGAAAGTCATACTTTATTTTTCTTATTTTGTTGTCCATGCAAAGCTCTTGTGTTTCCGTTTCTTCAGGTAAACTAATGATAAGTCATTTTTCCATGAAGAATTTACCTGTTACGTTTTCGGAATCGTACCTAGGGTTACGACCTGTCCGTTATTATACGGGACATCCCATACTTACGCCCAAATTGTATGTCTCATTTCATGAGTCGATTATCCCGTCTAATCATAAAATTTAAGCAAGACCGGAAAAATCCCAAATAATAAAAATTGCGAGTTTTTAAATCTAAAATTTTATTTTATTAATTTAGATCTATCAAAATAACTTAGGTACTTTCGTTTTCAGAACAAAATGGTCGTTAATAGTTTATAAAAAAAAAAAAAAAAAAAAAATCTGCAAGCAATTCTGATTACTGAAAAACTTAAAGAATGCTGTGGAAGGCAGGCAGAGGATTGGATTTCCTTATAACATATTAAACAAATCAAATCTAGTATTTCATAATAATGTCCCTTATTTCGGTTGACTGTAACTCAAGTCATGAATTGGAGAAAATTATTTGTGTGTAACCATTTTAAACCGCGCTCACTAACTGTTACTTGAAGCGACATCTACCGGAAAACAAAGAAAATTAACTCTGTAATTACGATAGAATTTTGAGTGGTGTTTTTTTAGACGAATTGAGAGACCGCATCCCAACATGGTTAGATGAGATCAGTAGTATTCAACACAATAATACGAAATGTATTAAACATCCTGTTTAAAAAACGATTCATAATTCCATTTAAAATGAAAAGCCTGGCTAACTCAAAACTAATATTAATTCCATTGTTTCCCAGTAACTTTGTCAATACTTCTAGACAGATAAATAAATAAAATTATCATGAGTAAACAGCGGAAAAGAATTACAAATTAATGTTTTCAAATACATGAATATAAAATTCTAAGTTCACAAAGAGATTTAATTAACAAAATTTATAAATTTATAATTCCAGCGAGAAAAGGAAAAAAAATAAAATATATATGCCTGTAAATATAATATGAGTACAAAGAACAGATTAAATCTGTAAGATACATTTGCTTCAAACTTTTCCGATTTCAAGCTGAAAGCATTATTAATCTGTAAACTGCGCTTTCGATCGTTTGATCTCCAAAAACTTATAAAAGCTTCATTTATCGAAAAAAAATATGTAAGTTTAAAAAATTAAAAAAGATATTTAAATAAAGTACACGTCTAGATTACTTAATATAACGATTAAGAAAACCATATGGAAGGAATAATAATGATAAATATTTATACATAATCATAATTTATAATACATAATTTCTAATTATTTTCTCATTTGTCTAATCTATAACAGAAAATAATTAATTATAAATATAATATCTTCTTTTTCTTCACGTACCATCTCCATCCAGGAGGTCTAACCATGGTTCTAAAATTTTCTCTGTCTCTTGCTATTCTGGAGCATTCCTGATAATTCTTACCGGTCCAGTCTCTGATGTTGTCAAACCATTTCTTGAAAAAACTTCATCTACACTTCATTTTATTACCGAATTTTCGGAAGAATTTTCTATCTTCCTTCAAGATTACAATGTAATCTTGAAAAATAATGTAATCTTGTAAATTGAAAAATATTTTGTCAAAAAATTAATAAAAATGAGAACAAAGCTAACATGGGATTAATCTATGAATTGGAATGCCAAAATTGTGGGAAAATTTATATTGGGGAAAGTAAAAGAACAACACGGGAGAGGGTACTTGAACATATTAATTGTATTAAAAATGACCTGAAAGAAAAATCTGACGTAGCATATCATTGTAGAAAAAATAGACATTGGATCAAAGAGGAAGTAAAAATAATTATGTTAGAAAAAGATACAAAAATAAGAAAAATACTGGAAAGCATAATAATCAGAAACATAAGAAATTTAAATTACAATAGAAGCAAAGGTTTGGAAGTTGAGAATATTTTCATAAATTTAGCTAGGGAAATGGTAAAAATTCATATGAACAAGAACAAAAAAAAGTGTAATAATCGATGAATTTAAAAAATTATGATTATTATAATGATTGTTAGTAAAATAAAACAATTGTATTAAAATTAAGAATTGTTGAATTTGAAACAATTGTAAATATAATAATATGTTAGTAGCATTTTAAGGATAAAATGCTAAGTTTTGTTAACAACTATGCTAAGAAATCTTTTGTAATTTGATATCACCTGACTATACATTGTAATCTTGAAGAAGGAAGATAGAAAATTCTTCCGAAAATTCGGTAATAAAATGAAGTGTAGATGAAGTTTTTTCAATATGTTACGATGTGATTTAAACAGCAAGTATGGATTTAGAAACCATTTCTTTCTCGGCCTTCCTCTGGATCTTCTCCCATCCAACTTTCCCTCCAGCATCAGCCTCTGCAGATCGTCTTGTCTCGTCAAAATATATAATCTATATACACATATATATATATATATCTGATGGCCAAACTCAAATGACACCAATTCTTATGTTTATGTTTATCAATATATTTATATTGCTACATATTTTCCATATGTAGATAAATTTATATATATACATAGATCAATTTATAAATTTTTAATTTACGTAATTTATAATAATAAATTTATTATATTTATAGAAATATTTATATGTAATTATATAATACATAATTAGGAAATATCACAAATCTTTTTTGTTGTTAATTCAATGTAATAAATAGTTGGAAGTCACATGATTGAGACAGAGATACCCAATGTCCTTCAGTTTGCAGTAAGGCAATTTTAAATCTGAAGGATTTTTTATTTTAAAATTTTATGCGATTTATAATATATTTATATAAAATTATCTGCGACTTATAATATATTTATATAAAATTAGAAAACTTGATTATCCTTCTACCTAGTAAAGTTACTCAGGAAAACTCAGTTATTTCGGAGGAATGTCGAAATGTAACTTTAGCATCACAAACGATCGATTTGCTGTTTGAAATGTCTGAAAGCTGATGCTCTGATTTGGAATCAGCTTTACATTCGTGGCATCAATATAAGATTTCCCTTAACTTCCCTACTTTCATGGGCTATTGTAATTGAAGATTCAAAACTATCAATAATCGTGGATTCTGAGCCTATTGTATTTCCTTAGGTTTCAGGTAACATGATAGACATATTATACAATTGCTCTATTCAGTTCCCAACTCCCTCTGCTTCAACAGATCAATTTTAAGATCACTTCCTGCAAATTGTTGGTTGAAGTTCAGTATTGTTCTCATCCGTGGCTATGTACCTAGTCATGTTCACATTGATGTTTTGTGAGAGTAATGCCAAAAAGTGGTTTAAAATTGCAAAGCCTGGCCCAGAGTGGAAATTATTTAGAAACATTTGCTGATATTGCCGAAATGATGTTGTCGAATTCTTGTCTGCAGTTTTAATCACAAGTTTAATAGTCAATATGGTGGCATGGTCAGGAAGGCCAATGGAACCTTAACGCTCCCACCGAGAAATATCAAATGTATAAAATCGACCTGCTTTGTAAACTAAAAAACAAAAAATACACAATAAAAATAAAAGAATAGAAATTCATGTGACAGTCTCTGCTGGCCTTTATGAATTTTCTATGCGCATCAGTTAGATAAAAAGCGCCTAAAAAAATCATTAATTAGATGCTTTTTATTTAACTGATGCGCATAGAAAATTCATAGAGGCAGGCGGAGACAGGCACATGAATTTCTATTCTTTTATTTTTATTGTGTATTTCTTGTTTTTTAGTTTATTTTTGGAGGTTCCATTCTTTTCTCTTCCAGACCTGATTTGTATCTGGGATATTTTTTGATTGTATGGGTGATTGAAGGAATCTTGGTTTCCTCTCTCTCCTTTTAAAATTCTATGAATGTCCTTGTAAGATGGCATCACGATTTCATCTGATCGCCATGTTTATCAATTACTAATAATAGCGATACTAAATACATGTTCGTCTATACATATACAAAAACAAACCGTACTCATAGTGGAACGCATGTCTGCAAACGCCACCCAAATGTGTTAGAGGGCGCTGTTTGGTAGCACATTAGTTGAGTAGTGTGTCGCTTCACTATTGCTTCACTAATGCTAAGAGGGCAGATATGCACCTAGCCTATGGGGCAGCGAACGGAGACGGACGAGCCGCTGTACGATTGTATCGTGAACCTTTCCCCCAGCAGATGTGTGCCCAATCATCAAACGTTTGCGCTTTGCATCAAGAGATTGTGTGAAATTGGATCCTTCGACGCAAACTGGCATGATTGTGGTCATACCACAAGTGTACACCTTACTGTCATATTGTAAGCATAGGGCTAATAAACATGTTGTCTGCCTTAATTGTTATCTTTTATTTCTGAACCTTAGTGTACTTTAAAGCGCATTCGGGTGGCTTTTGCGAACATACGTTCCACTATGAATACGGTTTGTTTTTGTATTTCTGACCTACCTTTAAAGTTTGTAGAGGGAATTTTGAATCACCCTGTATAAATAATATGAAAAAACTAAAACTATCTGTCGGAAGTCGCCGGAAGAAGGCAGCTTGTATATGTAAGGACACATGAACAACGATAGAGTTGAAAAACAGAATCTTGAAAAAAAGTTGTTTCATTTAAAATTGTATCTGTTTCTAACAGACTAGTAATTACGTTAATGATTGCAGTAATAAAAATGGGAACTTATTCTTTGTTTTAATGCTTTATTGAAAGAGTAAAAGCACTCTACTTCGTAGAGTCACAGTTTGTGATGCAACCTCTTTCGACATTTCTCTATTATCAAGTTCGGTTTATTCCGTATTGAGCTGGTGTAAGATCAAAGCTTGCTGTAAAACATCAGTATTTAGCAAGAAAGAAAAACCTATTATTTTCATCATTGCTATATTCACAGCATTTAATTCGAGATTTGAATCAAACTAAAAAGGAAAACTTAAGAATCTTAAGGAAGGGAAAGGGGATGATGACAAATCTTCACCATTTGTTTTCTTCTGTAATCTTATTCTTTTCGTAATTTCAGATATACGAGGACCTGGAGGATGAGTCCGGCTTCCTGATTGCCCAGTCCGGAGATGCCACCTGCGTGGGACTATTTTCGCCTGTGGAAGGTTCCAGAACGATGCGGCTAACAAAAGGTACGGCTCCATAACGGCTCATCAGTGACCAAATTAGTGAATTCTTTACATTTTACCTCGGATTTTTGTACTGCATTCGTTCAATACATAGTTGGAATCATGGATAGGTCATGACATTTTTCCTGTTACATCTGTTTCTTCAAGTTCTTAGGAAACAAGCATTAATGTCCGAAGATTTGTCAATCAAATGAATGGACAGCTCCATTTTTCATATGGCAAGGGGTTTGAGTAGGAACGAAATCCTTTTTGGTATTCGTAGGCCGAGACGCTGTGTATTCATTAGAGATATTTTTACTTTCTTTTGTTAATCTGAATAGCTGTGCATATATAATCTCGTTGATGTTAATCTACCCACCCAATAAAATGAAACAGCCGTATTCACGGGACTTTGGAGATGACGTCTGGCAGAATTTTGGATCATTTATAAATTAATGCCGTTATATCTCGTTTTACTTAAGAAACTAAACATTATTTTATATAAGTTATTAATTTAATGCATCAGAATAGGCATTAGTTTATATTTTTTAGGTAAATTAAGAAAAGAAAGTATTAATTTCATTTTTTTTATGTTTTTGTATTTCTTCAAGCGTATATATTTAAACAATCCCATCATAGAATTTATACATAGATATTTTAATGGGATCTTAAATGTTTCCATAACTATTTTTTTTTTGTACGTTTTCAAAGAGAATAATTTCTCTTTTTGTATTTTTGTATTTCTTCGTTTTCAGTTTCGACATTTCTCGTTAAATCTCGATCAACGACGAAACGGTTTTCGAGAATTCAATTGGTCTGCCGCTTCAGATTTTCAGTCAGAATCCTATTATGATTTTGTTTAATAATGTAGCATTTTTTGTAAGCATCCAAGTAAAACATTGTGGAAAGATCACTTCTGTTCGTTACGTCAATTTTATAGTCAGTAATTTCAATTAAAACAGTCACAAATGCGATTGGACTATAAGTTTTACACATCGACACTAGGTGCGCTGTTGTCAGATTGCTACTACGCATGTTATACTACTACGCATATGTACGGGAATCAGCTTTCCATGTCCTGTTTACAGCAAACACCAGATTGCTTACTTCAATTGCTTATCTAAAAATCGTCTCATTGTTATCATTCATCAGGTTCAGTAGAAAATATCTTTGGAATTAGTTTGATTTTAACGGCCTAGGACAGTTGAAAATGAATTGGCACTTCTCAATTCAGGTGATCACTTTGTGTAGATGCGACGGCGCTCAATTCCAGAAGACAAATCTGCAAGAAAATGTTGTCGTTCTTTTACAAAAAAAACAAAACCACAATTAATGGGACGTTGGAGTGATGTTTTCATCGCACACATGATAGCGGATGACAAATCACGTGATTTTCGTCTTAGCCAATCAGAACGTAGCCTCCGGTGTTTCAGAGTTAGCTAAACTTAATTACCTGGAACAGAAGAAACTACTCTTTTTGATTTTTTTTCTGGGGCGGTGGGGAGTCTTTTTTTTTTTAATATGCTTGGGGTCGTTTTTTGCAATAAAGTTAATCAATTTTGGAGAGAAAAATATCAAGTTTACTTTCCATTGAGGTAAGTCTCCGACTTCCTCTGAAGAAATAAGTTCATCTTTTTTTTTGTCTTTACATTGATAGACAAGCAAAGAAATTTAATGAGAAAGTTAAACGAAATCCTAAGACTTTAAAGAGATGTAATTTTATCCCTTGAGATTTCTGCTGGAGGAATAATATAAGAAAAAGAGGACAAAAAAGAGCTAATTGACTAGGAAAACAATCAATTATAGAAATGTGGTAAAAACACAATAAGTAAATAAAAAGATAGAATACAGTCTAATTAAAACAGTGCTTCTGTTCTTGACAAAGTTTTAGAGCAATAGAAATAAAGTCAGAAAGAGTACCTGTTGTAGATATTCATTTACGGAATCAAGGTATATTGTCATCCAGAGGCCTACTTTATTTATTTGCAGTGAATGTTGAGAACGGTCAAAATTTCGAGCGCTGAAGTACAATAACCTACCCTCTCCTTGAATATAAATCAGTGCCGCTAAATAGAAAGGTAGAAATTTGTTTTTGGGGGAGTAATTTTTATATGGTTCTTGATTTTCCTTCATTTAAAAAAAAAAAAATTGTAAAGATAACAATGTTTAACGTTGTACATTACCGATATGTCACGTGAGGAAGGCTGGAGGGCATTTGGGATCAAAATATTGTTGCAAATAATAACTGAAAATTCTGTGAAAATTCATATTAAATAAGGTTATTGTTTATCTCATTGAAAGAGTACATAATCCTTCCAGTCCTTCTATACTGTAAGATAGAGCTTCCACTTAATTGACAAGTCTTTGGAAATCGTGGTCATACAGTAGATTTATTTATTTATTTATTTATTTATTTATTTATTTAATTTAATTTAATTTTCCTAGATATCAGAGTATTGATTTAGGAAACGACTGGTCCCTAGAAAACAAATGAAATCATTGGAGAATAACGATAGGAAAGCAGGATCTCCATTATCGTTCGTGAAAGAGATATAGAATATTAAGAATAGAATAATACAAGTTTAATGTTTTTCAGTTGTTCACTTATTTTATGTTGAATTATGGGTCTCGACTGGTGCTGCCTTCTTACGGAGCATTGATGAAGTTTTCATTTTGTGTTGTTTTGATAGCGTGTCACGGGAATGTTCTCATTCTCCCCACTGCTTTCTCAAGAAATTGCCTTTTGTTTACAGCCACATGTCGGCTTCAATTTACAACCAAATGCTACGTTTCATCAGAAATCCTGCTACGACAACAGACAATCACCCACAAACACTCCAAAATGTGATCAAAGTGGCATTCGACATTTCATTCTTGAAATGTGGACATAAACAAGACGGCAAGATATACGAAGAAGTAGATATGGTTTCTTGATCACTTTTTAATTAAAATTCGTTCACTTTCCTTTGATACTTTTTCTCCCCTTCAATTCAGTTGAAAACGGAAATATGAAGTTGTCAATTAAAACATGAAAATCTTAAGTTTTCTCCATATTTATGTATGTTTTTAGAAGCATGCCAATTAAAAATATTGCCTAATGCTGAGTAGAAGGCATTACCAGTCCTACCCAGAATTCCCCAAACCATACAGTTGACCATACTAAATTCACTTTACGAAAATACACCCAGAATCGATTTTCTTATATATTTTTTATTTTCGCTGTTTTATTTTTTCCTTATGCTTCACTAAAACGCCTTAGAATCCTTAGAAAACGGGGACAAGGTTATTGGAGGTGAAGGAATTAATGCCAATTTTTTAATATGTACTTAATTAATAGAGGAGCCATTGTCTCGGCTTATTATTGTTAAGCCTGTTTTACATTTACCATTTCACTCGCCATAACCTGGACATTTCACTCGCCATCACCTAGACATCACAGATGTCCAGTAAATGGAGAGCGATAGAGTCTGGGCTATTTTCGAAGAAATGTCGAGACAGCAGATGGCTGGGCATTTGACACCAGCGCTCCTGGTGACGAATTGTAGAACTTGGAAGTCCAATCGATTTGTATCTATTTATTCGAAATTACCGATTACAAAAATGATTTTCACGATCGGAGGGCATCTTTTCCTTATGTTTTCGTGGATGCTTTCATAAAATGTTACATTATTAATCAAAATCATTTCAGAATTTCGGCTTGAAAATTCGAATCGAGACGAGCGATCGACATCTCGAAAAGATATCGCGATTTGATCGAGATTTAACGAGACTGCGTTATTTATCGAAACTGATTTATCGAAACTGAAAACAAAGAAACACAAAGCGATGAAAAAAAACATGAATATTTCCTATTTTAATTAATTAAAGACATTCTTTCACCTATCCGATGCATTGACTTAATGGTTTTTATATAAATCAATGCTATTTTTATCGTAAATAAAACGTAGGCATGATGACAATTGAGAAGTGTAAATGTTCCGTGTGATGGAAGGCGTTATGGTAAGTGTAAAACGATACACAAATCACTCGCAATCTACCCTGACATGTCCTGCGTTATGGCTTGGAAAATGGCGAGTGAAATAGTAAATGTAAAACGGCCTTTAGAATAAGGTTTTGAGCCAATTCTCACAACTTTCCTTGTTTTCAGATAGCTCTGCGTCCGCACTCTGTGAATTCCCTTCCTGGGTGACGCATGCATCTGTCTGGCATACTCTGGACGCCAAAACAACGTATATCTTTGATCCGTCGACCAACGCCACCCTCAACGTGACGGATACGGCCCGAAAGACAACCCAGCTGTACGCCATCTGTACCGAGAAAATGGAAAAGCCGTTAGCAGCCGATCGCCAAGCCACAGTGATAGTCCATGCCACGGTCGGATGGTAAGTTAAAGCGTTTCCTATATTAAAATAACTAACATTGAAAAAGACAAATAAATACAAGAACTTCTTAGTTTTTTTTCTTGTTTATCTTGTCATGAAAACGATAAAAACTAAAAAAAAAAAATCTTTATTTCCTAATTTAAATATTTACTAATTAAAAATTAAATCGACTCTAGTCCTTAAATAGTCATATCAAGTTTCAAGACGACATTTTTTTCTTAACATTTATTTTTAGCAACCATTAGTAAAGGAAAATATATGATACTGCAGTATGTGTACAAATACTTTCATAGGAAAGCGAGGCTCATCTGATCAATTAGTCTGTTTGTGTGTATTCGTCTCTCCTTTCCTAATAACTTTTGAACCACTGGATGAATCTTCTTGAAGCTTGACATGCACATTTAAGAGTCCAGTGATGATCTAATTTATTTACATTACTTTCCGTTTGGGTCCTTTTCGAGAAATTAGCTCGAGAAGGTCGCATAGATCACGTTTCCAAAGAAAAAAACCTTTTTATTAAGACTCATCATCCAGATGTATTCAGTTGATGAACAATTCAGAAGATGCGGAAAGTTGTGGGTCTCATTCGTGTTCTCCCTAAAAGGGATCCAAAAATCAAACATCAACGCGGCACTCTTATTGAACCGAAATTTTGTTGTTTTGTTTTCATGTCTCACCGATGAACATTAAAAACCCATTATTTGTATCTAATATTCTATTATAATGCTACGTGAGTTGGTTTTTCTAAATATACCTAAATGTTAAAGAGTTACTACAAAAGTATGGAGAGTCTTTCAAAGATTTTATTGACATTTATAATAAAATGAATACTGGTATACTGTTAATTATCCACCCTGTAATGCTACCAAACGTAATTGAAATCCGTCTAGTAATGTGATTACATACAAACAGACAAACACAAGAAAAGTGTTCCAATGTATTACTGAGACTTCGCTTGCTGTTGTAAATACCGTATATGCTCCAATAAACGCCGAGTCTCTTATTGTCGCCGGTCTCTAATAAGCGCCGGGCTGCAGAGGGGACACGGCCAAATAGTAGCCGGTCTCTAAAAGTTGCCGGATCTTTGATATTTGCCTACCGATACTAGTGTAAGCGTCCGTATCTTTATAGTCGTGCGTAACGCCTTACGGTACATTGCCTTACAAAATGCCGCCGAAACGGTGATTTGACATTGCCTTTAAGATTCGCCGCGGTGGAATACGCGAAAGAAACTTCCGATGAGGCGGCCGCCCGTCATTGCGGATTCTGACGAAGAATAGCAGCGAAAGGTACAGAGAGGCATTGCCATTTATCTTTAACAGTCTTATGTAGCATGTGAAATTCAAATAAAGTAGCTGTTTGAAATTTTAGCCGGTATTTATGTGTAAAAATATTGCGTTCTGAAGGTTTTTGTTAATAATGGCCGGCCTCTAATAGTAGTCAGTCTCTATTAAGCGCCGGGAGCCGAGGCTAGTTTTGCAAATAAACGCCGGGGGCCTCTGTTGGAGCATATACTGTACCTCAAACTGTTGTGATGAAACCATTATATTTTGAAGTAGGCTAGTAAAGAAGAACGAGACACAGCCTTTAATGTATTACTAATTATTCAATCCCTTGTATCTTCATAAATATGGTAGTTTCCCATTTGTTCCCATTTCGCGGCTTCAATTTTTCTCTGGCTTGTCTTCGCTGTACAAATGTCCTTTTCATTTAACGTTGCAACTTCGACGCCTGCGGAATAACGAGAACATTCTAGGTTTTTCCCCTTTAATGAGGCTTGTTCGAATAACGAAATCTCGGTTCGAACGGCAAATTAAATAAGGGGAATAATAATGAAATCAAAATCCGTGGAATTTTATCTGAAAATGAAACCTTCGATAATTAACTAGGAATTAGGCGAATGAACTGTATTTAATTCAAAAGAATTCCCTATTTTAATCAAATCATTACAACCTGACCTCTTTCGTTGGGTTCTTTTCCAAATACCCCGCTCCCCAATATTAAAATTCAAAAGGTATTTAACCTGTAAGGAGACTTAAATTAATTCCCTCTGTTCTTCATCAGTTTGCCATAGTTGATCGCCTATAAGGATGCATTAATAACAAAGAGGGGAGACTATTTGATTAATCTAGGGAATACTTTTACACTTTTTAATATTAATTCGCCTTCTCCGTTTCCCCCTACCTCCTCTTACAGAGTATGCGAGCGTGGCAGAATATTCCTCGCGAGTTTTAATTAATATGTAAACTGAAAATTATGCGCCAAGTTAGATGTACGTGGCTTCCCAAGAGACGATATTTGGGGAGTGTAAAAATCAATATGGCATCCGTCGACTGTGGAGTAAGTAGTGACATCTGGCGGCAATTAACCGCACTACCATTGCTCGCCATTTTACGGACATACGTTCTGGATTTGATTAGAACGGCAATTCTTAATGAATTTCTCATGATTAAACTGAATATGGTGAATTATAAAACGTTAAAATTGCAAAGCAAAATGTTTTTGGATAAAATAAAGAAAACTTAAGGTTTTAGAAACGAATTTATTTTTAATTTTCACTTTAATAGCGGACAAATATTTGCTCTCTAATAAAATTTAAAGGCAAAACTTATATAAATTGATCTTTGTTTTTATGACTTAGTTGTTCCTAGACGTTTTATGGGATCATTTGTGGAATGAATGTTACACATAAAGGTTCTTTTCTGACATTACATTCATATTAGCAATTATTTTGTATTTTGTTAGCAATTAATTTTGTCATAGTTCTTTTAAAATAAACGATAAGAGTTATATTATTTTCCAATATCTTATCATTTCAACTTCAGATTTCAATGTAGTAAAACAACTTTTATTCAAATTGAATGATTATTTTTTAATAATTCCTTTGTTTTTCAGTAACAATGGATATATGTGCCTGGTCTTTTTCAAGAGACAAGATAATGTGATAGAGATGCAGAAAGGTAATAACTTTCAGTCAGTTTTGAAGTGTGATACTGAAATTAAAGAATACTTATGACAGATATTTCTTGTTATTCTGTTAAATACTTTCGTTGCTTTTTAGTTTCTAAATTTGAAAAGATTGATTGACTTTAAGATATTTACAAAACTACACACATATACAGGTGTCCCGCAGTACAGTTACCCATTTCAAAACGAGTTTTAATAGATTGACTTGTCAGGCAGTGTTTAAAGTGCTGTTTAATAAGACCATATTACTTAAATTTCATATGAAATATCGAAAACGAGATATATGTAATAGAATTATTAGTTACAAAGCAAGACTCATACTAATATGGCCAAATCGTGACTGACAGGTATTCAGATTCGGATTCCCCGTCAAAAATTAGTGATGATTGTTAAAAATAAGTAAATAAATAAAAAGAGCCGTTTTGATCACTCTCTGCTGTCAAAATTGGTGCTTCCGATTCCAAACGGAATTTTGAAAATTCCCGTTAGAAAAGCAGTCGAAACGGGAGATTTATCAACAACACCTCGAGACAATTAACAAATAAGTGATTTTAACAAAGTCTGTTTCATTTCTTTTAATATTTCTCTTTCGAATACTTTCATAATTTAAAATCATTATTTAAGCCTAATCTTGGATAGTTTCAGGTATTTTAATTTTTAGAATACATATTTTAAAATATTTTTTTAAATGAAGGAAAAGAAAGGAATTATGCAAAACTTAAGGTCCTGACTGAGGCAACTGCAGGACACTGCCAACCCTTTTATTTCTTTTATATATTTCTTTTTCCAAAGATTCTGAAAATTCTGAAAATTTAAATATGAACTTGTGAAGCAGCTGGGATTTCTATTTTCTTGTTTTTAATTTTCAAAATATTCAGTAATTAATTAAAAAATTTTTAATGCAGTTAATCTATATTATTAAAATCTTTTATTTCTCTGTCCGGTGCAATTTCCTGTGAGAATGGAAAATATAAGTAATTTTTACAATGAAACGACGGGAATCGAACCTGCAACCTTCTGATCCGAAGTCAGACGTCTTATATATTAAGCCACCGGGACTACAACTCACTGTATTTTGTTTGTTTTTTTACTTATGTGTCCTTCCCATTCGTCCCATTAAATAATGAATGTATTCAACCTGTTTTTTGAATCTCAAGATTGTTTATTTATTTCCGATCCGTCTATTTATTTGTAATTCGAAAATGATAATTAAAACTATAATTGCCGAAACGTTGCAATATTTTAAATATAATATTCTTACTTAACCAAATCTAGGTGATATAGAAAAACAAGCGCGTGTACACTGGAGATGGCCTAGTTTTTTAAAAAATAAAAATTGGTTTTTTTTTTTTCAATTGTGAGAGATTAAATATTTTTTTAAAAAAAATCAACTACTACAATAAATTTTATCACTAATAAATATTTTAAATACAAAACATTATTTTATAAATTTTTTACCATTTCAGGTTTTCGTCAAATTTTTTTGAGTTGAAAATACCGAGTAACAGCTCAAAAGCATCCAAAAAATTGACTGTTTTTGAATTTTTAATTAAATTAATTACAGAATATTTTGAAAATTAAAAAAAAGAAAATATAAATTCCAGAAGCTTCACAAGTTATTTTTAAATTTTCAGAATTTTAGGTAAGCATTGGAAAAGAAATATATAAAAGAAATAAAAGGTTTGTAGTCGCCTGCAGTTGCTTGAACAAAATAGAAAATTTTGAACCTTTAGAACAAAATAGAAATACGAAGTTATATTTAATTTATATAAGCGTCTTACATATATCTTTTAAATAATTTACTCCTAGAAATCCTATTAAATAACATCCTTTAATTCGCACAATATTTCGTCCTTCTTTTCGAAGAACTTCATCAGGTGCTACCAGAGGACAAGAAACTATTCTAATTCCTCTACATTTCATAAGGATTACAAATAGGAACAAATAAGGGTTTTCAAATAAGAAAATGTTTTATTTTTAGTTCTTATATGTAACCCTTATGAAATATAGAGGAAAGAGAATAGTTTCTTGTCCTCTGGTACCACCTGATGAAGTCCTTCTCACAGAAGGACGAAATATTGTGGGAATTAAAGGAGTGTTATTTAATAGGATCTATGAGTAAATTATATTTAATTTAATTTCATTGAACTGAGTAATTATTAATTTATTGTAGGAAATGTTATTGGTTTCAATTTTTCAATAGACAATAAAACATAGTGAATTCAGTAAAGTCAGGAGCGCAAGCCAAGGTGTACTCTCTTAAATACTCCACTGTAATCTAAGTGTTGTTTGATTTAGTAAAATCATTATTAAATAAAACATTGAATAAGAGTGTTTATAGGTTAATTCTGAAGATTCTGTGATAGTGGAGAACAGTCTATTTGCAGTTGTAATGTCTAATTTTTTTTTTTATCTCGGTCTCCTCAGTTGGAGAATTGCCATTGAGTTGATGAGCGTTCCTTTTCAATTGCAGGTACCATGGCTAGGAATCTCGAGGAGGCCTGCTCACCCGCACACTTCGATGAAGCTAGTGCCGAATTCATTACTCTACTCCGTAAGTACCCTAATACGATTCACCCCCTACCTTTTTTTTTCTGTCTCTTTTGTCTAAATGAAATGTTTATCCACACCTGAATGACAGTTTAAGTGGGTGTGTTCTTTTTAAGTCCTGCCAAAATTTCTTCTAATGATGTTCGCCATTGGCTGAGGTAATTCGTGGCGAGCTAATTTTGTTAGGAACTGGAAATAAAAAAGCTCCCTGGCCTGTCTCCATTCTGTGGTATTTTCAGTTTTTCATCTAATTGCACGTTGATGTAATTTTGCTGCTTTGCTCTGTAATTGGTTTGGGAGGGGTGGGTCTGTGAGCCAGAGTCTGTCTCATTTAGCGATCGACAAGTGTACGAAATATGTTTACAATACTGTCAAGAACACATGTTTGCTGTCCACCAAAATGGATTGCTTTCAACAACACTAATTCTAAATGCAATGGGTGCGGATTAAAATAATGTCAAATAGTTTTTATATATTTAATCCACGATTTCTATATTTATTTTTCAAAAAGGCAGTGTTTACATAGTCTAAAGTAATTTGTACGAACTTCATTGTATTATAAATCTATTTATAACAAAGCCATTACAGTAGTAAAAGGGCTATTGGTTAGAAAAATTCCAACCAGAAGGCATCATAAGCAGTATTCATTTGTAATTTTTAAGAGGGAGGAGAACAAAGCTAAGTACGTTTGTATATTCCATAGACGAATTTCTTTTCCTTTGCATTTTTTTTTAATATGCGGGGATTTTTATACTATTCAACCATTTTAATGTCTTTGAACATCGTTGAGCTGTACATATGCTAAAAAAACCGCTATTATTGTAATGAAAGTGTTACGTTAGTTTAAGAAGCTCTCACCAGAGGTCGACAGTAGCAGGACTTGTTTTTGTAATCTTTGAAGATTGCGGAAAATAAAGTTAATGTTTAACAGACATGTAATCATTCATATACTAAACAACTATATAAAAATCATACAATCATATTATAAAAAGCATTCATTAGAATTATTATTGCCATATACCAAAAATCGATCCAGTGATCGTGGCTGTTTTTAGAATACAGGTAAATTGACAAAATGGATTGAATAGATCTCAAACGCTTTAAGAAAAACTGTGAATTAAAACTGACATTACGGTACAAGAAATCAATTTTGTAAATTTTAAATCTGGGCGTCAAATAATATATTAAAGCATCCAGTGATGTTCCTGGTAACGCAAGAAAGAAATCCATTATTTTTATTTACATTTAGCATCACTACAAACTGACAGGTAGACAGCTGTCAAATGTCATGAATAACGAAACGTCAAACTGTGTATCTCATTTTGACAACGAATATATGTCGATTGCTTTTCATCTAAATATAGATAAACTATATGAAATTTATGATGGTAAAAGCTTTTTTTTAAAATAAATCGATATTTATATATTTTTCAGTATGGTTCAGAAGATAGATATATGTTGCTATTTTTAAGTAACTATGAATTGTCTCAATCGGATTAATTTTAATCAGACCAAACTATGTGCAACGAATTAGTTAAAATGATTTAATCTTCGTTGTTTAAGACAATCAAGCATTGATAGAAATAGGATAGAAATTCATTGTTTAGATTGCGATGTCTTTCTATGGCAATCTTTGTCTTCTAGCGCTCGACAAGGACCCATTCGGTAAAGATTACAAATATACAACACGGATGGCAGTGATTTGGTTGGCCTCACTTTCCCGCTAAAAACGGATGGTGCAAGAATTCTATCATGCATTGATAGACAAATTGCGGAGGTAATTGCGTCATTATTAACGCATGCGCATTACTTTTCAACAGCGGTAACCGTTAAAGCAGCAATAATTGTAAACCGATGAATTTCTACCGCAATTTATAAGTACAGTGTCAGATCTAATTGGGTGCATATGTTGCGGCTCACCCCTTTTCCCTCGAGTCGCGAGGGGCTTGTGTAGGACGTTGCCAACCACCCATAACATGTTATAGTTCGCACCTGACTCCCAAAAAACCTCCAGTAGCTGCAGCATTCTTAACAGCGCTTGTGTTGAGAGGCCTCGCTTTGCAGCGTTGTCATAAATTCAACAGAAACTCATCAGGAAGTCCATAAGTTATCAGGTCGCCATTTTGTTTCGAAGACCACAGATGCCATGACCTCAATGGGGCCGCCACAAAATGGCGGACACGGAAACGAAATGCACAAAAGTGAAGGCGAATTTACACGCAGAATTTTATGATGGGAATATGTTTTCTGATATTAAAATTGGAAAAAAATGGAAGAAAAATATCGATGGAAGAAAAGTCTCCGTTTTCGTAAATAATAAATATTTTCCAAATTAACAACAATCTAATTCTCCAATTTTGATGAAAATTGATTAGAGTTTCATCATCCTTTTATTTGAATTTGAGATTTAATTTGATTGAAATTAAGTACGTTAATTTATTTATTTATTTTTTACAATCAAAAAACGTGCAAACTTAAAATGGATCACGATATATTGTTAAACCATCGATACCAATTCATTGTTTACCTTCAGTGAGAGTTAATTGTTTCACTTCTGATAATTTTCTATTGAAACTTTTGGTCACCTTCACTCGCATATTTCTTCATCAGACACTCAAAGAAATTTTAAATATAAGCAGAAGTTCGAAAGAACTTATAGCCTACTTTCCTGCAAATGCTATGTCTTAAAATTTCTTTTTTCTTTTTTAATCTTGAAAACGACAAAATTGAAAAGCTTACATTTATATTCAAATTTTAATATCTACTGAATTCAAACAGCACAATTTTTCCATTTATGAAAAAAAAGCAATTTATACTTAAGCTACAAATTGTAGAAATAGAATTACTTTGATAGTATCAAACCATGAGCAATGGATCAAGCCTTTAAAGATTGTTTGAGACAATGAAATATTAATAGAAATAGAATAGAAATCCATTGTTTAGATTCCAATGCTTTTTTTTATCGAAATTTTGTCGATTTCTAATTTCTCGATAAGGATCTATTTGGAAAAGATTTCAAATATAAAAGTTAAGATTGTCTCTGGTCCTCGACTGTACATACCAAGTTGCAAAAAGATTCGTTTAACAGTTCAAAAGTTATTAGACGACAAAGCATAGACTGGCTGATTTGGATAAAGTAGGCAAAAATATATATATTAAAAAAAATTAGATATTTTTGTTACGAAAGGCTTACAGACACTGGGATCTAATTGGTTGACTTGCTTTATTTTCAATAAGATTTTAAAAGAGTATATGAAACGAATGCGATTGGTTAATCAACAGTCACGTGTTTTGGTGGTGATTGGGGAATTTGAATTAAATAACTGTTCAATTAACGGTAGCAGAATCAAAACACAATCCATATACTGATTTAGAAGTTTAACGGATACATTTACACAGTCGATCACTAAGAAATAAAATGAGTTTATAATAGAAATAATAGTTCATTACAATATCATGTCCCTCACATAGTAATCAAAGCTTCAATTAGAGCCCTTCACTGGTTTTAAGAGTTATTAGGAAGGAACACGTTTGATTTTGTAAGCCTTTAACTTGATACAGGTAAACGAAAGTTACTCATATCGTAATAACGGACCTCGAAAACTATAAGCTGTAATTTTTAATATTTGTCCTAATCTATTTCACTAAATATTTTAATAAACAACTTAATTTTTCTCCTGGACACTAAATTCCATTTGATACGCCATTTTGATATTTCTAATGAATCTGCAAAAACTATTCCCCATATTATTCATAGATGGCAGCACTTGTACAGGTTGCAATGAATTCCTTGAGTTTAGAGAATCTGCTTTTGAAGGACGGTTTGCATCCGCCTTATTTATTGGGTTTGTCGTCATTAAGTTATTCATTCATTAAATTCTATTTAACATCGTATAAATTCTTTATAAATCAAAATATTTTAATTTCGTACGTGGATTAAAACGGCAATGTTTGAACAATATAAATTTTAAATTAGGGAAATTATTTTGTAAAATATGTACGTTGAAAATATCGAATGGATATTTATACTTTGCCAATATGTGAGCAAAAGGTGATTGTATCGCCACGATTGCCAGAGCGGTAGACAAGAGACTACATAGTTATTATCAACACGGTGTAAGATGAACCTCCCAGAATGCAAAGCAGATTATAGATTGTCCTTTCCTGGCCTTTCGCTAACATTGAAATAGAAGAGAAGCGACCTTTTCTCTTTCAATGTTAGCGAACGGCCAGAAAAGAACAATCTATAATCTGCTTTGCATTCTGGGAGGTTCATCTTTCACCGTGTTGATAATACTTTTTTTTTAATTAAAAATATTTTAATAAGTTCTAAAAGACCAATCAAAATTATTTTACTCTAGCTTTCCTTTATTTTAAATAATAGATTGAGTAAACAGACTTTGAGACTACGCAGGATAACTGCTTTTCTGCTTCACCACGAGGAAATCTCGTGAAATCTCGTGAGATGTAGCACTCTCGTTGAAGCTAACAAAATATAAATAGACAAACAATCAATTTTTTTATGCTGGAAAAGGAAGAGAAAATAATGATATGGGTTTAAGGGCTCAGACGTTGAACAGACTTCAAAAGCATCAGTACCAGAATAGGCAGCACAGGAGGTAAAGGTTGATGAGATCACCGGAAACCAAGCAGTTAACTATGATGGAATATTAATCAAAAGTTATTGAGCTTTGATAGTTAATCAAAAATAATAAGTTTTTTTTAAACAAATTAATTATTTATAAGATAATATAAAAAATTGGCAACATAAAAATAATCAAAGACTGACGAATATCAGATAGAGGTTTAAAGTACGTTCGCATAAAAAATCGTGAAAAGGCTTCTTGTCGATAGTTTGTCTGCCTGTCTGTTCACACGTACGCATGAAACATCTCGATTCCCGTTGAAGAGAAATTCATGAAACTCGCATTACAGTGAGATACTAAACATCAAGTCCAAATTTCAACCGGATTGGATGAAAAATTAAAGAGCCCAAAATTTAATTTTTCAATGAACCTTTACAGCTAATGCTACGACCAGGTAAAATATCGAGTGACTGCTTCTGCAACAGTGAAATGCTCCTCATAAATCCTACGAGTTTTCCTGAATGTCTGGTTGGTAATACCTAGTGATCATACAGATAACGTAGTCCCTGACGTACTTTCTTAATAACTCTATCATATTTAGACCGTTGCTGTGTTTTCGGGTTGTTCAAAAATAAAATCTTGAAAGTTCTGATACAACTTGATTTATGGAAATTTAACAAATTTGAATATTAGTTAAGTAACTATAGTTAGAGTTCGGTAATAGTTAGGCCTAATTGTTTAGCTACTAAATGTTTCTCTGAGAATTTATTACTTCACGGGCAAATTTTATATAAGAATCAAAACGGAAATTTTCTAATAACAAAGATAGGTTGTTTTGTTGCCAGTTAATAGGCAGTGCAAGTTTTAAGAAGATCCATTTTAGAAACTTATTAGCAAAGACAAATACTCAGCTAGACAGACATACCGATTTTATAAGCTTAACTTTCTTTAGTATAATTGGCCAAAAATTTACTTTTTCTCTTTAGATGTACTATTTGGGACAATATAAAACAGTTCTGAGAGTTTTCTTCTGTAGCTCTTCCAATAACAGTTTGGAACTCATCGTCAGTCTTGCCAGTGAATATTAGCCCATTACTTGACTAACTTCTCCTTTTCCGCACAGTAAGAAACTCGATGCTTCGGTGTTTCTCGGCACAGCACCTACCACACTGCAGCTGCACAACAACGCGACAAGCGAGCATCAGGTCACAGTCGACTGCGCCCAATGGGAATCAACGGTTGCACGAAGATAAGACTTTAATTACCCTTTTCTAATCTGTTGTTTCCATCAACAAATTTCATGAATATTGAGGGGTTTTCACCCGTACATTGATCAGCTGTAATAACAAGAGATGGCACTTGATTGTAACAGTAAATTAACAGTTAATACATGATCGATGAGCTATGTAAAAGGGAAATACCGGCCCCCCCCCCCCCCCCACGCTCTCAAAAGCAAATTGGCGTTTCTGTTCTATTTAATTCTACAGAGACGAATCATTAACTTTTGAACAAGCTAATTTTAACACTTAACATTCTCTCCTTTGTGATAACGTGCTGGTAAATTTTTCCGGTTGTAATATTATTGTTACGATGTAGTGAGACATCTAAGAAACGTTCATAATTGCCCAAATCTAAATCCATTTCCCCTCCATGGTCTAAAACATAAACTTCAGCTACAAAGAATTATGGCATTAAGTAAATGGAGTTTTTCTTATTATCCAGATATTTTTATAGAAAGAAAACATTTAGAACTTTCGTTGATGTTAATTTATTCATCCAAGACAAGTTTCACAATTTAAAATTAATATATAATTTCTATTTGTGATCACTAGCTAATTGGCAGATTAATACAATTATTCAAAACTAAACAGTGACTCTACTTGTCTTCTATCACTCCAAACTCCAATTATCTCAAAAAACGATTATAAAAACAGTTTATAGACTATTCAGTATTTTAAACAGTACAAATTGAAGCAGAGAAAACGTGTTTGGTTTCGAATCATCGATTACGTCAGTGTCAGTCATTGAGAGTGGAAATAGGAAGCACCATTAAAGAACGTATTTTATATGCTGCTGGTTATTTTTGGAGAATGGAAGATGTCGTAATGTTAGATGCTTATATTAAACTAACTTGTCTGTCTATCGTTACGTGATACATTTCAAAGTAAGAAAACACAGGAACCTACACACTAACACACATCTCATACATATATACACGTATACATAAACAAGATGGTCAACTCTTTTGGAGTATCAATTGTTGAGACCTAAAATTCGTGAAGAGCATTTTTTTTTCTGTATAACGTATCGTGAACTCTTCTGCAATTTCTTCTTTTTTTATTGATTGACATCCACCAAAAGAACCATAATCTAATTTGCTATTATTTAAATTTACGCTTTTTTTATTTGTTTTTTTACATTAATTAGGTTTAGACTATTTCATATAATATTTGCGTAGTTAAGTTTTAGCAAAAGGAAAATTTGAAGATATATTGTTTGTAGTCAACGGGTGTTACGATGTAAAAATACTGCTGTCTGATTTCAGCACAGAGCTCCCTCCAGGTGGCGCTGTTCGTTCTAATATGAATGTAAATGTTATCGACCAAATCCTCCTGAAACTGCGTTTATTCTGAAACTGTAGCTACTTTTTTTGGTTGAAGTTAGTAGAATCTTAGAAGTATTATTCAAAATAAACTTTTTAAGTCCGTATTGTTTGCAGTAGCTACGACGAGAACGAAAAGAAGAGCAGAGGAAATTGAAGGAAAAATGCTGAAACTTGCTTGAGAGGGCGCACTTGTCAGGCCATTGTTCATCGGGAGAGTTTAACTGGAAGAGACCATTAACCAAGTAACAAATCGAGAAGGTTCTTCGCCCGCCCTCAGCAGAGAGAGGCGCCTGCAAATTACGGTCTTGTGGATATCTGGAATTCCGAATACACCCCCTGTTTCCTCCGGTTCATGGCCCACTTTCACAAAGCAGCGTTGGAAAGACTAATGGAATGCGGAGAGGCTAGAATATTAGTGAAGCCAGAAATCGCTAGGAAAGACAAACAGTAAACAAGGGTTTAGCAATTTAAAGAGCAATCCCAAGTATAGTATAAAATTGTAAAGTATAGGCTCATGTATGCATCGCGTAATGCACGAGCATGGCCCCTCATTAACGTTAGCGTTGAAAATCATATTGCTTTTATGTGTGCGTGTGTGTTCAAAATAAAGCGTTTGTCAAAAATAAGAATCGTAGCAATTACTAAGAAAATCGGTCCAGCCGTTTTAGCGTAATGAGCGCAAAAATTGACAGGAAATCTAAAAGTTGAATAAAACTTCATTCTATAATATTTGAGATTTGCCAAAAGAATAGGCCAATTTTTAGAGAAATTTTTAATTTTATGTAAACTAGCAATGCCGCTACATACACGAAAAACTCGTTTATCCGAATTCGATGGGACCGTGACCGTTTCGGATAAGCGAAATTTCGGGTAATCAGGAATATACTGTTATTAAACAAATACTGCACATGTTATTAACATTAATTACATTAATTACTGTACGCAAATGTTATTAATGGAGTTGTAGTCACAGTTATTAGTTACATAATCGCTTGAGTCTGCTTTAAATATTGATTATAGCGACGGAAAAATATTTTTGTGTATTTTTGAAATATTCTAAAAATCGTTTCAGATAAACCAGATTTTCGGATAAATGAGATTTTAGTGTATAGAGAAGATGCAAAATATTGCAGAACTTAGTATAGTTATAATGTCATACCCTTAGAACTAAGCCTGCAAAGAAAGAATGTCTGCGAACGTAACTTTTTTTTTCCTAAATTAATAACTTAAAAAAATCAACTACTGAAATACCGAAATAAAATGGATTTTAAATTAACATATAGACCATAAGCAACCCGAATCTTTATTGATAATGAATTTCCTTTTGTTTATTTGTTTTTTCAGATATATTTCTTTTTGTCTTCTTCTCAAAGAAAAACCATAGCAAACAAGCGCTTGCTGTAGTTCTCGGTTTTTCTAAAAAATCCATAGTAATCGGTTGTGACGTCATATCACGTGATCTGTGATTACACTAAAACAGACGCTAAAACAGACTAAAACAGTCTACTGTGAAATTGAGTTTTTTATATTTGTGTAAATATTTATTTTAGACCTATAGTTGAAAATATTTTACACATTTGCCATAGAAGATATTTCAATGTTTTCAGTGAGATATTGAGAATTGGATATAATATTATCGATCGCATGTACATTATCCTCTCGGAAGATTGAATATTCCTTTCATTTACTTCTTCCACAACCACCAAACTTGCTTAGTAAGTTAAAATACAGTTTCAAATAGCAATGATGCACTTCGGAGTCGGAAGCATATGTCTACTTCATCAATTGCAAAATTATTAATGTTAAAAAAGCTTTGTTAAGTAATACTTATTGTGACGTTTACTCATAACCGAATGATTGAAGGTGTAGCTTGTCACGCTGCTGCTATGTCTGAACTTAGATCCTAGAAATGACTTGGATGTCTACTTCTTTCTTCTGTCTGTTTCTCTTCCTTTGCATGGCTTTATCAATAAAAAATGGCTTGGTCCTGGCGCAGGATCGTCTCCGGCTTCTTATGCCAAGAAAACTTACTCTAAATGTGTGTTATTAAACAAAAGACATAAATAATACTCATAATAAATTCTTCAATTGTTTTTTTTTTTTTGAAGTTTAACAAATAAAAAAAAGTCAGGAATAAAACATATATACGGCTACTTCAAATTATAATTTTTTTATTTATTTTATTTTAATTTTTATTATTTTTTTTAATTTTTCTTATTTACTTTATTTTGATTTTTATTATTTATTTTATTTTGATTTTTATTATTTATTTCATTTTAATTTTTATTATTATTATTTTAAATATATTAATAAACACGATAGTCGTTCAATAAGCAATGCAACACATTTTTTTGCTCAAAGTAGATTTGTTTTATTACAGTTTTAAATACATTACCTTGTTCCTCAATTCTTTAGATACAAAAAACTATTTTTGAACATAATCTCCGTTCAAGTCTATGGCCTTACGCCACCGAGATGTCGGAGCTTGAATGCCTTGACGGTACCACTCTTCAGGTCTGTGCCTCAGCCAACTTCTTACTATGTTAAGAACTTCCTGATCGTTGCCATATCGCTTCCCGGGGATTGCATCCTTTAGGAGTCCGAATAGGTAGAAGTCCGAAGGTGCGACATCAGGGCAGTAGGGTGGATGAGGAAGAACAGTGCAGAGAAGTTTTGTGACCTCCTCGTGGATATACAGACTTGAGTGTGGTCTGGCGTTGTCGTGGAGCAGAAGAAGTTTGATCACGTCTTTGTGGAATCGTTTCCTCAGTTTCTTAAAGAGTCTTTACATAGGCTTCTGAGTTGCAACATTGCAGGAGTCATAGCTGTGTGCGGCCGGCCAGACCGGGGGAGATCAGACCCCTTCCCTTTTCCTTCTTCTTACGACGACAGACGATTCGCCAACGACTCACAGTGCTGTTATCAACTGCCTGGTCTCCGTAAACATTCTGTAAGCGCTTGTGAATATTTGTCACGGTTTCCTGTTCCGCCAAAAGAAATTCAATAACTGCTCTTGTTTGGAACGCATCTCATTCACAGACACCATCTTGAACGCTACCTACAGTGCTGCTGCACAGCGGAGAATGACGAACCAATTTGAAAAATTGCGGGAATGTTTGAAGTTACTGTACAGAAAATTTCACATTTTTTTCACCAAATATTAGCCGAGAAAAAAAAAGTGTTGCATTACTTATTGAACGACCCTCGTTATATACATAAGCTTTAACTTTTGTTCCAATAACTAAGTAAAAATTACAGAACAAAAAATTAATAATAACTTTAATTTTGTAATCCAATTTCATTTAAAATTACAATAAAATAAAAATAACTTAAAACAACATCAAATCAAAAATAGCTAAAAACAAAAAAGCCAAATAAATTATAATAGAATTTAGAACCACGTTATTTCAAAATGTGGTTTAAGTTGCATTTTAATTTTAATTTCATTTTTATTTTATTCTTAGCTATTTTTGATTTATTGTAATTTTAAACGAAATCAGAGTAAAAAAAATTAAATGAATAATTTTTTTGTAATTTTTTAATTAGTAATTGAAAAAAAATTAAAAGCTTGTGTGTATTCTATTAATATATTTTTTAGTTATTAATACACATTAATATATTTTATTATTTTATTTTGTTTTTATTTTATTTTTCTTGCAGGTGTGGAAGTAAAAAATGTTGAAGAATTCAAATTGACTTTTAAAAAAAAGAATCTGAAAAAAAGGATCTTAAGATACCCGCCAAAAAGAAAACAAAAACCAAAACGAAAAAAGTCAAAGAAACCGAGAAAAAATAAGAATTATTCTAGAAAACCGTCCTATCTATTTTATAACAGTTATGTCCTCTGACGTATTGAAGGTTAAATCTAAAACCTGAAATAAAACAAAGCCAAAAAAAAACAAAATTTTGTAATATAAAATAAACGAAATCTTAATTATAAGAATTGAGAGATTCAGCTTTGGAGTGTCAACTAAAGTTCAATCATAACTAATTAAATATATTATTCAATTCATAATTCTATTATTACTCATTTAATCTCAATTTCATAAATTTTAATAATATAGTAAATATATATGAGAATTTCGTTTTGTTTTGTTTGTTTTCTGTTTTTGTTGTTGTTCTTCGATGTTCAGGTTTTAGATTTACCCTTGAAATATGACGTCAGAGGAGCGGAGAAATCGGGCCTGTATGTAGAAGGCTGTGATTATAAATACAAAAGCCATATATATTCCTATAAATCAGCATTTATTACTTACGTATTCACATGCACACTAAAGTTTTTTACATATATATTCCCGCAGTAGTCATTTTATTAATGAACCTATTCCCTTAGAGATTAAAAAAAAAAAAAAAGAAATTCCGAAACGAGCTTAAAGCCTACTTTCAAAATATTATTCCTTTAATTTCTATTTAGTCACTTGCTTTGGAATAAAAGCCTCATTAACTCATTCAGTCAGCGTGTGTGTGTGAAAGAGAGCCGCTCGTTGAATCTTCTTGAAACTTAGCAAGCACATTTAAGGATAAGAGACGATTTAACGTTTATATTCTACCTTTTTTTCTTGTGGCCCCTGGTCAAGAAATTGTCGCGAGAAGGCGACAAAAATAGCCCTAGAAAGGCAATAGAACCTAAATTCAGTGGATTTCTATTATTATGTCTTAAAGAATTAATTTTAATTCGCTTCTAAATCTTGAATATTTGCGCGAGCTGTAATATGATTAAATTTAATTGGATTCAAACAACTTAAGAAAGGAATGCAGATTTATTTTTATTTTTATTTTTTTCAATAAATGAAAAAACTCTGGTTTGTATCTCAGCAGATGTTATAAATTTAAAAACAAAAGCAAGAAGAAGAAAAAATTTTTTCGTTTTTATTAACGGCTAAAAAGAAAACTAAAGCGAGATTTCAAGGAAAGTAGGCTTCAAGTTGTTTCTTTTTCTGTTTTATTTATTTGTGTATGATTTTTTTTTTTCGAAAAGTTGTTAAAACGACAAAACTAAAAACCTGTGTTTATTTTTAAATTCTAATATCTGCTAAATATTGGTAGCAGAAATATTTATTTCTGAAGAAAATTAAGTTAATCCTCTTTCCTTAATTCCGATTAATTTTAATCCTCATATTGAAATGATTAATACTCGTATTAATCCTCATTGTTGAACTTCGTTGCTTCGTTTCCAATGCTATAGGTATTATTTTGTCATCTTCTCGCGCCAATTTCTTGACACGGAACCCTTTGGCAAAGATTTCAAATATAAAAGTAAAATCGTTTCTAGTACTGAAATATCCATACCAAGTTTTAAGAAGATCCACCCAGTGGTTCGTAAGTTGTTAGGGAACACATACTGATTGAATGAACCTAAAGTATTATGAAATATATTTTACTGATATATTCCTTTACAGTAATGTTTATTATAGGAGTCGGAGAATTATGCTTTATTAGTGGTATACAATTACATTTATTACATATATATTCCCATATACATTTATTATATATATATATTCCCATATACATTTATTACATATATAGTCCCATATAATGTTTATTACGTATGTATTTCCATACAACTTGATATATTTCGATACAGTAATGTTCACTAAAGACAATATTCACGTGCAAATAACACCTTATAAATATTCATATATTCCCTTAAAACTTTATTATTTGATATGTATATTCGCATATAATAATGTTTGTTACTGATATATTCCAATATAGTAATTTAAGTTAGTCTTCATTACATAAATAATCCTTTATGGACATATTCCTTTACAAATTTATTATTTTACAAATATATATTTCAACATAATAATGTTTGTAACCTATATATTCCAATAACGTAATGTTTATAACATATATATTCCAATATCGTCATGTTTATAATATGTATATTCCAATATCGTCGTGGTTAAAACAGGTATATTCCAATAATTTTTATAATAGATTAGGTCCTATATGGTAACTCTTTGTTATAGATATATTTCATTACAATACTAATATAGCGATATTTCCATATACTAATCAAATTGAAATTATTTTATTTGAAAGAAGGGGTTCCTTTGAGATTATCATTACGTATATAAACTAGGCCATCCTCCGTGTACACGCGCTTGTTTTTCTATATCACAGAATTTGGTTAAGTAAGAATATTACATTTAAAATATTGCAACGTTTCGGCAATTATAGTTCTAATTGTCATTTTCGAATTACAAATAAATAGACGGATCGGAAATAAATAAACAATCTTGAGATTCAAAAAAAAAAAGGTTGAATACATTCCTTATTGATGGGGGGAAGGGGAAGGAAACATAAGTCAAGCAAACAATATAAAGTGAGCTGCAGTCCTGGATAAGACGTCTGACTTCGGATCGGAAGGTTGCAGGTTCGATTCCCATCGCGGACGTTTCATTGTAAAAATTATTTCTATTTTCCATTCTCAAAGGAAATTACGCCGGACAGACAGACAGAGAAATAAAAGATTTTAGTAATATAGATTGATTTTGAAGTAAGATAGTGTCAGTTCATCTTCAGGGTATCAGAATATCCTGGTATATTTTAGAAAATCGTAAGGCATAACTTAGTCAACTTAAAATTAGCCTTATTAATATATAAAAATAAAAATGGTAATTTTATGTTGATATAGTTTATACAAATCGATCAATAAAAAATTGTTCGAATTTAATTCCCATTCCTATTTCCTTTTCGTTTCTTATTTCTTCTCCTTTGTGTCGATTTTCCACGATTTTCTGTCGTGAACAGACAGCAGAGCATGAATTGACTAAAATCTTTTATTTCTCTTTACTTTTTACGTGTCACAAAAAATAAGGGCCGAAAATAAGATTTCGACCTTTTTCTATTGTTACTGACATGACAAAGTATCAGAAATCGCAAACACGGTTTGCTGTGATCTGCAATCCACGCAAATCATACATAAATGTACGGTTTTCAAGAGCAACTTTAAATCTTTATTCGTTGTTTTATATCAGTGGTTCCAAACTTCTCGGCCACGCTCCTCTTCCCCTTTTGACGTTTATATGCATTAACCATTATGTGCACACGCACAAATGAGTACAGTGTGTAAGTAAGATATGAACAGTAATATGTATTTTTTGTGTTATTTGATATGTCCTACTTATGGCATAGATTAACGTAATATAGCCACTAGATGTCACTGCTGACATTATAAGATAGGGAACCTGCCTTCCATGTCATAGCCACTCTTTATTATTTCTTTGCTTATTTCTTGAAAGGAGAATGGGCAGATCTGTCCCACCCATGTATAGCGATAAGATATATAGGTAAGGAAAGATCTCCATCAATAGAACCTTTTTTTATCATTACGACTTGTCTCAATTATTAGACCGTTCGGAGTTATATACGTCTAGATATGACGTTTGAATGATTGATTGTTGTGAATATGGTGCAGGGAAGCCAACCACCTACAGGCGGGGGGGGGGTGCTTGGCTGCGGGTGGTTGGCTTCCTTACACCCACATTCACTCAATCACACTGTTAATAATTACTATACGTAAATAATAATTAATATTATCATTTATATCAAGTAAATAATAATTATTTACATGAAATAAATGAACATAATATTTACTGTTACTGAAAATAAATATTAAATGATAATTAATTAATACATCCGGGAAGTAAGATGTCAACCAGATAAGTCATATCTAGACATATATAACTCTGAACGGACTAAGAATTGCGACGATTTGTAACAATAGCGTATGTTCTATATAAGGAGATCTTTCCATAGGTATATATCTTATCACTATACAGGGTGGGGCAAATTCCCATAGAGTTTGCCCATTCTCCTTTTCATATCAAAATTCATAAAAAAAAATAAGAATTTAATAATTTGAAGAAGTTATACTTTTCAAGCCCAATAAAAGTAAACGCTTTTAATCTTTTTATTCTTTTGAAACATTGTTACTTGCCTATATCCTGTGAATATCACAGACTATCAAATCTTCTCTAAAAGAGTGGTATTCTAGCCCTCAATGTTTAAAGCTTTTTAAAAATTCTTTCAAAAATAGGGCTATTTTTCAAAACCGGCAGAAGGGCTCTTAATTTCCACCTCATTACAATAAATTCCAGGATCGGTTCATAATTTTTTATTAACACCGAAAAACAGACAAGTAAAACTAAGTAAACAGGTCTTGTGCTTATATCGTAGAATCCTATAAAGAAATAAAACTTATATAACATGGATCTAAAACGTGTCTTGTATATCCAAGATTAACATTTTTTTTTTTAATTCCAGAATTGTGCTGATGAAAATTATTTTAGATCTTTCGGCTGGTTTCTTTTTATTTCCTTGGTTTACTTTGTATTTTTCTTTCTATTGATGCACCCAAAAAATGTATTCGAAACCCAACAAGTACAAGTTTGGTAAGGTCTTTAGGAAATGAAGTATGGTTCTGAATTTTTAATGTTTAATTGAATCGTAATGCGAACCACTGTTTCGTTTATCTTGGTAGTAATTATAAGAGGAAGATTGATACACACTAATAACAGTTAACATACGTAGAAGCATTTGGAAATTCGGATTTATATTTACGAAAAGTTAAAAAGTCACCAAAGAAAACCTCTGTAATTTCAGCAACATCTGTTCAGAACTAAATGGATTTTTAAAAGGTTATTCAATTCCAAAACTGACCCGTTGGGTTTCATCCAAATCTGAGAAGACTTTTCGTACCAAATTGTGCTTCTGCAGTTCCCCAATCTTTGTCACGTGTTAGTGACATTAAGTTAATTAATGGTTTGAATCTTATCGCTTGCTGTGCGTGCCTCGCTTTTTCTAATTGTACATTAAGTGTAGAGGCGGGAATAAAAAGGGGAATTATTGCATTGCTGTCTGTTCAAGATCTGTTTTGATAGTCGTGGAAAATCAGCAAAAAGGACGAGAATAAGGAAATCCACGAAATAACATCTGGATGGAACAGGTACCTGAAGATCGGTGATTTAGCAAGATAAGTACAATTAAAAGTTATTCATCAGATTGAACTTGAATCTTTTTAGTTCAAGAAATTGGATATTTTTAGAAAACACTAAAATACGTTAAAACAAAATTACTTTTTAATTATATACGCTAAATAGTATTTAACCTTAAGAATAGGAGAAAACATACGTAGAAAAACGCTTGATATAAAAAGTTTTAAAAATTTATTAAAAATACTAAAGATAATTTAGGATAGTTTCGACAGCTAAGGATAGCCATCATTATCAGCGGGATAAGATTCTCCTCTAAGAACTGGAGCTTATTATCTCTTTGTAAATTTATTCTTTATATGTATAAGCTCTGCTTCTTAAAAAAGTATAAGTATAAAACCTTTCTGATGATGACAGACAATCCTTAGCTGACGAAACTATCCGGTATTATTTTTAATGTTTTTAATAAATTTTTAAAAATTTTTAATCGAGTTTTTTGCCTCTGTGTATTTCTTAGTGTCTTTCCCAAATTTATTAAAACCTACACATGTTAAAATTTGACTTGTATTAATCGTATTCTATCAAATTAACTATACATTCAGTTTCGAAATTTGCTTCCACTCTTCGCTATAGAGATGTAATATTGTTTTCACTGGTCGTTTTTGTTTTCTTATCGACTGCTTGTTAGTCAAGGTTCCATTTATTCTGTATTGTCTGTTAACACTAGTATTTTTTTTATGTCTTTAACTTGAGAGTATCCTTGTTTTGTAATGTTTTAGCAAATATACTTTTGTTTCTTGTATTTGCTGCTAACACTGTAGTTCACTGATTTTACTGTAATTATTCATTATAATTCACTATAATTATAACGACCCTATATTTTTTATATATTTTTTTATATATATTTTTGCTTATTTGTATTTTCTGATTAGGGCTATGTGTAAAGTGGACTTCCTGTCCTAACTTCGCCTGATAATAAAAAAGTGCTTCGTATTGCAAACATACGAGTTTATATTTTTTCCGCTGTTCCAATTTTATCGTCATTATATTACAGTGAGAAAATAAATTATAAAGTACTATAAGTACATAAATAAGAAAGGCGTGGTGGCTCAAGTGGTAGAGAAGCTTGTTCTGGATCGTTAATATATAAGATAAGAATGTGTGAAAATATACCTCTTTTTAAACTGTTTATACTCAGAAAAATTGAAGGAAAGTTTTAAATCTATAAAATCTATATCCCTATCAGTATTTATTTACTGATGATGATAAACATTAAGATATTAAACTCATGATGAACATATACACTAATGAAAAAAGCGATTTTTTTATTATTGTTTTATTTGGCAGTATTTCCCACTGGGTTGGGTGATGCAAGTAACTGGGAATGGGAGATATGCCTTATGAAAAATTTAGGTAGCCAAGAAACTCAAGATATATATAGCATATTTTTAAGTCTCACCTATTTCATTTATTACTGTGATTAATGGATATTATTACACTATCACACGAAGTAGAGATGGGCAAAGTCGTTCTATTTACTGAACTAGTTCTTTTGAGATAGTTCTTTTTATTGAACTAAGTCGTTCTTTTTACCTTAACAACCAAAAAAAAAGATAGGTTTTCAAATACTTTTACAACCAAAAAAAAAGGTTCTCAAATACGAAATAAACCAATTCCAATAGCCAATAGTGGAATGGTAAAAGAACGGACTAGTTCATTTGAACTAAGTCGTTCGCGAACTAAGTCGTTCTTTTCATGAACTAGTTCATTTGAACTAGGTAGTTCATGAACTATAGTTCTTTTATACGAACTAGTTCAATGAACTAGTTCGTTCACGAACTACCCATCCCTAATACGAAGTATATATCATTGTCATTATTTATGTCTTATAAATTGTGCAACTTTCACATAGCCACATTTGGTGTTAGTATGATTTGTTAGTTGTACCGTTCGGAATATTTGATAGTCTAATTGTCATCATAGGAAATATTTCATCAATGGTATTCAGGAGAATTAGTTCTTCATCATCTTACGATAAAATTTCGTAAATCCCCACGCTTAAGGAGCGTCATATCTGCGACAAATGATGGGAGACATGATACAGCCGCTACTCAGTGAAGTCTTAAACAAAAGCGTATTTGATCCTTATTCATCCACTAAAATGAAATAAAAAAAAAAAACTAGTGTTCTTTTTATAGCACACCAAAAATTTAAACGTGTTGAGAGAGGATTTTTTAAGATACTTTTCACGTCGTATTTCATAGAACAAGAACTTACAGCCAGTTTCAGAATAAGATCGGGGAGTGACGTCAAGCGTAGGAATGCTAACTTTTGTTTGTTTTTTTTCTTTCTGCCTCTTCAATTTTTTTAGTTATTTGTTTAGTTTTTCAATTAATCCTGTTTAAATTAGATCAATTTTAATTTTATTGTCGCCAGTCAAATCACAAGACTACGCAAAAAAACTGACCTTTACGATTAATTTTAAAGTCATTTAAGGAGACACGTTTTGAGGAGACACTTGCAAGCTAGTGGAGGCAGTCATGATGTCAATTAGTTCGACAACTTAATAACCAATAGCATGATTGATTTTTACTAGTTTGAAAATTTCCACAAAAATATAATTTTACACTCTTATTGCATATCAGTACAAGCTTAAAGCAATTTCACACCATACAAAACCTTTTGCTTGAAGAACGATATTTACAGAAAGGTGGAACTTTGTTTCGGGCTGACTGATACTATTTAACACTGCTGATCTTTTTCTGAAACTGGTTAGAGAAACAAAGAAATAATCCGGATAAAACACAACTATGTAAACAGTAACTGAAATGATGGCGCACACCAAAATTCAAAAAGAATGTCTTCCATTTTTTCCTTAATACAGTCAAACTCGGCTATAACACAGTTGTTTATATCGCTAATTCGGATATAATGCGATTTCGTCGTAAACCCCTTCTATTTTGGAAAAGGTGTATAATTGTAAAATTGCAAAATTTATCGAAAAGTACGAAAATCGATTGATTTTACAGAACTGCTCGCTATCTGCCAATGATAACCAGTAAAGAGGCCCTTGTAATCAAATAGGCGTATGAATACCTAGTTTCGATCACGTGGCTCGTCGTTTGCCAAGATGGCGGTGCCGAATCGTAAGAAAACAGAAATATGAAGATTTTGGCTAATATAACCCATCAAAAGGTAATGATTTATAAATATTTATAAATATAAAATTCTCTCACATCGCTCTGAATGATGTAGATAATCGCGAAATGACCATTTTAAATCGATTTGGAATCGTGTGAGCGATAATAGGATTCGAGTATACGACATTTGACATCGCGAAGTAAAAAAAGCTCGGGCAGATCACGATCTTCGAGATCTTGGATCCAGATATAGCAGAGTTTGACTGTAATTAGGGCCCGGATTTTCATGACGTCATGCTTTTTATTCTGATCTTTAAATCAAGTCTTGTCTAATTAAAGTAATGCTATTTTAATTGTGAATATAAATGCAAATTTTAACATTTCTGAATATTACAGCTTATTTTGACCAAATAAGAACATATTTGCGTTATTTAGGAATATTTTATAGAATATTATTAATACAGTGTAACCTCCTTTAACGGACACTCTGAATAGCGGATACCTCTAATTAGCGGACATTATTGCGGGTTCCAGTCCTTTAAAATAGGACATTCCATGTTATCCACTCCGAATAGCGGACACTCTGAATAGCGGACAGTTATTTTAACTGTAAAAAAAAATTTTTTTTTTTTTATTAACATTTCGACAAACACATCATGGTTGTATTTACATCGGTGTCCCATACATTGATACATTGTATCGGTGTCCCATGATTCAATGTATGAATCTTGCTTTGTAAATATCAATCCCTCGTAAAGCTATCCTATAAACGTGTTGATTAAATTTAGTGTGAATTAAAATGGCGTCAAAAAGGAAGAGATTGGCACTGAAATCAAAAATTGATGTTCTTGAAGTTGCTGAAAAAGAAAAGCTGAGTGTGCGTTGTCTTGCTGAACGTTTTAAAGTTGGAAAAACTCATATAAGTGAACTTTTAGAGGACAAAGATGAGATTAGAAAAATGTGGATGGTGAATTCAAACGAAAATTCGAAGAATTTGAAGTTTCGTAAAACTGAAACTAAAAGCAAAATCAACGAAATGGTGATAAAATGGTTCCGCTTTGCTCGTGCAAAGAACATTCCTATAAGCGGTGTTTTCCTTCAAGAAAAAGCGAGAGAAGTCGGTCAAACTTTAGGATTGGACACGTTTAAGGCATCAAATGGATGGCTAGAAATTAATTTCTATATACTGTAATTAATTTTATCATTATTTTAAGTAAGACAAACGGATTAGCACTCATTTAAAAAGGAATATAGTAAATAATTTGCAATTGTTCATATTCTCTCATATCGCAATGATAATTGTAGAAATTTAATTAAGATTGTACGTAAGTTTTTGGGAAGAAGTTATAGTAAATTTTCTTCTCCCGTTTATGTAAATTACCTGAAGAAGAATGGGCCGTTGAGACCATTCGAAATATTGTAATGGAGAGAGATTTTTATGAAGTTAAGTAAAGTTTATTAGTATATTATTATTTGTTTGTGATGATTTGATATATGACTTGAATAGTCTTAAGGTGATAATGAACGATCATGAATTTTTAATAATGAAAAGTGCTTAAAAGGATTGAATGGTTCTGTAATTACAAGAATCAATTGTAGTAAGAATCTTCTTGCAATAGATCTTATGTTTTGGCTTTTATTAATAAGAGAACTTTTTATTTCTAAATTTTAATGCTTCAACAAATTTATCTATGTCCAAAGTGCAGTGAGCACATCATTTTTGTGCTACATCTTTTATTGTGAATTTTTCTTTTTTTCTGAGTGAAGGGAGGTGCCACATTGATGTCTATGAATGGATAGTTCTTATGTTTGTCTGATAAACGACGCTTCGGGTCTTGGACAAAAAAGGAAGTCGGTCGGAAGATTCGACTTCTGTGGCTTCCTTTTTCCTTTTGCAAGAATTACTGCCATCGACTGTGGAAGAATTTAAGCAAATCCGGGCCTGGGCCATAACTTTGAAAAGAGAAGACGATGGGTATGGTGATCTACTTGGAAGGCTGCCAGACACAGGAGATTGAGTCTGTCGCTGAAAATTAGCAATTCCACTTCTCCCTTTTGTGAAATTGTGATGCATGACTGCAGATAGCAAAGCCCTTGTTTACCAACAATTGCAGCAAACATTATATAAGTTACGGCGCTGGTCTCACCATTGCCCTGCGGCAACTCATATCTGGAGAACTCCATTAAGCCGCTCCGCTTTTCTTAGCAGACAACCACAGTACGAAAGCTGCAGAATGCATTGCTAATTTGTTGAACGCCTGCTTTTAATCTTCAAACAATGCCGACACAGTATTTTTTTTTCTTTCTTGTTTTCAAAAAGAAAATTGATTGAACAACGTTTGAGTAAGTTCGTACCAATTACTTGCCAAATTAAGAAATGTTTAAAAATCAAACCAATCAAATTGCAAAGTAAAATTAGCATCAGAAATTTAAAAATAACAATCAACATACTGAATTTTGCAATGACAAAATAATGTTCACCTACTTATTTCTTTGTACTGCATTGTCTCGATTATCCGGACTAGATAGTGGGGACGCCGTGAACGGATAACTGAACAAATACGGATAATACGAATTTTTTGTTTTATCACATTTTACAAATATTAATTTGTTTTATTAAACTTATTGAAGCAAAATATATATAATTCCTATAATTCTAATTATACATATATATAAATTTTATATATATAGTGCACATAATGAATCAACCAAATCAGAAAAATATAAATTAGTGCGATAAATTTATTATCCTAATCCGGATCATTGGGAGCTTATTGCATGTTATTCTGGAACAGAGGCAATTCAGCACCAAGGGTTCAGTTTATTTCATTTTTCTAGAAAACTGACCTTACAGAAATGCAACCATGTATTAGTTTGCTTTTTAGGGTTAAATTATTTATTGTACATTTCGGCATGAAACAAACAGCAAACCACTGAAATGCTAGCATATTCTGTAAGTGTT
>JAFIDM010004315.1:61711277-61731913 GCA_023159025.1 Thereuonema tuberculata | reverse complement strand
TTAACTATATAATATTATTTTAACACACGTAAAATGTTTTTTTAAAAAATAATAATTAAACTTAAATAAGAACACTCGTAATAAACATCCGTGGATTAGTTACATATTTTTCAACATTTGATATTGCATAACTGTAAAACTGTCAATTTAAAAACAGTGTATTCATTTTCATAGAGGTTTCCTGATTTCGTGTTTTAAGAAACTTTGAATAAAATAGTGTAGCCTACATCCATTATATAATTGAGTCGGTCAGTGCAAGAACGTCCCAAGTCCAAGTAACTTTATTTTGAGATAAATAAGAAAAACTGTCTGGATTCGTTACTTGGGATGTTCTTGCCGTCACCGTTGCGTAATGCCAGCCTCAGCAAGGCAGACGCGATGGACTTGAAACGTTGTTGCTCCGTATACCGCAGCACTGATGCTTCAAGACACCTAAAACGTTTTGATCCGATATTTTCATCTTTTTGGACTTGGGACGTTCTTGCACTGACCGACTCAATTACTGTTCTAATATAAATTAAAAGCAAATACTGTACTCGCCAAGTTTTCACTAATTTTCCATCACATTGTTTCTCACTTTTCCATATCTACAAATTTTCCCTTTTATTGACGGCTGCGCTGTACAGATTTTGACCCTATCTTTCAACATTCTTCTAAAATTGACTTCTTCGTACTAATGACTGCACATAATGTAGTGTAACTTATATTTAAGCTACTCGCTACATCTGCTTTTGATTTTTGCGGGTTGTCTTTCACTTCCCGAATAAATCTCACTTTTTCCTCTAAAGAGTAACTTTTATCCCTGCTATTACCAATGGCTAAAAGAGAGAGACTGAAGTAAATGAAGGGAACACAAGTTTCATAAATGCGAAAATTCATTCAGTTTTTGTCTCTGACCGACCTTTCATTAAAAGCCGCCCAGAAACGTCATGATTTTACAATGATTATACATCGATACGAAACGCCGAGCTGTATATCGGTGCATTTGGGGAACATCTATAGTTGAAAATACGTACAACTCAGTCTCATTTTCAAAAATATACTATGTATAAAGGAGAATTATATATGTAACTCAGTCACGTATATCTCAGAAATAATTTATATGTCATTAAATAGAATCTTCGCCAGGATCTACAAACAATTATGCACAAATCAGAACTACGTACAACTTGGTTATGTATAAACCAGTTTTTACTGTGCATGAAATTGAAGGTCTCAGTCCGCAAATGTAATTAGCTGTGTATTATGTAAGCTCATACCATCTACTGTCAGATTTTTTAAGTATCATAGTGTGGGGGTCCCAATTTAAAAATGGTGAAAATATAAAAGGTCTTTTGAAGAGATTTATAAATGTTTAGTAGAATAAGGAGGCTATCGCACATTTCTGTAAAACCTCGATTCTGATTGGCCGGCTGTATTCGAACTGACCAATAGGAGGGCAGCTTTCTTTTGTAAGTTTTCCAAGCAAAATGTCTGACGCGCAGTAAATGCAGTAAATTCAATGGATGAAAATGAAGAAATTCAGATAAATAAAAGCTAAAAGAAGAAATGAAACCCCGAGAAATGGAAGGATACCAGCAGGAAGAAGGCACGTAACAATGGACAAATTAAAATAATGTTGTTTAGAGTCTCTTATGATTCATATTATGATACGATTAGTAAAGTTATCTCACAATGAAAATAAACAAAAATATGCCTAATATTTACAGAAAGGTTACAGTATCTAACCTATTTAACATCTTAATTGTTTTAATGTTTAATAAAATTTTGTGTTGAGATATAGGAAATCTAACAAAACAACTAAATATTCCAGAAACATATTTATAAGAGGTTTCCACTAAGCCTTCAGTTTCTTTCAATATTGTATTATTCATAATTTAATTTTGATAAAATAGCAAATATTACTGTGGTGACAAATTTAAAAAATAAAAGCACCACATATCAAGAAAAATAAAACTAGGAATTATAATTATTTGATTCATTTTTATCTCCTAGTATATTGCTGTTAATCGTTGGTATATAGAAGTTAATCCCATCATACTAACACACGTTGCCCAGAATATAGGAACTATAGAAATAACTAATGAACTATCCATCAGTTTGTGAGAAAGCTTTAATTTAATCACCGATGATCGAAACAGAAAATAAATAATTTAGATTTTCGTTGGTCTCGTTCCAATCGCGTAATCGATTTTTGAGCAAAGTCTGATAAATACGAAGAAATTAGAACCGAATTTGGCTAAAACCTGTTCCAGGTTCTAATTAATAGCCCTGGCAATTTTGATTTTGATAACAAAAACTAGTTCCGAATGGATAGCGAACAAACAACCAACCAACAGGACAAACTACGGTCTGTAGGATAAATTAGAATGTTATTTCCCGTTGTTCATTTGTTCTTGCATAATTGCCCTCTAACGGTGGTTTATATAACTAAGACGTTTTGTAGAGTAAATTATCGATTATTTTGCTGTAGTACTCTGCGTTGCCCGGGAAGATCAAAGTTTTGTCTACCGTATTCTCTGTTCTGTGCCGAGTTATAAAAGCTTGCAGTTGGCTTCTCTGTAGTAACTTACGTCGTACAGAGAAGTAGCCAATTATAGGTTTAAGATGGCAGTAGAAAAACACCCCTAAAGAAAAAAAACATCGGCTGTTAAAAATGATTTTCCCAATAAGATGTGAAAAATGTAACAGACATACAGAAATAAATTCACTCATAGTTTCCTATTCCGTAGGTTTCTGTAAATAATATTTTATTTCCTTTATTATTATTATTGTTATTTTTATTTTGGAAGTTTTTTTTTTTCCTCTCCCTAAAAGAAAAGTGCGAATTCTGTGCTTGGAGGGGAGGGTAAAAACAAACTTAGGCAACCACCCAACATAATTTCATTACTCACCGTGTCGTTTGCTTTCTTTTATTTTGTTGATTGAATTTCCCGTTGTTGTTTTTCTGTTTTTAATTGGCCCTTTCCCACTTTTTTTCCCCTCTTTTCACAGCGCCGTCTCCTAAGGCCGGTCGATGTCCATACCTAGGAAAATACACAATTGTCAGCCTTCACAAGAATCCCCGCAAAGACATCCGGGATACGACCTGCGTGGGCTTCAATGGCATCAGTGCTGGTTGCGATGGCAACGACGCCATTGAGTTCCAGCCTAGTTGCCCACAGATACAGAGATCACAAAGTAAGCACCTCTTTAGCTCTAGTAACCTTACTATCATTGCAATGAACCTGCAAGAAAAAGTGGTTGGGTTTTTAATGGTGGTTGTTTATGATAATAAAACTTATTATTAATTTTTACGTTCTTTAATGAATGTTGAACCACGTAAATGAATTAAACAACCATTTAAATTATGTTTTAAGTTGCTTTGCTTAAACTGTTGTAGTTATTGTAGTTATAAAAGTTTAAGAATAATTGTTATTAGGATCCGGATTTTGTCGACTAAAAATTTTTATGTACATCCTGGCACATTTGACTTAAAAAAACTGAAAAATATGTCGAAAATATTCTCTAAAATTCAAAAAAGTTCAAAATATGCATTTATCTACATAATAAATAAAAAATTGTAATTTATAAATCATGAAAAATGCTGTGTTGGCGTTTTTATGGTCATTTTCTACGATGTTTTTCGAATTTACGTTTTAACAGCCTACTAGTCAATCGAGCAATAAATTGTCTTAAAAATAAAAAAAAACTTTAAAAAATACTTAGTTTTTTTAGAGGTTAAAAAATAAAAGTAATGCATTATTATTATTAGTAGTATTATTAAGTGAAAGTTTCAAACCATGGGTTTCCCCAGCAAAGACAATATGGCAGGTCAAGGACCAAAGCACATATTATTATTATAATCTCAGATCGAAATAAAAATATTAAGTAATGTCTCCTAATAGGAAAAAAAAATCAAAAATTGAAATACTAGCTTAAATTTGGAATCTGTGCAATGCAGAAACAAGTTTTTGTCTATTAATAATAAAAGTATTTAAAAAAATAGAGTGCCTTTTAAAGTAAGGATTTTTCATATAAATTAGAAATAGATCTGGTATTCTTTCTTTATTGAAGATTTTTATTAACAATTGCTGTAATGATATTTCTCAGGATCCAAAGATGCCAGTATTCTGGTACATACATTTTTTTTTTAAATTGACCATCAATTCGGTAAATACAGTAATAAATATTGCTTCTTGCATTTCGTAAGCAAGAGTAATTGTTGTCATTTTAAAAGGCTGCAATAATGTGAGTTTTTTAGATTCCTATTATTATATCGCTAGAAGTAGTCCAATATGGCTCCTAAATTTTACTTAAAAAATTGCATTTATTTTTATAATAAATATTAGATGTTTTAACTTTATACCTTTATGAAATTTATTTATCTGTCAGTATATTGTATAAGCTGAATTAACAAATACATATTTCGTGCTGCATTTATTTTATTTATTTCTAAATCTATTCAGTAATAATTTTCGTTTTTTGTTGATACGTAAGTCCTTGTTGTGATTTTATCTGAGTGCTACCATTTTGTATGATGTCCGTGCATTTGACGGAGACTAATTTCATGCTTTTCCTGTTATTGTAGCCTATCATTGCCACGGCAGCTGGGAGGAGAATGGGACCAACTACCTCATCACAAGCCTGAAAGGATCAAAGAGCAAGTTCTGCTTTGTAAGTCTCCATTAACTACTATCTTCTGTTCTCTTTGGGAGCACGCGGCATCTGGTGGGAAATTCCTGAATCACTCAAGACTTGGTCTTCAGAAAAGTAGCGCCGTAGTTAATTGCAGTTCGAAATGTTTTAACCAAGTTTACTACATATAAGAAACGTATTAAATATTGAAAACTACATGGTTACTTTCTTTTCAATTCGTTAGTTAGTTATGTTTAGTTTTAATTAGTAAAGTGAAGGAATTGACTCAAATGGCAAAAGAGAAATTCAGTAAAACAGAAATTCGAAACTCACATTTAGTTTTGTTTTAGGTGTTACTTAAAAATATTCAAAAAATAATAAAAACATATTTATAATTTGAGATAAAAAATATAAAAAAATCAATGGTTCTGATTTTTATTAAGTTGATAGCAGTAAAAGTTTCATTCAGATAACAGACTTTAAATTTATTAAAAATTAAATTTTTTAAAAAATTATCATTTTCGTAATAATTATCATTTAATAACATTAATTTTAGAATTTGTATAATTCATTGATATAAAATTATCTAGTTAACGTATTTACATGATAAAGCAAATTTTGATTTTTCCCTACTAAAAGAAAAATAAGAAAGAAAAATGTTAAAAGTTGTTTATACATTTTTTTTTTTTAACAATATTAAAATTACTAACCTTAAGATAACTTTCAATGCATTTATTGAAATATTTTCTTTGCGCTGTTAATATTTTTTTTCTTTAAATAATTGGAGCGAATTTATTTCAGTAATAAATTCGTCACGGTTCAGAATTCGTTGAAATAGTCGATTATTTCTTTTTATTTATATGTTTGGTTTTTCTTTATTATATAAAACATTTAAGTATGCATTCAAGCGAAAAAGACAGAAATGTCATGATTGACAGCCCGCTGTACATTCGAAGTTTTATGAAATTGTCCTTCCTATGTTTCTTTGTATCTTTATTATATGGTTAACAATTCCATTGATGCATGATTTCTTATTGTTAGATCACTAACAATGAATTTTAATTTTTACTCTTCAGTTACATAATGGGAAGAAAGCATACGTGAAATGTCATTGCCAGTCATTTAACACTGTTTTAACAGAAATGTGAAATTTTATTTTGTGTGTGAATTATGGTCAAATTTATACGAGAGAAAAGACGAAACAACCATCGATAATTGTCTTCTTTATTTTTAAAATAATCTAAAAAATAAAAAAAACTACAATAACTAATTATTAAATAGAAGAGGATATTATCAACAATATTAACATTAGAAACGTGTTCTAATCATCCTATTAATAAGCAAAAATTGTCCGGATATTTGTATGTTTGTCATCTCAAAAGCTTTACAGACACAGTATTTAAGCAAAAACAAAATACAAGGTGGCGCTACCAACATTTCTGTGTCATCCCAACAGCGCTACAGAAACAGTATTGACGCCGAAACAAAATACAAGGTGGCGTCACAAACATTTCTTTGTCTGGATTGACATTATTTTAGGGCAGGAGGTGAACTTATAATGACAAAGCGTAGGACTACTACTACACGTTTTGTTTTATTAATTACACGTTATCTCACACCTTATTGACTCTTCAAGCATATTTCGAAACTAACCTCTAAATATGGATAATTACATGCTTGCAAGAGTTACCATGATCAAAATACGTATTTTGTTTTATTTCTTAAGTCATCATTCAAATTACATGTGGGCTGTTATGGAAGTCATGGCTTTTAAAAATGAGCGTAGAACATCGTTTTCATTCTTGCGGTTTTGAAACATGTCACGGTATTTCAAAAATGTGGAATCTGTTTTACTTCCGTGAATATTTCACGGGTTGCCACTAGTTGTTATTATTCTTAAACATTTTCTTTTTTTATTATTTCAAGAACTTTTACAATAGAATAATTAACTTTAATTATTTTATTAGTTAATTATCTATTAAAGTGAAAGGCAGGAAATGAAAGCAAATATGTTTTTAGCTTGTGATAAATTTTCAAATCTCTTTTATTTGTAGTCAGTATTTTTTTTAATATTTTTTTATTAGTAATAAATAACACTAATTAAGATAATTGCAAAAAAAAACATTCAAAAATAAGACATGAGACTTACTCACCTTTTTCATTATTCATTTAATCTAAAGTTTAATATTTTTTAATTAGATTAGTTAGTAGAAAAAAATTAGTGTTTTTTTTTAAATAGTGAGTTTTAAAACCTAGAAATCTAATTGCGTATTTTCGAGTCTTAGGTTATTGTAGAAAACTTGGAACAAGTGTTTCAGTATTCTCATCGTTCATCAGTCAAAATTTACCGTGTCGAAAATTGATATTTTTATCTAGAATAATCATTGCAACATGCGTCAGATCTTTGCTATACTATAAATAAACAAAGAAGATATATAAAAGCGAATAAAAATGTCAATTATTAATCTTTTCTTTTTCCACCTGATTTATCCTAAAAATATATCAGACACACAATTCATCTAAGTTACGGAAAGAAGAAAAAAAATTGCTGGCTTTGGGTATGCAGCGCCATCCAAGAGCAATGCTCCGAACTAAGTGTGTTCGGAGAAATGGTGTTAATAAAATATTTCTTACTCACGCTCTGCTCTTAAATAATAACTGAAGTTTTAGCTAACGAAAAAAAGAAAAATAATTGAATAATTTTACAAAAAAAAAGATTTTAATACTCAATAAAAAAATGAAAACAAAGAAAATAACAGAAAAATAAATTTTAACAAAATATAGTTACAATTTCTCCCAATAGATGGCGCCATCTTCTTTAGATGCCATAAAAGTGAAAGATTGTGAAGAACTGGATCGATAATTTGAATTCTTTCAACAAAACAAAAGTTTAATGAAAAGATTACAAAGAATTAATTTTATTAATTAGATTACTCTAAAATTTATGATTTTCAAAGAATGTATTTGAGATTTAAAATAACATTTTTGCATGTTTCTTAAAAAGTTAGATAGTAGATATGTACAACAAATGAATTCGACTTGTCGACTTGATTTTCATGAAACGTGGAATACAATATAATCGATGTAATATATCGAATATTTCCAAATTTCATGCAGATAGGATGAAAGTTAAGGCTTTTTTACGATAACGCTTATCTCTTTATGTGTAACTCAATTGTCAAGGCATGGATTTTAATGAAATTTTATATAAAATATTTTTACAATACAGAATAATAAGAATTACTCATTACTGTAATTACGATGATTGGGCTAAGGGACGGCAGGCTTTGTATGCGCCAGATTGGGAAAATGATGCCTCTGGTTTATAAGATTATTTATCAGGGCTCAAGATAATTCTTAAGAGAAGAAGCACAGAAAGATTCAAAAGTACATAGGTAGATAATGCAGATATACAATGCAGTATAGAAATATGTACTCAAGAACTCTTTTAACAGTTATATATTACAGTTTATTTCTGTAGCACTCCAATATATTAGACGAAAGTTGTACAGTTTGCTGGGAAATAAAGACTGGGCAATAATCCAGGCACCATCAGTAATAACAAGGATAATATTACAAAATCAACTTCGCGGTCTCTTCATCTCATTTCAGAGTTGTTGGCAGGGTTTATGTTTTAATCTTGGACTTATATTGTTCTCTGAACAAACAGGGATGTAAAATTAACAGTTTAATCTCTTTATAAATTTCAATTGCCATCTTATATTTCCTTGATTTTAAATATTAATGATCTTTTAAGATTATTCAGATATGTTTTAAGATTATTCAGATTCTGTGGCCTTTCTAATAGTTTTTAATTCTTTAGGTTTTTTAATCTGTTTACAGTTTCTGAGTTGATGGTTTATAGGAATTTTGTTATCATTTGACTACAGTAGTCGTTAGTTGATTTTCACCAGTTTATACTTTTAATTGTCTCTACATTACTGTATAGACATTTTCTGCAATCTACTGTCTCTTTCATATTTATCTACTCTCATGAATTTTATCTACGTTCTCGGTGCACTCGTTATTGTTATTTATATAATTTTATCTATTGTGTCTTTATTGGAGCAGCATATCCAATCCTAACCTTGTATTGTAATTATGTAACAATAACTAATATAAATGTTTTCATGATTGAAAAATTCCTACAAATGATGGCTGGTCGAGTCACATGACTTTACTTACAGCTCCCAGAGGATTTTTTTAGGAAATGGATTCTCTATATCCTCTTGTGCTTCTTTAAATATCCATTAGAATGTATTTGCCAGTTTTTGGCAAGCACTAACAACACGGTAGCAATGTCAGTAGTGCAGAGATCACAGTACGAATGGTTTACTAAGAAAGTGAGGTTTATCCGATCACTCAGTCTCTGTGAGTGTGTATCGCTTCTCTAATACATTTTGAGCCGCTAAATGGATCTTCCTTAAACTTAGTATGCATATTTCAGGACTAGGGACGATAGGTGAAAAAAAATATATTTCTTCGACTTACGGACACGCTCCGGAATACCCAACCTACTCGTAAGTCCAGGGTATGATTGTACTGGTTTTCAGTGATGACGCGACAGCAAACCTACATCATGTTAACAAGGTACATATAATTGTTTATATAATTGACTGCCCTTTTACTATTGTGTTATTGACTTGATTCATTTTTAAAATTAAATCTCAATTTTTTTTCAATGAATCCTTCACTTGTTAGTTTGAAGTAATAGTCAGCAGGATTTTTGAAATTGAAAATGTAGACTTTGAAATGCCGTGAATTTTGTAGAAATAACAGCTACATCCTTTAACAGTGAGATACGGGAACCTTTTTGTTATATTCACACTGTCCACGTTATTCTGGAACCATGCATTTTTGGATCGTACCCTATAGGTATTCAAACGCTGGCACGCCAACTACGCTCCTGCTTTTCAAATACGGTATTAGATCAAATAAATTTCAGTGTTGGTTCACATAGTTTATATATCTCTTCTATAGACTTTACAAACTCCATATCTTTCATCATGCCAATTACATTCCGATTGCGATATCTTCTACACACCTTACAAATTCGTCTTCAGAAAGTTAGTGATAAAGTAATTTTGAAAAAAAAAAAAAACAGAAATAAAAAGGGCAAAAAAAGAAAGGGTTTTGGAATTATTTTTTTTTTTTATTCTTAATGCAATTCGAAATGGAATATTTGCTTTCAAGTCAGGACATAATTATACTAATGTTTCCTTTTAAAAAAAAATGTTGTACGATAACTTCGGCGATTATTTTCTTTTTCTAAGCTTTTATAAAGAAATGGGAGGGGAAATATGGTAATTTTAAGTCAGCGCGTGATTTTGCAATGCTTTCCTTGCATTCTTAATGTCATTAACTCACGAAAAGGTAGCGTGTTGGTAAAAAGACACAAAGTCAGGGAAAGGGGAAAAAAAAAGTCGGCCTACAATTATTCTGCTGAATAATTCATCGTGTTTTACTGGTGCCTGGTGTCTGTGTGTGTTGTCATGTCGCTTGGAGTCTCGCTGCTTTGCTCCGTTTTACCGAAAACGTAAGTGAAAAGTTGTTTCGTGAACGAGTCAAGAACTCAGTGTGGGGGCGCCATCTCGTGACCAAGAACAGAAACACTTAATGTTAACGTGAAAAGTAATTGTTAAAGCGACACTGAGTTTCTTGTCGATAAAAAAGTATTTATTGAAATCGATTATTTTTATTTTAAGTATCTGCGTGATTTGTGTGGATTCAAGATTGTAATAGTATTCTAGTAAACAAATGACCTCTAGAGTTAGGTGCACGTGAAAGAAGCGCTATTCATTTGATGATGTCCGTCAGTCAGTACGAGTAAAAGAACTGCACTGAACCGATTTTAATGAAACGTGGTTTGCAGCAAGATCACCACCAAAGCTTATCTATTCGATTTCGTTTTTCGCGAATTCACATCTATAATGCCGCAAACAAAATAGTCCCAATTTCAAAATTTATAATAGATCTGTTATAATAAAAATTAACTAGTACAACTTTTAAAAGCACATAGGTTTATACATATAGTTAAAAGATTACAAAAATTTGTATTTACATGAATTTACGGTGCTCAGGAAGTTGCCCGAAAAGCTTCCTGAGCACCGTAAATTCATGTAAATACATATTTTTGTAATCTTTTAACTTTATATATAAACCTATGTGCTTTTAAAAGTTGTACTAGTTAACTTTTATTATATATAATTAAGCACGTTAAAGTTCTTACTTATCATAATAGATCTTTTATTAGGGGATTTACAGCTCCATAAATGTTTCGTTTATATTGTCATCAGTCAGTGAACGCTAACAATTTTTCTGTATTCTTTTAATTAAGTAATGGAATTTTAAATTTGTTTTTCACCAATCACAGAACAATAAATTTTATAACAGTTACAAAGTTAGATGACGGAAGGATATCTGATTCCATTTTAAAAACAATAATTATAACTCTGAAATTATTTATCTTAGAACAGTGAAGTTTTAGCGATAGGCAAACTTTACAAAATGTGACATCTATTGATTTTTGTAAAAGTTGGACCCGTAGAAGCCGAACTATTAATAGACGTGTCTTCGTAAAGCATTACTATCAAAATAAATAAACACAAATTTTTAGCATTTGACTGCTTACAATTTCACGTAAATATCTATCTATTTTTTTGGATCTTATGCAAATTCATGCAGATATTCGAAAGCTGGTATACCGACTATGTACTGTTGATTATGTTTTGTTGATTTTTTTTTTGTCAGGACACCCTAATTAAATATTAAAAAAAAAAATACAAATTTGATGCCTCTAATGGTGCCGGTGTAACTTGATTCACCCGTTATTGTTTACTCATTTCCTTTTTCGGGATGTGAACCCGGTACTTTTGCAGCCTTTTGATTGAGGTTTTGTTGTCTGTTTCGATGGCAACATGTAGATGGTAATCAGCAATTAGCCCAATCCATAACATGTTGATACAAAAATGCTGAACCACGTCAATAGCAGGGGTGGACATGATTAATTAGCCGTCTCATTAGCTAGGAGGCCCGAAGAGCTACACGTCAGGTTGCCATTAACTAAATAATAGAGGGTAATGATGATTCGGTCGTTACTGGCCCCTGCTCTGTTATTATACGGCATCAAAACACAAAGTTTTTTTTTCAGATTCAAGACGTGCTTCTTTGCCCCCTTCACCCCCGACATGTCCACGCTACACCACCGCTAATTACTCATACGAGTAGCTGAACGATCTCAAAACACGGCAATTACGAAAGATAAATGATCAAAAGCACCATAGAAAATTCCTATAGTTTCAAAGCAATCAAATAAAAGTTTATTTCTTTTCATAGATTTAAAGTTAGTGGTTAGACTTTTTAATCACGAAGCTCTTGAAAATTATAAGCTTAGCTAATATAAAAATCAATACAACTGTAGACTATATCTTTTTTTTACATAAAAAAAATATAGTCATTTCTACATAATTCAAAAATAGATATATATGTATATAATTGACTGAGAATGCCAAGCCTGACTATTTGAACATTTGCCTCCGTTTGAACGTTTGCCGCCTTTGTTTGTTCACCCATCACGTCAAAACGGCTGGACAGATGCCTATCAAAGGAGAATGGATAGATATGCCCCACCCCCGTATAGCGATAAGATGTATACGTAAGGAAAGACCTCCATCAATAGAACATTTTTTATCATTACGACTTGTCTCCATTATTAGTCCGTTCGGAGTTATATACGTCTAGATATGACGTATCTCGTTGACATCTTACTTCCCGGATGTATTAATTAATTATCATTTAATAATTATTTTCAGTGACAGTAAATATTATTTTACTATATGTAAATAATTCTTATTTACTTGAAATAAATGATATTAATTATTAATTACGTATAATAATTATTAACAGTGTGATTGATTGAAAGTGGGTGCAGGGAAGCCAACCATCCACAGCCAAGCACCCCCTCGGCTGTAGAGGTTGGCTTCCCTGCCACCCACATTCACCATAAATCAATGACTCAAACGTCATATCTAGACGTATACAACTCCGAACGGACTAATAATTGAGACAAGTCGTAATGATAAAAAATGTTTTATTGATGGAGATCTCTCCTTACGTATACATCTAATCGCTATACGGGGGTGGGGCAGATCTACCCATTCTCCTTTGATTGGCATCTGTCCAGCCGTTTTAACGTGTTGTGCGTACAGAGAAGAAAAATGCACAAGTGGAATAGTAAAACTTACGTGTTATCAAGTTTTAATTTAATATACAAAAAAATAATAATAGTAGTAATAATAAAACAAGAAGTTCCTGAGAGAACTTAAAGCCTACTTTACTTAAATGTTGCTCCTTAAAAATTTATTTATTTTTTTTTTTTTTTTTAAAGTAATGAAAAGCCTTTGTTTAGTTTTAAATTATATTTGCTGAATACAAACAGTAATAAACTTAATTCTTTACAGATGTTCAATAAATATAATATTAATAAGCATATTTTAATTCTGAAATGTTTTCTTTAACGACATAACGTCTCTGCTTCTTTTGGTAAAATGAGAAATGTGTAGGTATTTTTGCCGCAACGTTTCATCTTGTAGATTTCCATAAGTTCCATTTGTTGTCGGCAGATGGAGCCACATTCCATATTAGTGTCTTAAAATAGAATTCATTGCATGATCTATGTGGATCTAATACATGTGGGCGTACAATAAAGCAAATAACAGTTTAAAAAAAATTTAAATTTTATTATAAGTTTCATTGATGACTAATGATTTTAAATAGGATTAATTTAAAGATATATTTAAAAATTAAGCTTATTATTTTTTGATAAAATAAATAATAGAAATTTGAACAGATTCGAAATTTTATTCTGTAACTAGCCGGGTACCGTCGCTTCGCTCCGGAACCCTTGCATCTATAACATTAAAAAAAAAACTTTATTTATTTCGCAAATTAATATTGAGAATTGGAGAATATACGACTTCCCAGCCCGTTGTGGCCTTCTCCACTTAACTCAGGTGTATTGCGGGTTGGCGCCACACACCTGGGGTTGCCGCCATACACTTCATCGTCAGTTTGCAAGATTATTCCCTATCCCCTAAGAATTTCGAAAAATCCGGCCTTATTCATTGTCTACATCATAAAGGAAACCTCTGTGCAAAATTTCAGCTTTCTAGGTCCAAGGGTTTGCGGTGGGCGTTGATGAGTCAGTCAGTGAGTGAGTCAGGACTTTTCTTTTTATATATGTAGATTTTCATGAATTTTGTTTTCTTAACATCATTGATTAGTTCTTTATAGATTATATTTGGATATATTTTCTCATTTTCAACTCTTATCCGATTCGTTCTTTACATATTATTCCTGGTGTTTTGATATCATGTTTATTTATGAAAATATGATCTATATTTGTTTTCGTATTTCCATGAATTGTACAGTTGTTTCTTGTTGTTCCGTAAAGATGATTTTTGAAACCATTATTGCACATAAGTTTTACGTATTTCTGTACTGCATTGTTTTTATTCATTTTGAAAATATCTATATTTACGTCGCCAATCAGTATAGTTGGACAGTTGTTTAATATCTTTTCATTTCTTATCTATAGATTCTCTATTTTAGTAACATTTTAGTAATTTGTAATTTAACATTTTGCTTACAGAATGACAGACAGAATAACGTTTTTATAATATATAATAATAATAGCCGGGTATCGTCGCTTCGCTCCGGAACCCTTGCATATATAGCATTGAAAAAACAAACTTTATTTATTTATCAAATTAATGTTGCGATCGTCGGACAATATATAACTTTCCAGCCTGTTGTGGCTTCTCCGAATAACTCGGATGTATTGCGGGTCGGCGTCAAACACCAAAAATTTACATTTTTGCATGTATCTTGCAAACGCTGAAGCATTTGTGAATGAGTGATACATCGTTCGATAGAACTTTCAAATACCAACATTTTCTCAATTTAATGTTGTCTTCCAACTTTTATACTTTTCGTTTAAATTGAGAAAAAGTCAAAATTTGACCCTTTAAAAGGCGCCATCTTGGAAACCAAAAACTTTTTTCGAAAGATTTTTGTAGCATTTTGTTTGTCTTAAAAAGATCTACATTTTATCCATTTACATAAACAATCTATCTCTTATAGTTTGGTCACAAAATTGGAAAAACGTAAAGTCTTATGGCAGACAAAATAACGCTTTTGTAATATATAATTAAAAATAAAGAAAAATAGACTGGTATTCACAGGTTGATAAAAAAAGCAGCGAATCGAATATTTACGATGTTTTGAAGATACGGATAACAGATCTTACTATAAGCTTTGAATTACGGCTATTTTGTTTCCGGTATTTTGTAAAGTAGTTATATTTAGGAAGCGAAATATTTACTGTAACAAAATATATTTATACTATATAAACAGAAAAACATGCACGATTAACCGTAAAATTATTTAGGCTTGAGCGCCATCGATGAAATTAGAAAATTCTAAAAATATTTTAAAACAGTAGATGTAGATGGATTCTGCGTGGTCGTAGGATTAGCTGTAAAAGGATTCTGGAAAAATTAAGTTTTACAATTTAAAGACTGGATTAAATACTTTCTATACAGTATTCTATTGTAATATGGCATTACTTTTTATTTTTCATTTTAGTAGATGTCTGCTAATTTGTATATTATTACTACAATATATAATAATAATAATTTGAGTTCTAGTGTTGTTACCTGAAGACAAACTATCAACATCAGAGACTGTTTATTTTTTATTTATTTTTACTTTTAAAAATGAGGAATTTGCCTAACAAAAAAGCACAGATTCAAACTCCATCAGTTGTTTTGGGAACTTGAAGTAGGATTTCAATGCAAGCTTCTTTCTCTAGAATCCTCACCAGCTAGAACTACTCAATGTTCAACAGCTCGGTGACATTGAAAGATGAAGAAAAATACCCTGGACAACGATCCTAACAAAGCGGAAACATCAAAATAAATAAAAGAAAGAAAGAAAAATAAGTTGTTTTCTTTATACTGTATAACTTTCGCTTTATTGTATTCAAGTGATTCAAGTCTTAAAATTATTTTAATTTTCTATACTAGTTTTATTCTTTTAAGTAATTGGTGGAGTTGTTTATATAATTTCAACTATGTTACATTTGTTTAATGTGTTTAGTTTTTCCTTTATAAATCTGATGTTTATATTTTCTGTTTTAGATTTACGTGGAAGTGGATAATATCGTGAAGTTATCTAGTGTTAAGGAGTCTTGCAACAGAAGAATCCAACCTGGAATCAATGGAGTTATGGCCTTCAACATTACAATCGAAGGTAAATTGGTTTTTTGTTGTTGTTTTTTCGTAGTCCATTCATTTGTCAATATTTATAAGCGTTTTATGGAATTTCAAAATATCATGAATGAACGGTGCAATTCATATTTAAAAAAATGAAATGACAATGTCTTTTGTTTCTTTAAATAAGATTTTATTTAAAATCCCCCCCCCCTTTCACAATTTTTGAGGAAATACTTGACGTTAATCGTCAGTTTGGTAGCCTGACACTTAGTCGAACTGTTAGGCTGCGAATATGAGCCGATTGTTTACCTTTTCTTACACCAGGAGCGCTCTATATTCTAAAGGCTGCTTTACATGTTCTCGAAAACTTGCCCATAACACTCAAAAACTTGCCAATTGCAGTTTTTTGCGAAAACTACGTCGCTTTTACACAATGGCCAATCGCAAATTCCATTCATTCCACAACACAGGTAGGAAACGGGGGAAAAAAATATCCCGGAATATGACAAGGTGGTGGATGAAGATGGGGATGGAAACCATGAACAAACGACATCCAGATTTCAGCTTGAAGTTAGCATTATTGTAGTTTTCCAAATTAAACTTTCTAGCCGTTAAGCCCAGTGGTGTCTAAGTTGCTTCAAAAAGCTGCTTGAAATTAGAGCATGTTGTATTTAGAGGAAGTGGCAGGGTTTTCGAGCAACTGCCGGTTTGAGACAAGTTTTCAAGAATATGTAAAGCAGCCATAAGATACCAAAAACCGAAGCATATTCAACAAGATGTATCATTTAGACTCTCTCAATTTGCATACAGTGGCAACAGTCAAATGACTGGTCAATTTTGCAAACAGTACCAACAATATAATGTAATGTAATGACTAACAGTGTGGGACCCTTTCGGAGTATGTTTTGTCGCAACAGAACCAGAGTCTTCAAATTTCTTCATGATTGCAGTCTTTGCTTCACGTTTCGGAGATAAACGCTATTCCTCATCAAATAAACGTCTTGCTGTAGAGATTGTTGCCCTTCGACTCATAAATAAACTTAATAACAAACACACGTTGCTTTAACGTCAACCGAAACGCACCACTTTCCCTGACGGTCATTGTGAATTATCGCACTATCACTAAAGCGCGTTCAGTATCACGAAGTGCTGGTACTGACGTCAGATGCATGCCCACTGTTGTACATAAGTAAAATATTCCGGTTCCTGCCTGCCTTTATAAACTGGATGATCCAAATTAAAGAGGAGGTGTTTAGACTATAGAAAAACTACTGAGCGAATTCCAACCAAATTTTATACAATTAATGTCGTGAGAAAATGGGTTTGATTTCTGAAGAAAAAAAAATACTTCAAGTTTAGGCCTCTAAGGATGAATTGTGGCGCTGCTGTCCCCGTAATTTGCATATTGCGACGTAATCGGACACCTCCTCCTATAAAAGGAGTCGCAAAGCATTTTTCACAAATCCACGACTAGCTCAGAGTCATGAAGCTCACTTTACCGGATCGCGCGTTACTTGTTAAACTCTTCTAATCAACGAAACAGCAATGCTTCTGTTGCACTTAAGGCATTTTGGCAGTTAAAAGGTTTACGTAGAAGTCCACTGACGATTACTAATCTTCGGGAAATGATTTTTCGTTTGGAAGAGATAGAAACTTCTGCTGTAAAATCCAGACGAGGTCGCAAGCAAGTGGAGTGTAGAGAACAGAGCAAATTGCAACTGCAATAGTGGAGCACGGAATCACAATTGTACATGGTAGGAGTAGTGCACGTGCAATATCACGGGAGTTGGACTTGCCGTATACGACAGAGTTCTTAGAAATTGAGATTTCACCCTACAAATATCCCACAGTCAACAATTGGTTTCTGGTGATTATGATACGTGGAAATCATTTACCTTGACATTCGTTGCTCGGATGATGGTGGATGATATATGGCGAATATTATAGAGTGATGAGGCTCATTTCCATTTGAATGGTGCTATAAACACTCATAACTGCTGTATTTGTTCTGACAGTAATCCACACGTTCATCAGCAAATTCACCAAAGATAACGGTTTGGTGTGGCTTCACGGCATCCTTCATCATTGGTCCTTTCTTCATTGAAGAAAACATAGCATCGGGGCCAGTGACGTTGTATGAATGGCTCCAGATATGCTCCGGAGCTTTGTAATTGCATCATTTCATCAGAGGAATTGTGTTGACACCACATACTGCATGCAAGATGGTGCACCCCTTCACATAATTTTACCTGTGAAAGCCTTACTACGGCGAACATTTTCGGACGAAGAGTAGTTAGCAGATCATTTCCCACGACATGGCCGCCCCGATCACTAGATCTGATCCACTGCGATTTTTGGCTGTGGAGCTACTTTAAAGAGCCTCGTTTATCAAGGCAGTGTTCCGAACTTAGCTGCGTTAAAAAACAGAATTTCGCAACATATGACACAACTCAACGCAGGTCAGATGCGCTCTGCTGTAGAGTGTGTAGTGCAGCGAATGCAATTTGTAGAGCAAGGCGATTGAGGGCACATGGAGCCGTATCTGTGATGTTAGTGTGATATTGCATATTAACTCTTTTTTTTCCGATATTTGTTAGACAAATTAGGCAATATCTAAATTACGGGGACAGCAGTGCCACAATTCATTCTTAGAAGCCGAAATTTGAGCTATGTTTTTTTTTTCTTCATAAATTGAAACCGCATACTCAGGACAGTATGTGTACGAAATTTGATAGCGATTCGCCCTGTAGTTTTTCCTATAGATAGGTCTAAACACCAGCTCTTTAATTTGGATCACCCGTAATTCTTACTTCTGTAGCATACACACAACACATTAAATATTTATGAATCCGTTGAAGGTGTGTTTTCCTTATTTATTAAGATTTCAGGTAATCAAAGCATATTAGTAAAGACTCCGAATTATATATCTATTTCTTGGCGATTTTGATATATCTAAGCTTTTTTGAATGGAAAGTAGAAGAAATTTCGGTCAAGTTTGTTCTTTTATTGCATAAAAATTGGTCCAAGGCCTGTCTGCAAGTAATGTTTGAAAAAAGTGATGATCTTTCTTAATCTTTAGTATCGCTAATTCTTCTTGGTTCTGAACGAATTTCTGTCTCCTTAAATCCTTAATATTTAATTTTTATTTTTGGTATTGAACAAGGCAACATTTTCTGTTTTTCGTTCTTTGTTCTATTCTGTCCGAAGCTTATGAAAATATTATGTTAATGGATGATAAAATAATGATTGATAAAATGCCAAGACGTTTTGCTTGTTATTTATTACTGGAAACTGGATTTTATGCAGTTTTTTGTGATGTTTTATGTATTTGAATTCTTATTTTTAGTAAAAAAGCCAACTGAAAATTATCATTAAAAAAAATCTCTAATCTTTAACATTATTCATATTTCGCATATAATTATTGTTAGGTTAGGCCGGCGACATTAGGGTTGGCTTACAGTGCCCATCATGGCTAGTTTTTAAATAATCAGTTTCATTTTAACTTCTAAGGCAGTCGTCAGCAGTAGAGGACAGATTTTAGGGAGATTATAGTAAAACTAATACCTCGCAATCTATTTCTGGAAAATTAAATATATATATAGTATTAGTTTGTTTTTACAGTAAAATAAAACAAAGAAATTTTGTCTATTTTGTTTTTAATTCTGAAGACTGAAAAAGTGTATAGAAATTTTGAGAAAGGTTTCAAAATTTCAATTTTAGAATTCGACTTTTTTTAACTGATCATTTTTTTTTTATCTTGTTCTAAATCATTATTTTTTTTTTTACTTTAATGAATTAGAATTGATAATTTTTAAAGTAAAATAAACAAGGCATCGTTTCCTCAAAATACAACTATGAATTTGTTTAACTGGATCTGCCTCTCTTAAATAGCCTGGCAGATGTTAGGGTTGTTTCGTTTCTGTTGCCATGACAACGTAATTTCCGCCCAATCCTAGTTCAGTCTGGCTCTCAGATGTCAGGATGGACTGGACTTGTCTTTTTCTTTGAAAACTCTAAGACGTTTCATTACACTTGAGTGCAATTTTCTTTTTTGTAATTAAATCTAGTTTTCGTTTATTTGTTCTATGAAATAAAGGTCGAGAGCAGTGATTGTAAAGACTTACTGCTACTGCAGTTACTCAAGCGTCATTGCTGTAACTGCATCACACAATTCCTTCACGCAGTTGAGGCTTGACAAAATGTATATAATTACCCTAATTTCTCGGTTTACGAGCTCACTCCTCGTTAAGCGAAAATTCGAAATTGAAAACCAAATTTCCTCGTTAGGAATGGAATTCTATAGCTAAATAAAATATAAATAACAATAAAATAAGACTCACATGTAAAAAAAAAATCCTATTATATCTTTACAACAGTGATTCTCAAACTTTGCACAGTCAGGCGCTCTCCTTTAATAAATATCCTTTGAAGTCAAGGCGCAATTAATCGAACTTTATATGTGAAGTCATCCTTAAGGTGGCTGAACCCCCTCCTTTTTTTAGCGCCCCCAAGCTTACAGCTTGCCTGTAAAACCGCTATGGGACTGCTCTTGCTTTTGTCCTGTATGTATGCACACACTGTTGCGGCCAAACGGTTGAAATATTAGAATGAAACCTTCACCATTGTGTTCAGCATCAAAAAGTAGCTGACCACGTGTAAAAAAAAATCAGACCTCCCTGACCCCCAAGGCGTTTTCTGTCTTTTAAAGGCGTTTTAAAAGAAAGACAACGCCTTGGGGGGGGGGGG
>JAFIDM010004315.1:61685329-61711177 GCA_023159025.1 Thereuonema tuberculata | reverse complement strand
TGGGGGGGGGGGGTCAGGTCAGGGGGGGGGGTCGCAGACGTCTGAATTTTTACACGTGGTCACCTACTTTTTGATGCTGAACACAGTGGTGAAGGTTTCATTCGAATATATCTAATCGTTTGGCCGCTACATAGTGTATCATCCAGACAGCATAAAAGCAAGTACAGCTTGCCTTAGTTTACAGCTTGCCTGTAAAAGATAGGGGACCGAAACCTTCACCATTGTCTTCAGCATCAAAAACTAAGAGGACCACATCCAAAAAAGTCAGACCTCTAGGACCACTCTCTGACCGGAAGTTGGAGTCAAAAGTGTTCGCTTCCGATAAAAGTTGTATTTATAAAAGTTTGTTTATAAAATTGTGCATATTATGACACTGCTTTGCTTTTGACACTGTCTAAAAACATTAATTATCTTGTTTTTCCCTTCCCCTATTTGAGTAGTCGTGACCTTACATCACATTTTAAGTACTATTGTGGTTAAAAATCCGAAAATTCGTAAAATACAAATTAAATCACTGCAGTTTTAATGCTTAAAATGCATTTTGATTTATTATCGGTTGTTTAAAGAATAATAATAATAATAATAATAATAATTCAAAAGTTCGATAAAAAAATATTGATTATTGTTGTTCCATATTTTAGAAAAATTATACAGAATTTGATAATTGAAAAGTTTGAGGGATTCAGGAAGACCATTATTTATCACTGATTTTTATCATTTTATTATAATTTAAGAAGAGAGTCTAAAAATTTCTTTTTTAAAAATCATAGCCTTTATTATCATTTTTTTTTAAATAGCTAAAAAAAAAAACTCGTTAGAAAATAAATAAAACTATAACTAGTTAGTTTCTTTTATTACATTTTAACTGTTGATATAAAAATCTGTCGATAGATTGTTCTATAAAATGTGATAAAAAAAATTCTTATCACAAATTTGGAATTATTATCAATATTATTAAAGCTATCAATTGTAAATCAAAATCCACTTCAAAAATCGAAATTACAATGAGTACAGATTTATTATACGAAGTTTTAGATATTTCACCTTATTAATATCTATTATAGTAAGTTATAGACAATTCGAATTTCAGAAAAAAAAAGCACGGTTAGGGGGGGTGTATATATATTCCTTCTGCTTATTTCTTAATATTTTTACAGTACAAAAATACCTTCAAACTCCCAGAAGTACATACAAAAGTCATTTGAATTTAAAATAAAGATTTGAATTTTTGACATGTAATTTTTGGATTGAGATACCACTGTCTTGCTTAACAGTTTACTAAAATATATACGAAACTCTCAAGAATCTAGCAAATAAATTTGTAACTAAACTAACAGCCAAATTCGAATTGAAGCACTCAGGAAATTGAGTAGTATTGAACCTAGCACCAATTAGTGTAGGGTTTCTGTTGTAAAGAGTTAATCAATACACATTCCGGAAGTGAAATAAAACTATTGGATTTCGACACGTGTATTCGGAGATATCACGTGACTCAAATGAATTCCACCGTAAATTTTGGAGTTAGAAAACTGAATATGGTTTCTGTAGCGCCACCAAGCAAATAAGGCCACATAAATAACTACTGAAAAATCAGGTCGTGATTTTAGACGACTTCTAAATCAAAAACTTGTAACTTTAAAAGAAAATGATTATTTAAGATTCTAATTAATTATTTAACACAAGAATTAGTTAAGAATAATTGGATTTTATATAGATTACTAGCCGAGTATCGTCGCTTCGCTCCGGAACCCTTGCGTATATAACATTAAAAAAAAACTTTATTTATTTAGCAAATTAATATCGAGATCGGAAAATATACGAGTTCCCAGCCCGTTGTGGCCTTCTCCGGATAACTCAGATGTATTGCGGGTTGGCGCCACACACCTATATATCGATAAGGCAACTTTAAAGCGAAAATATAAATCCTCTTTATTTCCTATCCCGTGGGAATTTCGAAAACTCCGGCCTTATTCCTTGTCTACATCATAAAGGGAACCTCGGGGCAAAATTTCAGCTTTCTAGGCCCAAGGGTTTGGGCTGGGCATTGATGAGTCAGTCAGTCAGTGAGGACTTTTCTTTTTATATAACTTATATAGATTTCCCTTTTTGTTTACAAATGAGAAAATGGCGAGACATATCCTTCCGCCTTCTAGCTTTAACTGTTTTAAATATGCCTGTCTCCTGATTGGCATGTAAAAAATTCAAGATTTTTTTTATTTGTTATTCAAGAAAAGAAAATTAAGTTGATTTTATAAAGAAATGTTTTTAATGTTCTTTATAAAAATACAAACGAAACAAAGATGCTGTAAATCCAATGATGAAAGCTCAAATTGAAGGTTACGAAATGGGACTATTTTGTTTATTGCCTTACACAACATTACAAATTCTTGCAATTTTTAGTTCGGAAAAAGAACAGAAAAACTATAAAGGGAGGATAGTACGATGTTATCTAAGGCGTTTTAACTCAATTTCGCAATTCAGTCGTATTAGCGAGTCGGTCGTAAAAGAGAGGAGATTTATAAATAAAGCAATAGTCGTTTACTGGGAATCAGCTGCATCTTTTCATGATATATTTACTGTTTCTAACGGAATCTTTGTGAGTACAAGTCTTAAAGCTCTTAGCGGTTTTGGAATATCATTGAAAAATTGATGAAATACTTATGTAGACTTAAAAATTCCTTTTAATCATCCCTGAAGGCTTCATATCTGCATGAAAACGGATCTGAAGGTGAATTAGCAGCTGTACTATTAAGTTTAATGGAAGTTTTCAGCTGCTAAGTTTGTGCAAGTGTAGTTCCTTTCGCGTCTCCTTGGGGATTGTTCAATATTTACATTTGGAAACTGTTTAAAGAAGAAATCAGATTTTGCAAATGATTATTTTGAGAATTGAGCCACCTGCGACCTGAGTCGTTTAGGAGGCAGAAGCAAATGTGCCCCTGCAGCCAGAAACGTAGTCGTAATGTAATTATGTTAGGTGCTATTCTTTTTTTTTTTTAAGAGTCCCTATCATTGCTTAAATACGTAAATGTATATTGGTCTTAATATTTGTTTTTTAACTACACGTCTTCAGCAGCATACTACGATATGCCACTGCGTGTCAGAAAGTAGTCCTTAACTAAAAACTCTTATTTCCTGTATTGCTACCAGATTAATAACATCGGGAATTGTATACAAAAGTTATATTTAGTTATATTCAAATTAAAAAAAATTGAAACCTTCTGTTCCGAAGTTAAAGCGTAGTACAGATGTTTCGCTTTACATGGCGATCGTTAGCTAAGGGCAGTCAGTTTTTATTGCTATTTGTTAGGGATTCAGTATTTCACTTCAACTTCCAATAACCAATTATGTATTTCTCATATAACTTTGAAGGTAATGAATTACGATCAGAATAAGGTATTATTGGCATGCCAACTTTGAAGTACTGTACTGGTAAGATACATATTGTTCCAAACGACGGTGTTAGTCAAAATTTACCAGTAAACTTTCAGTTCACTATGAAATTTAGTTTATTCTCTGTAATTTTTATTTACTTTTCATTTTTTTAAATCTTCCATGTAATATAATTTATTTATATATATCGTGATAATAGTTTTTACATAGACCCGTGTTTTGGTAGATTTGAGCCTTTATGGGTTGGATTTCCATCAAAATCAAACGAGAAATCAATTTGGTAAAATTAAAACTACCGTTAAAAATTCAGCTAAGATAAATAGTTTTTTTAAGTTTCAAGTGATTGTTAGGATTTTTACAGCAAGGTTAGTATAACAGTTATGTCTCTAGCTCAGTAACTAATGGTCAGATTTGTACAAAAATCAATAGGAATATTTCTTTTAATTACTTAAATCTACCTCACAAATTTCAGCTTCTTATAAAGCTTTTAAGATGACGAGAGACGCAATAACGTACAAACAGACCTGCGTATCTTCAACTTAAAATATGATTTGCCTAGGAATTAAAACTCAAATACTTAATGATGATTTACGTTATTGTATTATCAGCAGTCAACAAAAGCTCTGAAGAAAAACTAGAGAATCTGTTTTGTTCTGATGTGATTCTGTTGTTAATTATATTTGAATTTTCTTTATTTAAATTTTGGGTATTTCCGGAAAATTTTGGTAATTTCCCGTAACTTTGCAGAGAATGGAATATACAGTCGGACCTCTATTTAACGAATCTCTATTTTGCGAATTTCTCTATTTTGCGAACTTTTCTTTGGAACCAAGAACATTTTGCTAATTTCTTCGTAAAGTAACCTCCAAATAGCGAAGTGCATTTTCTTTTCTTTTCAAAAAAGTGAACTTTTTCGTTGTATCTATTTTTTTTTTCTCCTTGAAATGTTTTTATTATCAATATTCCCTTAGAGGAAATGAAAGAAATGTGGATACAGCTGAGGAAAAAAGAAGAAGTTAACGATGATGTGCTGATTGATGATAATCTTTCACTTCAGTTTGAAGTTGAGACCTCGGAAACACACTGAATCGGATATTTTGGACAGTGTGAAAAATAAAACAATAAAACTATGAATTGCGATGAAGATAAAGATGATGAAAATGGAAATGATCATGATGCAGAAATCAACAAAACCTTCGTATGATGAAATGCTAAAATCATTTGAAACAATCCGACGCGGATTACAATTTGAAGAAAATACTGAAGGGGTTTTTGGTGCATTGCAAAGATGCGAGACGTACTATGAGCGAAAACACTTTTTCAAAAAAAAAAAAAAAACTCAGACAAAATTAACAGACTTTATTAGTAAAATTTAAGTATGCATGTGGTAATGTATACTTTGTCATTAAAATTATTATTTTTTTTAATAATATTGAATAATTAAAGGTAAATCTCTATTTAACGAATTTTCCACATAACGAACTTTTTGGGGGGATTTAGCGACTTCGTTAAATAGAGGTCCGACTGTATTTTCGTGGAAGGCATCCTGACCATCGATAGTGAATTCGTTAAACCTTTTCCCCATTTAGACTTAATTTAAAATCCTTACCTGAATCTTATGACTTCTATTTCATCGTGATTCTTAGAATACATTCATTAAATACAGTTAACTTCCTTGTGAATTAAACTATTAAGTCCTAAGGGACCTTGTCGTAAACTTGAGTTGTGATTGGGGAAAGCAAATTTAATTGTGATCACTCAAGTCCAGGCGACTGCAAACCTTTTATTTCTTTTATATACTGTATTTCTTTTTTTAATGCACCTAAAAGTCTGAAAATTTAAATATGAACTTGTGAAACATCTGGGATTTCCATTTGCTTGTTTTTAATTTTCAAAATATTCTGTAGTTAATTTAATTAAAATTCAAAAACAGTTTGAATTCAATTTTTTGGGCTGTTTTCCAGTTATTACTCGGTATTTTCAACTTAAAAAAAAATTGACGAAAACCTGAAATGATAAAAAACTCGTAAAATAATGATTTTCATTTAAAATATTCATTATTAGTGCAATATATATATATATATATATTTTTTTTAAAATAAAAACTGTTTTGTTTTTTTTAAATTGTTATAAATTTTTAAAATATATTTCGAAGGAAAAAAAAAATTTTTAAATTCCAAACTTTTAAATCACTTTTAACACCTCTTTCTTAAATATCTTGAAATTGACTATATCTTTTGGCAGCAGTCCTTTGATTGTAAGTTTTTTGCAGCGCTGTGAATGTTCTGAAAGACGAAATCGGGACGTTCTTTTGTTATTATATAAAAATCGCTATTGTTCTGATTCAGAAGAACGTAGGAAAAAAAATGCTATATTAGTATTCACGGTAGTATAACTGACGAGTGCTACTAATTACGAAGCGGGTGTGGAAAGTCTCGTTGAACCATCTTCATTCGAGTGAATAGACGTGTGATACAATATTATCGAAAACTATTTTTCCATCTCTTTTCCGGCGGAAGTGGTGTTGGGCCTGGCTACTTCCTGGCGTTGTGTCTGATTCGATTTATTTCAGGGTACGTTCCAGTAAGAAAACCAGAAAGGCTAAAAAACTTCAGCATTCAACTGCTGTCATTGGATTTCAGGTGTTGTATTATTGTATTAGAATTTAGTGCAATAGAAATTACGAAGAAATTGTCAATTACCGTTCTTGTAGGGTGCTTCCTGTATCAGCTGATTGTAAAAGTTTTTGAATTTATGTTTCTTCTATTTTGTGGGTTAAATTTTTTTTCTTTTTTTTTATCTGCGATAACTTTTGATAGAATCATACCAAGCTCCAGGTTTTATTTGTATTTGAGATTATTTGCGAGATCTGAAATTTCGTATTACTAATTGTTACTATTAGAGGGAACTGACCTTCCGACCTCTAGATTATGAGCGTGCTGTTAGGTAATAATTGCAGGAGTCTTTACTTGAATGTTGATGTAATGATTTTCGATTATGTCAAAGTTAAGTATCCATTTCAATGCTTATGTGGTCTTTGGGGTCGAGGGAAATAAGTGTCCTTGGGGTTCCGGCATTTCTTGACCAACGAACTTCACTGAAGTCGGTTTTAACCTCCGGATTTTGAACCCACGTTTAGTTATGTACGCCACGTTTTCAGACTACTGTATGTTTTTGTTTCCGAGAACCTTCAGCTCTTTTGCGCATGCGTCAGGTCTCCTTCGATTTTATCAAAATAGGGGTGAGGAGAAATAAAGAGGGGATGTTTACTTTTTATCAGTGTTAGTTTACTAGTAGCTGCGTTCTATTTGCGCTTTTCGGGAAAGAATTATGGAAAGAATAAATGCTATTGCAAAAATAAAAGGTATTAAAAAAAAAAACATGTCTTAGGAAAGTGCCCATCTCAGCGTATCACCTCTTTGCGGGGTAGAATCGTCCGTTAGTGGTGCGTCTCGCTTTTGAAAACGAACAGTACAAATATAAATTTCGCCATTAATGTTTCAGAGAGAACCACCGCCTGCTCCTCACGAATCCACGTAATAAACATGAAAACGGGGATGCTTTATTACAATAAATTTTGCTATTGCTATGTGTATGTATTTCTTATAAATGTATTTCCATGTCATCTCTAAATCTTAACAGATAAATTAATTAACACTAGTATTTATATATTTATTTAATTTATTTATTTGTTTATTTACTGATTTGTTTGTTTATTTATATTCGTAGGCGACTGCCAGACTGTGGCTGCATCGGTAGCAAGGCGGACGGTTGGTAGGTGTTACGGTACTCTGTTCACCCTGATGGCAATGCTTTACTTCACCAGATGAATGTACCCTGATGAAGGTCCCCCACCGCCCGCATCTACTGTTTTTCTTCCTGCCGGGCAGATTCTCAACATAAATTAACCAAATGTGTATCAGAACAAAACAACAGCAAAATAGTTAAAGGATAAACTCTGAGAGATCTAACCATCTTCCTATTGTCCTTTACGTATTCGTACCACAGCTCAAAAAAATAAAACAAACACTGCTTGGAATCAAGGAATTCAGAAAAAAAATATCAGCCCAAAATGTGGATAGTTTTAAATTTTTTATTTTTTTTGTTTGTTATTTTTTATTTTCTTTAATCTAACGGCAAAAAAGTGAATGGCTAAAGACCAAACGCACCAGGATTAGTGGTAAATCCGATGTGATCCACTGATACAACACCAGCTTAACAAGTGTGAGGTTATACAAAAGATATAAATATATATATTAACAGTGTGATTGCAGGATAAAGCAAAGAGTGAATCAACTTTTCTGTGAGATCGTCACTTCTAGCACGCCGATGTGAACACTGCAGGCAGAAACCGAGGAATTTAACAGAGGGATTAATGCCTAATCCCCGTTAATCCTGAGGTTTCCTTGCTGAACCCCCGTGGGATACAGAAAATTTACAATTCCACCCAAAAGCGTCACCCCCCCAAACACACTTCAAATGGAATGGATTCAGTTTGTCAGATGGATTAACCGGTAGACATCTTTATTTCAGTTTTTATTTTTAAAGCCCACAGGTTTGTTACAATGTCTGTATATAAACATATACTATCCCATTGCTTTTAAAATCCTAATTCTTGCACTTTTTGACTACATTCTGCCTTTGCGAATTGATTAAAAAAAAAATATCTACTCTATAGATAATTTCTGTGAATATCCCAGAACGAGTTGCAATAACATTTTTTTCTTGTACGTTTATATGTAAATATTGAAATATTTTGTATATAGCTAACTTCAATTTGCACGGTTGTTATTGTATGATTAGGTCATAACAACCTCTTTTGTACAGGTAATTACATTCAGTTTTGTTTTTACTTTTTTTTTATTTTTGTGTTTTTGGTTAATTTTGTTTTAAGTTTTTCTTCCTCTCACCCCCCCCCCTTACTCATGAATGAGGACAATTTTCCTCTTTTGACTGGATAAAGCCAGTTAGATGTAATGCTTAATTTTTTAAAGCAATTAATTAACCCACATGTGTGTATACGTTTCTTAAATTTTTCTAAAACACAACCACAGTTAAGAAAAAAAAAAGTATTTAGAATTCATTAAGCACGACCGTTTATAAAGAATATTTTAATGCAGTGATTAAATGTTAATTTTTTTTTTAACCCCTTATCCCATTCCATTGCCCCTTCCACAAAAAAGATATTTGGTCTGACATAACAATCTATAGGTTGGCAATTTTTTATTTAGGGAAAAAAGCAATATTTTTTAAAAATAAAAAAGTTTAAAAAAAATTATTTCAAAATTTTACAATCAGTATAACGTTAACCTTTATAATTTTTGTCGAGTACAAGTTGATATAGTCTGTGGATATTTTTTATATATCACAACAATTTTTTTTTTTGTTTTTTAAATAAAAATAAATATTTTTAATATATTGGCTTTTTTTCTAAATAGACGCCAACCTTTTTTTCACACCATGTCACATTGTGTACACTTTTTTTTTCTCCTTAGACAAAAAAAAAAATTGGGGCTTTTAAGTCTTGACTATAAAAATCAAAATACTTTGTCATTTAGTGATTGATTATAAAAATCACTATGTAATTTTTATTAGGAGTTAATAAAAGGATACAATATCATTTTTTCCAAAATTGATAGTGAACTTAAACTTTCTAATTTTTTTTAAAAAATAATTTTAAATACCAGAATTGGTAGTTCATAGATTAATTTTTATTCTAAATGTTGTAGTTGAATTTTTGCAAAAGAAAAAAAAAAAAAAACTATGGACAGAAGTAAATATTTTCAAAGGAGGAAAGCCATTGGAACAAACTAATAAATGTGATTTAATTTGCTTTCAGAACAATATTTGATTTTCTTGTAATTTGTAAAGGAAAAAAAACCTTCGAAATTGATGGAGAAATAAAAGAACGGAATAATTGTTTTTGATAATACTAGAATTTTTATTATTTACTTAATATTAAGATTATTTTAATGAATTCTGTTGTTTAAATTCTTCCTTAAAAAGAAATATCGATTAAATTCTATAAAATTAAGACTATTACTAATTATATGTTATTCTTTCAGTATGAAATGGTTTATTTACACTTAAAAACTTTCTACTTTAAAAGTGTTTGGTTTTTAGCGCAAGAATTTTATTCAAAAAATATATCATGAAGGAGGATTTTTATTTTTAATTATTGAAAAATTCGTTTTTACAGGGTAATGTTGTTGTACAGTACAAGTCTTTCTAGTGCTTTTTGGAGGCACAATTATACATTTCATAAAACGTTGGAATTGTTCTGGTATTTTGAGATATTTCTTTTACTTGTTGTTTTTATTGTTTTGCGAAACGGCGTTTATTGTTTTTAGTGTTGCAGTAAACAGTATACTTATTTCTTTGAATCTCGCCTATGTTAACGCAAATGGTCATTTTTAGAGCGGCCATTTTGCTTAATAATCTTTGTTTAAATGCACTGAAGATATAAAAGATTTTGATGGAAAATTTCCTTATGCCTATATTTCCGTACTTTTATGTTTTATTTTCAAACATTCCCCGCAATTATTATTACTATTAGAAATTTGAACAAGTATTTTCAGTGCTTTGTTGCATTAACGTTTTTAGTTAATTTTGGCAAATGGCGGCTTCTATGAAGACGTGTTCATAAGACATTTGTATATCACGTGAACACATTCCTATTTTTTGATTAGTTGATTATCTGATTGGTTGGTTAAGCACATGATAATAAATTCCTGTCTGGAGTTGCAGGGATATAGCTTTCAGGTAATAGGCATTTTTTGATTTCAAGTAGAATTCCTTTATAAATATCAATAATTAGATATTTTTTTTTTACTAACGTCTGCTTTTTTTTTTAATTATCAACAAAAAAAACTGGTAAATCAGTTTAAAGAACTTCGTTATAAAATTAACTTTAAAATAAGGCAGTTGTGATGTGACTTGGACGCCTTGTAAAACAATTTTAAAATTCTTTATTTTATAAAGTTAAGGTATTCCATTGAAAGATAACAAATAAGCAAGGATATCTTTTCAAGGAACTCGTATTTACGTGATATGTATTTCTATTAGGTAGTGCCAGCATTAATTTCGATGTCAGTAGAACACTGCTAATATTGTTTTAGTGACATATCGCTTTTTTTACGCGCCTTCAAATATTGGAAGTAAAAATTTTTCGAAAAGTTATGTCGTTTTTTTTTTGTTTTTTTTTAGAAATATCCTGGAAGGGGCGTACATCTAATTTGAATTGTTTGCTAACTATATTCGACAAAACCAAGTTAAAAATTGTAATGTTTTCGTAAAATTCTGTTAAGAAATCGGATTCTTATTTTTTTTTTGGATTTTACTCGATATTTTGATCTGCAATAATTGTTTGTTTTTTTTTTTTCTATTACTTATAAGAACTAGATTTTTTTTTTCCTGACTGAGAATTAAGGCCCAAATTTCAAAATCATGTGTTATTGTTTTGCTTTTTTATTATAATTATCAGAACCCATTTAATATTATAAACAAACCGATAAAAATATCAAGTTACTATCATGATCAAGTTACCTTATATTTTTTTTTTATTGCGATGCTAATTGAGAAATGTCTTACCTCGACGTGCGACGAAAAACGCATTTACTTACATAGGACTTATTATATATTTAAGTAATATTTATATATTTCTTGGTGTATAAATAGAAAATATATATATAAATTGTTAATTGAATTTGTGATTGACTGCAGTTACCAATTTTTTTTTTCGACCAACCCCTGGGGATGCATATATCGGGGATTGCTTCAGTCGTTCGGGAGGTCACTGCCTTAACAATACGTCTACATCTAAACTACGTTTTCATGGAAGTTGGTTAGATATCAACAAAAATGATTAACAATTCCCATTTTGAGTAGAAATAAGGACCCTTCTAGTTTTTAAATTATTTCTAAGTAAAAAAGTTACAGGTTCTGGTCACTGGGATACCGAGGGAGGGATGCCCTACCCCACAATTGCATCCAAAATGGAAGAAATCTAGGATTTTGGACTTGGTTTTTATGGACTGGAAAGATTATTGATACATCTGTAAACCCGTCCCCTCCAACAATTTTTTTTTTTTGGTTGAATGATTACGATGACCATCAAAACCCCTTCCATCCCTAAATCCTGGGTACTCCTACGATTCTGATTTTTCGATTTTGATGGGAATTTATATTTTTATGATGATAAATAAAAAAAAAAAAAAAATAGAACGCGATCGCTCTAATAATTGAAGTTTATCATCAAAAGTTTGTTTTTAGATTCCCTTTTATAGAATTGACTGAAACTTATTTACTTTAAGTTTTACTGCAGTAAAATGGCTTTGCCGTCTAAGAACGCATGTAACAAAGAAGATATTGATCTGTTGTATTATGAAATTGCAGGCTACTGCTGTGTCAGCACTCGTACTTATCAGTAGTAAGTTAGTGTTAGTGTGTTTTTATTTATCTAGAATGACATTAACTATTGACATATGTACAAGGCACTCATTTGAAGGAAGGAAATATGTGATTGATTAGAAAATAACGTGTAAACTTAGAGGTTACACCTGCTTTATTGGAATTCGATAATTTAGAGGAATTGTCTGTCCTTACCACCTACTTCACCACTGGAGTAGTTGCTGCAACCACGTGTGATGTTTCAAAGTGGACTAACCCTCGTCCCCCCCCCCCCTGTGTTTTTATTTTATTTTCGTCCACAACTTTATCTTAAATACCAACACAGTGAAAATCAGTTGCTTTGTTTAATAAATGTGAATGTTTATAATTCCGATTTTTAAAAGATATTTTCACTTAGAATTGATAGTTTTAAAAATATTTCCAAATTTGTGACAAAAGAAAAAAAAAAAAAAAAAAACAGACATATATAATAATCTAGCAACAAATTTTTAAAATAGTTAAAATATAATAAAAAATATGACTAAAAGTTCTCTTAAATAGAAAGTTTTATTTATTTTCTCAGTAGTTATTTTAAAAAAAAAAGTTATCAAAGGTTATAATGATTTTTAACTCTTTGAGAATTATTTTAGACATCTTAAATTATAACTGTAAAAACTCTGGAATAAGTAATGGTCTTCCTGAATTGCCTCATAATTTTCAAAAGTTTATGTAGTTTTTCAAAAAAGGTTAATAGTTTTGACCAACTTTTTATTGTTTATTCTCAAAACTACCAAATATAAATCAAAACGCATTTTAACAATTAAACGGTACTTAACTGATACCTGTAAATTCGTAATTGTTATTTTCATGTATTCTCTCTTTCATTAGAGAAAGACGACCTTATATGGCGATAACTTATCACTTATGTTCGCCTGGAAATCATGACGTCAGACATAGAAATGGCGTCTTTGCAACAGCAAGTTACTGTCAGTATACGAGGAAAGACGTTACACAGACAAGTCAAGTTATTAAAAAAATATAAAATTATTTAAATAATAACAATAATTTAAAAATATATTCTTAACTATAAAAATTTTAAAAAAACAAAAAAAAAACAGGTTTATTAGAGATAGTTAAGAATTTTAGCATTAGGTGTCGGAAATAGAATTTTAGCTATAGAATAACGGAAGTGTTTACCGTCACCTTAAGATTAGAAAATGATAGTTGTAGTATTTAAGGGCCTTTTGTACATGCCTAGTGAAATAACAATCACAAATAAAATAGTGCCAATTAAAACTTATGCTGGAGCTGCTATCCGTGGATTTATAAGTGTCGTGAATGTTTTGTTTGATATTTTACAGTTAATAATAACAGTGAATTCTACAGTAAATTTTACAGTGAATTCTTAATTACGTAATGAAATTTTGAATTTATTTTTCCGCCAATCACAGAACAGGGAATTTTGGAACAGTTTTGGAAAGATATGTGACATCATTCAATGAACTCGTCGCAGAAATAGTATAACAGATATAGGTGGAAGTCCTGGAATGTAGGTCTGTAGAAGAGGCGCTATTTCCGATTCTTTTGGTTTCTTGGCCGCTTGAGAGATTTTGTCATCCCTCCCTTAAAAATCTTGAGGTCTTTTGTGTGCGCTGGCAGGCGGCTCCCTAAGTTAGGCCACCCCCAAATGGAATTCTCACCAGTGGGAGATTTCTCATTTTTATTTTTTTGTTTCAACAGAAGATTTCGACTCGGGAAGTAGAAGTTCTTATTGCGATTTCAGCCTCTTTTGTGAATTTTTCATAAATATTTGTTACTTAAAGTGAGTTATTGTTGTGTGCCTAGTCATTCAACAAAATAAAGAGGACGAAATGGAGGAAGAAATCACCATTTTCCCTAAGAAATCGAACCAGGCTTCACTAGCTTATAAATTGAGCCATTTATTTTTTTACTCAATCGCAAAATGTGGTCTATGACTGCTAACGTGGAATTTGCACACGTTACTACAGTTAACAAAAATGAAAAATGGACTTGTGTCACTTTAAAAATAAACAGGTGAAATAATGCCTATACCATTTGGGCTGCAATGAAATTATTGCGAACCCATGATATACTGTATATGATAAGTTTAATAAGTAATTTACGAAAACCATTATTTTTGAAATATATTGCACCAACTTATTAGTGATCCATTTGGGAGCTATTGTGATAGCCACGAAAATCTGGAGCTATTGCGTTTTTCCTGTTCGCCCTTCCTAACAACTCCCGAACGGAAGGTCGGATCGGCAAACGGATTTCGTCGTATTCAGAGGCCTAAACACTGTAGTAATCGGGTATTTTCAGGGAACCTCCCCCCATTTTTGAGATGTTTGGCATTGTTTTTATTAGATTTCAGCTATTACCTTAAATGTCAGAAATGCAACCATCTCATTTCAGTTGTCAGCTAAAACGTGATCACCAAGTTCTCGGACTCGTGCTAAATATTGTCGGTTCAATTCCTTATATCTACTACTTTTTTTTTCCAATGTCCGCGTGATTTTTTTTTTTTTTCTTATTAACGTTCTTTTTATTTTTTCCTAACTTTTTTTTTTTTCTTTCGTTAATGAGTTTTTTTTATTATTATTATTATTTTTAATTTTTTTTTTATTGTTATGGATCGCTCTAAATTTATGCTTTAGCGCAAAATTATATTCACTTGCTTTCTTTTAAGATTCAGCAAGTAAGATATAAAGACAACATAAGTTACGAAGGTAATATTCAGAGTTACATGTAAAATAACAAAATCCTAACATCATTGTAGAGATGTATAACCACTGTTTTCAAAAGGTCTGACTTCTCACATTGTGACAATGCTGCTTTCATTGTCACGTATTGCATATTGCAACAATGATTCTCCTTAATGTCACGTATCTCCGCGTTGCAACAATGCTTCCTCTGAATATCATGTTTCCCTTCATCGCCCCTTATGGTCATGTCTGTATCATGCCTTATTATTGTATTTATACAGGATGTCCCAGGAGGAAAGATCAGTGTTAATAAAGGCTGTAGTATCTGTCGCTGTTAAGGAAAAAAAAGTATTAAAAGTATGAATATGTATTCACTTAATACTTTCTCCGAACCCCTTTCGAGGTGCAGCTATGTGGACTACAGTCGCAAAATTATTGACAAGAAAGAAAATATTACGTACTCTTTCTAATATTTGTTGTTGAAGTGACGCATTTTGTTAAAGTTTATAATAAATTTTCAAAGCATTTTGCAGCTCTTGACACAAAATGGCGCATTGCTCGTCTGAGTACATCTTAACATTCCTTTTTACGGACACTAACATCCATAATAATGTACTCTTTATCAAGTAGCTCTTCAAGTAGATCAATCTCTCAGACCGTTCGGAATAGGAAAGATGTTAGGATGACCAATACTATAATCCCTCAGAATAATTGACTCTTTCTTCTGAGACACCCTGTATTGATAATTCATTCTTATTATCATGGAAAAAAAATACGAGATTTTTAACGAATGTAGTGCAGTGAGTTTGTCATTAAAAAGTAAATATTTTTAAGAAATTTGAGAAATCGCACAATTCAGAATGCTTTATTATTATTTTTTTTTTACTTATTATTTATTTCTGGCAACAAGCAATGTTTCATCACGCAAGGGTAATTAATTAAACAATTATCACTTCTAGTTTAATGGAGAAACAACGAAAAGTGGACGATTTATTTCGAGTGTTAAATGCTACCGTCCAAATTAGCAGGACTTTTGGATTAATATATGGAAATTGGTTGTCAGCTCGTGTGAAATATATTGCTGACCTCGCACATAAATTGTTCCGACTGTGATTTAAGTCCCGAATTGCATGTGATGTCGAAGGAGTTCGTCTTTGAGGCTTCGCTCCGTAGACGACAGAATGATGGGAGACTGGTACGTGCGGTCTGCAGTCGGAGGTCCTGCTCGTGTCGAGCGGGACCCGAGGTCGGTAGGTGCGTCGACATCTCTTCGGCCGCCGCCGCCGCACTTCCGACGGCGTGTCGAGTTATCGGATGCCGCGGGGTCCAGAACGCCGCGTCGCTGAAGCATAAGTCACCGCAAATGGGTCCATGGAAACAGATGCTTTTAGTAGATATGGGGACATGCATAAAAAAAAATTAAAAAAATAACAATCCTATATGTGTTTGCATAAAGGGGGGGGGGCTTTATTGTTTCTAATTTATGTGCGGGGAGGGGGGAGGAAATATACTAACACGTGTCTGGAGCCGCACACGCCAAGCCGTCTCATTAAACGGCGCGAAGATGGACTCGGCCATTATCGACGCTTGGCAACTCGGGTCCGCAGCAGACCGCAGCGCGGCGCTGGCCAATGTCCCCCGGGTACGGGGGAGGGCAAGCGGCGAATGTCCGCGGCAGCGTTTAACGAGTAACGTTGCCGGGAATGAATGCCCTTCTGCCATACGATTAACATGGTGGTTTAGTCGTTAATATTCGGCCTCACAGTGCAGGGAGGTGAATCCCGGCAGATAATGATGATGAAGCACTCCCAGCGTTTCAGCGCCCGCTTGTATCTGATGGTGCGTTACAAGAGGGTCTATCTGGCTATCGCGCATGCTCTTAAGTCTTCCTACGTCCCCAGTCATTTGAAACCACAACAGTTCTTCTCAACTGGAACATCTTCGGAGTTACTTGAAGACAACTGCCTTCAAGATGTATCTCGAATTGTAACTGTGTTACAACAGCAGTGAAAAGTTTCCAAGATATTTTTTTCGGGATTTTACTCTTCTCCGACGAGTTATTGTTGAAACTTTGTCGTTGTTATTGTTTTCTTTTATTATTATTAATAATAATAATATTAATATTGAGGCACTGTCATATCCCCGAGTTGTATGGTTGAAAAAAAAAAAATCTGAAATGCCAAAAAAGTTGTTTATAAATTTCCAACTTTGATTTTATTCACGTTGATTTCACTGATGTTTGTCTGGTGTTGAATTTTTTTTCCCCAGATATCTATCCATCAATGCTATCCAAGCAAGTGCATAACGTGGTCTACAGAAAAATCGTGAATCCCTTTCTTCCTCCTCCCCCCCCCCCTTTTCCTTTTTTTTTTCTTCCAATAAATATCAGATTATAAGTTAGATCTCAAACAACGGAATGAACTTAGTATGCTTTTTATCACTATACATAATAGTTTTATGGTTGTAGCTTTTGCAATATATCCAGAACAGACATGCTTTCCAAAATATACAAGATATATTATTCGGTTAGAACTTCTCTAATATTTTTTCAAGAATTATGCGAGAATTATGCGAGCGAAGACTTTAAATGCAATGCAAGTGCTCTTAAAGGTAATTCTGGAATGTACACTCGTTAGTCATTTTATTAGGTACATTTCTCCGGCATCTCATGGTCGTCTGTTACTGAAGAAGATCTCTTAATGTGGACCAATGAGTTCTTTTATGTGCACCATTATTGAACTGATAGTTTAAGATAATTCTAAGTTTTATGCATCTCGGGAAACTTAAAGTTTACAATTATATATTTTCAAGAAGTAGGGATTTAAATCAAAAAATAAATAATTAATATTATCTTCGAATTAATTTATCTTTTTATTTTATCCGTTATATAGACTTTTCCCATAAAACGTATAAAGTGCAAGTAAAATTCTCTTTCTCCTATTAATGTCAGTGCTACGCACCAGAGGGAGTTCAATTTAGTCCAAGTCTTTAATGCTGTCGTGCATCATGTTATACAACTTTATTTCAAGTTGAAGCCGTTGTTCATTTGTCACCGTAAGGCTTAATTTACTAGGCCTATTTAACAAGTGAATACAAACATGATGATGATACAGATTTAAGTAAAATACTTGCATTTAATAACGAAAATATACTTTTCGTTAAGACGAAGTATGAGTTTGAGATATTTTTTTTTTTCCCGGAAAGGAATAACGCCGTTTCTTCCCAATAGATGGCAGCAACTTAGAAATCTAGTATTTGTTTGTTGAACAATTTCTAATTTAATCTGTAATTGTTGAGGGAATATTATTGGAATACAAGAATACAAATTAACATTGTTGGCGTAGATTTATTAGTGAAGAACAGTTTTTTTCACTAGTTAATTTGGTTTATTTCTTAATTGGCTCAAATTGAATCCATTACCTCTATACTGCGATCACAGTGCTAGTAAATGACAAACCTTGTTGCTGATTGCCAACTAGCATGAAACCACTGTGTTAGGAAGTAAAACATGTGGCCCCAATTCTTATTTCTTAATAATTATTTAAAATCTAGCAAAAAAGCAATATTTACGGTTTATGAGTATTTATTTATTTACTTATTTTCTTTTATTTATTTATTTTGATGTCTTAGCTCTTATAGTTTTACCGATGCAAATTTTGATCTTTTTAACCTATTTTTCTAAGGAAAGCCAGGCTTCTAAAATCTGTCGATCAATGTCTGTGTGATTGTGTCCTCGACTTTCTAACAACTTGTGAACCAGTGAACGGATTCGTTTGAAACTTAACTCACATAATTATGAACAAAGACGATCTGTCATGAAAACAGTCTGCTTGGGGATCTCTGTGGCAAAATTAAAAATAACAAAAATTCCTATTTTAAAAACTATTACAACTCAACCAATAATTCACGGAAGCAGTGAATTTGTATCGATTACCAGCAGATGAAGTATTGAATCAATAGAGCACATGCTAATCCAATTTGTTTTCTCGTGCTTTGGCGTTATTAAAATGAATTAAAATAGCTAAACGTTAGAATTTACGGATGTAATCAGTTTTCAGCATTTGGAAAATTTGATGGTACGTTGTTTCATTTCGAACTCAGATAGTCATAGACTTTTTTTTTTTCCTTGTATTGTTTACAACTTTTTATGAAAGAACAAATAATAATTAAAAAAAAATAGCTTTAAGGAAAATGAGGTCAGAGTTCTTTAGGGCAATTATTTATAAAATACCGAATTACTGACATGCTTTGTAACTTATTTTGCATTGTTATACGGCGACATTCTTATTGAGGTAAAGTTACCAGATGGACAGTTGGATTTAGTGGTTAAAAAAGCGGGATTAGTGGTAATGAGGCGAAATTGGTTTCTAAAAAGAATAAAGAAAATTAGAAAAGCTTCCTTTAAAAAGAAAATGTATGAAAGAAATTTTATAAATGAGAAGATTGCAAGAAAACTATACAATATTTGAAATTTACAGTTATAAAACTACCGTGTAGAATTTTTTTATACATTTTTTTTTTTTTAATTTTTAAATAGAATGTGACATGAAATTAGAGCTAAAAGGAAAAGGAGATCGGCAGCTGAAAAAGTTTGAGAAACGCTACTTTACACTGATAATTCAGTAAATTAGATTCGAAACATCAAAGCAAGGGCCGACGTCTTTCGTAAGGGGGGCGGGGGGAAGGCATTCAAATATTTATTTTTCACTATTTACCTTCAAAACAATTCTAACACTCCTATAAGTAAATCTCTGTAAATTCCTTTAGATAAGCGTAAATTGTCTTTTTCCGGTGAAAGCATTTCTCGGAATTATTCTCTTCAAATCCATTGTTCTTTCTTTGTCATGAACTTTACGGTTTAAACGATGAAATCATTTCAAAAGCTGCGTTGGCTCGAATTCGTCACACGCAGGAAGAGCAGATGTTTAAACCTTTTAAAAAAACTTATAAGTGATAATTTTTCTGTGATTCAAGACTTAGTTATTCTTGAAATCCAGTAACATTTCTCTTCCATTCTTGTTTTTATTTGCCCTTATTAAATTAGCCTAATAACTCGTGCTTAATAATGAATTTTGGAGAACTCTATTTTTAATTTCTCCGTACGATAATAATGAGAAAGTGTGATGATCACGCAAGCGTTATGCAAATACGTAAACTATTTTTTTATAATACATCTAATTATTTTAACTTTCTAAAATATATATATAAAATTGGATACTGAATACCCATGTCTCCATTTTGACGAAAATTTACATCATTTGCTCCCTAGGAGAATTTGTAGCCCTTCGAGTAATGTGTGTGTGAGTGAGAAGGTGTCATTTATTGAGAATTTTGTCGGCACGATAACTCAAGAAATAATAAACAGACCTACACCAAAACTTCGTAGTTTTCAGATCTGGTTAGGTTTTGGACTGTATTGGGTCATATTAAGGGTCACTTTACAATAAGTGCCGAAATACGATGCCCTTCAATAATTTAAACGATAATGCACTGACTTACATCAAATTTCATTTTTTAGAGTTTAACCTTACTGATCATTCAATTTTGATCCACACTTAAGGCACCAGAAGTACCTTAACTAATAATGCTATGATGTAATTTTTATTTTACGGCTTACAGTAGAGTGCCTGACCGCATTTACTTTACTACTAATCACTATTTTATTTAGGGTCAAAACATTCTGACAGAATATAAGATTTAATTAACAGTGCCTTAATATGGAGAAAGTCTTGAAATATGGCCTTTATTGTAGAAGTCATAATGTTATCTAATGTTTGTTCCTCATTCTATTGAATGAAGATTTACATTTCGTATATAAATATACTTCTTATATTTTATTTTAAAAAACTAATAATAGTCGGGAGCTATTAATCTGATCATTTCTGTCCCATTTATAGTGCATGTCAATATGACAGTGGTAGGATTTTCTTTATTGATAGCTTACTTTTATTAGTTAGACTTTATTTCAAAAATAATGGAGTAATATTCAAACTAAAATGGAATTTGCAACTTTTTTTTTTATTTTTTTTTCCATATAAATGAATGTAGAATGTCATATAAAAATAAATTTTTAGCAGAACTTATTGAGCGGAGACATTGCAAAGAAATAACTTATTTCGCTATACAAACGAAATCCAAATCATTTTAAAATAATTTTAAGAAAGATGAGTCAATTACTTTTGTGTACGTATGTGTTTAAATATATACACAATACAGACATTAAATTGACTATTTCAAACGGGTATTTTGATCAGGAATTTAATATCGTATTCTGCAGAGAATTGTTTCTCTGTTGTCTCCTTTCGTTGAGTGTTACGAAAATAGCGGTGTAATGAATGCAGAATCAGCATCGAAATATGATAAATTTTAAAAATCGCATAATAAATTCAAGCCAAGCTTAGCGATTATAAGAGAACATTATATTGCAATAAAATTACTTAATGTTAAAATGTTGTTAACAGTTCTTCTGTTTTTAGAATGGGGTACAGACTGGTTTGTAATCGGAATAAAGTATTTCATATTGTTCTTTATAGCCTATTTTCCAATAGGGAAGTGAAACTTATCAGATCACTTTGTCTGTTTGTGTGTGTGTCAGTATGTGTCCCCGAATAACTTTCGAATCGCTGGATGAATCTTCTTGAAATTTGGTAGGCCTATTCGAGAACTAGGGATGATCTAACTGTTGTATTTGAAATCGTTTTCAAATGGGTCCTTATCAAGAAAATTGTCATAGAAAAACGTTGAAGTGGATTTCTATCCTATTCCTATTAATACTTCATTATTTTATAACAATTACTTGATTTAATTAATTTTTTTATAAAAACAGTAAAAAAAAAAAACTTTGTATGATTTTACTCAGTATTTATTAGAATTGAAATATAAATGTAGGCTTTTTGGTCGTTTTTACGACCTCTTAAGAAAAACGATGTAAAGAAATTAGGTTTAAGAAAAAGATCTTAAGGAAAGTAGGCTTGAAGTTCTTTCTAACTTTTTTTTTCTCCCTCCCATAAAAAAAATGGGAGGGAGAAACACTTGGCACCAGGTGTTTACTAACTGAGATTCTGTAACAGCAGTTTCACGCTCTTTGGCTATCATCAGCTAGCAATAAGTCACTCGTAAACAGCGACGTCTCAATACAGAGGATAATAGAAACAATCGTGGAATCAATGCGGAGCCTCTAACACTAAAACAAGTGACAATAAATTCACAATGAAAGATAAATTTAAAAAAATTCATGTTCCACCATTCCACCGACCTCAAATGAATATTCGTAGCTCATTGAAAGAATAAAAAGCTATAAATTCATATTATACCCATCAATGGACGAGACAAAGCGTTTACAAAATGTTAATTAAACACTGAGTACAGTTGAAGACGTGTCTTCTAAGGTTTCCACAGATACTGATTTTGCAGAAATTGGCAACCGTAAAAAAAAACCAGACCTTCTATTTATGAAGGATATTTCCTTATTAGGATTTACTTTGGAGATCATTTTTGTCTGCTCTGTACGTTATTCTCCTGCGTTTAGGAAATGTAACCATGCAGAATAGCATAGAGTTTAAAATATACAAAATACGGAGTTCAACAAGAAATTGAACATGAAAACAGCGAAATTCTGAGTTTACAAAATTTACCATTCACGGGAATCTGGACAGCTGTTTCATCCTTGTTCGAAGAAGGTACCTTAATAAAGATATCTCAAGACCAGAATAGAAAATTAAGCATTTTCCGTACTTCCGTGTTTCGTGTTTCAATTGGTGCACGTTAAACTCCCTCATTTAAGACAACATGGGTTCTTATTTTATGTTGTCCTTTTACTAAATGCCTAGTGTTAGCTGGCCGAGGTTTTGATTCCATACTGTAATTTTCATGTTGTCGTTTTTTATAAAACTCCCGGAAGCCGGCATTTCACGCCTTCGAGTTGATCAGCAAATCTGGCTGATGAGTCCTAACAGAAGCGTAACAGCTGCCCCAGATTCCTCAAGGCGTCAATGAAAAAATGTGCATTCTCGACGTTTCCCTATTTTTATACAAAATATTTTGTAGTTAGTTTTAGCCTACTTTCCTAGGAAAGCGAGATTCATTAAATCACTCAGTCTGCATGTATGTGTGTTCCCTCTAATAACTTTTTAATCGCTGGATGAATCCTCTTGAAACTTGACATTCATGTACAAAAGACAAAAGACGATCTTACCTTTATTTTTGGAATTTTCCCCTGAGGTTCCTTTTGGAGAAATAAGCGCATGAAGACGACAAAAATTCTCCTACAATCGAAACATTAAGAGTTCAATCAATGCTTTAAACCGTTAACATTAATCCGCTTGTTAATCCTTTTAATGTGATATTTAAAATACTTAATCGGATTTAAGCAGCTTAAGTAAATAATGCGAAGGAAAAAAAAAAGAAAAAATTCTATTGTTTATATTCAATAGATATTGAAATTTTTAAACTATAAATGGAGACATTCGGGTTTGTTTGTTTGGTTGGTTGGTTTTTTTTTTCATGATTTAAAAAAAAAAATGCGTAAAAAGAATAAATGTTAAGAATAAATGCATAATTTACGGAAAGGAAAGTAGGCTTCAAAGTTCTTTCAAGACATCTTGTTTTAATTCTTTTCACTTTTTTCTTACTGCCCTTACAGTAATTATATGTTAAGTATTTGTTCGTGGATTTCAATGAGAAATTACGTTTTAAAATATCCCAACAACATAGTTTGACTATTATTTGAGTCGTATTTGTGGCTGTGGTTGATTCTTATGGTCTTTAATATCGTAATGCATTGCTGTATATCAAAGTTTCTATTTAATACGAAATGTAATAAACAAATACAGTAGACTCCCGATTATCCGCGAAGTTGGGTGGCGCGGCAATCGCGGATAATCCGAAATAGGACGAAAATCAACACAAAAATGCTTTTAAAATGTTTTATCTGCATTAAAGTGGCAGTACATTCATTATAAACAATTACTTTATTTTAATTTACTTTAATTTCTTATTTTGTAACAAAAAAAAAATCGGTTAATTGTCTTCGATTTTTCGTGTCGAAACACGAAAACCCGCTACTTGGACGTCGCTAAATCTGCCTCATTTATTGTTTACCTTATTCTAGTTTTAAAATTTTTTTGTTAATTTGAAATTTATTGTACAGTAAAAAAAAAAAATGGAAACCGGAGAGGTCTGCGGATAATCGGGAGTTTACTGTATCTAATTAAATACAAATATTTATATTTCATATTTCATTAAATACACACTTTATATTCATACTAAATAGACATTTCGTATTTCATTAAATACATTTAAATTTCATATTAAATGCATATATATTTTAAATTTCATATTAAATACGTGTATATTTAAATTTCATATTAAATACGTGTATATTTAAATTTCATATTAAATACGTGTATATTTAAATTTCATATTAAATACGTGTATATTTAAATTTCATATTAAATACGTACATATTTAAATATATTAAATACGTACATATTTAAATTTCATATTAAATACGTATTCATGTTAAATATATATTTATATTTCATATTTGAAAGAATTGTGTGGATTTGATAGGATTTTAACGTTTGATGAAATTTGCAATCTAGATTTCAGTTGAAGGGAAGGAAGCCAGGAAAATTTGTAAGCTAAAATCAATAACATCATCTAGGAAATTCTAAAAATTTTACAACTAGCACTTATTCCGTTAAACGATATTTTCATACCTCTGTTTTAGTCTACAGGAATTGGACGATATTACGACATGTTAGGTTACAGACTGTTGTCGTAAGAGGAAATCGCAATTCACATGATAGCTGTTTGAATAGAATATTATCCACCCTTTTTTTCACTCCGTAGTGGTTGAAGTTACAAAAATTCATTTTTAGTGGCATCTACATCGTAAAATTTCAAACTTCCTAGGTTCAGTCGTTTCGGCTGTGCATTGATGAGTCAATAAGGACACTTAGCTTTACTTTAGCTTAACTCGTAAAACGCACCCCCTCTCCGTTCACCCTTCGTGTAGCTTATTATTTTATTTTTTTCGAACAACCGTTGAACTTGTATTTCTTCATTTTTTAAGAAGAGTATTTTTCCCGAGTTTCACGTTTCTCGCTTAAGCGGTTTCAGAGATACGACTATTCTTCAAGAAAGTTTCCACCTCTAGGACGCGAATATCGAATGTTCGTCGAATACGTATCTTTCCCATTTTGACAAAGAACACTCATGTCAAATTTCGTGTTTCCAACCAGCGGTTTCGGGAAGAGCTTATTTTTTTTAAACGCCTTTTTCACCTTTTTCGGGGTTGTATTTCCGAAAGTCCGTTCTTAGCGGCTGTCTATGTCACAAAGGGAAATCTACCCCTAAAATTTAACGTTCTTAGGTTCAGCAGTTTGGGCTGTGCAATGATGGGCTTTGTCTGTTATGTGTAAAGATTCCTGTATCAGATGAGACCTGAAAAAGAAAACATCAACTTTTGAATTAAAGCTAAAATAGCGATTCACAAAACACTATTCATGAGATATTTGTCGTGTTGCATAAAAACTTCGCGTACCAGAGTTTAAGTATACTGATTTACAAGGTCTCATCTGTTAATAAATAATTTGCTATATTTTCTTTCCAGTCTACTTTTCCCTATGAAAGTCAGACTCATCAAATCAGTATGTGTGTGTTTTTCTCCAACAATAAGTTTTGAAACGCTGGTTGCATCTTCATGAAACTTGGTATGCACATTTAGGAACTAACAAATTAAATAAGACGATGTAGCTGTTATTTATTTTTGAAATCTTTTCTAAGTAGAGGAGAAGTCAGCGCGAGAAAATACCCGTCGAAAAGCATCGGAAACAAACGATTTAAATAATGATATCTTAATGGGTATTAATCCTTTTAACTAATTCATTAATTTGCAAGTGTTTTTGATACGAATAAAATTGATCGTTTTAGAACAATTTACGTAAAAAATAATGTGGATTTTATTTTTATTTTTTTCAGAAAATGAGAAATTTGTGCTGTTTGTATTAAGTTGAATTTAAAATTGAATTATTAGAATTTAAATCAGCCATGCTTTTTTTTTTCTTTTTTCAAATTGTACCTTTTTTTCCACGACTTAAAAAATAATAATAATAATAATAAATAAATAAATAAATAAATAAATAAATAAATAAATAAATAAATAAATAAATAAAAATTATTATTTTTTTATTCACGAACGAAATGTAAAACATCAATAATAAGCATTTCACGATCTAAATGTTAAGAACAAATAAAAACAAACTAACAATTAAATAAAAATAAAATAATAAATCAAAAAAACAATAAGTAAACTTTCACAATCTGAACGTGAAGAACAATA
>JAFIDM010004315.1:61663656-61685229 GCA_023159025.1 Thereuonema tuberculata | reverse complement strand
GTGATCTTTCTTTATAATACAACTACTACAATTTATGAAACAGGACTCTAAAAGTAATCTCTCATTTTAATCCTGAGTTTCATACAGAATTTCAGTAATAGGATTGTGATTCAATTCGAGACTGTGATCAGCCCAATCAGAAATCCCTTTCTTAATCTTTCTATCAGCTCTTAAATGTTCATCTACCCGTTCCTTTAAGGATCTTCCTGTACTCCCAAAGTGTATATCACCGTAATTTCTACATTTTAAGGCATAAATGAATTATTTTGTGTAAGTAATTATAATCCTTAATATTCCTCTTTTTCTTAAATAAACTATTACCTTAATGATTTTTACATTATTTTCATCACATACATCTCTGATATTATTATCCAAAACAATATCAATAGGTAATTTCAAATATTTATAATTAAAATTAACATCTTTAACTCTTATTCTTCATTAACCTGTTTCTGTTCCTAAAAACTTATTAATAACAGAAACAAGAAATTTCTCCGGATATTCATTTATTAATTTTACGTAAGTTTTTTGATTTATTATTTTTTATTGTTCTTCACGTTCAGATTGTGAGTTTTTTGGTTTATATATTGTTTCATTTCGTTCAAATTGTGAAAGTTATTGTTTTTGGTTTAATATTTTATTTTTATTTACTGTTCGGTTTTGTTTACGAGAGCCTTCAACGGTTTTGCGCATGCGTCAGGTCTCCTTCGATTTCTTCAAAATAGAGATGAGAAGAAATAAAGAGGGGATATTTACTTTTTATCAGTGTTAGTTTACTAGTAGCTGCGTTCTATTTGCGCTTTTCGGGAAAGAATTATGGAAAGAATAAATACTATTGCAAAAATAACAGATACTAAAAAAAAAAAAAAAAAAAAAAAAAAAAACATGTTTTATCCATCTCAGCGTATCACCCCTTTGCGGGGTAGAATCGTCGGCCAATGCTGGTTCTCGCTTTTGAAAACGAACAGTAATTGTTAATTTGTTTTTATTTGTTCTTCACGTTTAGATCGTGAAATGCTTATTATTGCTGTTTTACATTTCGTTCGTGAATATTTATTTTATTGTTTGTTGTTGATTTAGAAAAAGAAAAATAGTTTCTTTTTTAATTCCATTAGAAAGATGGTCTTCTTTCTTTTAATGTATTTTCCTTGATAAAGATTCTTGATAAAAGAATTGAAATATTGGAGATGTAATGGTTTGGTGTTTTGTTGTTTATATTGAAGATTATATTAACTTGGTTTTTTTTTGTTTTTTTGTTAAAGAATGATATTTTAAGGACTTAAGTTCTTTATGGTTGCTTTTTTTATACAAGTTACAGATTTGCTAGCAGATGCAACAAGAGTATCTAATAACAAATAAGTTTAGAGTAATTATCTTTATTTATTATCAAAACAATCCTCATTAAAGAAAACTCCTTAGTTTACTTTGACTCTGTTTTTTTGTCGTCAGCATTTTATCGGAACGCTAGACAACGTCTCTCCACCCACGCACCCTTATTGCAATGAGGCATGTGATTGTTTGCAATGTCCTTATCATTTAAAAGGCGAATTACAGTTGCTTAACTTGAGAAACATTTCCGTCCTGTTTAGACAAACCTTTGCTCTTAATGGAAAATACCACCCAAGTCTAAGAGCACGAGGAGTGGACGTAAGAAAGATAAGTGCTTTCACAAGAGGTTCGCTACTGTAGCGCCTCTTCGCTAAATGGGAAATACCAATAAAGACAATCTTCTTAGCGTATTTATTAAATGCTGGGACGGTGTTAGTGGAAAACAACTTCAAGTAAAAGTATAAAGCATTTTACATAGATGGAGATTTTTTTTTTATTTAAGCCTAAAATGTTTTATTTATACTATTTCTTCTGTAACTTCTTTTTTCTTTAATCTTCCTTCCTTGAGATAATTAATGATAAACAATACCATCGTAAGTCGCAAATTTTCGGGCTGTCTTTATCAAGCGTTTACATTATATTGTATCATAAGATTGACGTTTGAATTTAAAAGAATTTTTATTAATATCAATTTTAGTATTGTAATAAAAAATAGTTATATCACTGAGATCCACTTTGGCTCATTGAGGCTGCTGGAGATAAGGCTCCAACGTTTCAGTGATACGGGATTGAGATGAAGTCGGGTGGTCAGCCCAACGATCGCCCGCCTGTACCACCGGGAAATAAACCCGGTACTCATTCTGCAGAGGGCTGGGTAAACCTCAGCACCGGTTTGGAGAAGGGAGCGTAGAAAAATCCCTGACATCCGCCGAGGCTGGGGATCGAACCCTCCACTTCCAACCAAGCGCCCTTATCACTCAACTACCCTGGTCCACCATAATACAATCAAATGATATTTTATGAAATAACTATTTTTTGGTAATCTATTTTATAGCGACGCAGTAGACCAAGTGTAAAGACGGGGATCTTATCAGAAGGTTCTGTCCGTCCGTCCGTCCGTTGCCGCCTCTACAGTCCAAATTATAAATCTGATAGAAATGACTAATATGTTATTGGAAAGCTCAACACTTACAATGATAAGAAAAATACGAGTTCCACCTTCTGTTAGTTTCTGTCGCTCAAAGGAAGTGACCGCAAATGGCTATAATTCCTGTACAATAAGATTTTTCCTTGTTTATTTTTCTGTCGTTTTAAAAGAAATGCTGCTTTTGGTGCTATTTTTTTTCCGCAGTGAATCTTACACAGAGATTATGAATTTGCAAATTCCTTTATTTCTATTAAAATTTGTTATTAATGAATACTGATTCTTTAATTTTCTTATATCATCATTTTCATGTAATATGTTTACATTATTTGTAGCATACTGCATTGTTTCCATATAGCTAGTTCAGATTTTTCTTATATTGTATTTTCCTAGAAGCCTTCTGTATTCTCCTACGCTAGTTTATTACCCTATGTTGACCGTTGTGTTGATATTACATTTTGATTTTTTTTTTTTTTGTATTTTTAAATAATGCTTTATTTATCTAATGAAATGTACATTCTATCCAGATTGTAGAATTATTATTTCTTCGTTAGCCTACTTTCCTAGGAAGGTGAGGCTCATGAAACCAATCAGTCAGTCTATATGTGTGTATGTGTGTGTGATCATCCCTAATAAATTTTGAACTTGGTTCTTAAATTTTGCGTCTTCCTGAAACTTAGTATGCCTATTTGTAACTTACAAATATAGACACATTTGCTTTGTACAGCTTTCACAACTTTAAAAGAAAATTACAGATAAAAAAAAAGGAAATAATATTTTATTGAAATATAAACTAACTTCAGAAACATTTACAAAAATATGTATTAGACCCTGTAAATACTCCTTTAAATGTTCCTTCGTCCGATATGAAACTCGACTTGTGTAGCTGTATTTAAGGGAAAGAATAATAATGAGCATAAAGTTTAGGAGATGGTTCAAAATTTTAGGTTGGCTATTAAATTTTAGACTGATTTTAGACTGGTTGTTTTCTTTTTATAAATAATGTGGTTCTTTTTAGCCATTGGAATGTAAGACTCATTAAATCTGTGTGTGTGTGTGTGTGTGTGTGTGTGTTTTTCCTTCCATGTAACTTATGAACCGTTGTGTTTGATGGATCTTCTTGAAACTTGGTATGTTTATTAGAGGACTAAGGACGATCTAAATTTTGAATCTGAAATCATTTCCAACATTTGTCGAGAAACGATCAAATTTGTCGATAAATTAGCTCGAAATGGCGACCAAAACTCCCATAGAAAAAGCATGAGAATCGAAAGAATGGATTTCTCTCCTATTTCTGTTAATATCTCATTGTCTTAAAAAACGAAAGCTAAATTGTTACCCTTATAAATCCTTGATATTACATTTGAAAGATAAATGTAGATTTTAGGCTTCTGAAAGACGCCTTACATCCCCGGTTTGTCTGTCTGTGGACGCATATCCCACAATGCTTCGCAACGGCTTCTGTTAGCATCTCTTGTAGGTGGCCTGAATGTTGAATGTCGTGAGTGGCCTGTTAGCTCAGTTCGTTAGAGCGTCGTGCTAATAACGCGAAGGTCGTGGGTTCGATCCCCTCATCAACTTAAGTTTTTTTGTTTTTGTTTTTCTATCATTATTAGGAATTCAGTGTATTAACAAGGTTTAGAGTTAAGAATGACGATTATTCCATATAAATAGGGGTGGGGAAGACAGCATGGGGGTCGCAACAGACTCGCGCGAGCATTTTCTAGACCACCCCGGCGCAGTCTATTCTAAAGTAAAAGTGACTCAGAAGCCGTTGCGAAGCACTGTGATTGGCTTACTAATCACTATCCCTACCTTGTTTCGTTTTTTTGCAGTTTTCAAACCTTTTTTTTTTTTAAAAAAACAAAAAAAAAATGAAAAAAAAATAAGAAATAAGGTAGTGATAGTGATTAGTAAGCCAATCTCCGAATTTATTTTCTTCTGATGAAGGAGGACAAATGCTTTTTTCCGAGACAGTAATTTTTTTTTTTTTTTTTTTTTTTTTTAAGTTTTTGTAATTGCTACACTCGAATTTTACCATTACTCACTCGAATTTTCTCATTATTCTTTTTGTTCATTTGATCAATTCGGGATATATATTTCTTGGTTACTTTGGCCCAAATCTTTCGATGGCATTTATCTCTTGACTGTTTGTCCATCACCATTTGGCCTGGGTTTCGCTTGAACTAATTTGATCAAACGAGGAATCAGAGGGGGATTACCGATTGCATGTCAGGTTGCGTTTCGTTATTAGGTTCAGAAGCGCTGTCTTACTTTTCGGGGTCAGGACCGAGAACAGTCTATTAGTAATATTGTTTGGGGTTTGTTTCGAACTCATTACTTTGATCAGTTTTCTCTGAAACCCTAGGGTACAGTCATTCACAGATTCCAATCTGGATTAGTTTTACATCAAAAAATTAATGACTGGATAATAATAGAAATGAACAACGAGAATTCGAGTTATAACGTTTTAATAACTGCGCCTTATTTTGAGTATTATAAGTTATTAGCAAAAAATAAAAATATTTCTTCTACAGTTTCCCAGTTCTGTTTGTGTAACGTCACGCTTTCTTCCCTTTTTAGAAAATAATTTTAATTTCGTGTGAAAATAGAAATATTTCTTCAATGAAACCTCATCAATGAATACAACATGAAACCTTCTGATCCGAAGTCAGACGTCTTATCCATTAGGCCACGCGGACTACATTCAGATTATTTGTTAAGTATTCTTCATGTATTCATCGTCCATCCAAACCATTTTATTAAATAGAAATCTCTTAAATAGTTTTCCAGATCTGTCTGTCTGTGTGTGTAACGTAACGCACTTCCCCTGTGTTGAACGGAGGAGAGCTGCCCTGTAAATCTCTTATGTACGACAGGGCAGATCTATCTGTGTGTGTGTGTGTCAGCATTCGCAATCGTAGGAGGTTTCTTGAGCGAGGCGGTATTATCACATAGCCAGCTTTAGGTTGCATTGTCGCGTTCACGAAACAGAGACAACATCAAAGTACTCATAAAAAAAAAAAAAAAAAAAAAAAAAAATGACGGTGAGGGTCATTTGTTAAATGATGCTAGAATTTTCACTCAAATGTGACTTATAATCAAGCCTTCCAATAAACAACTTCATTTATGTTCCTAGCAATGCATTCATTTTAAGTTGCTGTCTGACATATCAATATATATGAAGGGCAAATACTCTATCTAAAATAAAAGTCGTCACATTATGCCGTCAGTGTTGATGGGGCGCATATTCTAGTAGTAAAGTCATAAAATGTAACAAAAACCTAATAATAAATATACCAGGTTCTAAACATGCTTTCTTCCCAATAAATAAATAAAATAAACAAATGTCGAATCGTTTCAGCGTATTTTGTTATGGAAATTTATTGAATCAGTGTCTACATTTGCCCGTAGGCGTATGTTTCTTCTCCCTCTCCCCCAAATCAACCTTAATATTTGAACCAATGATTGAATCTTCTTGAAACTTGGCTTGCATAATTAGTATTTGAAATTGCAGTGAAGGCTTATATGTTCGCCTGACTTGTGATCAAGACAGTTACAAAGCTATTTATACTAGAACACTAAGACTTTAAGGATAGATTTTAGGTTGCCAAAAGTAAGGTTCCTCTTAATTTTGATCAATATCGAACTAATATTTAAGAAACCAGGTACCAAAAATGGCAAAGTCATAAAAGCAATGTAGTTAGGATGATTCCGAAACTACTTATCTTAGAACGCTAAAACTTTGAAAGTAAATAAGCAACGAGGAACGGTGATCTCCCTATTGATTTTGAAAGAAACTGAAGATCATAGGATCAAGAACTTCAGAACGATAGTCTTTTTAAATTGACAGTAATCACAATAAAAATTAATTATATACAAAATTTGGAAGTTGAGTGTCAAATTCTGACTTTCCAGGGTGATATTTAAATAACTTTATTTGTAAACAACAATTGTTTCGATTCCAATCATTGTGTATTTGAATTACAACCTGAATTTGTAATTAATACAAAGAATCTTTAAAAAAAAATATTTATTTCCTCCAAAGTAGCAATAAAGTATGCGAAAGAACTGAAAGCCTACTTTCCTTAATATTGTTTCTTAAAATTTATTTATTATCATGAATACGACAACAATAACTGAAAGGTGTACGTTTATATTCTAATTATAATTTCTACTGAATTCAAAAATTCAAATTTTACATTTTATTAAAAAAAAAATAATGAATTACTGTCCTCCAAATGAAAGTTGGCCGGCGGAAGTTTGAACTGCGCAGCCCTTCCGGTAGCTGATCAATTATGTTTTCCTGTCACAACGGACGCCGTCGTCTGTTTTCACTGAGAAAGACATGTTGATAACGCCAAATTAAAACTTCTCTCGACTATTTAGCGTTATTTCAATACCAGTTGCTAACAATAAGTATTTACATAAATAAATAAATATATATTATTTATAAATACAATGCTCTTTTGCAAAATAAGCAATTACCGTAATGGCGGCGTCCTGTCATAAAATCATAAAGTGCCTGACCAGACTAATCGATCATATATGCGCAGATCTCACAAAAACAGGGCGGCCATCTCTCATTTGGAGGACAATAGTCAATTGTCTAAATCGGATTAGGCTTAATTGTGTCAAACCACTAAATGGGCTTAAGATTTAATATTCATTGTTTAAGACAATGAGAGATGAAGACCATAAATTGTTTAAATTGCAATACTTCTCTGTGGGATTTTTTTGTTGTCTTTTGAAGCTGATTTTCTCGAAAAGGAAAAAGATTTGAAAAAAGATTCCAAATATAAAAGTTAGTTAGTCCCTAATTCTCAGATTTGCATACCAATTTACAAGAAGACCCATACAGTGGTTCAAAAGGGAAGGACAGAAACACAGACTTGATGAACGTTCTAGTAATCAAGCAGACGAAGTACAAATTCCTTATATATAAATAATTAATAATTTTAATTTCTCAAGAGTTTAACTGTTTTAAAAACAAAAAGTTAATGCAATAACTATCATAACAGTAGATTTCGACCAAAATTCACGTTTTTCTGTTCGTAGAAATTGCTGTTTACTTCAAGTTGTGGGTGGGGAGCTGAAAATCTGGTGGGCATAGTATTGTATTTTTCGAAAATAATACACCGATCATCATCAAATTCAAAATTGATGATAACTTTTACTTAAGCACTACTACTTTATTCTACGCAATATTTCAATCGGTTCCATTTTTGAATCTTCAGAAAGAACAAGTTTAGTACATTCTCTAAACCTGTTCCTATATTTTCGTAAAATTATAACAAAGAACAAGTTGCAAATCAAATATGTAACTAACATAACAATATATACACGTACGTAACATATCATACCAATATTTAACAATTTATGACAATGTAGATAATTTCTTATGTATTTTTTTTTACACTTTAAATAATTTTACTAAAGTAAAAATTTTTACTTAACCCTTTTTCCCTTTCTTAGATATATAACAAAGATATATAACATTATATATATATATATATATCATTTCTTTTATGATATATTACGTACGTTAGTTACATATTATGTTAGTTACATATTTGATTTGCAACTTGTTATAATTTTACGAAAATGTTGGAACAGGTTTAGAGAATGTTCTAAACTTGTTCCGCCTGAAGGAAGTTTGGAAAATGGAACCGATCGAAATATTACTTAGATTAAAGAAAAAGTTCTTAAGAGGTATACATCCCTTAAAAGTATCATTATTCAGATTGTAGAAAATAGTTTGTAATTCAGATTGATAAGTTTAAATCTGAGCACATTTTGATACTTGTAGACTATTTCGTGGGATACTGTATATTAGGGCCGAAACACCGAAAAATAAATGATAATGGACTGATCAACATCAATCTTTTATTTAGATGAGTTTAAACTTTATAGTCCACTTTTAGGGACTTTTTATTATTGACCTATTAAGTAACTCTTGAGTATGATCTAAGTTAATGATTAGAGTTCATAATTTAATCTTTTTTTTACTCAGCACGCGAACTCTTACTTGAACCTGTTTCTTCTTTGTTCGCTCATCACGCTGGACTGATTTCCTTAGACTTTTGTAGAGATGTAAATTGAATTTAATTTTAGCCTATTTTCCTATGAAACTGAGAATCATAAAATCTGTCAATTTGTGTGTGTATTTTTCCATTCCTTACAACCTAAACAACTTTTGTATCGGCGAACGATCTTCGTGAAATTCTGCATGCAAATTTACGGACAAAAGAAGATTTAACTTTTATATATGAATTATTACGTATGGAACCCTACCGAGAAATTAGCAAGTGAGGGTGATAATCGTTTACATGAAAGATAAATAGAACAGAAACAACGACGTCTATCAATGTCTTAAACAATAGTTATTAATTCTTTTAGTAATCCATTAATGTGCGCGTCCTTAGATTTGAGTAAAAGTAATGCATCATTACTCTTTCTTTATATAAGAAATGGAAAATTTGCGTGTTTGTATTCAATGTAGATAATTTAAACAATTACGTAGATTTTTCTTGTATTATTTTTACGACTTTCAAAGAAAAACAAAAAAAAAAACAATCACAGCATTTTAATGAGATTGTAGACTTTCAAGTAACGAGTTTCAGGAACATCTCGATACGATTATAGAAGGTTTCTTATTCATACATTAATGTTAAGGAATTTCATTTTGTGCCAAACTTTCTTGTTCTCAAAGTGTTTGTAAACTCTTGCAATGGATGTCTAGATAATTATTAAAACTAAGTGTACGTTTCGGTAGCCACCGCGAATTGGGAATTGACCATGCAGCATTGAGAGGGGGTGGGAAGCAATTTTGAGGATTGGCGTGGGATTAAAATAATCACGCTCGTATTTCAAGTACGACCGTAAATAAATATTGCATCAAATTTTAAAGATCATCCCACCTTTTTCTGCAACGGATTTCCGGGGTCAATTTAATTAATAATTTAATTTAATAGTTAATATCAAATATTACGGAAATACAAAGAAATTTTAACGTGCCTATTATAAATAAACCAATAAACCAAAAAGGCACCAAAGTAAACAAAAGATTTCGCCTCTGAGCTATTAAAAGTGGGAGTGTAGGACGGCCGTTTCATCCTCTTTTTGGACTCATCAGCCCTCTGTCAAAAACACACACCCTCTGTCAATAGCTCAGATCGCGAAACCAGGTATTGGGTGGGTCGATGGAATTCCTAATTTGGTTTCGCGATCTGAGCTTTCAACAGAAGGTTTGTGTGGCTGATGAGTCCATAAAGAAGACGAAACGGCCGTCCCACACTCCCACTGTTGATAGCTCAGAGGCGAAATCTTTTGTTTACTTTGGTGCCTTTCTGGTTGATTGATTTATTATGGAAATACGTCCATCCGTTTTAACGTGGTTCTCGTGCAAACGAACAGATAAACAGACAAGAATAATGTTAAAGTGGAATAATGAGACTGCGCATGCTCAATCAGAAAGAGAGGATGGGTTTTGTTGTGGCGGAAGAGCAATAAAAAAAAAGAATGAAAAAATATGGTCAGCAGCCTTCGCCGATGGAGGAATGATAACGAGCGTTCCCCAAAAAAGACAGCGAGTCATTGGACCACATGGCCGGCATATGGCGCCAACACAAACCTCTGAAAAGCATCTGAAAATAATTGGAGCGTCGAAGGGAAATTATGCTCTTGCTCCCGTGTTGGTAGATTCCTGAAATGGGCTCCGTTACAGCCCACCCCTAAACCAGAGAAGCCAAAACCCTGTGTTGAGTCTTCCTGACTGACAGGCGCAACTCCGGCCTCTGAGCGAAGCACGATCGTGTTTCCCTTTTGCTGTGGTATCGGTTGAAGTTTTAATTATGGGCGGGTTTTGTGTCTGCCCGGTTTGGAAGCACATCAATGAGAGATAGAGAAATATGACTTAAGAATGTTAGATTCCCCATCCATCACTGCAATTAGCGTCGAGAATATATTCCCTCACATGGTCGTGTATTCGGTTACCATGATGTATATTTGTGGTGCAATTTACAGACAATTCTTTGTAATTCTGATTTTTGATGAATTTCAGTCTAGGTCAGGCACGTTAGAACTCAACTACAAGAAATAATTGGCGTGCCAGTCTTCGAACAAGATACAAAAGCAATGGTCTAACTTTCCTAGTAAACTTTCATTAATATTGTATAGCGATTACGGCGCTTTAGAACGATTCGTACAATGTTGGCTTGGGTGCTCCAATATGGGCATAAGTTGTCAAAAATTCTAGGGAACTTACATTCAATAACACTTATCTACTACTAAAATTTCATCTCTATAAGATAAATAGTTTTTGTGATTTAAACTATTGTGATTATTTTGCAGGCGGTTTTCGCTCTTTAGGCTACTCATTGCCTGTAAGTCCGATAGGCATCAAAATCAATTGAGATCTTCCTTTTAGTAACTAAAAATAAATCTAAAATTTCCTAGGTTATCCCAAAATAACTCGGTAAATCTTTAATTGTGTGCGTTTTTATGCTTTTTTTTCCTTGCCACAAAAATCCATTTCTTAGATTCCAGTGCATTTCTATAGAATTTTTCTATTCTCTACCCGTTACTGATTTCTCGATATGGACCCATTTGAAAAAGATTGCAAATATAAACGTTAGATCGCCCTTAGTCCTTTAAATATGCATATCAAGTTTCAAGAAGATCCATCCATCCGTTCAAACGTTATTAATTATAAAGTGATTGATTTGACGAGCTTATTATTCCTATTGAAAATAGTCTTAAAAAAACTGCGAAAAGAACCCAACTTTTTTAAGAAAGCGAGATTAAAAGTTTGTTCAGGAACTTCTTATTTCTAATTATTCCTCTCCCGTTTCCGATTTGTTTTATTTAAACTTCCCTTTTTTTCCCTCCTTTATTTCTGTTCTTTCAATTAACAAATCGATGTTTTTTTATTTTTTATTTTATCGAGTCAAATTACGTAGCTTTGAATTTTGAATCCCTGTGAAGAAATATACAATTACATTCTTCGCTTCTTCATCACCAGGCGTCGCCTCGAAATTTCTTTGCTGGAGAGGTGGTTTCGAGATGTATATATATTTTCCTCCTCGGTAACGTTAGGAAGCTGCCGAAATGTAATCCGATGCCTTACGTTTCTCTGACCTTTTCTTCTCGTTTTTTCCTTTATGAATTGTAGAGAACACCTCCTCCTCCTCCTTCCCCTGTTTGAATTTGAGAACCATGTTATTCTTATTCACAGGCTATTTCCTTTCTCGCTGCCCCCATCGCATCGTTCTTTTTACAACCTATTGTTTTCCTGTTCTCTCTACACATCTCGAATTCATTTCGCCCCGAACGGGTTGCGCTGCTGCAGGTGCAGCTCTCTGGCTGTCTATAAAAAATCCGATCGGTTCAGCCCAAAATGGCTGGTTTTCTCGTCATTCAGCGCCAATAAACGCAGAAATTTGAAGAAGGGATGGAAAGAAAAAATAAAATCTTCACTATACTATTGTCATTGATTTGAAGTGGAATTATGTACTTAAAGTACCGTATTTACACACTTAATCGCCCCATGCTTTAACAGGAGGTAGTGATTTTGTTTGTAATCTACAATAACAGTATTAAGTTTATCTCGCAAGATGTTGCGGAATTGAAGAGTAATAGATCTACAGAGGAAAAAAAAAAACATGTAAGCTGTGTAGGTCCTTGTTTCAAAATCAACAAAACTATTATAAGAGCGCTTAAATACTATCACATTTCAACCGGTGCGCCGATGGCCGAGAGATGTTATAATGAAAAGTATAATATGCGTCGGGACAAGTTTGTAATTTGTTTTCTCTTTAATTATTGAACATGAAATCAATAATTTATTATTTCATTTTTGCTTTGTTGCTTAAATCATTTGAAATTTTGGATTAGAAGCTTAATAATTTGTTTATTAATTGGTACTTACAACTATTATATTTTTTTTGTAATTCATGAGCACAAGCGTAAATCCTGATAGTAATACAATGTTTTCTTGCAATGAAACTACTGCTTGACGTAGCCGAAACCTATGTTTTCCGTGTTTCTGTGATACCTAATATCCTATGCAATACCATGGGAACAAAAGGGGTGAGTCACCGGACAGTTACCATCAACATACATGTTATGCATTTATTAATATAATTAAAGCATTTTATGGAAAAATGTTTCAAATGCGTACATATATTATGACAACATTTTAATTTTGAAATTGATTAGAATAAATATTTTTTATTTTTATGTTTGCAATAAATCAAATAAATTGACTGCATCGCCTATCATTAACAAAAAGAAAATATCTATACTTTTCATTAGCTAGCTTTAAATCGTTCGGTCACAAGAATATTAGTTGAAGTACAATTGTTTAACAGCTTTTATGATAATAAAAATTCTTTTTTTGATTAGGAAAGCTTAACGTGCCTATAATATAATAAAAAAAGTATGCACAGTGTTGGCTTTGAGTTATCATCGTTGGAAATCTGGGACAGCTGTTTCGTCCTCGTTAGGGCTCCTCAGTCAGATTTATCTTGATGTTCATCGACGATGAACGATTGTGACCCAAGATAGAGGACAAATCAGGATAATAAATAGTTTATAGAGAATGTATAGCCCCTCCCCTATTTTTTTCTTTTTTGAATATTTTCTCGAAATCAAGGCTCTATGGAAGCAGAAAGCCCAGGTCTTTTCATTCTATTTTGTCTATACATTTATCAGGTGTGAGTGTTTGTGTGTATCCCCTTTCCTAACTACTTTTAAACCTTTGGAGATGATATCTTAAAATTGAATGTGTATATTTGAGGTCTAGGAACGATCTAAGTTTTGTGTAGGAAATAGCTTATTTTCAAACTGTATCCTTATCGAGAAGAATCAGCGCAAGAAGACCAATAAAAATTCCCATAGAAAAGCATTGGAATCTAAACAATGGATTTCTTTCTTATTTCCATTAATACTTCATTGTCGTAACCTCACCTAAAAATTAATCCGATTCAGAAAACTTAGAGATTTATTTACTTATTTTTTTTTCAGAAAATGGAAAATGTGTGCTTTTGTATTCAGCAGATATTATATTATAATATTAATTTAAATGTATGTTTTTGATTTTTGTCGTTAACGACTTAAAAAAAATAAGCTTTTTTCGTAATATAATAAATTCTTTCGAACTACTGTTAATACCAATTTATTAATAAAATACAAAATGGCGTCTGCTTATTGCAGTTTCTTCTTGTAGCTCAAATCCTCCGAAACCTTAATTACTCCTAAATACTACTTCGTTATATAATTTCTAGATCATAAAGCGTGAAAGTAGCTCCAATATATGTATCATAATCTGTGGATGTTTTTAATGTGGAGAAAACAAACAGTAAAATTAACTATAAAACTGAGTTATTAAATACAGAATAATAGTTGCGCAGGGAGAATATAAACGTGTGTCGCAGATAAAATAAAACAGTGTGAAGTTAAAATACTGAGGACCAGGCCTTTCTAAACGTTTTAGAGTCAAATCCAGGAAAGATGTAAATTTGACAAATATGTACAACCCGCTGTTTTTATTTGTTTTTTGGTTGGAAGATAAGTACTTTGAGATTGAGTTTTGATTATTCGCCCTTAGATAAATTAGTAGTCTTACGATTCGTACGGGAACTTTAACTCTTCTCTTTGTCCGTTTGTTTCTTTCATGCGTTGTTTATTTCTGGTCCAAGTTAAAATGTAGACACATTTGTTTTGATCTGGATGCCTCCCATCCCTCAAAGACGATTTCCCCGAAACCTCTCGCTAAAACTGCTGGGCCGATGTCTTTGATATTTGGAACGATTTTTCTGGATGTTCCTACATATCAATTTGGTTATTTTTGATCTCCAATCCCTCTCCCCCCGTGCTCAAAATTGACCCTTCAGCTTCTGGACAGCTGAGATATATCTAGTCCCAAACAGTTACTATATTTATTGAATATAAATTGATGTTATAAATACTATTGTACGCGAAGAGTAGTTATGAGTTCTAACTTAATTTCACTCCTTTAAAACAGAGGTTCCCAATTTAATTTTTTTTTCGTTCGTGAACTCCTGTTACTATATTTTATCTCATTTCTATCGAAAACAAAAATAACTATTATGTCCGTAACGGTTGGTAGCAAGATAGTGAAAATGTGATAGGGATGTCATTACAGAAATTTTATTGGAAATTCCTTTGATTGCGAACCGGAGGAGAGAAACGCTGTCTTGATTTACACAGAACTAGCCTGCTACCGTCGTTTCGCTCGGATGCCTTGCATATATAAAGTAACAAAACACTTCATTTATTTAGCAAATTACTATCGAGATCGGAGATGTCAGAGGAAAGCATTGCAGACCTCTTAACTCAGATGTTTTGCCGCCACACTCTTCATGTGTGTGTGGTAATCCCCCCACCCCCAAATTAAAAATAGTTTATTTATATACTTTTTACATTGTCTACACTACCGAACCTTTCCACAACCCAGCTTTCAAGTTTGTAGCATGTTGGGAAGTCTGCTAAACATTTCGAACAGATACACGCACATTCCCCTTTTATATTATAGACAGAGTGATGTGATCGTTAGAAAGAAAAACCTAGCGGAAAAACACAAACAAGCCTATATACTTATTAAATACAAAGAAAAAGATTAAAATTAATATCAACGAAGATATTCGTCTTCGTTGTCATTGCTTTTATCTATAAGGTGCAGTTGTATGTATGTTTGCAATCATTTGAGATACGTCTCATTCTGCATCTCTATCAATAGATTTTGTTTTTGTTTCTTTAACCTGGGATGAAATGTAGCAGCGGCTCCGAAACTAAATTTTTTTTATTCTATTTTAAGGCTCCCAATCATCCAACCAAAAGAAAACTCATCTCGTCGCTTTGTTTAACCAAAAACAATAAGGGTACCTTTATAGAATTTTTCTAGGAAGACTTGGATGGAGGATCGCGAACGACAATTGAGAAACGCTGTAATATAATTTTTCTGGTCCTTTATTTTCATAATTTTTCTTTTTTTAAATATTCAGACAATTTATGCTTATTAGCAAAGGGAAACGAATTGATGACGATTGTTCCTTCTGACGGAACCACTTCGTTTTAATCTCGAATTTTCTTGTTTTGTGTTTCGTTATGACGTGTTTTGATCTTGAACAACAAGAAAGGTCTGGAATGTGTTTGTTTCCATTTTATTTGCTTCTTTCTCTGATTTAAATCTAAGACTGCGAGTGGGAGGCGTGGCCTCGTGTTGTCTCAAACCCCTTGGTATCATTAAGTGTTCTTCATTTTATTCTCGTGTCTTTAATTAACCTGCCGCTGGTCTCATTGCTACAAGAACTCCTATCACAGGCGACCCCCGCAAATGTCGACGACGAAATTAAAACGATTTGAAGACATTTGCTTGAAGCTATTTAAAATTTAAGCATCACAAGAAAATGATTCGCCAGGTTAGAACCCTCGCCCCCACACCACCTGTTTCCTATTGATATCTGCCTTTCTTTTGTTATTTTTTCTTTCCTCTTTTGACAATACAATAATTCCTGTGAATTTGGGAATTCATTGAAAATAATTTGTATCTGTATCAAGAGTCCCTGAAGGAACTTGGAACCTAGCTTCCTTAAAAAGTTCCTTTTGTTTTTAAATCGTGAAACCTGAGTAAAGGATATCCTCTTATTTGTGAAATATCCTATCGCCCAGTACAACTATAGTGTGTCTCAAATTTCTGAATCAATGCTAAGTTGCTAGTTGTGACATTGACTTATGCAATTTTTCTATTAGACCGCCCAACCTAATATTTTATTTTTTTTCAAACTGAAAATGTAAGACTGTATATGACCATGTCTATATTCGACATCCGAAAATATAACAATTAATATAATAATTTTGAAATCATGACTTATTACTCACTTAACAGTGGTCCACAGAAATTTTAGACGCACTAAATGTTCACATTTTTCAATTATTGACAATTGATCAAATCAGCAAATTTCTACAGTAAATGCCTAAATCCAGTTACTTTTCATCAAGTCATAACAAATGATTTGTAATATGGAATAACATGTATTGGTAATATGGAATAGCACTTGTTTATAATATGAATAGCATATATTTGTAATATGGAATAGCACGTGTTTATAATATAAAAACATCCACAGTGATATTATTCCCTGAATTTTCCTAAGATTGAGGAAGAAATTGAGTTTATATTTTTTTCAAACTGAAAACTTAAGACTGTCTCTGACCATTACTATATTCGACATCAGAAATCTTTGGTCACGAAAGGAAGAATAAAGTGCTTTGTTTTTTGTTTGGATTATTTCAAATTTAGTAAGTCGTAAAAATATGGGTCTTAAGGTCCTCTTCTTTTCCTCGTTTGCCTTTTCTTAATTATGTTTTAAATAGATTTTATTTATTTCATTTTTCTGTTATCTTTAATTGGAAAACTTCTTTTAAGTATTTTTATTTTTAATTCGATTACAATAACTACTACACTTTTTATATTCTTATTTTTAAATTATTTGAAATTTACTAAAATTACTTTTAACTTAGCCTAATTGCTTATTCGAAATTTTAATTAATTAAAACATTTTAATCATTACGGTTATTGAATTACTTTATTATTTGCTAATTATTGGAATTAATTGCTATTACATTATTAATCCACATTATTAACTTCCTATTTTTTAGTACTTTTATTATTTTTATAAATTTAATGAAAATATTACAACTATTGTCATTTAATTATTTCACTTAAATATCATTAATAATTTAAGAATTAGTAATTCAATAACAAAATCATTTAATATTTTATAAGAAATTATTTTATTTAATAATTTACTTTCTTTTCGTATTTTGCTTCATAACTCTTATTATAAAATATTTTAATTTTATTAATGAGCTTTATTTGGACAGTTGAAAGTATCTTAACTTCATTTACGCCATTTTTAGCCTAGGCTCATCGGAAATCACTCAATCTGTGTGTGTGTCGCTCTTAATAACTTTTAACAGCTGAATGGATCTTCTTGAAACTTGGTATACATATTCGAGGACTAGACACGATTTAACTTTTATATTTGAAATCTTTTGCAAATAAGTCCTAATTGAGAAATTAGCGCGGGAAGGCGATAAAAACGTTGGAATCTAAATAATGGATTTCTTTTCTATTTCAATTAATTATGTCATTGTCTTAAACAGTGAGAATTAATCCTTTAGCTGATCCATTGCGCGTGGTTTGATACTAAAATTAATCTGATATTGAAATTAATGAAAATTAAGTAAATAATGCGGATTGAGTTTTGTTTTTCCAGGAAATCAAAAATTTATATACTATTATTTATTAGTTATTGAAATTGGATATGAATGAAGGCTTTTCCAACTTATGTTTTTTTTGTTTATTTTTGTTTTATTTTATTTTTAAAGTCGGAAAAAAAAAATTACGAAAGACATTTTAAGGAAAGTGTGCTGCAAGTTCTTTCGAACTTCTTGTTACTTATTCTTCTATATCCTAGCTAATTCTAGATGTTACTCTTTCATGATTGTATTCTTTGTTATCCTTATTCCAGGATCAAAATATTCTAGCCTTTATCCCAACCAGAAACTAGAAATTTTGAGGTAGCGAGTAGCGAAGAAAGTCGGGAGTGTGTGTGTGTGTGTGTGAAGGGGCAGGAAAAGGTGAAAGAAGTTTTATGGACAGTTTCGTATTACAGCCTGCCTTTATTGTCGTAAAGAAAGGGTTATGGGTTAAGGTAAAACCGCGAAGTCGGGGAGGTCTCCAATCGAGGAGACAGACACAGGTCTTGACAGTCAGGGCGCGGGAAAAAGACGGTGGCTGCAAAACTTTATAGAAGTATTTAACTAAAAAACTTAACAAAAGAAAAACAATTGGGAATAAAAAAATCACGTATAGATAATTAATTGATGAGGGAGTCGTCCTTTGATTAGAAGCTTCGTTATCGTAAGTACGGGAAATGAATTAAAATTATTAAATTATTTCACTTTTACATTATTAATAACCGCTAGATGGATCATCTTGAAATTTGGTTTCCATATTTAAGAAGCGATCTACAGTTGTCGCACTGAATGTTGAAACCGGAAACACATTATCATTGACCAATTTCTCCAGTATCATTGCCATAAGCTCCGCAGGAAATATCAATCTCAATTTTCAAAAATAGAAAATATCTAAAATCTCACATACTTCTTCTTGAAATCGACGAGCAACGTTAAGAATAATTTCCCTACTTGACTTTTGAGACCTTTTCCTCGTCGAAATGTTGAATGTGAATCAGCGACCGCCATTTTCTCTTATATTTGAATGTGACCGACCGGCCAGGAGAGGAAAATCTATAATCTGCGTTGCATTCTGGGAGTTTCAACTCTGGCCGCATTGATAATATACGTTTTATATTAGAAATCTTTACCGAGTGGGTTCTTGTCGAGAAATTAGCTCGAGATGGCGATAAAAATTCCTGAAAATATAATTATTAATTACTTTATTATTAAATTATTCTTAACTTTTTATTGTCTTTCAAAATGACAATTTTTTAAAGATTTTTTTTTTTTAAGAATACAATTATGATGAACTCTAACGGATCTGTTAGCAACCGAAAGACTTTTATGCCTAGAATTTAATCACAGCATAAACTCAAGCACGAAATTTACTAATTTTATGAATTAAAAGGCTTATTGTCCTCACGCCGAAAGATGAAACTCCCAGAATGCAAAATAGATTATAGATTGTCCTTTCCTGGCCGTTGGCTAACATTCAAATAGAAGAGGTCGCTTCTCTTCTATTTGAATGTTAGCGAACGGCCAGGAACGGACAATCTATAATCTGCGTTGCATTCTGGGAGTTTCATCTTTCGGCGTGAGGACAATAGTTAACTAAAGGATGGCTTTTATAGTGAAATAATTTTAGAATTTCGTTGGTCGTTTAGGTCCTAAAGCGCCACTGGTTCCGAATTCGAAAATGTATTAATCGGAAATTTTCACTGAACAAGGGCCCAATGCAAAAGTGCAGCTCATCAAATTAATCAGTGTACGCGTATCCCTAGTGGATGGATCTTCTTGAACCTTGATATGCCTATTCAAGGAATAGGGTCAGTCTAACTTTTATCTGAAATCTTTTCCAAATGGGTCCCAGTTGAGAAATTGGCGCGAGAATACGACACAAATTTCGTAGAAAAACATTGGAATCTAAACAATGGATTTCTATCCTGTTTCTGTTAATGCTTCTGTGTATTTAAATAATGAATATTAAATCATTTTGCGCGTGGTTTGATCCAATTAACATTCAAATTCAATTAACTAATTAATTGATTCGATTAATGAGATCGATTTTAAGTGAATAATCTAATTAAATAATGCAAATTTTTCTTCTTTTTTTTTTTTTAAAAAATTGTACTCTTTCTATTTGTTCGAACTTATTGTAACGTAACCTCAATTACCTGTTTTCGTTTCAACCGAATGTGGCATTGGAGGAAAGGCCAGTATTCGGGGAAAATCGGTTATTCCACGAAAAAGTTTCTGTGAGCATGTGTCTTACTTCAAGCGAATAGTTATTTCAATGTACAGTTGCAGAATTTATTGCTCAAGTAACAAATTTGTTGTAGTTTATAATAAATTTCAAAATTTCCACCATCAACATCAATGCACTTTGCAATTCGTGTGAGAACATGTTGTGTTCTCTTATGAATACATCTTAACGTTCCTTTGTGAGATCGAGCAGATGTGCGGCATTTTTAACAATATTTGTTCAATGTCACTATCAATGCTCAAATCAGCTCTTCACAAGGATTCCCATCTTTCAGATAGTGGCACATTACGGCGGAAGGAAAAGACAATATCGCGCGCCAAAAACTGTAGATTCAAATAGTCCTATTTGAATCTACAAATTATCAAATAGTCCTCGGAAACCGTTCAGAATAAGACACATGTTCATATATATTTTTTCTTTGTTAGAATGATCGATATTGTGACCTCCCAGAATTATTGACCTTTCCTTCTGGGACACCCTTTAAATCACTTACAATATTGTGTGTTTCTAACATCAGGTCCTTTGTATCCCTGTGACTTGTAACCCTATTTCTGGCGTTTCATTGCCTTTCGATACCAGTTCTGTCTCTTGCACATATTTACGCGCCAATCAGTTTGAACACTTGAAGAAAGATGGCGGCCAACTACGGTTGAAGAGGGGTCAACACTAAACAGTCTTATGACTGTTATCAGTGCTCGGGGGAGACGAAAGTGGTAATTTTTTTTCTTTCAAAAGATAGGAAGCGTATCTCTTACAGATCTCTTTCTAATTAACATTTATTACGTCTAATTTGGAGACATCAAGGACTTGCAGTCATTACAAATCTTAATGTTGCTATTACAGTTTTTTTTTTGTTCTTTTTCTTAACACTGGAAACCCTGTGTTTGTTTTATGATACAGGACGATCATAAAAGTACGAACCACTATCTTATATTTTAAGTAACGATCTCAAGTTTGTAGCAGGAATTTGAGGACATAGACCATTTCCAGAGTGGAGGAATTAAAGAATTACATCATGTAATGAAGATTTTGCGATAGCTGTGTCTTCCTTCATCAGTGACAAGGATCCAATCATATATCGCTGACAAAACACTTGTTCGTTTCTTGCCTTATCCTTCCTCTTCTAAAAAAATTTCTGTCGAATTCTCAGAATTTCCACAATTTACAAAAATTTAAATTTTCATATCCGCATATTTTTGATTGGAGTCTAAGTCATTTTTTTTTATCCTATTTTTTAATAGGAAAGTGAGCCTCATGGTGAAATCACTTATTCTGTGTGTGTGTCTGTGTATGTCTTAACAACTTTTGACTCGCTGGATGGATCTTCTTGAAATCTAGTATGCACATTGGAGAAGTAAGCAAGATCTAAATTTTATATATGAGATCTTTCCCAAATGGATCCTTGTCGAAAAATTATCGCGAGAAAGAGTTCAAAATTCCCATTTGGGAAAATTCCAATTTGGAATTTAAGGAGTGGATTTCTATCCCGTTTCTATTAATCTCTCATTGTCTTAAACAATAGGTATTAATCCTTTTAGCTAATCCACTAATTTGCGCGTGTTTTGATATG
>JAFIDM010004315.1:61641818-61663556 GCA_023159025.1 Thereuonema tuberculata | reverse complement strand
CAATGCTTTTCTACGGGAATTTTTGTATAGATTTCAATGCTTTTCTATGGGAATTTTTGTCGAGGTAAATTTCTCGACAAGGAACTATCTGCAAAAGATTTCAAATATAGAAGTTTTAGATCGTATCGAGTCCGTAATTATGCATATTAAATTTCAAGAAGATCCAATCAGCGATTCAGAAGCTATTACGGTGAGCACACAGACAGATTTGATGTAACTGACTTTCCTAGGCTACAAACACAGACAAGGTCCTAATAATAAGTTTCCTTATAAATTTTAAAACACTTATTACATATTTAAAACTTCTTAAAATGCTTTAAATCCATAAATCTTCACATATTCTTTAATACTGCTTAACAACAATACCCACCTACTGACAATACTTCGTCTTAAATTCATCGGGCCATTTCCAAAATTTTAAGGAATAGAGAAATAAATTCTCTTTCCTAAACCTTAAATGCATAAAAATATAACAATCCAAGAATCTAACAATCAAGGAACGTGGACTCAATCACGTTCAATTTAAAAATGATTGAATTTTTATAATGAGAATGCTTTTATTCAGAAAAAATAATTTTAAATTTGTAATTTGAACTTTTTAAATTGAACGTGATTGAGTCCACGTTCCTTGATTGTTAGATTCTTGGATTGTTACATTATTATATATTTAAGGTTTAGGAAAGAGAGAATTTATTTCTCTATTCCTTAAAATCTTGTAAATGGCCCGATGAACTCTTTTCATTAAGATGAAATAGTGCCAATAGGCGGGTGATGTTGTTAAGTAGCATTAAAGAATATGTGAAGATTTATGGACTTATTACAGATATTCCATCAGCAAAATTTAACAGACATGCAACACGATTTTCTTTAACAGTTCGTTGTTTGACTTTCATTAAAATAATAATAATAATAAATAGAAATTAATGTTACTATTAATGTTTATAGTGCTGTAATTTATATCATTTAATCATTCACAATAGCATTTATATCCGCAAATTGAATAAGGCTTACATTGTGGTTGAATGTAGTTATTGTTAGTGAAGATTAATATGATTGATTACTATGGATTAGCCGTTGATTGATTCTACATTTATCATTATAATCGTATAATATGCGAAGCGATTAGTTTGTTCATACATCAGTGCATTACGCAAATTACTTTCGACTTCGTTAATGTCTTTTGATAAGAATTTGCCTCGTGAAGAAATTCGTCCTGAAAGAACTTGAAGCACACTTTCCTTACTATGTTGTATTATTTATTTTTTAGTGTAATTTGCTGAGAAAGACGAGGCTCTTCAGATCGTTGTCTGTTTGCATATGTGGGTTTGTTCTCCTCAATATCTTTTGAGCCGTTGGATGAATCCTCTTGAAACGTGGCTTACATATTTAAGGAAGAGAGAGAAATATTGTCTTTATATATCTATATACATTTTTCTTTTTTCATACGTAGGTTCCGCTAGAGAAAACAGCGTGTGAAGGTGACATACAAAAATCCCCATAGAACTAAGATAATGATAACAATGGTTATCAATGCTGTTAGTTAATCCACTAATTCCGCATGCTTTGATATGAATAAAAATATTCGGATTTAAACAATTAAGTAAATAATACGGATTTTTTATTTCAAAAAACATTTATTTATATTATAATTTCAAAATAATTGTGTGTGTATGGGGGGGAGGCTTTCTATATTACTTAAATAAAAAACATTCTTAGTGAGAAAATAGTCGTCTGTCTCCTAAAGAACTATACTTTGTTAGCTTGATTTTCTTTGCGGTCAATGCCAGGCTAACTTATATTTTTCGAAAATATTTGGAAATAAAAAAATTCTCTTTTTTTTTCCCAACAATATTTGAAATTTCATATTTCATTAAATAGGATTAGTAATTTAATAGTTTATTTCATTTAACTGTTCTTGAAAACTGTTAATTGTATTGACAATTAGATTTCGATGTGATTAAATTATAATTCGTGATTTTTAATTTATGAATTGAATTAGTTAAATGTTATTAGGAGATTACTTAGCCACAAATATGTTATAGCTAGCAAATGGAAATAGTTTCAATATTGAAATAATGAGGATATGTTATTAAGGATTATCAGATTAACTTTACTATTTAGTAATCGTTTTAAAGAGATAAATTTTAAAAAAGGGGGGAAAAAAATAATCAACAAAGTTTCTTGTGTCGTCTGATTAACGCGTCTTTCCAGAGTAAAAGGAGGGAGAGGCTCCAGCGATCACCATTGAGACGAAGAGGAGGTCGGATGGCTAGTCTGATCTTCGCCTCATCGTAAGCCTTAGAGAAAAAAAAAACTATTATTCTTTTGGCAGAGTCGAACCCTTGGGCCTATCTGAAGAAGAAATAACGATATAAGCTTTAATTTAGTTACTTAAATCTGGCTAAAAAAAATAAAAAATCCTGACCAACATCGGGATTGAACTTGTCTTCTCCAGCCTCAGGATATGTTATACGTACAGTTTACAATTTAGAACAAACCAGAGCCTTCAATATACATCTCTCTTTGCATATGACTTAATGCAGAACTGGTTTGAACTATCAACACCAAACTTGGAAGACCGCGAGTAGGTTTTGATCAAGGTTGGTTCCTATCCGTTGATTGTTAAGAACACGTTCGAAATTTGATTTCTGTTGATGACAGTTTGATACCGTAATTCAATGTTAACCAGAACCCAGGAATAAGGTTAGTCAATGAATGGTAAGGTTAGCAGAGGGTGACCAGACGCCCGTATTTTAGGGATTAGCAATTTGTGGTTTGAGGTTGTGTCCCTTTGTCCCGATAATTCAATACGGGACAATAACTGTCCCGTATTTTGAATGCAATTTCAAGATAACTATTTATTCGCATTTCTTAGATTTATTTTCAGCCGTTGAGAACGTGAGGAACTACGCAAAGATAAACGTATTTTCACTTGAACCATCTGCATTGAGAGAGACTGCGGTGCAATATTGAATCATTCGTCGAGCGGTTCTGTCCTGTAAAGTTATGAACACGTTTCCAACAATGGATATTATGCTCACGTTTAGACTTTAGATCAATTATTTACTATGCTCAAGACCGTCATATTCATGTACCTGCTACAAGGTTCCTTATTAACGCTTGAGTGTCCATTACAATCAATTAAGTATTGGTTATTTTGTCCGTTACTTTAAAGTGTCCCGTATTTTTATTTTCAAAATCTGGTCACCCCACAGCAGAGTGACCGAACCCACTGACTTAGCAAAGAATATGTCATGAAGATGGTGATATGATTAGTCACAAGTGTCCGGAACCCAAAGTTAGGACTAGCCAATAAGACCTGAGCTTATTGATAGTTAGTTAATCAGTGTCCGGAATTCAGTGACAAGGGTATCAGAAGTGTGTGGTACTTTAAGACAGAGTGAGTAGAACTCAGTGTTAAGATTATCCAGTGTCCCGAACTCAGTGTAGGATTAGAAGTGTAGTTTCCATCCGTTCCCTCCTCGAAGTATTGTAGCAAAGCCTTGTGGTGACTTTTGTATATTTTGTCCAAGCGTCAAACATTAAGATTTGGAGAACAGAGTAAAAAAATGCCTGGGAACAAGTATAGCAATCAGATATCCACTTTTATATATTAATGTATAGATTATTTAGTTCGATTTTATAACCAATTACCGTAATTATGTACCAGATTTCAAGAAAATTTCCTCTCTTACGATTTCATACGATAAAACAGAACATTAGGCAGCAAAGCGTAGTAGAGCAACTATTTAGTGTATTAAAGTAAATATCTGGCAGCAAAGCGAAGTAGAGCAACTATTTAGTGTATTAAAGTAAATATCTCGTTGAAGTCTAGATCATTACATCTTTTACTAATGCAAATAAGAAAACTGAAATTTTAAATACGAAAGTGTTAAATAATTATCAATGATAACTCCTTATTATTATTTATCAATAATTATTTAAATTAACTTGATTTAGTTTCAAAAACACACATTGTTTCAGAAATAGACTCATATTTGTGATATTGTTTAATATCTTAAAATCGGCACACCATCTTCCAATGCTAAAGAAATTCCAAAAATTAGAAAAAGACAAATTTTCGAAGTGTATCCGTTGACTTCTTTCTCAAGCCGAAAATGCCAACAAGAGGAAAACATGAGGATACAAAAACAACCAAAATATAGCAAATATAGGAAATAACAATGTAATATACATTGTAAAGAAAATAAATACAACAATGGCATTATAATGTAATCTATCTACATAAAAGAAAAGTGGATCTTTTTTTGGCCCTATTCCTCCGAAACCATAAGACATAGAAAAACAAATAAGGTATAAAATGTTAAGTTAAATGTTAAGTAATGTTATGAGATGCTCACATTTTCATTTTTTCCTATATGGTTCAACTCAGAATGACCCGAAAAATCCAGGGTTTCCCTTTCTCCCCGGTGTCATAGCCGCGCTGACTGGTTCTGAAAGCAGTCGTGGGTTGAGAAAAATCCACTTTTACCGGGTAATTGTGAGGAAGCGGTCGCGCGTTGGGAGGATCCACTTTTCCCGGGTTGCTACTAGTCATACCAAAACCTTTGTAGATTAAAATCTAACAGATTTATGGCCGAGTGCACCAAACCTCAATTAACTTTGATGGCTGCATTGTGGACGTATCTAAAATTAGTGGGAAGTGCTGCTCCAGAAAAATTTTAGCCTTTGTTTTAAAATTGTGTGAAAGGAAACAAACATGTATAAAAAGAAATTTATCAAGTTTCTGAATAATTTTTTTTTTTTAGACATGTTTGTTTCCTTTCACGCAATTTTAAAACAAAGGCTAAAATTCATCTGGAGCAGCATCCCCACTAATTTTAGCTACGTCCAAACTGCAGCCGTTAAAGTTAATTGAAGTTTGGTGCACTCTGCCATTAAAGTTTTATTTTGTGTTGCTCATACAGAGAACCGTTTTTCTAGCAATGGATACAAACATTTGATCAACCTCCAGACCTTTATTTGCTATTGACATAAGCTAAAACAACGAATGTAAATACGAATGTCTTCTCTTCCTATCATTCATTTCAATAGATAGAATTTGAATCTATTTCGGCTTGAAAAAGAAAGAAGTCAACGGAGAGACTTCGAAAATTTGCCTGTTTTGTAATCAGAAGTTTTAATTTCAAATGTTGTAGTCGGAGAATTTTTTTGTTATTGGCTTTGTTTAATTTTTGGAAATTAAAAAAAATCTGTTAATTACTAAAAGAAAAAGCATTTCAATGTTGATTCTTTTCTAGACATTTAGAAGGATTTTCGTTTATTTTTGTTAAATTTAAGAGAATCTTCATTTAATGAGACTTTATTGATAATTTTTTTTAATTTTATTATGATTAGGCCTATTATTTTAAAAAAAAATTTATTTTTAGTCTCTCTTGAAACATTGATTGCTTTGAAATTAAATAAAAATGAGTTTCAGTAATCATAGACAAATAATAATAAGAATTATAATTGTTAATTTCACATGTAACATTTAAAAGTTAAAGATCCCACTTATAAGACATCAGAGGCGGATCAATGGGGGCCCCCTGCCTCAAAGTTTTCTCGGGGCCCAAACTGACTTCTGCTTACTAGAAAAAAGGAATCATATTCTGGTCAGACATATGTAAGTGGTTCACCAACATAAAGTGTTAATAACTTTAATTGGAGAACTGAAAAAAAAATTGCGTCTTTAAGCGGCGTATTTGACACACATCAAAATCACTGACTATAGACGCAATAAGTGCCATCGAGAAATATATAAATTCGAATGTAGCGTAAATAATGCGTACCCATGCGAATTTCTCGTTAACTTTTTAATTGTAGTAATTTTTTTTTAATTACCATATTTACTCGCATAATTTCCCCTTTTTTTTTCATCAATATTTTGAGAAAAAAAAGGGGGGTGGGGAAATTACGCGATGTTTTTCAATTTGAGGAAAAAAAATATGGTGAAAGTGTAAGGAAAACCCTGTTAAATATTGATTTTTAAAGCAAGAAATGTAATTAACAACAATTTTATTAACACGCAACATTTAAAATATATAAGTAATCACGTCTCAACATTTGTTTTTTCTTCAAAGTACAGTTATTGTTGTACTGATTCAGAAGGAGTCTGCTCTTGTACTGACCGGGGTGGGGGTGGAATCTTCCCCTAAAGTAGCGTGGGATAGAGAAATGCGGAAGTAACGGTACATTGTCGCGTCGTCGTGAGTTGACCGCCAGTCAAAGTCATGTTGGAAACGCGTTGAAGTAGAGGTGGGGAAATTATGCGATAAAAATAAAAATTGAATTTTATAATCCACAAAAACTGGGGTGGGGAAAATACGCGATGGGGGAAATTATGCGAGTAAATACGTACCTAATTTGGGGATCCCTAAAATATTGAGCCCCTGGCTGCAGCCCAGTCAGGTTCCCCGCACGCCCTTAATCCGCCAGTGCAAGGTATGCAGGGCATCGGAGGTCTACCATCGGGCTGAAGTTGGGAGTCAAGTGGTCAGTTCGAAGCCCTCCCGCCTTTAGTCCCGCGAAAGAAACCCAGACCCCATTTTTTTATAGATGGCTAGGTAAACCCAAGGACACGTCCACGAAAAAAAATATCCTACCTCTGCTGGGAATTGAACCTGGCTCCTACATCCCGCAGCGCAGAGCTAATACCACTGGAGTACCGGGTCTACGTCACATTTAAAATTTAACATTTTTATCTGCATTAGTAAAAAAAAAAATAGATATGATAGTGAAAAGTGTAATGCTTGACTACGTGAACTCAGTTTGTTGCATTTTATGAAACATATTTTGAAAACAATATCAAACTGTCATTAGTACTTCCGTGTTGTTGGTCCAGTCCTTGCTGTAATCGTAGAAGACGAAAACATCAACATATAATCTTCGTCGTAGCAACATCTGTGTAATCAAATGTCCAAAGAGAGTAAATAGACTTTTCCTTCAGAGTAAATCTCAATGTTTGCTCATGATTTAAACCTTTATATATTTGAATAACGTAAACATTTCCTCCGTTAATTAATGCTTGAACAAACACGGAACACTTACCAATGGAAGAATTATTATACATCAAAATTGATTCAAGAAATGAAGACATATTGTCTAGCTGTTAACACAAGGAGCAGAACGACTTTTGTAAACTCAGTAATCCCGATAATGTTTGGGGGAGGGGTCGGATTTGCAAAGCTGTAGGATCACGGTTTGGTTTGTTAGGAAACTCATCGTAGATCTTAGATAAACGCTACGACAGGTTTTGGTTTCTTAATTGTCTTGAATTGATACTGACCCTTTTTTTCTGCCATTTTTCAATAAGATTAGCAAAGGAAGTTATTTGAATGAACAGAATTTGGTTTTGATCGCGAATAGGTCAGTTTTTCTCTTTGAAATTCAGAGTGTAAACACAATTGCTTTTCATTATTTAAAAGCAGGAGGGGATTTTAAATTATAAGACCGACAGACAGACAGACAGACTGGCTTGATAAGCCTCAATTTCCTAAGAGTAGATTAATAAAAGAAACAGAAGAGCCTCGATATAAGTAACAATAAAATCAAATCTAATTACAAAATTTATATTTATTAATTATTATTAAGCAATTCATAATTTTTCATTATGTAAATTTTAGGGAAGAAAATGTTTTGCTCAGTAATTGATAGTGAAGAAATAAATTTCAGCCAACACACACAAATGAAGTTAAGAAACTGTACCATAATATAATTAAAAATTAAAACCATACATACATGATGTGGAGCTTTCGAGCTGCAGTCGCGGAGTTCATTTTCAACAATCTTACAATGGTATATTCTTACAATAGTATACTATATATATTGAAACTTTCATAATTACTACATCGGAAGCGCAGTGGTGCCTCAAAGGAAAAAATACACAATGAAAAACTCACCAATGAAACATAAGTGAGAAAATTCATGTGCCAGCAGTGCGATGATCATTATTTAAATTGCGATGATCGCCAACGAGCGTGAAACGGTTGTTACAGGATGTCACTTGTAAATAATTTGGTCTCACCCGTTGTTATTAATTTCATATTTACTTTCATATCGTACACATTTATTAGCTTTTCATATGTATAAATATATATATGTAATAGGACCGAGTACTTTTGTAAAATTGTTGAAAATGAGCTCCGCAAAAGCCAACTCGAAAGCTCCAGATCACATAAGTATGGTTTTAATTTTTAATTATATGACATTATAATTTTTTAACTTAATTTGTGTGTTGGCTGAAACTTACTTCTTCACTATTTACAAATTTTAAACATTCAATTTTCATGTTTTCCATAAACCTTTACGGATAATGCTATTGTCACGTGAAACGTGTCTCCAGCCAAAGAAAAATTTTGAATTTGATTGGATGATGCATACAGTCCGACAGATGGTTCTTGATGATCCCGAATTTTCGCGGTTTCACGTGATTGACGCGAGAATAGCCTCTATCCATGTCTTCTCACAAAATGGCGAGAAAGAAGGCTTATCGACTCCGGGAAAGAAGCGGCCACGAGCAAGCCCCATTACTGATGTCGACGATTTTGACCGATGCCGTATTCGCCGCTGCATCCATCGCCTCTACGCTGAAGATAAAATTCCAACTTTAACATTTTTTCTCTAGCATTTTCCTAGTGACAGACATTCACAATACTACATTCCTTGAGACCTGCTGAAGAGGCTAATGGCCAAATCTCGTGATTTTCTTGATTCCCGCGCAAACGCCATCATCAAGAACCATCTGTCAGACAATAAATGGAAAACGAGTATTAAGTAGCGCTCGTATCGTTTACCGTATATGCTACTTTTGTTTCTGTTTATTTTTTTAAGTTCATTTTCCTTTTTTTTTTTGCTTATTGTCTCCGGTCATGGATGACTCTGATTTATATATTAATATAACCCACTCCTCTATGTTAAGGTGCTGTACTCTAAATAACATTCTTTGATAACAGTATATGTACTAAAAACAAAAACCTAGCTAGGCCATTAGGTGTCTTCTAGTCCAATGATTTCTGTCAATTTTGTAGTTGTTGTTTTATTTCCAATCCGTTACAGACCGATAGTTCTTGGAAAATACATTCTAATTTGCTTATTCTCTGTTTCTGTACTCGTCTGGTCTCAGACCCCCACTTTGAATAGCACTGCTCTAGTCTACCTATTAATGTCCACCAGTTCTGTAAACCAGTGTTTCTCAACCTTTTCTTCTTCACCGCATACTTTTATGTTTGCAGAAAGCCCGCTGCTCGTCATCCTTTTTTCATTTCTTTTATTGCTACAATAGAATCGTTTGAAAAATATCTGTGATTTACAGATGAATAGAACATGAATATCATATTTAAAGATACTGAAATATTTTTAAACCGATTTAAATCCTCAATTATCCTGTCAATTCTGTTACTCCTGAAGTTACCACCAGCAGATAATCCACAGTTAGAGAAAATTTATAAACAGTATTTTTTAGTTATTTTCAATATAGTGAAAATAGAAAAATAAATAAATTATTTAATAACTAATAACTAACTACAAACTCAACGGCAAAATTCCGTCCTTTTCAATCGTAGGACTTTAACAAGACATTTTTTTAAAAAATGGCTCGTTAAAGTCCTACGTTGAGTTTGTAGTTCATTATTAGTTATTAAATGTTATTTGCAAAGCTTTTGAGAAAAAAAAAATGGGTCGTTAAAGTCCTACGATTGAAAAGGACGAAATATTGCCGTTGAGTTTGTAGTTCGTTATTAGTTATTAAATAATTTATTTATTTTTCTATTTTCACTATATTGAAAATAACTAAAAAAATACTGTTATTTGCAAAGCTTTTGAGAAATTAAGTAAATAAAATATTTGTTTATATTAAAATAAGAAAGTTGAGTAAAAAATCTGAGTGATATCAATCCTTATTTTGTTGATTGTAACCGTTTTCTTTTTCCTAAATAAACAAAGAGGTTGCTTTTGTTTTGGTTTTATTTTTTGTTTTTTACTTCCTTAAGGCCAAATCCTTAAGAAATTCTGTGATTTGATCGTTTCTTTACCTTTCCTGTTCTTTTTTTTTTTTTTTCTGATTTGCCTTTGCCAAATGCGGACCTTCAGCATTCTGTCTCCATATTTGTTCCATTTTCGTCTTCTTTTCTAAGTTTAAGGAGTGTAGAGAATATGATTTTCGAATCCTTTTGTTCTTTGTTGTTTTCTTTTCTAATTTGATTTACTTTTTTAAGTAATTACAGCATTTTTATGTAGCATTTCTTTTAATATCTACATTTCACGTATTATTTTTAGTTTAAGTGAGCTGTTTTTGTTTTGTTACAATATTATCAGCATTATTTTCTAAATTCTAACTTTCAAGGCACGTTCACACTTCAGCCTTAAAAAGTGCATAAATTGTCAAATTATGAGTCTGCCCGTTTTTACGAATGAAGCATACGATATATATATATATATAAAGTAATTTTAACTTTAGTATTAAATATTTAGGTAATTTTTTAAATTTTAGATAATTTAGTTAAATAAAAAAAGAGCAAAGTCTTAATATATTGCGTTTTTGCTAAATTATTTCTAAATTTCGCCGCTGATGACGTGATGGTAAAATTAATTTATTTTATCACGATAGAAACAGTGATCTGAAAGATCGCGGCCAGCACAATAAACTGCTCTAGTTTGTAGACGACTGACTTCTGCCTAACATCCCGAAAGGGACAAATCTTCATTTGAAAACCAATGATCTTCTGATCCTGTGTATTAAAGTCCTAATCCTGTGTAGGAATGTCGTCTCCCACGTAAACACACTGGAGACGTAACCCATCTTATTCATCACACATTTCAGCTTTCGGGAAAAACTCAAAAAATACATCATAAATATTTTTAATTAAATTTAACTTTAAAAGATATATTTCTCAGGACAGCTGTTCCGTACTTAATAAAAAAGCAAATCCCAGCAATGCTATTTAGTAGATGCTGACGCTCTTTTTAGATGTTGATATATTGTAAGTGCACAGAAGATAACTCAAAATGAGGTAATAAATCAGCGAGTAAGTTAAGAGGTGAGCGATAATCATCGTATCTCTAATTTTGTTTTTCTTTATTCGGCCTTGGCATTTTCGTTCTTCTGTAGAAAATATGGGACACATAGATGGCTATAAGCACTCCCTGGAAAAATAATCCGTTTTTTAGGGCAGCATTTTTTAAATTCTTCTGTTCAGATAAACTCAGAAAATGAGTAATAAATAATAAAAAATCAAGGGCGTACATTTGGAAAAGAAAAAAAAAAACTTTAAGTATGGTGGGGGAGAGGGATACTTCCTTGTTCCTAGCTGTACATTAAAAATTGGGGGGAAGTCTTCCCCTCCCTCAGTATTTTACGCTTACGTTATAACGAACAGGATGACCGCAGCGGAGGGGTGGGCAAAACTTGACAAGAGGGAGGGGGATTAGTTGAACTGTGACTGTCCGCTTTTTCCTTTGTTTTATAGAACCCTAGTAATTATGTTGTCATCATTTTTTTTAAGAGATATTTATTTATTTTGAAATATATATAAAGATAAATTTTAATAGAGTTAGATTTCAAATGAGACATTGGCTTGCAAACTCCAATTGTAGGAAAACCATTTTCAAGTTTTAATGAAAGCAGTTTTTTTGTGTTCAGATGTGGAATCTTGAGACAGCTGTTTCGTGTTTTTGGCACTCATAGCCAGAATTAGTCACCTCTGGATGGAGTTTTTGCTGTACGACGAAACTGCATATTTATTGGATTCCATTTCTTTTCGTTGTCTGGAGACGTGGAGGAGGAAGAAACAGTGATAACTCCAAAAAAAACGTCATCAGATCGCTAAGGAGCGTTAAACAGCTGTTTCAATTTTAAACAACTTATTTATACACAAAAGTTCCGTATTTTTCTATCAATTCCTTCCTTTTCATATTATTACTTTAAACTAAAACTCCATACACTCCATATCTTAGCATTTAAAATTGTTTTATTCAAATACTACGCGAATTTTCGGGACGAAATTGAATCTTCATCCCTTCTTCAAGCGTAGTATTTGAATCAAACAATTTTAAATACTAAGATATGGAGTGTATGGAGTTTTAGTTTAATGTAAACAACTTGGTCTCCCTCATTGTTGTATATTAATAAAATAAATTCACTATGAAATTCTTTCTATGCATACATTATACGTCAGTTACAAATCAATTACCGTGTTTTCTGGCATATAAGACGCATTTTTTTGAAAATGGGTGCGACTTTTAAGCTGGCAAATACAGTAAATGGACGTATAAAACTAAACGAAAGGAATAACATTAATTTTATTAATTGGTATCAGCAATGACTCTTTTTATATTGAATTCTGTGGCAGCTGTTTCTCAAGTTTTTATCGATTATTAATAAATTTTCGTAATACCTCATTTACCGTATATGCTCCAATAAACGCCGAGGCTCTTATTGTCGCCGGTCTCTAATAAGCGCCGGGCTGCAGAGGGGACACGGCCAAATAGTAGCCGGTCTCTAACAGTAGCCGGGTCTTTGATATTTGCCTACCGATACTTGTGTCAGCGTCCGTATCTTTATAGTCGTGCGTAATACCTTACGGTACATTGTCTTACAAAATGCCGCCGAAACGCTCATTCGACATTGCCTTTAAGATTCGCGCGGTGGAATATGCGAAAGAAACTTCCGGTGAGGCGGCCGCCCGTCATTGCGGATTCGGACGACGAATAGCAGCGAAAGGTACAGAAAGACATTGTCAAAGAAAAGAAATTCAAATAAAGTAGCTGTTTGTAATATTAGCCGGTATTTATGTGTAAAAATATTGCGTTCTGAAGGTTTTGTTAATAATGGCCGGCCTCTAATAGCAGCCGGTCTCTATTAAGCGCCGGGAGCTGACGCTAGTTTTGCAAATAAACGCCGGGGGCCTCTATTGGAGCACATACGGGTAATATCTCATTGTCTTTATAAGTATTAATCCTTTTAGCTAAACCTATGCGCGTGATTTGATACGACTAAAATTAATCCAGTTTTAGACAATTTAAGTAACTAATGCCAATTTATTTATTTATTTATTTATTTATTTATTTATTTATTTATTTATTTTAAATTGAAAATTTGTGTTGCTTGTATTAGTAGATATTATAAATGTAGTCATATCGTTTTATCAATTTTAAAAAATAAAATAAAATAAACAAACAAATAAATTTTTAAGGAAAGTAGGTTTAAGTTCTTCCCGAACTTTTATTTTTTGTTTGATGAATCGGCGTAAAAAGAGGCGTCGTAAAACGCGACCTGAATGCAAGGACTACGTTTTGAGCCCGAAAAATCATCGTGATTTATATATACGGTAATATACGGTAATTCATCAGTTGGGTTGCTTCTTGTTGTGCTCTCTTTCAACCTATAAAACTTATCGTTCAAAAGGGATTGGTCCATTGAAATGGTCTCGCCACCGAGTTTAATGGCGCGAGGATTGAATTTTGATCGTAGCCTAATCAGAAAAATCCTTCTGTGAAAATTCCAGCCAAGATTTCTCACTCGCTTCTCGATTTAAACGCGGCCCCGACGTGATGGCACAGCCCAGTGACCCCCGAAGCCGAGCAGGGTCATATATCGGCCCAACAGTCTGCGAAAGGTGACAGTCCATAGCTTGTGTAAACCGAAATTACACATTTATTGGTTTCCATATCTTTTCGTCGTCTGGAGACGTGGAGGAGGAAATGGCGGCAGACCCGTCTTTATGGCGTAGGCGTTATTTAATCGAAAGTCAAAGCGCTGACGCCATTGTCACGTTAGCGGAACTGACAGACGAACTAACAAAGTACGTCAAAAAATATAATAACAATATAATAACAGAAATTCACAATTCGATTGAATACAACATATACTTTATGAAGTATACTACATATAAACTGAAATAAAAAATATGTTTATTGAGATATTCAAATTTAAATGCTATAATATATTTTGTATTTAATTTCTGCAATATTAAAAGTTAACAAGATGAAGTCTAAAACTATTTCGGAACTTTTTCTTTATTATACATAATATTTCGATCGGCATTTCCGATCTTCAGGTTAAATTTAGTAGTTTTACTAAACTTATTCCTTAGTGATTATCCGATAAAATTATTTAAGGAAGGGGTAAAAGACATAAAAAAATTTAAATGATTTAAATTCTTTAATATTGCCGTAATGTATTGTTATAAGATTATATTGTATACGTGTGTATTAAGTTCGATGTTTAACTTGAAACTTGTTGTTTATGTTTTTTACGAAAATGTAAGAAATAGGCATTTCATTATCAGATAGTAGAAAATGCAAATTTGAAATATAAAGATGAAGAATAGTAGGCGTATCATTCTTCGAATTAATTCCCTTACTTATAGGATGAATCTGTACTAAAAATCAGTAACGATTTTCTTTTTACTAACTTACTCTAAAAATCTCAGCTTCCTGGGATATGAAGTTTTCATTATATATTTTATTATATTTTTTTATCTTAGACGAGCGAACGGATGGACGTGTGTAGTTGCATTTCAAATTGCTTAATGAAGAGTTTTTGTTGTAATCGTTTTTTTTTTGTTTAATACTGTAAGCCTATATCTAGTGAACGTTAAGGGCTGCTACAAAAGTTACACCAAACTTATTAGGTACGGAAATGTCGGGATGATAATAAATACTTAAAAAAGTCCAAATTTTCTGCTGTGAAAATTTTCTGCTGAAACAAAATCATGTGAAAACGCATTTGTAATTTCTCTTACTAAATTTTTTTCAATTACTAGATGGAGACTGTCAATTACACGGTCATAGCATCAGCTGTAAACATTAAAGAAAAAGAAACAAAAAAAGTTTAGCAATTTAGAACTCATTCTTATAAAATTTTGGAATGAGCGTTATGTTTATTTAACCTTTCTATATATCTTGTTTCATGACTATCTTTCCAGCGAGAAACAGACGGAGAGACAGACAAGATATCGACGGTAGATCGTCTGTGTAAAAACACACCCACAACTGAATTACTACTTGTCTAGAATACAATCGGGAAAGCTAAATTTTAAAATGCTTACTACACCGAATATATGTATTGCAATTTTGATGTAAGATATCTAAGATGCAATATCCTGTGTTATTATTTATTAGTGTTCGCCTTGAATGATCGTCAGAGCCGTATCGTAGCCATGGTTGAATGGACGCATTGGCAGTCCAGCTTGTAGCAGCCAATGAAGCATATTTGAAGCGCTCTTCTCTTGAAGCAGATTGATTTCGCCAATAGAACAACATCTGTCTTCTCTTCATCGTAGTTTCATCTTTGTTCCTCTCTTTTATGGCTGTCAGATTTCAATAACGGTTCTTCGGTAATAAAATCACGGCGAATTTATTATTGATTTACTTTGAAGAATTAGAATGTTCAGAACTTTGCTCAAAATATTATTTATTTATTTATTTTGAGGGGACATGCAGAATTTTACTATACTGACTAATTAAAAATACTTTTAATTTCCCAGAAGTTTTAAAATGAAGTTTATCAAATCAGTCAGTCTGTATGTGTTTGTGTATTTCCCCTTAACTTTTGAACCGCTGGATAGATCTTCTTGAAACTTGGCATGCCTATTTAAGGACTAGTGATGATTTAATTTTTATATTTGAAGTATTTTCCAAATGGGTTCTTATTGAGAAATTGATGCGAGAAGACGACAAAATTTTCACAGAAAAAATTTCAATCTAAACCTTGGATTTCTGTTGTATTTCTGTTAATCTCTCATTGTATTAAATAATGAATATTAAGGCCTTAATCCATTGCACGTGATTGGATCCGACAAAATTAACCCAACTTAAACAATTAAGTCAATAATGTAGATTTAAATTTTCAGAAAATAGAAAATTTGAACTGTTTATACTCAGTATACTGTTTATACTCAGTAGATATTATAATTTGAATATAAATTTAGGATTAAGTTCGTTTTTTTGTTTTTTTTTGTCGTGTAATTTTAATTAATTTTAAAATCAGATTAATTTTAATCGTGTCAACGCATGCGCAGTGGATCAGCTAAAGGATTAATTCTTATTGTTTAAGACAATGAGATATGAATAGAAATAGAATAGAAATCCATTGTTTAAATTCCAATGCTTTTTTATGGGAAATTTTGTTTGTCTTTTCGCGCTAATTTCTCAAGTGGAGGAGGTGAGGGTGATCACACGGGCAGACCGAGTGATCTAATAAGCCTCACTTTTCTAGGAATGTAGGTTAAAAAAAAAAAGGACAATTAAAAAAAAATGAACAATTACAATAATTTTAAAAGGAAGATTTTTTTCTCCTACAAAATCATACTTAAACCTTCAGCAGGTCATACCATTAAAATACTCAAATTCACAAATTGTGTCACAACAACCAATTACAACATGTAGAGCCATACGCTAAATATTAGACTTACGAAAACAAACGCATATTACTACTGAATTAATATATATTATCAGCTAATCCCCATATTATAAAACTGATAAGTATAACAGAAAGCTAAAAATAAAAATGTTTGTGAAATTCTTCACGACAGAATACAAAACTTTTTTTTTTTAATTTCTAAAAAAAAAAAAAGCACTACCAATACTACGGATTGCTGATTATATTCCGTAATCTTGATACTTTCTTATTTGTTTTTTAATTATAAACTAAAAAATAAAAAAAAAAGTTGCCAAATTAAACACTGAAGCGTCACTTTTTGGCGTTTCATATCAATGCATTCCAAACGGACGGACGAACATAAGGAATTAGTTTATAGACAGTTCTTAAATTTTTATTCAGTAAACTTTATAAAATTAAATTAATAATCAATTTAATTTCAAGAAGGTGGGAGGGGTTACGCCTAAAGTGGCTTAAGTGACACAAGTTTTATTATATATATATTTTTAATTTAAAATAATTTATACTGTAATTATTACTAGCTATCTGTCGTTGTTGGAAACTGAGCATGGAGCGCTGAGGTATCAATTACTGAGGACTGCAGAGAAGAGAATGAAGATCAAACTAATGGTGACCTCAAATAAGCAAAAGTAGCATATTTTACGAAAACCCGGTCAGTCGTTTTAGCGTGATACAAACGGACGAAAACAGAGACGAAAAATGTTCAACTGGAATAGTGAGACTATGCATTCTCAGTCTAATTAACTCTAATTCAGTTTAAGTAATTTTATGCGGATGAAAAGTTTCAAGATACTGTTTTTTTTTTTTTATTTGACTGATACTATAATTTAGAAATGTACGAAAACCTTTTTGATTGTTTTCACGGCTTTCAAAAACTAAGAAAATTATATAAAAAAAAGGCGGCTTTATGGTCTTGCAGGAACTTCTTATTTTTTAATAAAGTCATCATCGTATTCTAGTAATTTAGCTGGAAGGAGTAGAACAGAGATTTCGGTATATCTCAAAAACCATTATTTTAAAATATATTCATTATAATATCGTGACAGAGTTCTATTAACAGTTGATAACTTTTTGCAAAATGATTTCGTTTGATAGAAAATGACCTGCTTCTTGTAAAGTGATCTAATTGTTCTTTTATTATCGCTAATAACAATGTGTAAGAGTATTATTTGTGCAAATAATGGCTTTTTGTTTCGTCTCCGTGCCCTAGGCTTCCAGAAGGTTCCTTTTCCCCCCTCATCCATTGCTAAATAATTATCCTGTTTCTCCGCGTGGAATTTTCGCGTACTGAGTAATCACAGACTTCGGAGAAGAGAGCAGAAAAAAAACTACTGCGCTCCAATTTTAGCGTGATGGACTGCGATTGAACTGGAATCTATTCATCACGCAATGCCTTTGCAATTATCCGTCCATTTCCTCCAGGCAGGACCCCCTGTCGATTGTGGCCTTCCATGATGAGTCGTGTGACTTATCTCGTGTCAGCTATGTCATTTCTCATAGGGTCTCAATCTCCAATGATTTACTCTTTGTTCTGCAGTCCATGTATTGATAAACTGCAGTTTCAGTATCTTAGGGATGGAGTCTTCCCTCAAGACTTCAAAACCTGAGGTAAACATGAGCAGAAACTGTAAATGAAGGCCGTGTCACTGTTTGCAACTTAGCACAGAAACTTTAAAAATAGTTCTCCTTTCTTAAAATAAGATACTAGAACAATGAAAAATCTTCGATACAAATTACTGCAATCCAGTGATGTTTTTATTAAGCATACTGATAGTTTTACATATTCAATAAGCTAATATTAAGATGTTAAATTTGCTAGTTTTCTTTTTTAGTGTTCTGATTTTTCAAGAACTTGTTTCTTCTTAGTCTTCTCTCTGCTGTCCATTGATACTTTTCTTGGTTTGTGTCATTCTATTTAAAAGACTTTTAAAAACCAAAACATTTTTTTCATTTATTTTTTTCATAAGTTCGTTTCTCCTCTTATTATTTTTTTATTGTTCATTTGTCTGTGCTATACTGACCTCTTCCGGCGGTTTGTATAAGTAGCAGGCTTCAGACAAAGGTTTAAATGAAGACTTTTACGTGTACTAAAATTCATTAGAAACATATAAACGAGCCGTACCCCTGTTTTTGATGATGATTCACAATTTAATACAAGTAAATTAAGCGCAACTAGTTTCGTTCTCGAGAGATAACTTTGTCAAGGTCAAACTTGATAAAGTTCTCTCTCGAGAACGAAACTAGTTGTGCTTAACTTGTATTAAATTGTGTATCATCATCAAAAAACAGGTGTACGGCTCGTTTATATGTTTCTTCAGACAAAGGTTGTTGATACGTTTACATAGAACACTATTTTCTTTTAGCTACTTTCTTCGATCCTAATCATTGTTTGGGAAATAACAATGATTTAAATAAATCTCTTCTTCCCATTACATCATCTAAATAATAATGACAAACAAAATCAAGTATTACAATCATTAGTTCTTCATTATTAACTAACGTAAGCTTTAATTCTATAAATATAGGTACGTTACCCAAACAATGATGAAATATCCTACAGTGGTCGCAGGATGTTTGAAACGGATATATTTCATAATATTATCGTTACTATGGCAAGTAAAACTGGACAAAATTCCATTTTGCATCATTACTAAAATAAAGGGCTAACTCTGTTTTAGGGAGAGAGGGAAATCACGACAATGATTTCAAAACATCACTTTGAATTTATTGAAAGTAGGGATTTTAATTAAGCCTAATTATTAAGCTAATTTTAAACTTAATAAAATTTGAGCTTCTGAAAAAAAATAAAAAATGTTTGGTAAAACGTTGCTTGAAAATATAAATTAATAAAAAAAGCTGAAGAAACGTTCAAGTAAAATTTGTTGCCTTTAGGCCTTACCGTTTGGAGAGACGTTAGAAAATAAGTCGCGCTGATTAGGGAGGTGCAGGGAGGAAAAGGAAAAAGTTCCTTCTATAACAGTTTCCTACGTGAGAGGAAGGTTCATAAAAAGTTTGGTGCATCTAGATGTAATGTTTATGTTAAAATAGCCCCGCCTATCAAGATGAAATTGTTTAGGCTGCTTTCTTTTATTTTCAGGTTTTGTTTTAATTAAAAGATGTTGTATTTTAGAATTTCAGAGTTTAAAAGTACATACACTCGTATTAATAAATATTATATTTATTTAATTACACTGTCTTTTATATTTATAAGGTAAAAATTATTATTTTTAAATCTGTTAGAATTACTAATAGACTGGGTATGACATTATATTTCTTCTTCTTTTAGTGAAGTTCTTTGAGTTGTCTGTTTCTATAGGAATGTAGGCCCTGCGTAAGAGAAAGATAAACCATCGCAGGATGTGACACCTTGGATTTGACAATAACGAATCGCATTTATTTCTGCGGACGATATTAAATATTCAAAATGATACAGGATTTCTGTAAAGCTGTTTCGGGGAGAAATTTAGCTAATTCAGAAAATTATTTTCATTTGTTTTTAGTGGCATTTGTAATTTATCTAGTTATTTAATCTTAATTGGCGGCAAAGCTTTCAGAAATTGAAATGACTTATGCGAGGATTTGCAATAATTTGTCACAATTGAAGCGAAGCGGAATATAAATTTGTTTTTGAAATGCAGGCGATAGATGCCGCTGCTCCAGCCTTGTTAGATTTATAGGTTTTCCTGCCATCTGCGTGTTGCTGTTCCCAGATTCTCTGAGCAATTTGTTTGCACGGTTCTCTGATTCAAACGATTGTTTGTGTCAAAAATTTCGCTTTCTGAGTCTACGCGAATCGCCTGATCAGTCCTGAACTGCTGTATCTTCTGTGTATAAATATCTGCTGTTGTCTAACTATCGGCAACTGTCTTTACATTGGTATCTGAAGACGTCTAATTCTGCATCAAATCATCTTTGTAATTACTTTTAAATCTGAACATGCTTTGTTTTGATTAAAGCTAATTGGATTTACTTAACTCCTGTAGATCTTACCGTTTAGACAAATCTTAGAAAATAAGTCACTTTGAATCACACTGGGAAGAAAGCGAAAAAGTTCCTTCTGTAATGGCTTCCTAAGTGAAAGGAATGTGCATGAAACGTTTGCTGCTTCTAGGTCTTAATATTTGGGCAACATCTCAATAAAATAGCCAATCCTTCCTTTAGGTGGAATTTGAAAAAAATAGACCTATTTTGAAGATTTTTAACTTAAATTTTATTTAAATATTTTATCGTTATACTGTATACTTTCCTTAAACTTTGGTATTTTTTTTTTTTTTGCTCGATTGGTCGTAAAACTGAATCAGCGTAAAAAGAGTTACTTGTTGTTTAACATATATTATTTACAATCACAGTTCGAACATTCATGTAGAACTTGTTGTTAAATTCAATTTGTGAGATCTATGCTTGCTCCGCATGCACGGAACTTCGCGGCAGAACACGAAATCCTCAGGGGAAAATGATTTCTAATTCCGTTTAAGAATTCTTACGTTGACAAGAGGAATTACGGACAAAAAGTAAATGTTGCTAATTTGTATTCAGGAACTTCCTTGGAAAGCACCGGAGAGATGTAACTCTGCTTCACTGTAGAAGTAAAATGAACAGGAATAAAAAAATCGACTTTGACAACCATTTTGAAACACTTCGCGATTATTTCAGTTTTTTAAATATTTAATTGTTATATTCCTTTCTAAATATTAATATGAAATAGGTGAAAAACGGTGAGATGAATTCAATTTACTTGCAGTATTACTTGCATCACTAAAAAAATTAAAATAAAAAACAGCAACCAAGTATATTAAATGAAATGTAAGTGATTACAAAATATCATTTTCTAAAAAACTATAATTATAATTTTATCGCTACTATTATTGAATTGTTTTATATTATTTCTAACAGTTTATTTTTTGAAATAATAATTCATTGTAAATATCAAAATTTTAAAATCTCTTTTCAGTGATACATATTTGAAACATGGACTGAAGAAAGGTATTATTTTTAGATACCTTGGGGCAGGATCAACTTGAATAAGAATATATTCGTAGTTTTGTAGACGGGTGTCTTAGAAAGGGGAGGCAAAGGCTGATATATTTCTTGAGGCTGCATGAAATATTCCATCTTATTTCAACTACTGGAATTCCTCACTTTTCTTGAGGCCTCCTTCCCCCGCAGTCTCGTTTCTTCCCCACCCTCCACAGCTTTGGAAAAGTGCATAATCCCACGACATATCAACCGTCTGTCACTTATGAGTCAGCAGTTTCCTTTATTCTAGCAATTATTTTATCTTTAGTCAGCTGAAGGTTTTACTCCCCCTCCACCCCCACTCTCCTAACTGCAGACCCTTC
>JAFIDM010004315.1:61602036-61636838 GCA_023159025.1 Thereuonema tuberculata | reverse complement strand
CCTACAGCTGCTTCGGAGGCTTTAAAAGTTTAAGGACTGGATTGGTGTCCATGATGTACATAATGGAGTGCGTCACGTTTTCACCATATCCGAGTTTATTATTTGAACTACTGGTGGGGGAGATAGCGTAGGATTTAAAAATAGAAAAGAGTATACCGAAAACAATTCCAATTTACGTAAAATAATAAGAATGAGATGTAGTTGGTGTACTTTGGAATAATGATACGTTAAGAGCAAATAAAACATTCTTAAATAAATGTCGTTTATACCTTCAAGAACAGAGTTCTTGGTTTCAGTTTGTTGGCAGTTTAGAGGACGTAGCTCCTTACCTGTTGGGCCGATATATATATATTAGTTGTGCTACAAATCATTCTAAATTTGCCCATTTTGTGCATTTTTGCGTTTGACTTGATAAGTGTCATCTATTTAATTTTTAATTTTAATTTTTATTTTTAATTTTATATTTTTATTTGTTTTTTATTTTATTTTATTTTATTTTTTATTTTTATTTTAAATATATATATAAAAATATAAAAAACATTAAAAAAAGTAAAAAATATTATACAAAAGAAATTAAAAAAAGAATTAAAAAAGAAAATTTAAAAAAGAATATTTACAATAAGAAAGAGCAAATTTCTCTAAATAATGCGCTTTTGTGACTTCCAAATTTTATTTTAGTTTCAAAATTTAACACCAGATGCCGCTGACGAAGTGAATGTAATTCGAAGCCGATACATTTACAGAAACAGTTTTTTGAAATTATTGGGATTTTATGTTTAAGAAAGCTGTCCGGCTTAGCTATATGTTTAGTAATATAAGTTAATTTTATTCTTATATTCTTTACGCTCTAAATTTCTAAATTGCAAATGATTAATTGAAATCTTTGCATCGCTAAACTCGAAATTATGCATTATTCCAGTTTGGCCATTCGATATATATATATATATTTTTGTATTCAAAAATTGTGAAACAAAACAAACAAAAATGAAAACCAGATCGTAATAAAATTGCACTGTACCAGATTACCTAGATTCCCATTGAGATGACTAAGCCCGTACCTGTGGTTTCTCTGAGATACTTAAAATGCAACTGATTTCTTCACTGGCGTCAAAAATACAACACACGTAGAACGAAACAAAAACACTCTCCTTATGAAGTTGTCATCTTTTATTGATTTTAAAATGGAAACAAATTATAGCTAAGCTGGAAAAAAAATATTTAGATTAAACTTTTCTAAATAAAGATTTAAATCTAAACGTTTCTATTACTTATTATTTGCGTAAGACAGTTTTAACTTTTCAACAACATATAAAAATTCCTCTTCAAAAATATTCCCTTTATTTTGGAGTTCCCAATCAATTGGATTCGCTCATTAACTTTGTAGTATTTAATCTTCGCATAATTACAGTTTATAACGCTTTAATTACTGGAGAAGCAATTATTATTTGAAAATTAAATTACGAAAACTGAATGATTTAACGCTGTGAGAATTATGGGATTTGGAATAATCACTGGAAACATTATTTAAATAAGAATAAAATTATGTAAACATTTCAAGAGAATTAATTAATGATTTCAACGAAAATAAGAGAACATCTCGTATCTCAATTCTAAACAGTCTTACGAGGTCGGAAAGATGTGAATAGTTTATAGGATTTTTTGCTGTAAGCAGACGAGAGTAACGACTACGAAAGGAGTGTAAGTTTACGCGTACAATTCGACCTTTTTTTTTTTTTTTTTTTAACTTTTGGATAATTTCAACGTGCAATTAAGATAAGAATAGATAAGAATTTTAAGTACTTAGAATAGACTTTTATATTTTTCACGAATATATAACTGCGCCGTGGTGCAAAAAGGGTTGGGAAGCACTGATATAGTGTGAACATTTTCAAGGGTACATTTACACACAGAATCAAAAATTTAAAAAAATAAAAAAAGGGAAGAGCGTTTTTAAATTCTTTTTAATTTCTCTTCCCCCTTTTTTTAATTTTTAGTTCGTTGTATGTTAAGTGTCCTTGAGAATGCTCACTGTATGTAACCGAAATGTCGGAATTGTTTTTGTAATCAAAAAGAAAACACCACATCTCCATAACATATAGTTTATTTAAAAACTTTTCGGAATTTTCGAAACTTTTCGTCATCCCTTCTTCAAGCGAAATGTAACAATAAATTAGTTTTTTTGGAATAACCAACAATGCAAACTAGTGATAAACATGAACACTACGTTGAAATAATTTACAATTGTTTTTAACAATATGAAATAGCAATTATGCTTTTACATTACTTTACAATTTTTGAAAGAACAAATAATCCAAATGAACTAATAACATGTTCATGTTTATCACTAGTTTGCATTGTTGGTTATTCCAAAAAACTAATTTATTGTTACATTTCGCTTGAAGAAGGGATGACGTATCATAATCCCGAAAATTCCGAAAAGTTTTTAAATAAACTACATGTTATGGAGATGTGGTGTTTTCTTTTTGATTAATAAACAAAGATGAAAAGGAAGAAGTTGAAAGAAGAATTTGGAAATTTTGTTTTTGTAATCTTTAAATATATTTTTTAAATGATTTACGTGCAAACTTAAATACTTTAGTCAATTCCTTCAAGTTTCTTCATAATCTTGTATGCTTCCCCAAATAGTGCCGAGTCAAAGCTTACAACAGAGATGTTATTAGTGGATTTAATATCGAAAATATATCAGTTCGAAAATATGGGTTTGTACCTCTGTACCAGATGATTTTTTTAAACTTAATTGCACTTTGTAACCTACTTTCCGAGGAAAGTGAGGTTTGCAGTTTCACTCAGTCTGCTACAAATATCACATCCAGAACGTTATATAGTTATTCTTTCTCGATTGAGAGCTGCCTGACAACAGAAGTGGGATCAGCTTCGTAATAACAAACTTCATCTAGTTTGTTCTGTTTTATCTTCTCATAAAAATAGAAGGGGGGAGACTCGACGGGAGGATATTCTTCTGGTGCGTCTCCGAATCGGATACAGTGGACTTAATACATCAGTATTTAGGCCTGATACTTAAAGATCAGTCTTCTGTGTGTGCAACGTTCTTTTGATTATTCATCGTATTTTAGTTGAAAATCCAGCTTTTAATCAATATCGTTATCAATGTTATGATCGGTTTTTTAAATTCAATGTTGCACTCCATATTTCCTTGCTTTTAAAATCTTAAGATTTAAATACCAATCTCTTAGATTTTTAAGATTCATTCATTTGAGACTTTGCCACCTTTTTATAATTTTCATATTTACTTGGTGATTTTTATGTTTTTCTACAATATTTTTTTACGCTGGTCTTCAACTAGTTTTTTTTTTTTTTTTTTTTTTAGATATCCCTTGTATGTATGCAGAATATTCTGGATTTTATTGATCTACGTTTATAATTTTACCTTGTAGTTTTTAGCACATTTCTTACCTTTCATGACGCAACTGAGCCGTAGATGCTTTTGCACCATTACAATCAAATAACTCTTAAGTAACTGTCAGATCCAGTGACAGTATAAATTTAATTAACTACCGTACAGGTGACAAATTTTTTGTTCAGTAACTTTTCAAGATGAAAGATGGGAAGAGTCCTATATTTCCTTTCCTGCAAATACCTTCTGATAAAATAAGTACTGTGCAGTTATAAAAGAATTGCTGAAATATGCGTGTGTCTTTGTTTGTACTTCTCTACCTTCTGAACTTCTTGAAACTTTGCATGAATATTTAAGGATTACAGATGATCTAACTTTTTTATATGCAATCATTTCCGAGTGGGTCATTGAAGAAAAATTAGCGCAAGAAGGAGACAAAATTCTCATAGAAAAGCATTGGAAATCTAAACAATGGATTTTTATTCTATTTCTATTAATATCTCGTTGTGTGTGCTTTTTTAAAACAGTGAATCTTAATTTCTTTTTTAGATAATCCAATAATTAAGCACTCGGTTTGATAAGATTAAAATTAATTTTTAATTATTTTTTTTCCTAAAATTTATACTGTTTTTAAGTGGCAGAATTTAAAAATGTTAAGAAATTGCATTTTACATATTTTTGGTATTTTGGCGCCTATCTTTCTCTTATCTATCGGTTCTATAAATACCAAAATAAATAGAAACTTAAACCTTATCGTTTCCGCTTCCTTGGATTAAGAATTTCTCGGGTCACGGACGGACGAACGGATACATTTTCTATTTTATCATAGTAATTGCACTACGAAACTTTTTTTTTCTATAAACATTACACTAAGCGTACTCCTGGGAGTACTCGTAAGGGGTAATGAGGGCAGCCATGATCGTTGCAATGAAATGACAGGTTTACATGTGCAGATAGTGCTCTGCTTACGATGGGATCAGGTTGTAACTCGCCGTAAGTTGATTTGGTCATAAGTCCTATAAGATTACAGTACATCATAAAATATGTCATCAAGCGGAATCATCGTTTTTAAGTCACATGTGTTCAAGCATTTTTAAAGTTAACTACAGCTGTAAAGTATTGCAAATTTGTTCTTTTACGCCTAAAAATAATTATTCATACCGCTGGCAGAGCAGTGTTTGCTGTACCAGTGAGCGAACGTCGGTTATGCTTACGACCGCCGTCGTAAGCACCTCGAAAGTGTTTATGTAAAGGCGCTGTGGGTCGTACGTGCGAAAAATCGTATGTCGGATGGTCTATAGTCGGGACCTATTATATTAATTTTTAAATATTTATTAGCTTATTACGAAATCCTTTATTTAATACAGGAAGGAGATATATCGGTATACGTTTCGATTCTCCAAAATGCGTTTCATTCCTCGTTGTCAAAAAAAGTTGAGAAACCCTGATTGAATGAAAAGAGCAAGGAAAAAAAAAAACCTCTCTCATAAAATGTACTCCCCTAATTTGTTTAATTTGTATTTATTCCTTTGAACTCTGAAACAACACACACAAGTAATTTTTAACAGCGAAAACCCTAACGTGATGCATTTACCTTTGGTGAAACTGTGCCATCCTTTTGCCATCCCCACCGTCTCATTATTTAACGAGGTGTTCTTTGACTCAGAAGGGAGTCCAGATGTTCTCGTACATTCTAACTGTCAGGAGATGGTGTCAGACGAACGAAAAGGAAACTGTGGTTAATTGAAGGATATATTTCTTCTGCCCATTCATCCTCTTTCTATTCCGTCTGCTTTCTGTTACCAATTTTGAAGCTAATTCGATACGGTACTAAATGGTAAATGTAGACGTTTCCTCTTAACTAAGCGCAGAAAGAAAAGTTTAAAATTATCTTTTGTGTAAGAATTCTTACAAAGGAGAAATGTAAGAAACCTGAAACTCATAAAAATGGCTGACAGAATTTTTTGTTTTGTTGTTTTTTGTCATCAACAAAAAAATAAAAATCCATTTCGAGAAATTATTTTTTTCCTTAATATATCATTTCTAGAATATTCCATTGAATTACATTTCTATTCTATTGAATTACTGCATTTTTTGGATGTTTGAGTCTTTTTCTTCCTTAATATTCTCTGGTAAACATCCAATAAATATTGTATTTCAATGTTCTCTTACTTTTTATCAGGTTTGTTATTTAATCGCGTATTTTCCTATTATGTAGTGAAGCTTATCATTCCTCAGTCTGTATCTGCGCGTGTTTTCCCCTTACAACTTTTGAACCGCCGCATGGATCTTCTTGAAACTTGGTATGCCTATTGAAGAACTAGAGACGATTTGACTTTAATATTTGAAATCTTTCCCAAATGGATCCTTGTCGAGAAACTATCACAAAAAGTGACAAAAACACCCATAGAAAAGCATTGGAATCTAAACAAATGGATTTCTGTCCTATTTCTATTAATACTTCATTGTCTTTAAGAATGAGAATTAAGCCCTTTACTAAGTCATTGCGAACGGATTTGATACAATTAAAATTAACTCCATTTAAGCAATGTGGATTTATGTAAATTTTTTTTTTAGAAAATGGAAAAACCTGCAGTTTGTCTTCAGAATGTTAAAATTTGAATAGAAATGTAAAGCCCTCATTTTTATTGACCCATTTGCGAGCTAATGTGATAGCGCTCAAAATTGGTAGCTATTGCGATTGTCCTGTCCGTCCGTCCGTCCACCGCTAACAACTCCCTAACGGAAGGTCGGATCGACAAACGGATTTCACCATCACATTCAGAGGCCCAAATACCGTAGGAATGGGGTATTTCCAGGGCCTCCCCCCACCATGTGTGAGATATTTGGCATTGTTGTCATTAAAAACTCCCGAACGAAATGTCGGACTTCACCATCGTGTTCAAAGGCCCAAACAACGTAGGAATAGGGGGGGGGAGGGGCGGGGCTAAAGCAACCTCCCCACCCCACATTCGAGATATTTGGCATTGATTTCATTAGATTTCCTCTATTACCTTAAACGTTAGAAATGCAACCATTTCATTTCAGTTATCAGCTATATAGCTTGGTGCTTAAGGTCTCGGACTCAAATATCGAAGGATCGTACATCTACTTTTTTTTTTTTCTCTCTTAATATTTTTTTTTTTTTTAATGTCTGCAGTTTTTTTTTTTTTTTTTTTTTTCTTATTTTCCTATTTTCTTTTCTTACTTTTTTTTTCTTACTTAATGTAGTTCCTTTTATTATTATTTTTAATTTTTTTTTTGTTATTGTGGGTTGCCCTTAAGTTTATGCGTGTTTTTCTGCAAGAAATGTTCAGTGTATTGACAGCTTTTTTTTTTTTTTTTGCTTTTTTATTTATTTTCTTCTTTCACCTGTTCTTCACTTAGGGAGTAATGAAGTTCAAATCTTTTACACTTTAATTAGTTACTTTTTAATTCTCTCATTCCGTTTCCTTCCTTTTCCTCGTATCTGTTTTTCATCTTCCCCTGGTAATTTACGTCCTGCCTTCGGTAGTCCATTCTCACCAATTGCCAAGAGTTCTTGACTCATGCGGAAATTATTCCAAGTTCAAGGGGCGTTGTGTTTTGGTCACGTTTTGCTGTCTCCTAATGCAGCGTCAGAAGTATTGGTGGATTCGGAAGAACAATAACACATTTTTATATTAATATGAGGAAAGATAAACTCTGTTATTAACGCAGAAGTGAGCACGAATCTAGGCTAGGCTTTTTTTATTATGTTTATTGGTATTATAATGTTTTAGTGGACTTTCCAAATGAATAAGGAAGGCTTATAACAGTGATCTCAAACTCTTCCACGGTGAAAGATAAATAGCAGGTGCTCTACATATTTTGTAATTAATGTGCAATAGTCTAATATCTTTAGGAAATGATATGATGAATTAACTATTTTTTACTGAATTTGTCGGTATAGATCCTCGATATACGTCTCGTGGATATACATAGATTCGAATGTACGTCGTGCAGGGACGGTAAATTCGATATACAGCGAATATATTCGCACTTAAGTCGTTTGAAGACGAACACATCAGTATTTCTCTCGAATCTTCTATTTCGCCAGACTGTATTTAAATTTATTTTAATAAGTATATGCGTCAGCCAACAATGACGAGATAACAATGTGACGGCTTTAGTTGCGACAGAGCATTTGCCCGTCATTTTTAATTTCTTTATTCATTTCTAATGACTTGAAGTTCGTCGCTGAGGGCGCGCTTCTGCATCTAATGCTCGTCTAGTCTGCGCTTTTATTAGGCTAAAAAAAATGGAACATTGAAATTTCAATTTTAATCTATTAGGCTAAAATTAATGAGTTATTGTTTTTCTATGACTCTTCTCTCATTGCGTCACACACAGAGAGGGAGTGATTTAACAACAATAATTTAAATTAGGTCCCCGTGGCCTAATGGATAAGACGTCTGGCTTCGGATTAGAAAGTTGCAGGTTCGATTTCATTGTGTCGCGGACGTTTCATTGTGGAACTTATTTCTATTTTCACTGGAAATTAAAATTTTGAAATTTTTAACGCACAGAGGAAGTGCGTTAGACACAGACAGATCTGGAAAACTACACAGGGTGAATCTAAACAGTGTAAGAGATAAAAAACGTATTTAAAATACGTACAGTAAATATCAAATTATAGATATAGTATAAGTATGTAGTAATTATCTAACACAACAAATACATTTTGCAAAATTGCATAGCAAGTGCACTACATCGTTATTTCTATGTTTTATTAATCTTTACAGTGTATTTTCTAATTATTACTATTTAGCAATTACTATAACTTATTTTGTAGTATAATTTAGTGTAATATGAAATTAGAATTTTCTATTCATATTCACTCATAATCTACACAAATTCGATTCTTGTTTTTAGTTGGTCTGTAACATATCTCTCACAGAATAGGTTAGTTGAGTGGGAAATAGCCAGCTATGCGTCACTTCGTTGTAAGTCGTGCATTTTTAGTGACATAACTATAAAACGTATATCGAAGAGATACATCGTATTTAAAAATAAAAATAATCATTATTAATATATTTTTGCTGTTTCTGATGGAATGTGATTCGCTAATGTTTTGCTTTGTGTAGTTGCGGCCCGCGATGAGACTTATCTTTGGCATAAATGAATTCGTGGTTACTAGCTCACATAAGGTGACCTACTCTTAATATCTTTTGAACCAATGAACGGATATTCAAATTTGACAAAAAGCAAATCCCGATCAAGATCTACCTCTTTGAGTTGATTTTCTTTTTTTAACAAATTTATTACGCTGCTGAGATTAAATTACGAGATCCTGAAAATTTAACCTCACAAACTGCAGAAAGGAATAACTATCTGTAAAGTCTTCACAATCATTAAACTTAAATCATTTAATTTTCAAAAATTAAAATCAAAGGAATAGAAGCTTCTAAAAATAATAGTAACAATTATGATTTTATGAAGAGTAGACTGCTTTTTATACTTTTTATACTAGACGATCTTTATACTTTAATGAGAAAGTATAACCAAAATGTAAACTTATTTAATTATTGGTTGTTGTGCAATATTTCCGTGTGACGATTCATTCTTGATAACTTAGCTTTTCCGTGATCTTGAGCAAGAAGTAAATATACATTGTGGCACCCAAAGGCAATTATTGTGAAAGAGAAATGACCATGAGAATGACAATGAATCTTAATGTTATATTTACTTTTTTTTTTTTAATGTAATCTTATTATGTTTAAAAACCCATTATTAGATGCTGATCTTATGAGGAATTATAGGGAACGCATAGTTGGCATGTTAACTTTCGAATACCATATGATAAGAACAGTGACAGAAGCTTGTAAGCATTTCTGTGCAATTCTTTTTGTTGGAGACTTATGTATTGGTAATTTTCCTATAACTATAGATGCAGTTAAAAAAAAAAAAAAAAAACTTCAAGGTGGGTCTGTGTTGATTTGGAATTTCCTCTATTTTCTGCACTTTCAAACAAAACTAATGTATTGCTTTAAGAAACTGTTTACACAGTTAAGCAGAACAACGTAAGCTTTGTTTTGTTTAAGTAATGGCCTATTTGATGAAAGAATCCAAGTGACAAGAATAATAGTGGAGATATCATTCGTTCTTTGATGTCTACCCTGCTAAAAGCATGAAAAGAAAAAAATATTCCCGTTATCCCAGGCTAAAAACGAAAGAGAAATAAATAAAGGAGAGGGGGAAGACCGAAAGAATGAAAGTTTGCATCATCACACGTATCCCATGGGTCGTACTTTGGAACTAAATCATAACTTGTCTACTCTGTACCTCTCAACCTCTGTCCATATGGCAATAAGCATTTCATGTTATTTCTGATTGAGGTATAAAAAAAAAAAAATATATATACTCAAACAACTCTTTTGGGATCTGGAAGGATTTAAAAAAAAAGTGTTTAAAAAAAGACGGCGTGCAGCTTGCTTCAATTGTTGACGAACATAGAAGCGAGAAATGTGACGTGCTGTTCCTAAGGGATATAAAGAAAATTTACTTAACATTCCCATAACGTTCCGTTTCTAAAAATATTGACCTAGAAAAAAAAAATCGTACTTCTGATGCATGATTACTTTGCCAGACAAAAGCCTTGGGTTTGTATGGAAATTACAAAAGAGGAATGGCCTGAGAATTGATTAGGTTAAAGGAGAACGAGATTCACAGAGTGTAACATCAATAATCCGTAAGCTTTTTTTGTGTGTTTTCAGTATAGTTTTGAATGCTGTAAATACAATCATGGCCGTCTTACCCCTAAGGCCACATTAGATCCTTAGGCCGAATTTTGAAGATTGATTCTTCAAATAATTAAATAATTCGAATAATTAAATTTGTATTTTCAAACGTTTACTCGTATTGAAATTACTCAGTACACTGAGTAAATTACTTATTTTTTATTTTTACTAATAGTTAAATTAATTATTTTACTTCTGTTTTATGCCAAGATTCCGTCGTTCAAATGCTATTCTTAGCTAAATTGTTTATTATTATTATTGATTAAATTAATGATTTTGTTTAATTAATACTTATATTTCCACATTTATCTGTAATATTCGCTTCGAAAATTTATGAAAATTCGACTTACAACTGAAAATGTTGGTGGCGCCATCTGGGGATCATTTTTCTATATAAATGTTGCATATTTTCTATATAAATAAATTGGATTTTTGTGTTTACCGTTGTATGTTCAACTTGCTGTCTTCATGACCCATGTTCTTTGCTACTCTACAAATCAACGTTCTAATTAAGCTTTTAGTTTATAAGGAATTTATAAATTAGTGTCAGTAACTTTTCGTAATGAAGGAAGTTTAAACTATTGATGATTGCGCCATCTTACGATCACCTAAATAATTAATTTACAAGAACAGCATTACGGTGGCGCATTTAGAAATAACCTTAAACGATCCTAACTTACTGTGATGGTGTTGGTGCAATTCTGATGATCGAATCGAAGTATTGAAGTGATTACTCGAACACAACAACTCCCATTTTCATTAACTACTTTGCTTGGCGACTCCATATCTGGTTAACTTCAAAGTCAATTGACACACTACTCCAACAGAACGAATAGTTGTCTGTTATTTTAAACAATTATATATTGAAATAAAAACTAAATCTTTCATCCATGGGTGTCCAGGGGTGATTTCAGTTTGACAAAATCGGTTTTAAGCCATTTTCTGACATGATAACAGATTTAGCAGAGGATCAACTCTTAATTCTCGAGTTACTAATCTCTCGATAGCTAAGACACGAGTATCGTAATCAATTGGTTGGATTGTTTCATTTAAGACAGTGGTTCCCAAATTTTGGGAGGGAGGAGGTTTCATTTCTAGAAGGAAAGAAAATTATCAGGAGTTATCTTATTGTAGCCTATTCGTGTTCTTACTTATTCCGTAGTCTAATAATATATGTGTATATCCGTTTCTCTATAAACTTTGAATCAATGAACGCACAGCTTCTGTATGTATGAACAAGAAACTATCTTCTGGTTGAAAGCTTTTTTGTCCTTTCGACAAATTCAATGTGACAGCCAAATGCAATTGTTCAGACTAAATGGACTGACAATATAGAAAGCTTTAAAATAGCAATGAACTAGTTAATAATAATAAAAAAAAGTATAAACCAACAAGAATACTTGATTGGTTCAGTGAATCCTCCAGTATATTCGTGATCTAGTTGTAAGGAAATAGGCTCTTCATTCATTTTTAAGAACTTCTTGTTTATTTGTATCTCGTTTAATATTTTGAATTGCTTTCGATAAAATCAGTGACTTCTGGCAGCCGTATTACAATTAAGATTTTACCGTGAATAGGTAGTATGTGCATAGTACATTTCTATAAAACTTGCTGCTTCCCTGTTGGTAGCATCTTATTGAACATATTTTTTTTTTAATGAAACACAATCAATTTTAAAGTATTTTATTGAATGTAACAATAGAAACGCTACTCATTGTCGCTGTTTTACATTCCTCGCGATGCTATAGCGATTTGCGTTATTCAAGTATTGGGCAATACTTGTTTCTTTTCGCACAAACCAATAGAGGAGTTCCGAATGTACATATCCGAAATTTAATTTGCAGCAACTTCTAAAAGAGATACATTTTATCCCTAAAAGAGATACATTTGTTTGTGTATCTCATGTAGATAATTTATGAACTGTCAGTACAGAGTAATTTCATAGAATTCCCTTGACTTTTACAAAAAATGGTCTTTTCACAAAGTCTGTGTAGATTTTCTAGAAATAAAATAGTGTCACTTCACAAAGCTATTCATTCATTCAATTGGTCACTCTTACATTATCCACTGCAGTTGTTCGGGAGAAGGTTCTGTGATTTCGAGCGAGTTTTATAATTCGCAGACTTCTGGTGCTCTGAATAACACTAGCCATCATCCGTCAATCCAAGATATTTACTAACTACACACCATGAATTTTTCTTTCTTCCAGTTTTGTCTGCGCAGAGTATGAGAATCGCCTATTCTCTGTTTCTCTTTCTATTTTTGTCTGTCTATTCTATGAAACAACTTTTAAAGAATTTCAAAAAAAAGTAACTTTACTTCCACTACACGAATATTCATGAAATTTGGTATATAAGGCGGTCAACGAAATTTAATGACCACCTTCAGATTTCATCGAAATTAGATTAAGGGCTGTTAGTTTAATTTTCCATAAACCTTTCACAGTAACGAAGCACAAAAATATGTTTAACTAGACCGTTTCTGAAAAAACGAAAAGCGAACGTAGCTAATAAATGCTAAGGTTTACCGTGCAAGCTGTGCTTCTTTTCTCAAGCAATTCAGTAAATCTAAAAAAACAATACTTTTATTTTAATTTTTTTTTTTAAATAAATAATGATATTCTATGTTTTGAAGCTAAGGGAAAAACCATAAATATTCTTTCTTCCCACCCTTTCAGGAACATTGCTATTTAAAAAAAAAAAAACGATGGTTGACGTACGTGGGTGTGGAGACTGGAAGGACAAAAGGGTTTGGGGAGGAGGGAGGTGGGGGCTAAGTCCCCATTTGGTGGTTGCGGGGGACTCATTGTTCATTATCAAATGCGAATCTTTCATGCATGCCAGACGCAGTCTATTTCGCCGAAACAGGGTCATGCAAATAACGTTCAAAATTAAATTAATCTAGTGTATTGTCCGATCTGTCGTTCAGCGTTAGCGATTGGCAAAGAGCTGTTCTTGATGCGAAGAGACGGAGATGGTTTTTAATGAATTGATATTAACCCCAAAAGAATATCGGAGTCAGTGTTTTGATAGAATAATATTATGATATTGTGGTTTTGTGTGAAGGAAGCACGAACAAGAGCCAGTTGTTAGCATCTCTTGACATTGTTCATTTAAAATCAGTTAGTTCTGAGCAGGGCCGCCCCTAGCGTTTACAGTGCCCTAGGCAAATAGAATAAATCTTATTAAAATGAATTATTTCTAATTTTTCTAAAATCCAGAGGATGTTTTTATTCTTTTTAAGTTATTGTTACTGATAGAAATGATGGAATGTTTAAGTACGTTTCTTCCAATTTTTGTTAGTTTTTTAAATTATTTTTATATAATTCTTCATTATTTATCGGAATTGTATAAATCAATTAGTTTTAATCTTAACCAACGACGCGCAAAGGATAAATTTTAAATATTAATTCTTTAGAATAGGTTGAAAATTCATTGTTTAGATTCTATTGCTTTTCTGTTAGAATTTTTGTCGCCTTTTGGCGTTAATTTCTCGACAAGGACCTTTTTTGGAAAGAATTTTAAATATCTAAGTGAGATCGTGTTTAGACCTCGAAGTTTCAAGAAGATCCTTTCAGCAGTTCAAACGTTATTAGGGAAACAAACAGACAGACAGACAGACACACATACTGAGATGATAATATTTGCAGTTAGCGTTACCTAAGATTAATAAATAAAGCTTTTTTTTTATATAAGATTATATTACACACTGGTATGCAGAACTTAACGACGAGGCATGTTTTGACTGCATCGTTAAACAGGAGAGAGGTGAACTTCATACCATAGCAATCCATTACTTACCGAAGTGGTGAGGGAAACCATATTGATATAAATGCAGATACAAACGACATCGTAGAATTTTATTCAGGATTGGCTACATGACACTTGGTGCCAAGACAGATGCATCACTGTCAAAGTTGGTATGAAGGGAAGAGAACGTCCTACGCATGTCCTATTGCTTCTATTTTGTTGTCCTGTTGTTTCTGTTGTTGTGCTGCTTAATATGACGTTACATTACTTTGTTCTTAAGTTTTTGCACATCAGTGTATTATCTGACATTACCCTTGAAAAGATAGTAATAGTTATTCAAGTAACATACCATTTTTTAAATCCATGTCAACGGACGATTGGTGATACCGCAAAGTAGCTTGTTCTTCTGTAGTAGAAAAAGATGGACAACAAAATTCCAGTATTAATTTTGAGATGTTTTTAGCGTACTTTCTCCTAGAAAAGGTGAGGCTTATCAAACTAGTTAGTCTGTGTATGTGCTCTCATCCTACTACCTTTTGAACGGCTATGTGGATCTTCTTATAACTTGATGTGCATATTTGAGGACTAGGAACGATCTAACTATTTTATTTAAAATTTCGAAGAGGACCTTTTGGACCTTTACAATTCAGCATCAAAAAATTCCAAACTAAAGCACTGGAATCTAAACTGGATTCTATCCTATTTTCATTAACACCTCATTGTCTTAAACAATGAATATTAAATCCTTTTTAGCTAATCCATTAACAGAAGTTAAGTGTAATCAAAATTAATCTGATTTTAAATGTCTAAATTAGATAAATAATGGCGATTTTAATTCAATTTTTTTTATTTCAGATAAAAAAAAATGTACTATATGTATTCAATAGATATTAAATATAGTATTTTAATATTAATTATATGCTTGGGATAATTAAACAAGCCCAAATATAGACTAGTTTGTTAGGATATAATTTCTAGGCCAGCTGTTTTCAAACTATAAGAAACTCAGAATAGCATAAGGGATATTTTCAATTTTCGAGAAGTAAAAATATTGTATTTTAGTTTTCTGAGAAGAAGACTTCTAAACCCGCTTTGTCCGTCCGTCTGTGGACAAGTATCATTAAATCTCATTATCATTAAATTTATCATTTCGCATTCGCAGCTATCACATTTATAATAATAAGAAAATTAAAGCAATATCAATTATATTTTCTTAAACGTATCAGAAGATGTAGCGAAGCATTGTGTTTGGTTTACTAATCGCTATCCCTATCTTGTTTCTTTCAGTTTACGTGTATTATTCATTTATTCTTTCCAATGACTACTACATTGTTATGACGTAAACATTTATTCAATTCTTCGAATGCTTATTGACGGGAACTGTGTAGGTGTTTCTGCGAACCGAGGAAGTTTGGGAGACCCTGATCTAGAAACTAAACCTTGAATCCTTTAATTTTAGTATTGAATTTATTTTGAATATTTCTCCAATTTAAATATATCTTTAATTTTTTTTAATTCTTTTTTTCTTTTTTCGGTTTGAAATAAAAAAAAAAAATTCTCGAAATACATCAGAACAATTCCTTCAAATGTGCAGCTCCACTAGCACCCGAAATGAGATGACTGTACGACACTGTATCTTCTGCAATGCAGAAGAATAATCTAAATTTTGTTTTTAACAAAACAGAAGTATTTATATATACTATAATTATATACATATGTATATAATAAAGAGGGAATTCTTACTTAAATCTTTGTTTTAAAGAGATGGTAAATGTATTGTTTTGCTGAAGATAATAAATAACTAAAATACATAATAGCTAACGAACTACACCAAGGATAGACAAAATTATTAAACCCATTACAAACTGAAAAATAACTTATTTAAATTATTGAAATTATATCTTACAGATATTGCACATTCAAATTATTAAGTTGTTGCATTAACCTAATAGTAAGAAAGCATACGTCACCCTTATTCATTTTCATCGAGAACAATCCGAGAAATCAAAGATGACTTATTGCTGAAATGTTTAATTTTTAAGAAGAATCTGGTTAAAAGAATGTCGTTAAATTTTATATATTCTCTGGAAAGGAGAAATATGTCAGTCTTGCTTTGATGTTTAGTTTTCTTAATGGTGTGGATTTGTCTATAAACAATATTTTTAATTTATTTAATTTCTAGTGACAGCCACACATTTTCTAAATAGGGGGTTCGATGAACTAGGAGACCAAGGAATTTCGTTGATTCACAACCGAACATAAATGAAAACTAGAATGGCAGTGTTATGATAGTTCACTCTTGTTTCAAAAAAAGAGGTAATAAAAAGGTAAATATGATAAGGGACGATGCAGAAGAGGTGATGTTGGGAAATTGATAAGCAGTGCATGGAAGATATATAACGTATTGTGCAAAATAGCTAAGAAATAAGCTTTATTTTCTTTTATTCTTCATCAACAACAATGTTAAATCTATTAGGTAGACAGTTTCGCCTCTAATCTAGTCCTGGCAACATTTTCCCTGACATTGATGTCTACGACGTCGATTTTAGAATATTACTTGGCGCATCCATCCTTCCCACATGTTCTTGCCAATATTTTACATATAAATATCTCTATAGGTCAGTGTTTTCTGCAGGCCTTTGCACAGACGACCAGGGTGTAAATGCGGTACTGTTCAATATACAATATACAAGCCGTATTTTTAAAAACTGAATCATTTTAAGAACAATATGAAATTAAAAACCAAATACTGCATACAAATAAACATTTTACAACATAAAATGTTGTACAAAAAAAAAAAAAAAATGCACTAAACAAAACAACGTCCACATTTTTAGGAAAGTTATTTGAAGCTAAATTTGCTGATTTTGCTTTGACCTTTGAAAATATAGTCCCAATTTAAATTTTTACAAATTTCATCATTGCACAGAATCTAGCGATATGTGTTTAAACATCGATTTTAGTAAAAAAAAAAATTCGAGAGTACTGAAGATGTTTTTGGCTATTAAAGTAAAGTAGCAAAAAACATTAATTTTACAAAATCAAATAAGAATAATTCATGTACCAGATTTAATCCTTAGGGCACAAAATCCGTATTCACCACTTATCAAATATCTCTAAGACGAGACCTAAGTATTTGTATGGAGCTGTCTAATGATTTATTGAATAATTAATATTTTAAATAAATATTAGTGAAAGAAATTTAATCGTATTGTTAAAAGCATCCCATCTATAGAGATTGGCTATGCTTAGTGAAGCTTAATAGAAACAATTTCCTGAACACGAGGAAGAGATATGAAAAACGAATTCAACACAAGGGGATAAAAGGCGGTGTTTATGCTGAACCAAAAAAAATATCACGAATCAAAATACGTATCTTTCACTACAATTAATTTGGAAACATTCGCCCAAGTTTCGTAGAAAGAAAAAAAAAAGAAAGAAAAACTGTAGTTGGTAGAAGCACTTCCCAGGACAGAGAGGAAATATTATGGAAGTGCATAAGATTATTCTAAAAATGGAAGAATTTTTCATTGGTGGCGATTTTTAAACTAATATTTTGTACTTCCATGATATGATGTTTTCTCCGAGTTCTGGGAGGTTTTCCTACCAACTACGGCTGTTTCTTTCCTCTTACCATATGATTCCAAATAGGATACTGGAATTAGAGTCAACTTTTTTTTTATTGTTGTATGATTTGTAGGCAATGGAGTTTGATATTTAGTTCTGACATTAGCTCAATCTGCGATTAAAAAAAAGGTTTTATTCTTTCTAATTTTTTGGTAAAAAACTGCTAACACGCATGAGTTTCCTGATCTCTGTCAGAGAAGAACACAAAAGTTTCTCATACATTTGCGAAAGATTTCTAATGTAACCTCAGATTGCTTCGCAAAAATACATGTCAAAATATTTCCCCAAAATCCAATTTAAATGCCTTTTAATCATTGAATGAACAATTGGCAGTTTCTCCTCAGAGATACGTAAATAATTTCAGCTTCTACAATTCGTAAATAGTTTGTAATCTAATCACGGTTTCATTTATGGATCAACAAACGACCAACCCTTGCGCAACAGAAACTCAAAATAACTGAAGAGATTAATTTTGTAAGTATCATGTTCGGACCAGAACGATAAAAAGCTTGCGATACACCAGGACCTAGTTCCCTGTTAACATTAACTTAAATAGAAACCAAGCATTAAAAAAAATATATATTTATTTTCCTATAACGTATTGATTTTTTGATACCTCGATTACTGTACAATTCTTGTTTACATAACTTTTTACTTGCTTGCATTTACATAACTTGCTGACAAAGGAATTAAATATAACCCTAAAGCTTCAATTAAACTTCGAGATTTAAGTAGAAATAATAATTTTGGTAAAATTTTGGTTAGAAATAATAGTTCTGGTTCGTAAACTATAGAAAAATCAATCATACAATTTAAAGCTATTTACCATAATTTGGTATTTCTATTATTTAATGAACCTATATTTCGTATTTGTAGAACGTAGCGGTTAAAATGATTCATAAAATGATATTCGAATTTTAAACCAATTTCTAATGTAAATAAATTATTTTTTAGAATAATTCATGAAGGAAAATAAACTGGTTAGAAAGACATCAAAAATGGAAAAGCGTTGTTAAAGAATACACATAATTGGAAGAAATGAAAAGTTTAAGTATAGATGTATTTTGAAGTTTTAATAATACTAATAATAATACTAAAAATCAAGAAAAAATTTTAATACAAAACATGAATATTGTAAATTGTTTGGTAATATTCAATACAAAAAAATAATTTGTATTTGTAAATATTTTGTTGTCCTTAATTCATTATTCTAATAAATATGGTATATTTAGGAAATTGGTTTACATATCGTGTATTGTTATATATATATATATATATATATATAAGAACAATTGTTTTTTTCAGTGAGCAAATTCTACAAAAAATATAGACCGTAGAATGACCAAAGTGAAAGAATACCATATTGTAGACCTGGGTGTTCAGAGATGACTGTTTCTGGTGATGAGCACCACTAAGTAAAAAACATTTGTATCAAGAGTTTATTGGCCAGTACAAGGTCTGCCTTAATTAAAATGATGTAGATTGAATCCTTGAAAATATAAGAAATTTCAATGAATGGTAAGGTTGTATAGTTGATTTTTATATGGTTTACAACATTTTAAAATAGTCAAAGGTTGGTTTTTTTTTTTGGTTTTTTTTTTAAGAATTTTGAAAATATGGAAAATGAAGCAATTTCATATAATTTGTGTTAGTGATGTAGTTATATAAATGAAAAAGACTCTATACAGCAGTAATTATACAATACAATATATAGTTAAAGCAAATAATTCAAACAAATAAAAGAAAACTTTACGAGCCTATGGAAATGAGGCCTAAATATTTTATTAACTTCAAACAAAAACTGTGGAGAAGATTCACGAAATCAAGCAATGGATGGAAAAGAATAGAAGAATAACAATGACGTTTTGGAAACGCATAGGAAGAAAAGAAAACAGAAAAAAGTATTAGGACACTGTTAAAAAAGCAGAGGTATTACAATCATACAGCTTTTTTATTTAATATTATAATATTTGCTTTTAAATCCTGTGGGTTTGATGAAAAAGGACTTTAATCAATTTTTGAAATGTATTCTTTTGTAAGAAGTTTGGTTTTTTTGGGGGGAGAGAAGACTTACATCTTCCAAGGCAGCTGTCAGACATGTTATCTGCGAAGCCGACTTAAAGGAGAGCTCTTGATGTATAGGCAAGATTAAAAATGTTTACGAATTTCAGAAATAAAACAAAGTTTTCATTTTTTTACCAGTATCAAAATTCTAGTAATTGGAAACCTTGCCGAATATTTGAAGTTAATCAAAGCATGTCTTGTTGCTCGATTATGATAATCTGACAGCTTTAAGAGCAAAACTACATTTTGGTCAAATGAAGGAAGGGACTGTGTTTACTGTGGGTTATAAGTCTTGAATTAAGATTTTTGTTAGATGTTTGCAGGATTCTGAACATTGCAAGAATTAGAAGTATCATAAAAACTACACCTATAGTTATACTATAAAACTTAGGCTAAAGTCTTCTTGTTGTAGAAGATTGAAAAATACGCTTAACAGAAAAGATAACTGCAGGAACATGGTTGCAGTAAATATGGTAAATGGATTTGACCTCAGTTTAAATAAGAATAATAATTAGCTTTAAGAAGGAAAACCACGTAAGAAAGTTAGTGTCAATATGTTAGGGTTCAGATACGAAGTTTCTGTAATTAACTTGCTCTTCTTGGAAAACAACTTCCGATTTGCTGAAATCCCGTTTTTCACCAAACCCAGGGAAATAACTAAAATTTCACACTATATTTTTTTAACAATTAATGTTAAATTTTTGATGATAATGAGATGGATTACTGAACTACAGCCAATTCTAGTCAAAAGCTACTGTAAAAAAAAAATAAGATATCTGCAGTGATAATATTTTGAAAATCTAATCAAAAGTTTTGTTTTTCAGTTTGTTTTTTCATGAGTGAGAGTGAATGAATCAGCCCTACTCTCTGAGCTGTCGATATTATCTGACTAATGTAGCTTTTGTCAATTTGGATGAGGGCTGACAAACTCGAAACCCTTATCCAACGTAATTTTGAAAGGATGTCTTACTCAAAAAAAATGCTTAAGTTCTTTTTTTTTCTAATGTCCATTGTATTGTATAAAATAATACAATAATTATTATTGTAAAGAATAATGTTGCGAAAAACTCAGAATTGGCCCTTTTAGAGTTTGTTTGTATTTTTCCTTTGTTCTTCTTTGAAGGCACTAATTAATCATTGACTACTAATTCTATGACTACTTTTGACTAGTACTGGTTTTCGTTCTTGTGGTTTAATAACTCGTTCCTTGAGAAATTAATTCGTTACCTAATTTCCTGATTCATTGTTAAGAGTTTGTTTCTGACCACTTAATTTCATTTGTGTTTATTTTCTTTCAGATATATTTCGATCGGCTTTAAGTATTCGCTGAAGCTGGGAGCGCATCGTAGGATATCGCCAGCCTCACTTCATTGATCCACTGAACGAAGATCATTTGTTCGTGCACCGATGAGTATTTCTCTTTTACATTCCTGACTGGCTGCAAGAAAAACAATGTGCTTCGTGGCCCCATTCCACCCCCACCACCACATCTCTCAGCATTCGGTGATCTCAACCACCCAGCACCTCCCCAGTGAAGCATCGTTACAGCTTCATTGGTTTTTATGGAACAACAGTGACATACACCAAAGGAAAATATTATATACTCAGCATGTTACCAGAATGTTGAGTGACCAACATTGCACAGTAGGGGTTGGTTACACAAGTGATTGCTGTGCTGTTGGAACCTCCGTGAAATTGTGCCCAGTTTCAACAAAACAAAATCTTTAAAAAAAAAAATAATCAAATAATAATTAACAGATATAAGCTTTTGGGAATGTGAATTTTAAATTTACGTGACATCCAAATTTAGTCCTTAACTCACAAGTGCTGGTAAAATGATGTCTTCATTGTGCTGAACTATTTAAACATTGAAAAGTGTTGTTTTGTGGACTTTTAACTGTAGCAGATCCTGTGAAATTGGACTCTTCTGTAACTGGACCTAAGATGGCGGACAACAAGAAGCAGAAAAGGTAAGATTTCTTGATTAATAACCAAGTTATGATATTAAAAAGTAGCTGACTTAGAGTACTATTAAGTCCGAGTACTTGTTTGAAGATTTTATCATGGATAAAATGAATGGGGAAAAAAATCATTTCTGTTAATTTAACTGCACATTATTTACTCCCGACTTCAAACAGATTCATTTTCTGATTTTCGTTTATTGCTCTCAAACTGTCATCTGTTTCTAATATTTCAATGTCGTTTATGTTTTAATTATTCTCGGTTGTAATTATTTTGCTTTTAAAACCCCTTGGATGATTAAACTATTACGGAATATATGCCAGTCATATTAGGTTTTGACTCGACTCAAATGAAAAGCGTAAGGAATTCCAAAAATGTGGTAAAACCTAAATATAAGAATGACAGTTTTTTTCCAATAATTGCAAAAACGGCTATAATTGGAGTACGACAGTATGTTTGTATTTATCCTAAGTTTTCTGTTGGGATTTAAAGGCATTTAGAGAATTTAGGTGCTTGTAGAGATGAAATGTTTTGAACAAATGGATGAGAAAATTCTAAATACAGTCGGACCTCTATATAAGGTCACCCGCATATAAGGTCACCCCGCATATAAGGTCACTTTTCTAAAGTCCCGGCTCATTGAATAGGAATTCTTTGATATGGATTATCGGATATATGGTCAGGTCTTAAATACTGTAATCGCATATAAGGTCACTTTTGTCAGTGATTTCTGTGCCACACTGATTCAATTCCAAGAATTTTTCCGTGGATACGATCTTTTATCGGCGTCATTTCTCCTACTGACAGAGGGGACAGCTTTTTCACAAAGCACTTCATCCCCTCAAACAAAAAAGGAAAAAAGATGATGAAGACGATGAAACTGCTACCACTTCTCAAGCTTCGATTTCCGAAATTGTTTCGCAAGTTTTAGATTCCACTTCATTAGAAAGTGAGGATAACGACAGTGATACTGAAAGTGAAGCGGTGACACAAGCAGAAGCCCTCAGAGCATTAAATTTTAGAAACTACAAAACTTAGAAAACATTGTACAAAAGATGAAACCAAAATCGCGACAGTCCTGTATTATGGATTATTTTAAGTAAGGTCAGTTGTACTAATTTGCTTGAGCATATTAGTACTATTATATACAACTTTATTCCGAATAAAAGTTTTTAAAAAATAATTTCTTTCTGATTCCATTAATTTTAATTGGTTCAACTAAATTAAAAAATTATAATCTAATAAACAGATATTTTTGGACGTATTAAATTTTACTAAGAATTATACTGTATTTACATAATGCTTATTTATTGACAAATGCGTATGAGTCGGTTATAAGGTCATCCCGCTTATTATAAAGTCACTTTCGCGAGATCCCAAGGGGTGACCTTATATCGAGGTCCGACTGTATTTATAAATCAATTGGGTGGATGGTAAATGTGACAGAGGCGGCGAAGGAAACAGAAATGAATGAGTGATTTGAATAGTGAACTAAGTCTATATTAAAAGAACATGCATAAGATAAAATCCTCTATATTTCGTTTCACTGTGTACTTGCAGGAGTTTAATATTTTGTGTAATGCCGCAGATTAGACCCAATTCAAAGTTTATAATAGAGCTGTTATATATGAATTTATAACATCCACATTTTTATCAATTTTTAAATTAATAGTAATTTTTATCAATTAGTGAATGCTATTTTTTTTTTAATTATATAATGAATTTTGAATTTGTTTTGCACCAAATAAAAGGACAAGAAACTTTAAAATAATTCAAAGTAGTAGGTGGAAGGATATGTAGATGATATTTAGCGTGCATTTGAATAAATATATTTAAAAGAAATGCATATTTTGCTTTAATTATTATTTCAATTATGTAAATAAATGGCTAATGTGTGATATATAAGATAAAAGTGAATTAACGTAACACAAAGTATTTGCTTTTTCTAAAGGTATCATTCTTTTACTAGAACAAGTTATATATTTGTTGTTATTTGTTTATATATCTATTTCTGCAAACCTCAATTTGCTTGTCCGTTTGTTTGATTATTTGTTTTGTAAGCTAAGCATCCGGAGTCGGTTTGACCTATCAAAATTGGAAGAGTCATTAATTATAATCTGGAACAGATTTTAGCGCAAATTTGGTTCCGATTGATTATATGTGTCTGACCTATGCTTAAATATCAAATAATTATCACTGACGATGCATTAGGAACAAGACCAACAAAAAGTTAAAATACTATTTTTTTCGGTTTTACAACTACAGTGCACTCCCAATTATCCGGCTTAATCACCGGGAGAAGTCGCACGGATAATAGAAAAACACGGATGATCCGAGAAATCCTTTTTATTAAAGAAAAAATCAACATCAGTACAAAAATATAAAAATGACTTATATTTGCATTCTGTATAAAACTAGGAACTTCCTTTTAACATTTACTGCTTAAAAAAATCTGTAATGCGTCTTTGCTTCTGTTTGTTTATATCTTGTCGTATATCGATACATATTTTACGAACCGCAGTAATGTCACCGTAATCAAATCCTCTTTGACTTCACAATACTATCAGCTAAACCGAATAAGATTCTAATTCACATCAACATCGATTTTACATGCATGATAGGCGTGAAAATGTTTCTCTTTAAGTTTTTTTTGTGAGTCCGGAATGAGCACGGATAAACCGCAAACCGGATAATGCACGCACGGATAATCGGGAGTGCACTGTGGTAGGTTTTGATTTAAGGTAATAAACTGATGGCCTATTCATTTATTTATTTATTTGTCTCCTGTGCACTGGGCAACGCCGAATCCTTCCGCTAATAAATGTTTCTTATGATAAAAAGTCATAATTTAGGATTTCCAGTTGCAAATATTTTTATTTAGTCAATTGCAATAGTAAAGAAAGTCAGAATAAATTAATGTAGATTATAAATATGTATATATATAAAAAAAAAAAAAAAATGGACAGAAACCGAATAAAATGTGAATTTGAAAGCCACATTTTTTTCTGAAAGTGAAAATAAAAGGGAAAAATTGCACAAGTTTAAAAAGTAAAAAAAAAAAAAAAGTAAGGACGTTTCGATCGGCGGAAAACTGCAAGATCATCTTCAGCTGGAAACCGCTGAATCGATTTTTAATAAATATTTGTTCCACACGTTAACGTTGAATTGAAAAGTACACTGTAAAAGGACAAGTTTTAATGCAAAACATTTCATTTGGTTTATTTATATTTTTAATTTATACTAAATATTAAGTTCATCTTCCATTTGTTTTCATCTTTCCTGCACCGGAAAAAAAATGTGAATATAAAATTATTAATTATAATAAAACACTTAAGCATAATATATCAAATTTTCAAACATTCACAAGTACAGAATATACCCGTATTAGAAGATACAAAACGTTTACACGTCCAATGCTTACTAATGGTAGAGAACCGTCGACACTCCAGAGATAAGATGAACGAAGAATTAATTACAGCGTCCGAAACAGGGGATTCATAAGAAAAACCACAGGATATTCCTTATTAGATCACAAAAGAAATAATGAAATAATTGCAGAATTAAAGGAACAACCTTTAATAGAATAAACACAAAATTAGAGAATAAAGTGGAGGCAACGTATTGAAAGAATGAACAACAATAAACCTACCAAACAAATAATAAATTTGTTTATTAAACAAACTTAAAGGGGAACGAGTAGTAAGAAGACAGTTTAAGAGACTACAAGGTCTATTATAAGATAGGTAGAAGATGATGATTTTCCGTAATATTGAGTAATGTATACAGATAGACAGATCGACTGTGTAACATTTTAACATTGAAGAAATTCGATTTAAGTCATTAAAGGTAGTCTCAAAAAACTTCAAATTTTAAAATCGTTTCAAGAAATCTAATTTCCGGTTCATTAGAATAGGGCTGTATTCTGATACCTAAACTACAATTGATGGTTGACTTTGGACGGTTGAGCTGCGAACTTGATAGTTGATATATAACCGCTATCGGAGTATCCGAACGCTCCAGTTGACGCTCAAAATGGCCGACGCTATTGGATTGTGTATCTTGGTTAATTTTAATTTTAATAAAAATTTAGAAAGAAGTGGAGAACGTTGAACGATTGATATAAGCAATAGGCTATATCAAACATATTTTTTGGATAATAATAGGCAATTATGCAGCGAATCTAGTCCCACACCAGATAATCAAAAAGCGAATCAAGAAAAGCGCCCTCTCTTGAGTATCACGACAACTACAATGTAAATACATGTTGTGTACGCGCCATCTTGGTTAACGGGATCACCCTGCTCCCGACTGATGTAGTTGATCAACCGGCATATTCGAACGACGTGTTGTTGATCAACTGTAATATCCGAACGACCAGTTGATGTCAACCGGGCAAATCCGAACACAGCCTAGATATATAGGATGTAAATACACTTTCGGTGTCACATAAACCAAACTGACTCCGAAAGACCGACATTTTTTGATAAATTACGAATTTCTTAAGACGACATAATTGGTTAAAACATACTAAACTTCTGTAAAATAATGTCATTTATTTATTTAATATAAAAAAAAATAATCTTCAAATGCAGCCAAAATCGCAGCAACAACCTGGTACTTCGATATCGGCAGAGAAAATGTAAACAATCAATTGGGCAGCCATCTTTAGCAGCGTTCCTTAATTTAACAGTCAAATTACGTCAAAGTCCCTATTTAGAGTTCTAAACGAAATAACTAATAAATTCTGAACACTTTCTCTTGCTATTGTGTTTGAGTATTTGATGCCATTTTACATTTCCAATTTATCAAGATTTCCAAAGCAGGACTTTGTAATCAATATTCTGGTACCAACCTCAGCTTACTAATTGTGTTGATGGATGACATTGATTAGAGTCAAATGGAGACATCGAAAACCCAGTGGTTGGTGGAGACTTGGAACCTAAATAACCGTACAACCATGGATTTAGCGTAACCATCATTCTAATATTCCACACTGTCGAATAATCAGTGTTGCCAACTGAAATCTCTCGCTTGCTTTTAAAAGAAACCTCCAAAACATCGAGATTTACAGCAAATTCAGTCGTTCAAATAAAAATGACAGAAGAGCTCACTATTCAAAACACCTCGAATTTCTGTAGAATTATCAAAAGCCATATCCCATTTTCAGTAAATTATCGTGTCAATTAGTATGAAAAAGCTCTGATTACGACTTGAAAGCCTCTCAACGGATTACAGATCGTAAACTCTTCTGACACGAAGATGTTTTTCCCTCAGTGAGCGACCAAAAACCTTCAGATTTAGAGCGACTCGTCTGATGTAGCAATACCTACGGAGTCAACTGGAAATATCGCCAGATGGCGCTGTTCCGTAAGGGCGCTAGTTGTAAACGATTTACGTGTGTTTAGGACAACAAACTATTGCCTGAATTTCACTAAAGGCATGCCGTGGCAACACAGGTGGGGATATCTGAATTCTTAACACAGATATCTGAATTTTGATTAGATTACAAATTAAGAAACCACAAGATAGCTGACTCAACAGCAATTTGTCTCAGATTTAACAAATACTTGATTGGGAGAGCACTGATACGATGATTTATCAAAACCAGAATTCAAAATTTAGAAAAACAGAGATTTAAAATTACAAGTTCCTGAACTTAAAGTCTTACAATATAATCCTTAATTATTATTATTATTTAAAATCGTAAAAAATACATATACGGTTCGGTTTCGTTTACGAGAGCCTTCAACACTTTTGCACATGTGTCAGATCTCTTTCGATTTCATGAAAATAGGGGTGAGAAGAAATAAAGAGGGGATATTTACTTTTTATCAGTGTTAGTTTACTAGATGCTGCGTTCTATTTGCGCTTTTTGGGAAAGAATTATGGAAAGAATAAATACTATTGCAAAAATAACAGGTAATAAAAGAAAAACGGGTCTTAGGAATGTGCCCATCTCAGCATATCACCCCTTTGTGGAGTAGAATCGTATGTGAGTCCTACTTCTCGCTTTTTTTAAAAAAAAAACGAGAGAGGATTAAAAAATATAAACGATACGTTTATATATTAATTATATTTTAACCCGTTGGCCATTAAAATGCTTAGAAGTATCAGAATTATACGGTGTTTGGACTCTTTTTACAAGGATTAATATATAGAATTTAATAATTGTAATAAAAATTAAGTAACGGTAACAGTTTAAAAAAACGAAGTTTTGTAGAAAAAGGCCCAGTAGATAAAAAAAGGACCAAGAAGACATGCCGATGGTAGGATTAGCGAGGATTAGCGGTCTACTGATTGCTTGTGGGCGTGGCGGTGCGAAGGGGGGAGGATTTCTTCAGATGCCACCAGTCTTTGGACAGATTATACGCTTCCTTTTATATTAAAATATTTACTGGATACAAACAGTTGATATTTAATTTTTTTTTCTGAAAAAATTAATGAAATCCGCGTTATTTACTTAAATCAGACTAATCTGACTTACGAAATTAGTGGATTAGCTAAAAGATTAATACTCTTTATTAAACATTGTGTTGGTTCTATTGGTGTTTCGTGATGAATTGTTATTATCTTCATGAGCTAATTTCTCGACAAAGACCCACTTGGAGAAGATTCCAAATATAAAAGCGACATCATCTCTTGTCCATTAACATGCAGGCCAAATTTCAAGATGATCAATCCAGCAATTCAATAGCTGTTAAAAAAATTGTGTGTATTACATACGTAGACTGAATGAACTACACTTAAGAGTCTAAAAATACGACTGAGATATATTCCTTTTGATTCTCCTAAATAAGCAAGCCAAGTTTGAGGTTACTACGTCTTTGTTTCGGAGAAAAATACTCTAATCCATAGATGTACAGACACACATTACCTTATATATACGATGCAATATTAATATTTGATAATTAAATAGCGTAGAATGATGTAGATTTCGCTTTAGAGATCACAGCCCAAACACAGCCAGAGAGAGATAGACGATTGTAATTGTAGAGCAATAGTTTTGTTTATATTTCTTTTGTTTTGAGTGCAATTTCTTCCTCGTGTGGCTTAGCACATAAATATTTCCGTCGCCATTAGTGTCAAGGCGTTGAGTGGAATGTACTTGTAGCATGAATCACTCAGTTGACAGCGTTGCGTCAATCTCAACTGTTTATCTGGGTTTCAGTTTGTAATTCGAGTTCCAACTTTTCCTCCTCTGTTTTAGCTGCAATTTAATTATTGAAAGTACAACCGATAGTGATTATTAGTTATACCTAATTAGAATTTAATTAATCGAAGTATCTAGTGAATCGTCACAATAAAAGAAGGGATTTTGGAAATTTTTTTGGTTTATAAAAATTAATATTTATTGCACATAAAGTAAATAAAAATAAATGTAAATTAATTAAGTAATGAAATATATCGGCCTACATATAAAATTTTTAAATAACATTATATATATATATATATATATATAATCAGGATATATATTAGTTACAAAAGATTTATTAGTTATATATGAATTTACAAATTAATATTAATTGCATGTAAAAGTAATTAAGACAAAGTAACTAAATACATTATATTATTTAAAAAAATTATATAAGTCTTCATATAATTATTGAAAACTAAATATGTATTATAGGTAGATGTAAATTATGTATGTATATAATTTACATCTATTTATATCTATATATATCGAGATAGATAGATATATAGATATTTATATCTATTTATATTTTTTTTAATTTTCTCTCTCTTTTTGTAAGTATGTATAATTTAATTAATTAAATAATTGTATAACTAGTTAATTCTAGTTAATATCTTTTTATATTTTATGTGCAATTAAAAGGAAATTAGGTTTTGTTATATATTTATATAAATTTAAATTTAGAAAATAACCGTAACTTCTTGTTCGTAATAACTTTCTTATAAGAAAACGGCATCAATTCAAAAAGAAAAAAAGAACGTGCGATTTAAAAAGCAGTATAAAGAAATTGTAGTTAAAATTATATAAACTATGTGAATTAATTTAATATCATAGTTAAGAAGAAAAACAAGACATATCTATAAAGATTTTGCTGTTTGGGAATAACGAGAAATGTATTTATTTCTTTATATAAGTTATTACAATCATATTTCTAGTGTGATCAGATAAGAATCTTGTTGCACATGTAAACTTATACTCCGAGACACTCCATAATTAGGAGATGAAATATATTCATCTCCTAATTACTTTTACTGGTAAAATTTACAATCTGACTTAGAAGCTTGCCGATGACAATAATTAGTGACGTCCATTGTAATTTAGAAATGAATATAATTTACTAACTTGTATTTAGCCTAAAAGAATAAAATCAACGTAATCACTTAGTATTCATTGATCGAAGATTTCAATTACCAAAATGCTCCTTCATCAGCGATAATTGGAGGAACTAATTTTAAAAATTAAACTTTGTACTTTAAAAGTTTCTTGAAAGGCATGCATAAATTAAATAAATAAATAAATCAATAAAAAAACAATTCTGTTTGACCTCCATCTTCAAAAAATTATGATTACAAAAAACTATGTAGGTAAATTACAATCTAACTATTCCGTAGCCCGTCCAGAGAAGGGAAAATATTAGTTTGTAGATTTTCACTGAGTAGTTATAGGTCAAGCAAATTTTGCTTTAAAATTAAAAACTGAATAGGTTTTTTTTTTTTTTTGAAAGGTTTTGTCTTTCTACTAATACAACATTACTTGACTGAAGTAGCTGTTGGTTATGGAAGAATGTATTTTTAATATCAACGAAACCGGTTCAATTGATTACTTAAAAAATGTAATCAGGGTAGAGCATAAAACAAAGTGGTCATCACGGGGATAGAGCTTCCTGCGATCAATCTAACTAGTAAGTCGGAGGACCAATCGGATGCTCTCCGCTTAAAACCACAGAAATGAAACCCTGTATCCTTTTGGATGTACCATAAGTCTAGAAATAACAGGGAAAAATGCCGATCATCGCCGGGGATCGAACCCGTATCCTTGAGTCCGTAGACAAAACCATGACAAACTTTGCTATTGTCCTCCAAATGAGAGTTGGCCGTCCTGTTTTTGTGAGATCTGCGCATGTATGATCGATTAGTCTGGTCAGGCACTTCCGTCTGATTTTCTGACAGGACGCCGCCATTACGGTAATCGCTTGTTACTTTGCAAAAGATCATTGTATTTAAAAATAATATATATTTATTTATTTATACAAATACTTATTGTTAGCAACTGGTATTGAAATAACGCTAAATAGTCGAGAGAAGTTTTAATTTGGCGTTATCAACATGTCTTTCTCGGTGAAAACAGACGATGTCGTCCATTGTGACAGGAAAACATAATTGATCAGCTACCGGAAAGGCTGCGCAGTTCAAACTTCCGCCGGCCAACTTTCATTTGGAGGACAATAATTGTTCGTCAGATATTAAATCTCTCATTACTTTTAAGGTTGACAGTGTTCCTACTACAGAATGAGACGATTTAATATCATCTCCGTAAATAGTTGCCTTTCAAAAGAAAGACCTATATCGCTTTTAAATCATTACGTTCGTATGTCCTCGTCTACGCATTCAATAATCCAATTTCCATTTCACTAATTTTCATGAAATTAACTGATATTCAACGACAAGCACTGATTTATTTATTCAACTCACAAGCACTGATATTCAACGACTAATTCGAAATTTCATCAAAAATCGAGTGAAAATTGTTGGTCTTTTAAAGTTAGTTATTCCAAGAAAAGTGATGCCTTTAAAGTTAGGTACATCATTCTCCAATAATAACTTTTGGACGGATGAATGGATCTTCTGCAAACTTGACATGCATATTCAAAGTTAGCAGACACATTTGTCCACGAAGGAACCGAGCAGAACTCCCATAAAAAACGAAATGCATTTAACTCTCAAGATGGCAAACAATGCATCGTAAACCAATTTGTAATCCATTTGCATTCGCGCGTGCTAGGATTTGAATAAAAGTAAATCGATGCAGCGATGTAAGTTATTGCCGTATTTTACTCAAATTTTCAGCAAACAGAATATCTGTAGGGAAATTATTATATCTACTATACGTGGTTATAATTTAGAAATAAAGTAACTTTCCCGTTTTGTTTTGTTTTTTTACAAAAGAACAGAATAAAAAAAAAAAAGAAAAGATACGAAGGAAAGTAAGTTTGAAGTTTTGAGAAATTGATTTTTTTTTTCATACCCTTTATTAAACTGCTAATGGTTTTTTTTTTAGTGCGATATATTAATAAAAATTAAACATTTACCGAGGCGTACGTAAATCATAGAATTTGTAAAGACCAATACCAATGTTGAGTAAGGGCATCTACTGCTTCCGAATTTCTGTCCTCAAAATACTTGTGATAGTCTCAATTGTATATGTAAGGTGATAATCGAAACATTTTCTTAAAAAAATTTTCGATTTCCAAATACAGTGGTTCCCAACCTGGGGAAGCGACCAAAATTAGTGTCGTCAGAAGATATGAAAATGTTTAATCCGAAAATGGAAAACAAATATATATATATATATATATATATATATATATATATATATATATATAGTGGACCTAAATTTGTTTTGAAAGTTCATCACTTCCTAAACCCTCCTCTCCATCCCCCATTCCTATTTCTAAGTATCTATAAAAATTTCTTTATACAGGTGTACCGCTATTTGGGGTCACGTATAAACAATGTTCCAGTCCAAAACGTTCAAAAAAGGTTGATAATCGCTGCCCTAATATATCGCATCGCATGTTCTAGATTGCAATGCATATATGCCTTACTTCCCCTTTAAACCTCTATATCAGTAGAAATAGACTTGTAGTTTTAAAAATGACTCTGTCTGGCGATTACCTTAAATGCGAAACAGCTGTTTTTGATGCCGCTTCTGAATACACAGATCTCAATTTATTATTGATAAGGTAGATGGGATTGAGGAAGAAATACACAGAAAGCCCCGAGTAGTTGTTAATAATGGGAATCTGGAACAGCTGTTTCGTGCTTATCAGGACTCATCGGCCAGAGGATATCGAAGGCTATCAATCTTCCTTTCACCCCCCCGTAGGGACCCCAAGTTAGAGCTTTTTTAGTACTGTATTTTAGTTTATTTAATTGTATGCATCTATTTTTATTTATTTTAATTCACTTAGATATTAAATTTTATATTATAGTTTGATTATTTTAATATTATATTATATATACGTCTGTGTGTAATGTGTGTCTTTGCTACAAAATAAAAAAGTCTTCACTGTGTAAACATTAAAATTTTAAAATTTCCTAAAACTTTTTTTAGAAAGATAATTTTTTAGTATGAAGTCAAAACAAAACTGCTTAATTTAAAATCCAAGTTAAAACTATATTAAAATGAAAAAAATAGAAACAACTTCCAGCAAAATAAATAAATTAAATCAAAGAATAATAACTTAAAATTAATTATAAAAAAATAAAGATTAGAGAAAAAAAAAGTTAATTAATTAACTTTTTTTCCTCTGACCTTTATTTTTTTCTGAGATTAAAAGTAAGGAATATAAAGTTATCTTCTATAAATAATAATTTTTTATCTTAGAAATTAGTATTCGCTGTTTAAGACAATGAGAGATTAACTGGAACAGCTTAGAAATCCATTGTTTAGATTCGAATGTTTTTCTTAGGGAATTTTTGTCATCTTTTCGCGCCAGTTTCTCTACAAGGACCCATTTGGAAAATATTTCAAATAGAAAAGTTAGATCGTTTCTAGTTCTCGAATATGTATACCAAGTTTCAAGAAGATCCATCCAGAGGTTCAGAAGATTTTAATTAGCATTCATTTACGTCAAACAATGAATTTCTATTGACGTCTAACAAGGGATCGATGTTTATTAAATTGATTCTTATGATGACCTAATAGAAAAACAAGTTAGGGATAGCGATTAGTAAACCAATCACAATGCTTCGCAACGGCTTCTGAACCGTAATTTACGTTGAATTATTGTTTTAATATCCTTATTATTATAAATGTGATTGTTGCGAATGCAAAAGGCACAATTGTTGCGATTGTTGTGCTTAATGATAATTTAATGAGATTTTAATGATACTTGTCCACAGACGGACGGACAAAGAGGGATTAGTAGGCTTCCTATTCAAAGCCTAAAAGCATGCGTCAAAGTCATTCTTAGCCAACACTGGTTCAGAAAAAAAAATATCGAAACAGACTTTAATAATTTTCGAATTTTATCATAGTAGAAAAGGTTTAAAGATAGGCTATTAGGTTTAATGGATAATATAATTCACAGTTACGAAAGCACCATTTTTTTAAAAAAATTTTTTTACTATGATTAGCTTTCGCAAAATTGAAAAAAATTTAAAAAAAAATTGAAAAGCAAATTTTTATTTCAAAAATTTAAATTGGGAAAAAAAAAAAAAAAAATCAACACTAATAAAATAGGCTTCTTGTTCTTTTTTTTTTTTTGTAAAAATAGTAGATCAAATGCTAAAACATCATTGAATTTACATAATTTGCTAAAAAAGAAACAGCATTTTTAGCAAATGTCAAATATAATTTGTGATAATTAGGAAAAGGAAATTAATTTTGCGCAAACGGATTTTGCTGTCTTTGCAAAACAATGTAATTTCATTAGCGGAACAGGGAAACACTAGCAGGGGTCAAACCTCTCTTTCAAATTAGCTAAATTGATTATGTATAAGAATTTACAAAGATTTGAAAAAAAAATAATAATAATCATGCAACAATGTAATTTATTTTCTTAAATTTATTTTTCTGAAATACTGTATTTATTTAATTTTTTTTGTAATTCCTCTCATTATTTCTGATAATTCAAAGAACTTAAATTTTTGTGAATCAATCATTCCACGAAACATTGATAATAATCTTACTTATCAACAAATTTTATTTTCTTAATTTTCGTTTAATTAATCAAATACTTCGTTATAGGCTTATAACTCCTCACCCCTCACAAAATTCTACAATGATATTTCGCGGAAAATCGTTGTAGAATTTGGAACAGATTGATGAGATGGAGGAAATATATTTTTGTTTTAAATCAAATACTATAAAGAGAGCAATTCTTGTAAATTTTATCTTGAAAATGAGCCTAGATTTTGATGAATGGGACGAATCCATCGTTTTCGGTGCGAGAAAGCGATTTAGCTAGGTCTCGACATCGGGAAAACTCATTTAGGGGTGAATGATTGACCAAGGTACCAGGTTATTGTCTACAGTGTTCTTACTTCATTTTCGTTTTATTTTATTCTTAA